>JANKKI010000171.1:0-660190 GCA_025175665.1 Cinchona pubescens
AACACTAAACGATTTATAGTTATGAGAATATGTCTCAAAATGGACAGGGTTACCAGGTTTTTCAAACCAGTGGGTCAAAATGAACATCTTTATTTGAGACCAATCTCATTTTCAAAAAAATAGATGCTTTTCCTCCTCTCCAAATTTCTCATGGATTGTCTCTATGCATTCCTTCGTATTTGCGCATGAATCTTTGTGTGCATGCTTGTCTACCTTTGGGACTCAGCAAGAAACACAATTTGGGCAAGGGACGGGATGATAACTTTAATGTTGCAGGGAGGAGAAGGGAGAAGGGATGAGGTTGTGGCACAAAAAGAAGGGAAAGGCAGCAGTACAGCCATCCAGAAAGAGGGAAGTTCGGGGTGTTGATTACTGGATTTGTTTGGTTTATCATTCCTCAAATTCCAATCGAGAACGATAAGTTTTCATCATATTTACTGGTGAAGCTTTAAATTTTTTCATTCTTGTAAAGCACACATATCACTTTTGCTGTAAATTCGTGTTTGTACAAACCGCAGGACACGTCAGTAAAAGTACTGTCTCTTATACACATTAGAAACTGTATAATATACAGTTATAAGATGGAGGTAGGTATGCGCATTTATAGCAGCACTAAACAATATTAGGATTTTGTTACTGATTTTGTTACTGATGTGGATAAGCCAAACATAGTTTTTCAAACTTGAGGGATCTAATGGTAGTTAAACCAAAACATAAAGGAGCAAACTATTAGGAAAAGTAGGAAGATATTGCTAGAAGCTTGAGTCCCACAAACTTGGGATATATTAGCAATACAACAATATACATCTAGGATGGTAGCAGTACTAGTACCTTGAAACTCTAACTTATTAATCCTGGCGGAAGAGGTAGTGCTAGTAATGGAAATTCTCTCTAGGACAAAGACAGCAAAGATCAACTGAAATGGATAATATGAAAAGTCCACAAGATTATTCTAAGTTTTGTTGATAACTGTTAAAGAATATAGGCTTCTATGTCAAAACCAATTGGCAGTGAGTGATGTGGCCCATGGAACTTATTAATTAGTCTAGGATCTTTAAGCTAACCTATGTGGTATATTTTTATATTTAACACCTCCTCTCACACGTGACTTGGGTTGGTTGGGCCAACCCAAGTCACGTGTGGAGATGTCTGGGAGAAGACCCGAGGCTAGGTTTCATACCATGTTAAAGAACATGGGCTTCCATGTCAAAAACAATTGGTAGTGAGTGGTGTGGCCCATGGAATTTATTAAATAGTCCAAGATCTTTAAGCTAACCAATGTGGGATATTTTTATATTTAACAATAACTACACAGTCGAATAAATTTCTGGCAATCGTTGAAATCTAAGTTGCTTTGTAATCTTATATATCCATCCTCAATTACTATTCTTATTCTAACTAGTACATTTGGCACACGCAATGTGTGGCAATTATAGGAAAAGAACATAAAAAATAAAAATTAGATAAGAGGGTTATGAGAAGTTGTTAAATTGAAAGAGGAGGAGTTATAGGAAGTTATGGACATCAGTTTTTTTTTTTTTAATTTCTCCTAAAATACAAATTACACCAAAAAGCCTCATGAGTTATAAAGTAGTACTCCTATTTAGGTAGTTACCCATGATAGTTACAAAATATTTTTCAATATTTTTAAACAAATAAATAAAAGAACATTATAGTTACAAAACTTATTTTAAAACTATAAATAAATAAATTTAAAAAATAAAGGGCGAGATTACAGGCTATCCTTTATATATACTAGTGACAAACACACAATCAATGCGTGTGCTACACAAAAATTAGGTTTATTTAGTAAATATTTTGCATATCCAATAACTTGATATTATTTTGACAATAATAAACAAATTTTTAGATTACTTTGAAAACCAAATTATTAGTAGATGGGTAGTTATTTAGGTAGTTACCTATAGTAGTTACAAAATACTATTTTCTAAAGATTTTAAACAAATAAATTAAAGAACATTGCATCTTATCTTACTATATATACAAGCGAGAGCCTTGGCATGGTGGTCTCCTCCTTTGGACTCTATTTAAATTTACTCATTTGAATTAAAAGTTTTTTAAGATCTCTTAGAGACCTGTCTCTTATATGATCTAGACCTGTATACTTGCTCTCAGTTTTTTTAATTATAGCTATCCTATTATCATTTTGGCTCCCAGGATATGGAATTAGTTCTAATTAAGACCAATCACATCTGATCCCAAAGCAGGCATCTTCCTAGTCACTGTTTTTAGTAGTGAATCTTGCTCTTTTAATACTTTCAATCTAAAATCATGTTCGGTGATCCAATCAAATTCAATTTGGATGCATAGGAAACTTATGTTTACCTCATTTAGTCCGATGTCTGAGGTGCCCAAAAAAAAATTGCTGCTTCATTTTTCATGGTTGTACTACCACATGATACCATTGCACTACACTCAAATGTAAAGGCTAGAATAACAGGAAACCACACATTAAATCTTTAGCTTTTACAAACTTGAAATTCAACACAATTAGCTCTGAAGAGGACTTGACAATCTATCCATCCTACTCTCATAACACTCTTGCTGCCATGCAGGCAAAGATCTTCACAATGTTGTTGATTCTGAGAACTTTCATGGACTTGAAGAGCTGTTTGGCTCCAACAGCAAGTTAAAGAAGATTTTTCAGGCACGGCAAGGAAGACAACTACTTGTACCACTAACAATTAGACATGGCACAAAAGGATGGCAGGATTTTTATAAGCAAAAAAGACAAGGCATAGACACGAAATTCTCAGACTACATCTTAACTGAACATTCTAAATGGGATTTTGGTTTATTTCTGTAGGGAAACAATATCCCAGTCAAACTCACAAACCTGTTCTAAAATCTATTGACTTGGTCTTGTACACACAAAAAACATTAATCTTATACTCAACTTTTATTTAACAAATTCTACACCATATATTGTGGTTTTTCCTTTTGGGGGGAATACTCCAGATAATAATATATGTAGATTTGCGTGTTTGTGACTTCACGTACCCAAAAATCAAGGATGTATTTTGCTTCAGAAACTTCTTGAACTACTTGCCTAAGAATGTTGATGACCCCTTGACTTCACAGGACAAGGTGAAGAATAACTAATAAACCTTGCGCCCATATGGATTGCATTATTTGGAGTGTTATTTGCGTGCATTATTCGAGGTATTATTTGTGTTATTTGGAAAATAACAAAAAAGTTGAATAAGTGTTCGGATAATAAATAATGCAAATAATTTTTTGCAAATAAATGTTTGGATAAAAAATAGCACAAATAAATTTTTCAAGTGTTTGGATAGCATTTTTTGTCACTAAAAGAAAAAATAGGCACGCGAAAGTCAAACAAAGTTACCAATATCAAAACACATATTCCCATTCGTATTCGTTTTTGCACCATCATGATGAATATTAAAACCACACATAATATAAAATAGTTGCCTTCTCCTTTGAAAAGCGAATCATGTAAAATGAGTCATACGTATACGTGTACGATATTGCGTATTTTTTTAAATTTAGAATTAAAAAAATATTTAGTAATTTGGCAAGAAAATCCCTTTAAAATTAAATAATAGAATGGTTTTTTTATCCGGCTTTGCATGTACGTAATTCTTTGTAAAAGGTAAAAGATCAGGCTATGAAGGGGTTGAGGATAGGAAGTCTGAAACCCAATACGTCTGGACCCCAAAAAGTTCAACCCGGATAGCTTTTACAAGATGATAGGGAGTTTGAACCCCGATAAGTCCAAAACCAGATAACTTTTACAAGATAGGAAGTACGAATCCTGATAGCTTACAAGAGGATAGGAAGCCTAAACCAGAATAAGTCCGAACCCTGATAGCTTTTACAAGAGGATAGGACGTCCAAACCCTGATAAATCCGAACGCGGTAAGTATTGGAAAAATAATTTTAATGAATTGTGTCGAATAGTGCAAGTAATGAATAGTGAAATTTTTTTGAATTGTGTAAATAATGAATAGTGTTTTGAGAAATTAAGGGGAGGAAAAAAGTTGACCAAAAAAATTTTGAGCTGCACAAATATATATTTTAGGTACATATATTTAGACTGTAGCAAAAAATGAATAGTGAAGTAAAAAGTAGAAAAAAAATGTCCAAATTCCATTACGGCGCCTTATTTCCCCATCATATTATTCTCCAAGAAAATATAACAATGTTGAAATGGCTACAAGCTGCTGCCCCACCAAACATACACTATAAGTGCAATGTATTCTGACAGTTTCCTTTGTTGTCATTCATCAAAAGAAAAGGTAAAAGGGCGGGCTTTTATTGTACGCTTTTCTAGTTACAAGGAGACCGACATGTGAAGTCCCTACAGGTCCGAGGCCCGTCAATCTAACATTGGAAATTGAGATATCATCTTTTTCCCTTAGATAGAGAGCTAAGCTAAGGTATTTGAAAAACCCATTGTAAATATGAGCATGTCTCCAAAGAATTTATACTTTGGATAACCCTTAGATGAACAAAGGCATAGATAAGTTTGTTTACAAAATTAAAAAGTCAATCCAAAGCATGTTTATAGCAAGAAATCATAGCAATATCACGTAACACCTTAAATCCAGACATGTATAGTATGGAAACCAACCATCACACCAAATAATGATTTGAAAACATACCTGTCCCCCAGATGCCAATAGAGCTCCAAACTCCAATATTTTGTTCAGATCAAAACTGCAAAAAATGCAACAGCTTATAGTTTCAACAGGCCTAAAAATTCCACAGATTTTCATAATTTGTAAATAAACATAAGGATGAACCAAATAAGAAAATTAAGCTAAGACATAAGATTGAACCAAATAAGATAAAAGAAACCTTCTAAATGAAGTACTAGCTACAAATTTAGGGTAACAGTAAGGCAATGCCACCACATCGTCAACAGTACAAGAAACCCCTGACTTCAACATCTTCATCTCAAGGCATGAACTTAAGCCGGTCAAGGACGTGTGTTTAACATTCTCAGCAATTGCTCCAATGGCATGAGCTGCAGCAACCCTAGTATCCCACTTTTTGCTACGAAGATCACTGGGAAACCTGCACTCATTTCAGCATTAGCGAATTGGAAGAATTCTTCCAGTCAGCAATGAGCAAAATTTCCACATCATAAGATAAAAGGAAATTAAAAAAAAAACACTAAACAAATGGCTTGAGAAAGGAAATAGCAAAAAGGTCATAAAAATAAGCATATTTAGAATACCAAGACATAGAATATTCAGCAAAACTCCAGTGGTTAAAGGTATGATTTGGAATCTTACTCTTCAGAACATCTAACCAAAATAAGATAACCATTTAGAATGTTCCGTTACTATATAGCTGTCGAGGTTGTGGAAATTTAATATTCTAGAAGAAATCAAGCACACGGTTTTTGTTAATTTTGATAAGGCGAATGATAGAGTCCTAAAGAAATTATGAGGAGGCTCTAGAAAAGGGGTGTAGCACATGTAGAATTGATAAAGGATTTGTATCAAGATGTGGTCACATGTGTGAGGACACCAAGAGGACTGAGGTGAGGTTCCCTTAAACACACAATTACACCAAGAATCAGCATTAAGTCATTACCTTTTTGCAGTGGTTATGGATGTGCTCACCAAGCACATCACGTGTGAGACAATGGTGTATGATTGTTCATGGATGATATTGTTTTGGTAGATAGTTTATAGCAAACTCAGGTCATGGAGAGACGCATTTAAAGTCAAAAGGTTTTCACTTAATAGGCCAAAAACCAAATATGTGAAATTTAAGTTTAGCAATAATACACCTCTAGCATAGTGTGGATACGTGTTGCGATCTTAGAGCATCAGGTACCTATAATTGAGCAGATCTAGATGTGTTATCAATTGTATGTGTAATATATTAAGTTATACGTCTGTCTGTTACACCTGGAATCCAAGGGGGTGGACTGAAATGGCTAATCGCATCTTGCTATTATGCGATAGTAAAATTTACTGAAAATTAAGCATAAATTTTATGCAATGATTATTAGCTGGCTACAATGATTATTATTCTGGCGATGCTCTATGGGTCTAAATGTTAGGCGATAGCATGCCATGAATAAAAGATAAGTAACAAAAGCGCGACTGCTGAGGTGGACATGCGGGTATACTAAAATACATATTATACCAAATCAGTATATTTTGGAGAAGATTGGAGGAGATCGTAATAATGAGCAAATGAGAGAAACATGCATAAGGTTGTTAGCTCATATGCTAAGGCAACCTTTAGATGCGCCTTGGGAAATTGATTTGGTCAAGTTGGTCAAGGTAAAAAAGGCCAGGGAAGAGTGAAAAGACATAGTGGGAACCCGAAAGATATGGTATTCTTAGAGGTTGATCAAGATAAAAGGGGTTGGTGAAGACTGAATAAAATGGTGGGAATACATCTGAAGAAATATCTTAGATATAGATATGGTACATGACAAAGCACAATGAATTCATGCATCCTACCCACACTTAGTGGGGATAAAGCTTGGCACTTGTATAAGAAATCATGCACACTCCTTACCACCATGGCTTAGTCCAGCAATGAGAATTACTGTCAAATTTTGTCTATAAAAGTAGCTCCATCTAGAGAGAATCAAGTATTTGTGTTGCTATCTATAACATAGTTAACTTCATCTTGAACATATCTAACATAAGCCTTACTTTAGATTTGAATCAAGAGGGAATGGATAGACCTCACTCTTACAAACAATTGCCAGTAAAAAGGAAACACTTCTTTTCATCAGATGTTCATTTTTATAGGCATAAGAGCATTGGATTTTGAGCTTTTCTTTGATAGTAAAAAGATAATAAATTAGATGTGTATAAGAGACAGGTTAATGGTAGCTAACCTCCTTTTAGGTTGGAACCACCTTTGTGAGGAGAGTCAAAGAAATCAAGATTGTGTTTGAAGTTCACTAAAGGAAGGAATGGAAGGGAAAGAGGGAATGGGGAATTTTTATGTACCACCCTTGTAGAAAAAACCCACCCAAAAGCTAACTGCTAAGATGGAAGAAGCCAAAGTCATAAAAGCCCCATGCTGGAATCCCAAACTGGCGATATGGGACACACCTAGATTCATGCTGCAATCCACCAAGCTTTGACCTGTAGTGGCAAACATAATTTTGGCTCAAAACAAGTAGGGCCTTTTAGTAGCATGACTTTGAACTAGCTTATCTAGTCCTAGACTAACATGCATTACTGGCATCACCATCTAGGCCCACCAACTACCACAATTCGAACGGTACAGCCCATACGAACACGACAATTCTGATGTCAATAGCTAGTCCTAGAAAGCACTACAATGTATAGCATAATCAACTGCGCAGCACATTGCAACTAGGAGGTGTGGCTGTCTTTGATATCGTCATGACCCCTGGAGAACCCACCACCATAAAGCTAATTGTTGAGGTGGAAGAACCTAAGTTATATAAGCCCCACACCATGAACCGATTCAATTTATATTTCCTCCCAAAAAGTGAGGGAGATGGAAGAAAAGGAAACAAAACAAACAAAACATCAATTGTTCCAATAATGCATAAAATACCCAGTTATGTTGTAACTTAATATATCAACCCTTACAAACAATAGAAAGATTACCCTATCATATTTCTACAACCTATACAACACTATAATGGGCATTATCATAGAAGAAAAATTTGTGATTCTTTTGCTGCAAAAAGGATGACTAATTACTTGTTCTTTTGACGATATAATCTAAACATTGAATTGAGAAACTTTTCCATATATCTTTTTTTCAAAAGAGATCATGAGAAGAGAGGGAAAAAAGAATAGAAGCAGGTGTAATACCAATTTGAATTTCCATAGAGAGTAGATTACATTCAAAGTTTAACCATTTTTTTCAAATCCATAGCCAAACATGTTTATGGCATTTCACTTCTTTTTTGTTTGTTTTCTGTCCCACCTCCAGGTATTTAGCATTTCCTTTCTTTTCTCTCTCCCTCTCACTCTCACTCACTCGGCGGTATGCCCCACCATCCCTAATCCTCCTCTTCTTTCTTCTTATGCTTATCAGCGATTACTCCAGCACTTGTCTTAGCACTTACCATCCATTATTGATGTAGCACAAGATTACCATTGTCTCACACGGGATGTGAATAGTGCCCACAACAGTAATTTCTGGGAAAATCAATAGGGAAGAAGAAGAAGGAATCTCAGTCTCTTGTTAAAGAAGGAAAGAATACTAAACAAACAAACAACTGAAATTCATCAATCTCCTGTCTAAAATAATAGACTAACAAAGCTATTTATAAGAACTGTAAAACTAGCTACAATTCAGATTTCTATTGGGAATAGAATTCCTACTACCTATTCTAAATAGATAAGCAAACGACCTCTAAGACTATTCCTATAACAACAAAAACTCTAAATAAACTCCTAATATAATAAGATAATAAGACTCAACTACTGAAATATTCCTGCGATGATTTAAAGACTAAAATACCCCTAGAACCTAAAATCTGACATCTATGCATCTAACAGCTACACAACTATGGAAAGCTTTAATTTTGCTTTTCCTAGAGCTCTTCTTGTAGTGAATGCATCAACTATCCATCCCACTTCTAAAGTAAACTGAACTATTATCATTACATTACACATACAATTGATAACATATGTTAGGCAAATTCAAATCATGAATCTAAACAAGTAAGACGTTAATCAGACTGTAGGTTCTTTTAAAGAACAGTTCATCGGGCTTCTTCTCATACATTCCATGTTGAACAAGAATTCAAAAGTGGGAAGCAAAAGGATGAAAGCAGCCAGCATCTTCTGAGCATAAAAGCTACAGGACAGAAGCTTATAAGCTATAAATAATTTTTCCATTTTCCATAAACAACATAGCTAAACCATCCTTTACATGTCACCACGAATAGATCCCTCACGTACCCGTGCTTGCTTACTGCCACAACCATGAAATTTTCCAACTGCAATAGTAGCTAAGAGGTAGGAGTTGTTATTGATTCTATAAGCTATGGTGCTAACCAGCAAAAGTGTTTCTTCACTGGATATCAACAGCCATGGCATAAATAAAGATCATGAAACGAGGGACTTCATGTGTTTGAGGGAAAACAACATATGCAAATGCTTGATGGACTTCAATAGGTAAAATGATACTTGTAAAGAAAGGGAAAAAAGCAATATCATGCCATAGATCTGTCTCTTATACACATCTTTGTAGATCTTGTGAGTTCATGATTTGAACAACTTATTCACCTTTTGACCAAGTTTGCATTGTTGTTCACATCATGAACTCACAAGATCTACAACGGACACATTTTCAATAGTTTGACACTTTATGGCACAATAAACTAATAATTCAAAGCTTTTGACAAGATATACTATGGACCAAGAAGAGAAGAGAAGCCTTGAAGAGAAGAGTAGAGTGGCAATGCTGGAAGTAGAACAAGGCAGCTTTCTAGGAAGTGTGATTATTGGTGCAAGGAAACAATAGAACTGGTTTCTTTTCAAGCCTCTCCTTCTCAAAAAGGATGGTGAATACAAAATTAGCAAAACGGTGGTTTTCAAACAAGAATTGTATCCAGCATACACATAATAAGGTGGTTGAACCATTCCAGAATTATAGATTCAATAAATTGCAGCTTAAAATGTTCTGTGATTATGGAAGTAGATAACCATTTTCAGAAACAAAGGGATTGATGCAACCAATGAAAGGGAACACTTTAGGCCTGAAACTCATAGGGGCAAGAATGCTAACCAATGAGTTGTCCACAATACAAAACTTTTGCATACCAAGCAAAGCCACAATGACAATTAGTAATTGCTAGGCAGTGTACCAATTTCATTTTGAATCTCCAACCTAAAAGGAGGTTAGCTACCATTAACTATTAGAATTGAGTGTTATGAGGCTAGCTACCATTAACTATTATATTGCTTTACAAATTGAATTCTTATAAGAGTACCTAGGTAAATTCTATCATATAAAGCTTCTCTTATACACATCCAGATGTGTCCTACTTTTGCGCCGTTTTATCCTAAGAGCAATTATTCAACACTTCTAGAGTTGTATATGGTAATTCCTTCTCTGAAAATTAAACCTTTATCCTTCTACTAAATTTCCTTGACCATTGCTCACTTCTTAAACCGTATCACTTGGCTTTAATTTTCTCCATACCAGCAATATCCAATCCTAATAAGGTCATCACAAACTTACAACTGAAGAATCAGTAACACCCCAAGTTACTTTCCCCTTAAGTTAAACTAAAACATTCATGCAAGCCAAAAACAAACAAATGCATCCCTCACAAAAGCCCATTAAAATGGTATAGTGGAGATCAATGCTCAAAACCAATAACCAGGTCCATACTGTTGCCAGACTCTAACTTGACCTTTACAATTTTATTTATCAATTATAACTCACTTAACTTTGTAAATGGACGAATAGTTGGAAATTTATGAGGAAAAAAATAGCCTACTGTAACACTTATACCTTTTTAATTTCATTTCTGTCCATCAAACACTTTTGAGTATGAGGATAAAGTTGTAAACCAACATACTAGTAATGGTTTCTCCTCTTTTCTCTCTCAAAACTTCCATTGTAACAACATAAAGAATTTCTAATCTCTTATTTTCTTTTCTTTTCTCTCATAACTTTAGGTTTTTATCATTGTTTTCATTCCTAAACTCCAAAATTGACCTAGGAGTTAAATTCCCTCATCTTTCAGGCAAAAGGAAACTTTACCAGCAAAGGAAACTCCTCTACCATCTTCTCCGTAGGGCCACAATGCAAGATGGAACTCGGACTATTAGCACAAAGTCATGTTATAAATGCTGGATTTTTATGTCAAGCTATTTCACCTTTGAATACCAGTTTGTACCCATGTTTGGTGGACAAAGAATTCAATGATCAAAGTTCAGAAGATGCATCTGTATGCACTTATCGCAATAGTAAATACTAGAAGTAAATCATTAAATATAAAATCCTATACTCAACAACTTCACAATTCGTCCAAATTCATATTCTAAAAAACACATTAACTGGGGGAAAAATGAGAGTACAAAAAGAGAAAAGACTGTGATCACAGTAACAAAGCAAAAGCAGATGATCATTCACAACAATGAAACAACCATATGAACTTTGCAAATCAAATACATACCTTACTCAGCAGAGAGATTAGGTCCTCAGGATGGGATTTTGCAATTCCCCCTATTTGCTTAGCTGCAGAAAACCTCGTTGCTTGAGTCGAGCCCGCTTAGCAATTGTTAAAGAAACCCAATCCCAAATAAGTAGCTGACCACCCAATAAAACAAATAGAAAGAGAACCCAGAGGAACAAAAAGGAACACTACAACTAAATAACAATATATACTAAACATATAGGCATGTATAAGTTTGTACCTATTCACGTGCTACATGCACTTCTTGCTAAACTCTACAGTTAGACAGAGAAACTACAACAGAACACCATCCCAGCATCAGAAACACATGTTACCATTTGGGCCAATGAAAAGGAATTCATAAATACACAGTCTGACATCGAACTTTGACAAAGTATCCTGCATGTGCGTGTGCACTAACTCACATTACAGATATCATCAAGCAGAAAAATGAATAGACAAAGGATACTGTCCAATAAAGTTAGCAGACGATGAAGACGTGATGATTGTTGCTGAGCCATATTCCTTCTCCAATTCTTTAACCTCAATCATAACTTCAATTCAATTCTCAAAAATGGTAAAAAATATCCGGCCAATAACGGACAACATTTATCACTTATTTCAGCCATTTGCATGTCACTCAAGCCACCAACCACATTTTATTCGCTGCACCAATAAATTACCTACCAACAAATCAAAAAATAATAATTATAATAAAAACGATCAAAAGTAAAAAATTTACCGAGTAAATGAAGTTAAATTACGAAAAGTCCATACATTTGTCAGAAATAGATGGTTGAATCAAACAAGAAGCAATATTTCTACCAAAACAAATCCCACAGATTAATATTGTATTAACTAAATAAACAATAACTACCATTGCGTTCAGCTAGAGTGATTAAGAGAATAATCTACCATCAATTTCAGATCCATCTTATCTTAAACGCAGAGGAAAATTCAATGTTTATCTAAACAGATATTCTTTGATACAAATTGCCTATGTGCGTCTATCTGCAATGTGTATGTTAGTGTGAGAGAGAAGATAAGAGGGGAGTACCTGGTGGCAATACAGTAAGAGAAAGCGAGAGAAGGCGAGGGTTTGGATTTGATAACCTTTAAGGAGGGCCTTTCTTTTATAAGGAATTTGTTGAGATCCGGTATGAAGGATGCGGTTCGGAAAGATCCGACCCAGCCGCCTGTAGTTCACGTGAATGCCCCGAATGTTTCTGGGAAGCTATTCGGATGTTGACGTAATCAGTGAAGGGCCAGACGAAGAAAATATTTGGTCACACGTCATTTAATTTGTGCTTTAGTGTATGTTACAAATTAGGATAAATTACATTTGCCTCTCTTGAGTTTGACTAAATTATCAAATAAACCCTGTAATTTAGTAAAATTATAATCATCCCTTTTGAATAGCTAACATTTATCAAATAACCCCTCACCTATAGAAAACGTAAGAGATGCTGCTAATGTCCGCATAAAATTAGTGTAGAAGGTCAAACGTACCCTTGAAGAGTCCAAATTAATTTTTAGGAGACCCGATAACATGACACAAAATTAATAGGTTATGACACGCACCAAAATTTATCGAGTCATTATAGGGTCAACTCATTTATGATACGAAATTAAATAAATTGCGCTGGGTCACATGGGTTGACACGATAACCTTAAGTTAATAAATGAATAGATTTTGCTAAAATGTTATCCAATTAATATAGCATACTTTAAATTTGTGAATAATGATTTAATATAAAATTATTAAATTAAACATAATAATTATTTTAAATATTATCCAAAAAAATTCAATAATTTTAATTATGAGTTCTAAATTATTATGAGAACAAGGTTAATATTGATAATTGTTTAAGTTATTAAATAACTAAAATTTGAAATTTTAATTCAAATAGGTTGCAAATTATTTAACTTGTCAAATAGGTTGATACATTTCTGTAAGGAGTAAACAGGTCAGAAAAGAAAAGACTTCTCTATTTTGAAAATCACCCCACTCCTCCTTCCACCTCCTCTCATTTTCCTTCTCTAAGCTGATCTTCACCCTCCTGTCCCGGTGTCCTTCTCCCTCTCCTGCTGACTAGACTCCTCAGTCCCTCCGTCTCCCGTCGGCTAGGCATCCTCGCCTTTCCTTATCTTGCGTGGATTGCCTTTTTTCTCCATCCCCGCCATCCATTCCTCCTCCCCGCCCTTGTAGAGATCTGCACCTCTACCCACCCTAGTAACTGTACTGGGCAATGAACCTAATGTGGCTGGACTTTAACATATACAAAAATTCATTGTAGAACATGTATATTAGACATGTCAGAGAATGGCATATACCCACATCTTGTTATGTGTTGTGTGTGTTGGTTAATTGATGATTCCATCGGATGACTATATCATCTTGTGATTTCTCGACAAAACCTGAAGGAAACGTGGTCAAGAATGGGAGATTTCAAATTTTAGTCTTTAATTTCCTAATCTGATGTTTCGAATTTTCTGCCAATTTTAATTAGATTTTATACATTATTGGCCCACATTCTTGTGCTCACGAATAATTTAGTTATGAATTTTTTTTGATTTGTTCTCGAAAATTTTCACCAATAGAGGTACAGCCAGCTGAGTCACTAGCTGCAACTTGGCCATTTTTCCATGAATGCCTGGTCTAGAATGCTTCCAAAAGGGTGTGATTTTTGACTATGTCGAGGACGACAAGAAAAAAGAAGAGAAAGGAGGGCAAGAAACAAAACCAATTTATGGTAATTTAGTTATTTGCAATTTTATTCTTTTTGTCTTAAAAATTTTGATTCCAACTCATAAGGGATAATTTAGCCTTTTAACTTGTTATGTTAACTGAAGTCAGTGGAAGGGGAGCATTTGTAATTTTGTCAAATCACAAGGTTTGTTTAATAATTTCGTCAAACCTCAAGGGATGTAAATATAATTTACCTTAGAAATTAGTGTTAATTACATTTTCCTCCCATAAAGTTTGTCTAAACTACCAAATAAGCCTAAGATTTGGTCAAATAATACATACCCCTACTGCTATCGATCAATCGATACCAAAAACACCCCTACCCTGAGGTCTCTTCACACATGACTCTCTATCTTTTAATGAATGCCAAATTGGCTTCTAAAATGCCATAAGAAACCCTAGACATATCAGCCTCCATATCTACAACCAGCACCAAAAAAGAATCTAGCCACCAATCTCTCTTTCTTCCCTAGACTAATTCTATTTTGCATCCCTTAACCTATACCCAATTCTCACTTTGCTTCTTAAATTTCAATTTGGACACTTTGCACTCCCAACTCTCAAATTTGTCCTACTTTAGCCCCTATTTTGTGAGTTTGGTGCAAACATATGTGAGTTGAGTGCTAAATGTCTTAAGACCAATCATCTACTAGGTTAGGAAGAGTGCTAGTCGAGCCAAGATTCTATTTTTCCTAATTAGTTCCCATATTTCCATGGAGTGAATAGCATAGAATCATGAGCCGGATCAAGGAATTGATTTAACGTTAGGAATGAACCCTAATAAGACCCGCTAATTGAGCAACTAATTTGGAATAACCATTATTGAAGAGAGAGCATTTCCCTAACCCGATCCACCTTATTTATTTGTTGCTAGTGTTAATTTACTTGTTAATGTCATTAATTCTATAATTGCCTTTAGTTGTAGTTTATCACACTCCACTTGTTTATTTAGTCTACTTAGTGAGTAAATTCCTAGGCCCTATTATTTGTTGTTGATGATTCTTGAGAGAATGATTGTCTTACCATCTTGCTACTAATCTTTCCCGTATACTTGTGGACGTGTGGATGGTAGTTTAGTTGTGAAAGGTTTTTAACTTGATAGTGTAGTTGCTACCATTTTTAGTAACATCAAATTTTTGGTGTTGTTGCTAGAGATTGACCTTGAATGGCAATATTAGGTGCTTAGAAATTGTTGCTAATTTAGACATTATTTAATTTAGTTGTTTATTCTTGTTTTTAATAGTTATAATTGGGTTCTTGTTGATACTTTTCTATTGTGTTTGGTGCCTTTTCATTAGTGTTTGACTCGTCCTTTATCTGTCGCTTTATAGTGCATGGTTGGTAAGAAAGAGAACTTATTATTTCTTGATTGGGAACTTGAAAAGACATTAAGGAAAATCTGGAAAGAAAAGAGATATCGCTAAGAACAAGAGAAACTCATAATAGGAGATAACGACAACAACAACAACAATAGGAGGGTGAATTATGAGATTCCTAGGGACAGTGATGATGACGAATGTGTTGGTAACAATGAATTGGGAGGTAATGCAATTGCCATGTCGGGAATGGAGTAAATGGGAATGATAGATCTCTTAGGGATTATGCTATCCTCACTTTTGATGGAACCAACTCTAGCATAGCTAGATTCCTATATGGAAAGGTGCTGTCTCTTATACACATCTAAATATTATAAGAGATGTGTATAAATGGGAGTTGTCCAAATGAAAATTCCATACTCATCTATTAAACTCTGAGGAGGTATTAGACACATTTATATTCAATAGAGTGTATTCAGATTGTGTGAGCTAGCTGTCTCTTATCATGCCATTCCGTTATGGATGCAAATGCAAACGTTCTACAATGAACTTTTTCAAGAAACCAAGTCCATTGTTGATGCATCGCCCAGTGGTTTACTCTTTCAAGACACTAGATGAAGCCCAATGGTTGCTTAACACAATAGCATCCAACTATGTATCAGATGGGTTAATAGTTGGATCTTGTGATAATCAACCATTTACATTTACAACCTTAACCATAAAGGGGAATTCTTGATTTAATTGGATATAAGAGACAGCTCTTTTGGCTCCATAGGACCATAACCAATGTTTTGGCTAACCTTTTAAGAGTTTCATATGAAAAACATAGGCAATGTAAATTATACACATAGACACATTCTAAGAGACATGCAGATCTCTACAATGGGCGGGGAGGCTGTCTCTTATACACATCCAAATGGTCAATGCACTAGTGAGGACCTCCACTTCGTAGTGAGCAAGTCAATTATATGGGCAGCAAATATCAACAAAGAACTTCCAATCAAACATATGGGAACACTTACAATCCAACTTGGAAGAACCATCCCAACTCATTAGAGGGAGGTCAATCGTCACAAATTCCCATCAAACCAACCTCCAAAACTAAGCATCTTCTTCTAGACCATTTTGTCAACCACTAGATGTGTATAAGAGACCAACCCAACTTTCACAATTCTTCAACCAAGTTCTTCCCAACAACCTCAATTGCCTTATAATCAATCTCAACCTATTATGTTTGGCCACCTCTTCAAAAGAGTGTGGAGGACATGTTCTCCCAATTGATGAAGAATAGTAAAGAAACCAAAAAGGAGTACAAAGCATTTGAGAAGAGAAAATGAAGCACTACAACGGGAGCATGAGTTGTTTTGAAAAGATCATGAGGTATTTTTAAGGAATAAAGGTGCCACCGTTAAAAATTTGGAGACACAATTTCTTCAAATGACTAGAGTAGTATTTGAGAGAGCCATCGGTGCCCTTCCAAGTGATACCCTTCCGAATCTAAGAGATCCATTTCAAAAAGACCACAATGTTCGTGAACATTGATGCCTTTTACACACCTAGTTATAAATTAATAAAACACCTAAATCCTACTACTAACTAGATGGCATTCCGCAAGTATACGGTTGTCAACTAGTAGTAAAGGGAAGTAGGGATCGTTCCCACAAGGATTGTCGGATAGCAATTACCAAGATTTATGGGTGCTTGTGTAGCTAAGAAGAATCAAGTGATAGATGATAGAACTATTCTAATAAAAATCATAATTTTAATTCTAACCTAAATTAATCAAATTAAGACTAAAATGAAAAGCAAGCAAATCACCCACACCTAAAAGGACTACAAATGAGAAACCTTGAATATTAAAAGCATTCATTTCTAAACTATAATTTCGAAAGAGTTAAACTAGAAATCTAAATATTTTTGGATTTTTGATAGAAATTAAGTCCTGTCACTAAGAATCAACTAGGAATTAATGCAAGAAATTGAAAATTCTAACTAGAAATGCAAGAAATTATCAAGAACTCTAATTTACCTAAGAAACCCTAAATTGCAAGTAAAGAAATTCTTACTAAATTAGACAAGAAAGCGAGTAAAAATTATATCTACGCGAAACTTGCGATTAACCCACTACGATTATCTAATCAAAATTTGAACTTGACAAGAAATTAAAAGAAGATCTAAGAGAAAATTAAATAGAAATTTCTATTGAAAAAGTAAACTTGGAGTTCAAGCTATCCTAAACTATCTAAAAACTAACTAAAACTATCTACTACCTTTTCTTACTAATTCTACTTAGCTTAAATAGTGCAGCATTACACAAGGCAAAATCATTAGGAGTTTTTGGTGGAAGTTTACCAAATTGCCCTTACAATTTGACTCTCAGCGATGTCGAGATCGCGGTCTGGAACATTTGAGACCGCGATCTCGACCTAATATAGTAAAACAAATTCCCGAGTCGAGATCGCGGTCTGGAACAGTCGAGATCGCGGTCTGGAACAGTCGAGACCGCGATCTCGACTCTCCTCCGACATTCTTCATTTCATCTATTTTTGCAGTCTGGTCCCTTGAGCTTTGTTTCTTCCAGCTTCTAACCTTTAATTTTAACCTGCATAATATTAACACCATTAAGCACTTAATTAAACTAAAAATTTAATACAAACTTATCATAATTAATTAAAGAACGAAAATACAAATACATATGAAATAAATTAACAAAAATCCTCAATTACTTATCTAATTTTGGAATTTAAACTATCAAAATGCCACAATTTAGAGGAAAATAACTCTAGTTTACTAGAGTTATCAAACATGCTCAAGCCCTTGTGCTTAGAAATGGTAAGAAATTGGATGAGAATATCAGATTATTGGAATGATGCATCTTCGATTGATAAGAAGGTTGGAAAGAAAGAAAGTGAGGATGACCTTGAAAATGCAAATAGAGAGTTTTCAAAGGGCAAAGCAATGTACCTGATGAGTCTACTAAGTCCCAAGGTCCCATTAAGACCTAAAGGAGCATGAGTCATATATTCGGTAGAACGCGTTCTTCATTTGGTTCTTTTGATTCTTGCTCGAGCCACTTCGAATCAAATAAGTATCAACGGCCCCTGGATGTACAATGCAATTTCAGTAGTAATATTCCATTTCAATTGAAAAATGCAGTCAGATGTTTGGGGATTTTCGAATTGATAGAGATATTGAGAGAGATCAAGAATTCTTACTATTTCTTAGATTCATAGACCAACGATGAAGACAGGGACCCATCTATGGAACTATCATAGCATATCAAAGTTCCATTTCTAAAAAAAAAATTTAAAGGTGATGAAAAGACCAAGTAGTTCAAAAGATTCTTGGTGTTTCAAGAAAATTGAAATCAATATTCCTTCTATAGAGGCTCTAGAAAACATGGCAATTTATTCTAAATTTATGAAGCAAGTCTTCACCAACAAAAATAAAATTCACGGAGATGAAATACTTTGTTTAATGAAGGATTTTAGTGCTATGATTACCAAGAGGCTACCTCCAAAATTGAAAGATCCCGATTCCTTTTTTTACTTCTTGTGACATTGGAGGCATCATGTTGAAAAAGCCTTGTATGACTTGGGAACTTCAATCAATCTTATGCCATTTTCAATATACAAAAAGCTTAGATGAGAGTTGAAGTCCACAAGTATATCATTTCAATTAGCATATAGAAGCATTAAGTTTACAATGGGGATAGTAGATTGATGTGAAGTCAAAGTTGACAATCTATATCTCCCGATGGATTTCATTCTGCTAGAAAATGAGAAGAATAAAGAAATGCTCATCATTCTTAGAAGACCATTCTTCGTAACCATACATGCTTTCATAGGCTTCGAATAGGGAAAATTAGAGTCACACATTTAGGGTCAATAATGAAATTGTAATTTTTAATGTCTTTGATTCCATTAAAAATATATTACAGATTTTATGAGAATTGATGTGATTAATGATATATATGAAGAGACTTTTGTCTCTAAGAACAGATAGTTAAAAATTACAAGTTAATTATTTATTGAGTGCCAATTCAAAACTTGTGCATGAAAATAATTCTTTGACAAAAGAAAATGATGTTTTGAAAGAAAATTTTGTTGGAAAAACCAAGATCATGGAAGAAAAAGCTTCATTGAAGAAGAGATTAAATGATCTTGATGATATTTTGAAAAAGAAGAAAGAAAATGTTTTTGAAAAGAAATGAACTAGAAATATGTTTTTGAACAAAAATTTTATCACCTTTAGAAAAAATAATTTGTGCTTTGTTAAATCTAAATCTTCTTTTTATGGAAATAAGAATGTTATTTGTAATTATTGTCATCAACATGGCCATTTAAAGAAAAATTGTTATGTTAAAAGAAATGAAAGCCTCCTGGGAATAAATAGCAATTTTTGAAATTAAGAGTAATCCAATTTCTTACATTTCTAGTTTGGGTACCAAAATTTCTTGCTTAACAAAGTTATGTAGGTATGCTTGGAGAGCACTAAGGAATTCAAGATAGATTATCTTTGAAGGGTGTTCAAGGCATATGAGCTAAGATGATATTGAAATGGGTAACATCTAAAATTTTGTGTGCTTTCATTTATCAAGTTGAACTATGTCCTCTTGAATATTACTCATCTATATGTTTGAACTTGTTTAGAATGCTAGGAAATATGTATCCCCAATTTTTGTCTATAATAAGTCACAACTTGTAAAAGAAAGGGAGAGCATTCAAATTTTTTAATGGATTATTTTGCAAAAAATTGCATCACACATGCTTTATTGTTTTGATAATGTTTTTTTAGTGAGGAATGAGCGAAAATTGTTTTGATCCTAATTCTTTGCATGAATTCCCTACTTGAATATACATTCTTGAAGGGAAGAAACGTTACTTTTGCATAACTTGACATATTCTCCATGTACTCATATTGAATTATATTCACCTTTCAAGGGGGAGCTTAAATTGCATTATCTTTCTTATGCTTTGATGATGTCAAAAGGGGGAGAAAATATTGGACAAAACTTCTTAACTTATGCTTCATATTTTTTGGTTGTTTTTAAAATTGTCCAATTGATTTGTCATCATTTGATACTGCAAATCTTTGAATTATGCTAATCATGTTTTGATGATGACCAAATCACACTAATTGTTTGAAAACAAGTGTGCAAAAGTAGGTTCGGATGCAAATGATCGTTCAACAAAACAACCGAAGACTCCATGGACACAAATGATGTCCGAAAGATGAGCTTGACGATGGTAATCGTTCGACACAAAGAACTCTCGAAGAACAATTTCGATCATATTTTGAAGACATTGCTGATGGACTTGAACACATCCTGACGTCCGAACATATACCCTCGAGAACGGAGGCAATGTCGGACGGAGGTTAGCAACGCCTATCAATCGAAGACTGCATCACTGTCTCTTATACACATCGATGTGTATAAGCACTAAAATCCTTTTGGACAACTATAAATACCCCTAAGCCTGAATTAAACAGAAGAGACTTCTACATTGATTACAAGTAATTCTTGAGCTATTTGAGAGAAATAATGGGTACAAGTGTTGTAATAGTGTAGGTAATTTTGTGAAAAGAGCTTAGAGTGTAAGAGTTCTTCAAGTGTAAGAGTAGAGAAATAACAATTGTAACAAAGGGAGGTTGTGAGTGTAAAACTCTTGGCTCAACTAAAGGAAATTAGTGTGAGCAAGAGTGATCCTCATTTGTGTACAAGAGGTTATTGTCTCACCTACTTTGAAGAGACTTTTAGTGGCTAAACTTCAAGTTGAGAACTTGGTAGTTGCCTTGTAAGAAGCTCTTTGTGGTTGTAAGCTCCAAGCTTAAGAAGTTTGGGAGTTTGGTTTGATTACACATCTAGATTGTATAAATAAAGTGGATCAACATGATTCAAGATACAAGACTGTCTAAATCTTCTAGTGGAAAATTGCTCAACCAAAGAGGAAGAAACTGTAAAGAAGACAGGTAAAGTGGGTCTCTGAACAACCAACCCCCCAAGGTTGAACTTAAACCTTTACCTTCGTATCTGTAATATATTTTCCTTGGTGACAATGAGACTTTTTTCATAGTTGTGAATGATTTCTTGTCTTGTGAGCAATTATTGAAATTAGTTGATGTACTTAAGAAGAATCGTAATGCCATTGCTTGGAATAGTGATGACATAAAAAGCATTAGCCTAACTATATGTATGCAAAAGATTTTAATGAATAAAGGGTATAAACCACATACAACCCCAAAGAAGATTGAACATAACATTAAAAGAGGTTGTAAGGAAAGAAGCAATAAAATTGCTAGATGCCAGTATAATATACCCTATTAGTGATAGTGAGTGAATGAGTCCTACTCAAGTGGTGCCTAAGAAAGGAGTTTAACGGTAATCCTTAGTGACACTAATAATGTTCTTCCATCTAGACTAAGTGGTGAGTGTGCATAGATTTTAGGATATTAAATGAATCCAAACAAAAAGATCATTTCCTTTGCCCTTTATCGACCAAATTCTAGAAAGGTTAGCGGGATTTACCTATTGTAGCAGAGAATGCCGTTTGGGTTGTGTAATGCCCGAGCAGTTTTCATAGATGTATGTTTACTATTTATCATGATATGATTGGAAAGTACATTGAGGCGTTCATGGATAATTTTAGTGTATTTGGCACTTCTTTTGATAATTGGTTGTTGAATTTGTCTAATGTGTTGGCTGCAATGTTATAAAGAAACTAATTTAACTCTTAATTGACAAAATTTGCTATTTCGTGGTACAAGGAGGCATAGTTTTGGGTCATAAAGTGTCATCAAGGGGTATTGAACTAAATAGAGAAAAAGTATAAATTATTGAAAAACTATCCCTACCTTCTAATGTTAGTGGGGTAAGGAGTTTTCTTGGGTATGAAGGTTTTTGCCGTAAATTTATCAAAAAAATTTCACAATTTTTACCGTAGAATTTCACAAATTTTCACAAAATTTTCACCAAAAAATTGTGTGTTTCATTTTGATGATGCTTGTTTGAAATCTTTCAGTGTGGTGAAACATGTACTTGTCACCACACCGGTGATTGTTGCCCTCAATTGGTCGTTTCCCTTTGAATTAATATGTGATACTAGCAACAATGCCATTGGGGAGGTACTTTATCAAAAGATTGAAAAGGTTTTATATGTTATTTATCATGCTAGTTGAACTTTAAATGAAGCTTAGGTGAATTATCCTACAACAACTAAAAAAGTAGTACTTGCTATGATATTGCATTTGACAAATTTTGTTTTTATTTGATTGGTTCTAAAATTGTTGTCCATACCGACTATTCAACCTTAAAATATTTGTTTTCAAAACAAGATGCTAAGTCTGATTACTAAGGTGGATCCTTGTTTTATAGGAATTTGATTGGGAAGTTATGGACAAGAAGAAGTGAGAATGTGGTGGCAAGACACCTTTCAAGAATTGAAGAAATAGACTTGTTGTACAAGAATATACACTCATTGAAAAAGAATTGCTGGTGAAAAAATTGCTTGTCGTCAAGGAAAACCACACATAGTATACGGACTTGGTAAACTATATTGTGGCGATGGTGGTTCCAACTTCATTGAATCTCTATCAAAAAAGGAAGTTATTTTTTAAGATGAAGCATTATTTTTGAAATGAGCTGTATCTCTTTAGGAAATGCAATGATCAAGTCCTTAGGCGGAATGTTTTGGAGGAAGAAATTGAGAATATCTCCTACTACATTATCATTCTTTTCCCATGGGTTGGCACCATGGATCTCAAAGGATCGCAGTTAAGGTGTTGTAAAGTAATTTTTATTGGCCAAATGTCTTTAAAAACTAAAGAAGTTTTGTACTCAATTGTGATGAATGCCAAATAGTGGGTTACATTTCAAGAAGACATAAGAAGCCTTTCAATGGATCCTTGAATTTGAAGTTTTTGATACTTGGGGCATTGACTTTGTGGGCCTTTCTTAAGTTCCTATTCCAACAAATATATCTCGATGGCTATTGACTATGTGTCATGTGGGTGGAGGCAATTGCTTCACAAACAAATGAGTCTAAGGTGGTCGCTAAGTTTCTAAGGAAGAACATCTTTTCTCGCTCTGGATTGCCAAGGACAATCATAAGTGATGAAAATCCCCACTTTAGGAATGCTCAATTTGATTCTTTGATGTCCAAGTATGGTGTTAAAGTGACTTTGACTTATCACTTCCAAACTTCGGACTAAGTGGAGCAGTCTCTGTCTCTAATAGAGAATTAAAGAATCTTGGAGAAGAGCATCAACAAGTCAAGAAAGAATTGGACAAGAAAGTTAGTTCTAACAAAAAATAATAAAAATGTGACAATAACTTGAAAGTCGAGTTGTGGATTTTGTTCTTCCATTTGTTTTTACAGTAAAAATCCTTATATGTCATGAAATCATAAATATACCTATACAAAATGAGTATAATAATAGTAATACATTTGACATGGTAAGTATAGTGTAATAAATATGAAATGTACTTTCTGATACATTGTTTGTGTAACAATTTTTAGTTTGTAATTACTGCTTTAAAAATTACCTTAATGATTTTTAAGAGTTTCTTTGAATAGGGATGAAATATAACCCAAGAATTTCTAGTATATGGTTAAATTAAAGTGATGTGATAAGGATCTTATGCTTGATATAACGAGAATACATTTGACTAGTATATGAAAAGAAGGGAATTCTATGAGACATCATGGTCGCCTAATGAACAAGCAGAATTAGGTCAAGGAAAGAAACTTTTTGATAAAAAGAAGAGTCAAAGAATGAATTTCATCACCTTGCTAAAGGTGAAGAAGAGATAATAGGAAAGAGAGGATATTACATTGACATGGCCATTTAAATCATTATCCAAACCTTTAAGAATAACAATTACGAGAAACTATTTTGTTCTATTAGTTGAATGAAAATAATGAGAGATTATCTCTGTATCTTCACTTGTTACAACTATTTTCTCAAATACAAGACTCTAGCTATTTGGAGGAAATAATTATAGAGTCATCTAAGCTATAAAGGTTCGAACTTGCAAACTCTAACTTTGAAACTAATTGCCTGCAATCTGTGTCTATTATAAGCTAAAAAATGACACTGAGAAAACATGTGCGATAGGCTACAACAACCGTAAGTGCAGTCTCTTGAACACTGAAAGCTCAATGTACATCTTAGAAACGAATAAGGTTAGATCTCAAAAGGACATTTTGGTACAAACTATATTATGATATGTGAAATATTAATCTAACTAAAAAAATATTCATTCCCCCAACTGCCAGCAAACATGCACCCTTTTTTAAAGTAAGAATTACATGAGAACACTACTACACTACACAAAGGCAACAATTTGCATTTGTGATTCCATTGATTTTCAAATCCAACATATTATTAAACATAATATCAAATCCATCACACCCCAAAATCAGGACCATGACACACCACATGTAGGGCTTACCTCAAGCATGTAGTGCTTAATATCAAGAACTTCTAACAACCATATTCTCAACAAAGACTTCCAATTATCAGCAAACCAACCATAATATAATGTTTTTTCTTTATACGAACACAAACATTTTGAAGAATAACTAATTGCATGGGAGGTTTAAAGTATCGAACAAATTGTTCAATAGTAAAACAAACCCTAACAAACTATACTATCACATAGGCCAAGCAAACGGAAAAATTTCTAACTATACAATCGCCACACTCTAACTCTAATAGCTAGAGCCTATACCACAGTCCCTTCCTACACTCAAGTCCAAAAATTGAACATTAAACCTCTATGAATCCACAAACTACAAAATAATATAA
This sequence comes from Cinchona pubescens, assembly GCA_025175665.1. Classification (NCBI taxonomy): domain Eukaryota; kingdom Viridiplantae; phylum Streptophyta; class Magnoliopsida; order Gentianales; family Rubiaceae; genus Cinchona; species Cinchona pubescens. The sequence goes on from JANKKI010000171.1 coordinate 25,019, forward strand.
GCAACGTGGGATTAGTAAAGCATTGCTCAATAATAGAATTTAAATCTAATAATTGATAAGTCAAGTATATAACCAATGCACTGTATTAGGGGAACATTATAAATTGTGATATAAGTATACAAGGCAAATAAAATAAGCTTACGATTCACTTAAGTCTTCCAATAACTAGATCCAGGTCTATCTATTCACAACTCGATAGATAGGATATAGATATTGTAGCATATTGAACATTGAATATTGTAATATTATATCATTGAGCATTGACATTGAACATTGTAAAATCGGTCCACCTATGTGACCTATTGAGTTTATAACAAGCATTATGTCACATAAGATAGAATGCATATAACATTTAACATTGTACATTATAGAATTAAGCTTAGCTTGCATTTCCCGCCTACAAACCCTTGTACAAACAACCATACTTATATTAATTGTACATACTGTTCTAAGGCTGCACAATCAATTATATACGACGCAATCAATAAAAAGGTGTAAGAACTACTTATCTTGAGATTTCCTTGTTTTGGAACCCTAGTTTCTCATGGTTGGAAGCTTAACCTCCTTAATCTAAAACCATGGGAGGGCAATACTACACATTAGAACAAACCTTGAGGTATAATTTAGGATCAAAAGCGAGCAAAACAAGATGTGAATTTTGGATGATCAAGCTACGTGGTGCACAAGAACAAGCTCGTAGGTGAATATGAGCGAGCTAGCTGGTCACTCCAGTAGCCAACAAAGTAGCTTAATTTGATGTTCAAAAGTCACTCCAAATGCTTAAAAACAAATGTTAGAACATGCACGAACAAGTTGTGGAAGTTCTATCCAAGTGGCAAGTTGATTAACAGCAAAAGCTGTATCTTTAAACATCGACAATCTGTAAATTCATACACATCTAGAGCCCCAATTCTATTTAACCATCTACTTGATATTCTTAGAATTTAAATCCTTATACAAGACTGGACAACGTGGGGAACCATTTGACAATAAGAATCAATAATTAACAACAAAATTTAAGCACTTTTAATTCATAAAACTACCGTTGAAATACTTATCTAAATCCTTCATTTTAGATGTGTTGTAGTAGTTTAGAACCATAAATCAAGGCTATATAACACAAGGATACATTTCATAGCGAGAAAATCCATAAACAACAAGATTGGAACAACTTTGATTCTTGAAGAACTAGGAAATTTTACTACGAAAACCATGAAATAATTCTCATAAAACATACCTAATAAGCTGTAAAATCAGTTATAGAACATTTCTACACCTTTAATTTCCTTGATTAATCTAACTTTTTGGCTAAAAATCTAGATTTGAACTTGAAGAAGTTGTAGGAAATTTTGAGAGAAAAACTAAATATGAAACTAGTTCTGAAGGAGAAGAATGGTTGGAGGTGGATTCTTAAGAAAACCTTGCTAAAATTTTAAAATTGCACTTTTGTGGTCCCTCAAGATTCACTGCATATTGGCCTGCCAACTTAAGAAAATGTCTAGATAGGGCAAAATAATTATTAGATATTAATAATAGATATATATGAATGTTATTCAAAGATAAGAACGAACACTAATGGATGTTGAATGGTCGGAGAAAGTCCACATAGAATGATTGGAAAAGTCCAGGTGGAATGATCGGAAAAAGGTCCAAGTGTTAAAACTAGAAACTAGTAAGGGTAAATTGGCCATTAAATTCAAGAATAAACATTAATGAATGTTTTTCTGAATATCAAATTGTCAAAAAATGTGTATATGTTACTAACTCCAATAAAGATTTATGCTTAAAAGTGATAAGTATATGGAACACATTTGCTGACACATTAGAAATTAGCAAGAGACAGGAGTCTTGATTTCTTAGCCAATTTATTGATTAATATTAAGATGTTTAAACACGTACTTATTAACCTACTCCACAAAAATAATATAGGTAGCTATTTTAGTTAATTAATTTCCAAATGAGTTTTTACTATTTTCAGTTAATAAACCTTAAATACATACAATAATCGGCTTGCTTCTTTCAACTCCTAAGCTTAAAATTGTGGTCACTTAGAAAAAACTATATTGTCTATATCGAACAATTTTCTTTCTATACAATTTATATTCTCTTACAATAATGAATGTTAATTAGTTTTGGGTAATGGAAGATATTATCAAAATAATTGCAAATAATTAAATATTCTAGACAAATAAAATTTGGGATATGATGAAAATATAGAAATCAAATTATTATATGTGCGGCACTATGAATACCTACCTTGTCTCTTCCAACAACCAAATTTTGGTTGTCTACTTGTGTCCACAATAACAAATATTTTATTATCCCCGTCTCCTAAATGATTATTTATGTAGAATGTAAAGATATTAGACAACAAGAAGATTGATCCTTTTTTATTTTATAAGTAATCTATTTGATGATTTCTTTGATAGATATAAAATAAAGATATTAGAAAGCATCTTATAGATCCATTTAAAAAAAAAAGTTGATATGGTAAGTACTTTGTTTTTTCATATTAATTATCATAACTAAAATTTATTTAGGTAGATCCTAATCCTAATTCACATAAAGCCGTTCTTGTTAAGCAACCAGTTTTTGATATTGGTTGAAAATAGTAAAATTTATTTGAATTATTTCAACATGTATTGTGAGGGCATAATAGAAAAAAGATAATACAACTCATATAATATATCTCTTATACACATATATATATATATATAGACGCACTCTTAGATGCGCAATACAAGTAATCCAAGCCCATTGATCCCACAACCATAGCAGATCCTCAGATAGTCTTTCAGCCAAGGGCTTTTAGTTCACACCATGTCTCTTCTCGATCATGCTAGAAATTCCCTAAGGGGGCTGTCCAAGCCCGATGAAAGAAAATGATAGTTTTGAATTAAAAAAAATAAATTAGTGTAATGAAGTGAACAGAAGGTGGGGATGACATCAAGTCCACATGGCCCATATATCTACCTAGTACATAAGAAAGAGTCACAACCTTTGTGGATGTTTAGTTGAATGCCATGTGGACTGTCTGCTTGAGGACCAACAAAATGTCAAGTGTGGGATACCAAATGGCTTTTCTACTACCCAGATGCCTCTATGTAATTAAAATAGCTATTGTCTTGTGACCTTCTGCTTGGGCTTTATTAAAGAGAGTTAACACCCCAAGGAAAATTGTTGTTTGCTCTTAATAACAGGTTAATGAAACACTTATGTTTCTTGATTTGCCAATTTGTTTTTGCTTCTCTTTGTGCATTTTTCGGTGCCGCTAAGCCAAAAATGGCTAAGCAAATCAATTTAAATATTTTAGGCCATTGCATTGCTTAAGCAAGACAGTTTAAAAAGAAAAATGCAAGTGCGTCGAAATGTGAATCTAATACACTGAATGATTTCTGTTTGTCTGCCTTGAAGCCTTAAGGAGTTAAAATTGTTGTGTAAAGACTTGAATTTGGAATGATTGGTAAGAAAATGTAAGGTTGAAGGGAAAGTTTACAACTAGAAAGGGAAATGCTTGCTGAAATGCATAAATTGCTTGCTGAGATGTATAAAATGCTTGCTGAAATGAGTAAACTATATGCTAAAATGCTAAATTGCTTGCTGAAAAGAAGCAAGCGGCCTAAAACTAGAGATTTTGAGAGGCTAAGCCATTTGATTTGATTGATTTCCATTGTTGTTTTGAATGTCGTCCCTCTGGAATGTTTTTGGGATTTTTATAAGCTTTTTCAACCTTTAAAAACTGCTATCGACTACTGTCACATTCAAATTTGAACGTTTTCCTCCTTTTCTATCTACTTGGTCATAACTACCCATATTCCTATTTGTGGGATAATATGCTACCTTGTAGATTTTAGTTAACCACTTGACATGGTATTATCCATATTCTTGTGCTACTTGACTAAATCTTGGCTAACCCTTACGATAAGCAATTAATATCCTTACTACATCTAATGGTAGTATTGCTACATCTACATACTTGTATAATTTGTTACCTTGCTGATTTGATAAGAACAATAATACTCAACAGCACAACTAATATCAACATAAGATACAACTGATATTAGTATGAATTTGTCGATATTAACAACTATATTGGCATCGGCGATGCTAGCCAATTTGTACCAACAGCCTCAAAAAATATGAATTGCTTATGTAACCGTTATGATATGCACAGTTTATCCTTTGAATGCATCATCCCAAATATATTATGAATTTAATGTGTCCTTTCACCATTCCAGGAGTTGCACTTCTTGGATTACTATAATGATTTTTGAAATTAACTCTAATTAACCCTAACTAAAACTTAAACATAAAATCACTAAAATTAAGTTAATTAAATCTACCTAAACCTAATTCAAGAAAACACAAGCAAGTAAGGGTAAAAGAAACTTGCGTTGTCTCCAAGAAGCGCTCGTTTATAGTCACTAACTTGACTATGGACATGATTGATCAAATTAAGGTAAATTGGATGATTTCCCGTCCCTCGTCGATTACCCATCCATAGTAAAGCTTGACACAGATGGTGGCCATTGATCTTGAAGTTCCCTTCACTTCCTTTTAACTCTATCGCTCCGTAAGGAAATACTTGCACCACTTCAGAAGGTCCATTCCATTGTGACTTAAGCTTCCTGGGAAACAATCTTAGTCTTGAATTGTACAAAAGACTAGGTCACCAGTCTTGAAATTCTTTTTTAAAATGTGTTTATCATGCCAAACCTTTATCCTTTCCTTGCAAAGCCTAAAACTCATAAGCTTCTTTCCGGAATTCATCAAGTTCATTTAAGTCAAGAAGTCATTTCTCTCCCACCACTTTCAAATCAAAATTAAGGCTCTTGATTGCCCAAGAAACTTTATGTTCAATCTCTATCAGAAGATGACATGTCTTTCCATAGACAGTCATATAAGGGAACATGCCTATAGGTGTCCTGAAAGTGGTCATGTATGCCCATAGAGCATCATCAAGTTTCTTGGACTAATTGTTCCTTGATGAATTCACTGTCTTTTACAATAGTCTCCTGAGATTCCGATTAGATACTTAAACTTGACTGGATGTCTGAGGGTAGAAGGCAAGTGAGACTTTGTGAGTGACCCCATACTTGGAAAGAATTGATTCAAACAAAATATTATTGAAGTGTGTCCCACCGTCGCTTATGATCACCTTGGGGACCCCAAATCTTGCAAATGTTTTTCTTCACAAAGTCACTACCACTCTTGCATCATTAGTTGCAAGATCCACGGCCTCAACCCACTTTGACACGTAGTCTACTGCCACAAGAATGAATTTGTTGTTGTGGGAAGGTAGATGAGGTCCCGCGAAGTCTATGCCCCGCACATCAAAGATCTCACATACCACAATATTGTTCCATGGCATTTTATCCTTTCTTGTGATGTTCCCCGACTTTTGACACTCGTTACATTATATGACAAAATCCCTAACATTCCGAAACAAGGTCGGCCAATAAAAACTGCTTTGAAACACCTTGACGGTGGTACGTTGAGACCCATGATGGCCTCTGACTGGCAGGGAGTGACAATGAAACAACACACTTAGAACTTCCTCTTTCGGTAGACACCTCCGGATCACTTGGTCCTTGCATTTTCTATGCAAATACGGATTCTCCTACATGTAGTACTTCATTTTCGATAAGAACTTTTTCTTCCAATTTGAGTCTATGTTCGAGGGTATCACCTTGGCAATAAAAAAATTGACGATGTCCGTGTACCATAGTGAATTCCCTTAAATCACAAGGAGTTGTTCCCCTAGAAATTATTGTCTAATCGGCACCTCTTCTCCTAATCGAACCATTGGGCCTTCTAACAGTGAAAGGTGATCAGTCACGGTATTTTCACTACCTCTCTTGTCAACGATTTTCCAATCGAACTCCTGCAAGAATAGAATCAAATGAATTAGTCTTGGCTTTGCATCACTTTTAGCAAAAATATATTTGAGGTCTCAATGATTAGTATGAACGATCACCTTGCTCCTAATCACATAAGATCGAAATTTATCAAATGTAAAAACCACTAATTTCTAGGGGAATTAATTGCAAGGAGTACTTTTTCAGTAGTGGAGCAGTAAATCTGTGCATCATTAAGGGTGCGACTAGCATGATACACTACATGCAAGATTTTATCTACTTTTTGGCACAAAACTGCCCCAATGGCATAGTTGCTTGCATCACACAAATTCTCAAATTGTAAATCCCAATTAGGAGCAACTATAGACAGAGCGGTCATCAAAACATGTTTCAAGTGATTAAAGGCATGCAAACAATCGTCATCAAACACAAAGGGTACATCCTTTTGCAAGAAAGTAGATAAAGGTCTAGAAATCATAGAAAAATTCCTAATAAACTGCCGGTAAAAACAGGCATGACCCAAGAAACTTCTAACACCTTTCATATTAGTAGGTGGTGGTAAATGACACCCTATGACCTAGAACAATTCCTTCATTGACCATGAAATGACATTTTTTCTAATTTAAGCACAAATTGGTCTCTTAACATCTAACAAGCACACAAGTCAAAATTTTCAAGCAAGAATCAAATGAATCACATGTGTTGAACACACTAAAATCATCATAAAAATCTCAATGAATTCTTCAAGAATATCACGAAAAATAGCAATCATACATTGTTGGATAGTACTTGGAGCATTACACAAACCGAAGGCATATGTCTATAGGCAAAGGTGCCATAAGGACAAGTGAAGATTGTCTTCTCTTGGTCCTCGGGGACTATGACTATTTGGAAATAATCCGAATACCCATCCAAGAAATAATAAAATGCATATCCAGACAAACGCTCTAGCATTTGGTCAATAAATGGTAAAGGGAAATGATCCTTCCTAGTGGCTTCATTGAGTTTCCTAAAGTTTATGCACATTTTCCACCCGGTGACTACTCTAGAAGGGATCAATTCACTTTTCTCATTTTTAACAATCGTTACCTCACTTTTCTTTGGAACTAGCTGATTGGGCTCGCCCAGTCATTATCACTTATGGGAATTTCCTTCCTCACAACTTCCCTTAGGGTAGGATTTAACCTACATTGAGGTTGTCTACAGATATAAGAGGCTTGAAGTTATCATTTAGGAGGATCTTGTGCCTACAAAAAGTAGGACTAATACCCTTCAAATCGTTAATACACCAAGCAATCTCATTGCGATGCTTTTTCAAGACACAAAGTAATTTATTCAATTCATCACTAGAGAGCAAAGCACTGACAATGACGGGATAAGTATGGTCATCACAAGAAATGCATATTGTAAGTGAGATGGAAGAGATTTCAACTCAATCGTGGGAGGGGGGTTCGTTGATCTATGACCCCCTTTACCTTTTCTCTCCGTGGATTTCTTCTCTTCTTTCGCCTTCTCCTCTACTTGTAGGTCCAAACTCTCTTGATTGCTACATTCATGCTCTTTACTTCATCTTCTTCTTGCATTGTGTCATATCCTTTTAGATACGACCAAGGTTTTCCCTACAAAAATCATTAACAATTTCATCAGTCAATTCAATTCTCATTACATCATCATATGAAGATGCAAATTTCAAAGAGTCAAATACATTAAAAGACTTCCTAGACTATATCCTCATTGACTCTTAGTTGAAACTTTCCTCCTTGGACGTCAATCAATGCCCTTTCAGTGGCTAAAAATGGTTTCCCTAAAAAAAATGGTTTCCCTAAATTCAATGGTATTTCGACATCCTTCTCCATATTAAGTACAATGAAATTGGCCAGTAGATAGACTTTCTTTACTCTCACAATAACATCCTCAACGATCCCCACCGGTTGCTTGAGACTTCTACAATTGAAGAGTGACATTAGTTAGCTTCAACCCTTCTCCAATGACTTTCTTGAAGAGACAATAAGGCATAAGATTGATTGATGCCCCCAGATCGCACAAGGCCATCTCAAAATGTGTCCCACCGATCCCACAAGGAATTGAAAAGGATCCCGAATCCTTCAACTTAGGCGGAAGGTGTTTTTGAATGATTGCATTACAGCCTTCGTTGAGGCATAAGATTTTATCCCCCATGAGCTTTCTTTTGTTAGTTAACATTTGATTCATAAACTTTTCATAACTAATGTCATATTGAGAAAGTAAGGGAATTCATGCCTGTCTCTTATACACATCTGATGTCAGTTAAAAGTAACAAGTTTGAATCAATCTTCAAGGAGTGTATCAGTCATAGTCATCATCAATGGCTCTATGATGCACAGATCCACACTCATTAGTCGGATACTTAGGGGGTCATTGTCCTCTTGTGTTCTTCTGGTGGGGATTCTATACTTTTTGGGCTCATCATACTTCGTGCCCGCTCCCTTGAAAGTTCCTTACTCTCCTTGTCATTTTGGAACTCTCCCCAACTTCCATGTTACTCCTCCTTGGAGTCTTTTCCTTATCATCTTTAACCTTTTCCATTATCCCTTGGGGCTTATCTAGCAACTCCTTCCCGCATCGAAGAGTGATTGCCTTTGCATACTCCCTATGATTTGGTTCTCTAGAATTTGGGATTGTGTCACTTGGTAGAGAACCAAGTGGTTTCTCGAATAAATGCCTTGCAATTTGGCCCGTATGGTTCTCCAAATTCTTAAAGAAGGATTCTGCACAGTGATGATTTTTCATGAATTTCATGAGCATATCTTGATTCTTCATGAGCAAGTCTTGGAATTGAGGTTGGATTTGTTTGAGGTGGGTTATTATGTTGGAAATTTTGATGTGGTTGGAAAGTTGAGCTACTTGCTTTGCCATGATGAAATTGTGGAGAATGGTATTGACCATGACTTGATTCATCATGATGGAATTGGGGTCGGGGTGGTTGATTTTGGTATTGGTGGTTTGGGTTAAAGAGTGGCCTTGGGTGAGGATATTGTGCTTGAGAGTGATGAGGTTGTTGTAGGTATTGGTTTCCACTCCAAGAACAGTTTGGATGATTGTGCCAGTTGGGGTTGTAGGTGTTTGAATAGGGATTGTTTTGAGGTCTTGGTTGGGAAGGTTGGTTGACATATTAAATTTGCTCATAGTTTGATGGCTCCTCCATATAACATTGACCTCCTATATGATTTCTTCCACAAGATTCACAAGCTCCAAGATTATAATTTGACATAGCATTCACGGCATAGCATTAACATTAAGGTTACTCAATGACTTTGCAATAGTGGATAACTGAGCATTCAAAGCTTAGTGTTGAACAAGAATAGAATTTAGGGGATCCTCCTCATGCATTCCCCCTCCTCTCCTTTGAATAATCCAATAAGGAGTATATTGGTGATTATTGGAAGCCATTGTGTTAACAACTCTCTAGCATCCTCGGGTGTCATTAGGGTTAAAGAACCATTAGCTGATGCATTCAAAATTGTCTTGAACTCTTGGAGCATTCTATTGTAAAAGGTCAGAATTTGCATCCATAATGGTATCCCATGATGAGGACAATTTCTTAATAATTCCAAGAACCTCTCCCAAGCTTCACTAAGCGTTTCCCCATCTTGTTGTTGGAAAGATGTAATCTCATTTCTCAACCTCATCGTCTTTGCCGGATAGAAGAATCTCATCAAGAAATCTTGAGCTAGTTATTCCCACGTATTGAATGTACCTAGATCAAAACTTTGTAACCACGCCTTAGCTTTGTCCCTCAAAGAGAAAGGGAAATATTTCATCATAACGGCATCCAAAAGAACTCCATTGTATTTAAAAACGTCAACAACTTTATCAATGTTCCTCAAATGAGCATGGGGATCTTAATTTGGTCCTCTCCCAGACATAGCGTGGATTTGGAGCATTTGACTTAGGACCGATCGAATTTCAAAATTGTTCACCTGCACTCTTGTAATACTAGAGTTGTCTCCTATCAAAAATAGACATGGCGTACTCCCTAAGCTGTCTATTCATATTACGATTGCCTCCAATACCATTATTCCCAATTCCTTCTTCTTGATCATCATTTTCATTGTTATTTTGGACATTTTGATGTAAATGTGCCATTCTTCCTTGTCTTGGGTTTGATTGTAATCACTTATCCCTTCAAATTTTAGCTAATGTCCTTTCAAGTTCCAAGTCCAATAAGCGAAGAGATTTTCTCCTTATGACCATGCACTATATGTCATAAAAGATAAGAATCAAATGCCAAGGATGATATCACACTAAGAAACCAAGTTTTTACTATTAATAATTGTTATTACAATAAATTAAAAAATGTCTAATTTAGCACGACCCAATTCATCACTAATATCACCATTGCCCTTTTCAAACCTCAGTAACAATGCCAAAAACTTGTTCGTGTTATACCTAGGGTTGGTTAAAGCATGAAAATCAAACGAACAAGTTAAATTACCCCCAAGTAACAACTAACCAACACCCACATACCCACAAGTATACGAGGTAGGTTTGCAGGTTAACGGCGAGAGGGTATCGTTCTCTCAAGGATTGAGGGGTGATTACTAGTCTAAATGGGATTTTTATGCTAATTAGACTACACAAAAGGGGAGATGTGTTCCTACTTGTAATTAAAATACTAACAAGAAGTAGGTGACTAATCAACAAGAGCAACTAATTTATCATTAGCAAAGCAATAACAAGGCATGCTAGGAATAATAAAGTTTCTAATTAATCTAAGTACAAACAAGCAATTAAAAGATGAACAATGAGTAATGACAATTAGACTATAATTGCTACTAAAACACTGTACTAGCTAAGGATGCAATTTAATTAAAGGCAAGTAGTTGGACGAGCAACCTACACTAAATGATAATTTAAAACTAGCAAGTAGTCAACTAAAGTTAAAAAGGAACTAAATTACTCTACTTCACTAGAATAATAAAAGGTCTACTAACTAGGAAAATAAAGCATTAAAGGGGCAAACCATATTAAGTGCTATCCTAAATAAGAAATTAAGTACTACTACGGAATGATTGAAAAAATAATTGAAATAAGAAGGAATTTATCCTTAATGGATGTATCTACCTAAAAGCATATGAATGTTCTACAATTTTTATTATTTTCGAAAAGTAATGAAATGCAAGATCTAGAACTATAAATTAAGATTTAGGTTAAGGAAATGATGCTAATTGAAAGCCCACTACTAAATAATGCTTAAAAATGAAGAAAATACAAGGTCAAAGGCAAGATTAACGTACTAAAATATAAAATTACACTAATTCATGAAAATACGAAAACTAGTCTACTAATGAAATGATAGAAATCTTAGATGAAAATAAGTAAAATGAATATCAATATGTAGAAGAAAGAAAGCACAATAAATTAAGATTAAAGTTAGAGCAACCAAGGATTAAGCTAAAATTAAAGATGGAATGAAAATAGAAAAGGAGTTCTAGACAAGACTACTCTATCCTATCTAACAAAACTATACTACACCACTACTATGTACTGGTAGGTGTAGTTTTAGGGTAATTTCAAAGTTTTTAACTAAGCCAAAATGCTGATTTTGACTTCAGAACTGCGATCTCCTTTCTGCTCATACAAATCTCGAGACCGCGATTTATAATTGTTCTCGTTCCAGTTTGAAAACTTCAATTTACAAATTTGTATGTATGTATGTATGTATGTTGGACTGCGGTCTGTGCACTCTACATCTAAACGGGTGGAAACCGCGGTTTTGCTTCTCAATGCTTGTAAATTTTATGGCTGAACCACAGTATTGAAGCAATTGACTGGGTTTGACTGATTCGATTAATTGCATTCTAGTTCTTAACTTCTTTCACTCTTCAAATAACTTCCAAATTTGAAATTATTGCAAACCCACACCATCCTTTATAAATTAAGATACATGATATCATAGTATACAACAATTACATCTAAGTTTGTACATAATTCTACCAAAAATCCTAATATATATATATATATATATATATATATATATATATATATATCTAATTCTCTTATAAACATGAATAAACTTAAAATCTAACCAAAAATATATAAAATCAAATAGAATGGGACTAAAATAATCAAAATTGCATAAGAAATGAAGGTAAAATAACTCTATGTAATAGAGTTATCAGTTGTGTTCTGTTTTGATTCTCGAAAAATATTTGCACAGCTTCTTAATGATTTTATAATATTAATTTGACTGTTACATTGAGTACTATAGTGGTTGCGGTTGAATGCATGATTGTATGATTGTAGTTATAATTTATAGCCAGAAAGCATAGAAAGCGTACAACTATAAAAAGGTTTGGGATTGGTAATGAAAGCTTTTTTTCACTAATACAACATTGATGAAAAACTAGTGAGGACTTTCAGCTAAATGAATAACGAAAGGTTTTCAATTACTTGATAAGTACTTAAAAAATGACAGCTAGCTTTAATATGATAATGTGCAAGTAAAATTGAAACTGATTACTGAATAGTAGAAGAGGTCCCAAAATAATTGAGTAAATGACTAACCTTTTTTATTTTTTTCTTTTTTTGGGATAAATAAAGATTTGAGATTTCGAAGTCACACTTCATCAGCAAAAAGTGAGTGAAGCCTCATATGTATTCCTTAAAATTTTTTTCAAGACTCAAGTTTCGGATCTTCTATACTAAAGGCCAAATTGAAAAAAACAAATAGTAATAAAGAACAACCCGAAATTTTTTTTTTTTATCACATGCACAATAATCAATCAAGAGTCCTTAAAGAAAAATATTCTTGAAATTTTGTACCATATGGAGTACTTATTTTCTGAAACATTAAGTAATGCATAAATGTTAATATTATATTTTAATAAGGCTCCTCTGTCTATATAGCCTAGGAATTTATTTTAATAATTTATATTTCAATAAGGCTTCAAAACAAAACCAGAATTGAAATTAAGATAATTTTTATGCGATGTTAGAGGAAAAATTGGGGTAATTCTATAATTTTATCGAGAGAACAAGAATATAGTTTTAAAGGCTTATATTTATATTACTGGTTAAATTTACTTTGACCCTCTAAACTTATTACTATTTACCACATTATCTCTTGAATTAATTTTTTTGATTACTTTGCCACTTAAAATTTTTGTTTCTTGACATTTGACCTAAATTATGATGGAAGTTATAAGAGTAACGGATTTGCGAGTTCTATGCACGTATCTTTAATGTGTGTTTTGTTTTTGCCTCTTTGTTTTATTACGGCTCTTGATATTACACTAATAACGTGTGATTAGAACTCACGACTATTCCATTTCTTTTATAGTTTTTGTCAAACTTTTGGATGAAGTGTCAAGAAACAAAAAGTTTTGGGGACAAAGTGATGAAATAATTAATTTAATCTACAATGTAGTAAATGGTTAACAAGTTTAGAAAACTAAAGTCTGTCTCTTTATACATCTATATGTGTAAAAGCTTACACATCTAGATGTGTATAAGATGGTTTGCTATTAAATATGAAAAAGAAGTCTTTCCTTCGTGAATACACATTGAAGATCCTTCTACTTTGTTATTATTTTGTGTTCTATTAAATGCTACATCTACTACATACTGCATTCAAACTAGAATATATGACCTACTTCATGCACTCATTCGAATTCTAAAAAACTTAACTTAGATAACAACACAAAGTATGTTTTGGCTGGGCACAGCCAGCGATTCCTATTATAGATAGATACAAGGGATTGATCATTGAAGCAATGATGTTCTTGCAATTTAGAAGTTTTGAGAAAAAATTTGTGAGTCCTTCAAAGTCTCTTGCCGAAATCTTCATGTCATGCAATGATAGACATTGGAAAGATATTGTAGGGACAGTATTTCAACTACAGAAAAAACTTATATAGATCTGATATTGACTCATTTGTAAATTTTATTGTATAAATTAAATCTCATAAAATCGTACTTACATTTACTAATACTATTTATTTTATAAAATTTAATCCACATCACAAAATAATAATAACAGGATTTACAAATAAAATTATAGACTTAGTCCGTGTAATTATTTCTCTTTCACCACCTATTTAACCTCAAGGGCTGTTCCTAAAGATAAATAATTACATAAATAAAAAAGAAACTTCCGGTGTGCAAGTGTAATTTCAAAAGACATAAAAGGAGGCAGCTAATTTACTTGAATCATGTCAGCCATTTCAAAGGTGCCATCTCATTCTATATGTATCTAAGACAGAGAACAACAATAACAGGTATTTCCAACGACAGACTGACAGTGTTACCACCCACCTCCATCTTAAACAGATGTATCAAAACTTTTAACCAACTATAAATCACTTCTGAAATCTCTGTTGAGAACTATACACTGGGTATACAAAATTACATTCTATAATTAAAGCAAACTTCAGAATAAGTGCAACTCATTGCAAAGGATATTTACAAGTTACAACCTATAGAAGACTCTTTCGAATGGACGGAAGTCTAAGCCTCGACTTTGTCCAATCAAAATAAACAAGAATACACTGTGCTTGGCAGATGGATGCATAGCAGCCTAAACTACCTATCCGACAAGACAGAGGCACTCCAGGAGAGCATGACATCTCGAGCAACAGATGGCAAGTCTGCAAGAGTCCAATTTCAAAGAAACAAGTTCAACAAGAATTCCAAGAAATAAAAAACAAAGCCCTTGATCAGAAATCCAAATCCAAATTCACTAACTTCTTATATCAAGAAAGTTTTACCCTGTGCAACTTCCAGAGCTACAGATGGTATATCGATTTGGTCTTCCAGCAATCTGTATACATCAACAAGACTACAAAGAGGACTTCTTGTCAAACTTCAGCAATCTAATAAAATTGAAGAAAGTAGATATGCATTGATCATCCAACCATTACATACCTCCTGAATATGAAGCTTGGAATCTTCAGTGAGGGCAAGGAGTAGCTGTCTGCGGATACCCTCATCAAGGAGAAAAAGTCGTGCTCCATCCTTGATTGTGTCTGTCAGGTCCAATTTTCTTTCAACTCGCCAATCTTTGGACCTTTGCCTGATCAAACGGTTGTAAAACATGGAAATTATTAGGACTTCAATGGTAGAGAATCGCTTTTCATTTTCCAGGACTGAAAACAAAGGGACCGAGTGAAGCATTTGCAACAAAATGGTATAAACCTGCTCTTTCCTTGCAATGCTGGGTTGCTGCTCATCTTCGCAACATTTTCCTTTGCTAGAACAATTAGGTTCTCCAGCCGTTTCCACTGGAAAACACCATCTTTAAACAAAACCTAGGATATAGAGAAGAGGGGCAGGTTTAAGTAATTGAAAGCTTGACAACTATTTATAAAACCACAGTACAGGAGAGAATTTTTCTCAATTGGAAAGAAATAAAAGTTAACAAAGCCACCTAGAGACCAATAATGATGAAGAAAATATTTGTCTGAGAAGTTCAACTCGTGAAGAATTTTACAATCAACACCATACAACAACAGCAGTGGTATGCGATATTGAGAATAAAATCCGTGTAACCATCAGCATTTTCCAAGCACCATATTGCAGTGGAGCCACTACTTAAATAACTTAAATCAATTTTGACACAATAAATACAAGATAAAAAACTTTAAGGGTGAAAACTGTGCTAGGAGAGATTAAATTAGCATCCAGAAATCCTCCAAAAATATGTTGAGAGATAGCAACATATAAAACTACAAGAACACCTATTCCAACTTCTCCGTACAGTCAAATCTCCACATGTGAACATTTGATCTAAAATAACCATCTCTGTGTTTGCTCTAATTCTGTTTATTTTACGGTTAAAGAATACCTCATCAGAAATGATGCAAACTGGAAAATTTCAATTGTTGAGGATTAAACTGCTTCATTTAGGGACTGTATCTGAAAGAGTTACCCTTTGTTCCTAATGAAGTAGAGAACTTGAAAATAAAGATGAATCTCCAGACAGACTACAATGCCTTTTCATGTACATTCAGAGGCAGACATACTTTCAATCTTCATATCAGTTATGCAATATGAAATAGAAAAGCATCACGAATTGGTGAAAACACAAAAGCACAACATCCCTAGCAAGCAACCTAACAAATAAATTTCACTCCATGCAGTCCTAGTAGTTTATAATGTGAACAATATCACAAACATTTGCCTTTTAATGAAATAAGAGATTTTATCATCAACGGGTTACAAGATAATAAAAAGACATATCGAACATTAGAAGATAATTCATGTTATATACAGCTTCAGATTAAACCAAACCTGAATCAAGCGTTCGCGTAAAGCTGGGTTGGGATCTGTCAGGAGGCGCTTTGCCAGGATACATATGGATAGGCAACCTAGTACAACACAATCCTCAATTATTGATTTGACAAGTATTTGAGATGATGATGAATAGAAAGAGAGGCCTAAGATCTCCATCTTATATTTCTAATATGACAACAGAACATCTTTGATCTGTTCCATGTTTATCTCTCTCTCTCTCTCTATATATATATATATATATGAATGGTTTTCTCAAAAATCGAATTATATTCTACACAACAGTACAACCAAGAACATGCGGAGCACTTATTTGTCACACCAAAAACTAAAAAGCACATGGTAGATTAGACCAATTATTTGTCACACCAAAAACTAAAAGCACATGGTAGATTAGTTGTGTCAATCAACTAAAAGATCCACAGGATTTTTGAGAAATTCACTTCTTTTCCTCCAGGACTTGACAAGAGAGTTAGCAAGGTTTCCTGGAATGACAATGCTTAAGCTACTACACTTCCTCATCCTAGAATTAACATTTTTTCCCCCTTGAAATTTAGAAAAAGTAGTACAATAAAAGGCGATAGTGTGAAATGTCCATAGGCAATAAACACAAGGCATAAATTCTTGAAAATAAGATGTAAGAAAATAAGAAGATTCCTACCTCAAGAAATTTGAAATCTGGCTCCAGCATCAAACAGATACCTTCTTGTGTCAATAAAGAACGAATAACAAGAGAAAATCTCTCCGGAATTCGGATGGGATAATTATAAACTAGTTGATTAAATTTTCCTGCAGAACAAAAAACCTTTTTTTATTACGAAACAAATTAGCATATTTTTTAAAATATTATTTGCAGTACATTGTTTGTGTCAACTGAAAGTCTGAAACTTGTATTATACAATTCAAAAGGATGGCGTTGTAGCTATATCCCGACATTACAGATGTTTAGGGAAGGTTTAAGTGTGCATAGCCTTGCCTTTTAGGAAAGGAGGTTGTATTCATTTACTACGGCAGCCAGAACACAATGGAATTGAGTTTTCTATGGATCTTTCATAAACAAACAAACAAACAAGGAGGTACAAACAAACCAAGCCTTAATCCCACTAAGTAGGGTTGGCTGTATGAATCCTGCTACGCCATTACGTTCTGCCATGGACCATGTCCTCCTCAATTTCTAGAAGAGGCTATATCTTTCACTAACTTAATTCCAAGTGTATTCAGTCTTTCCCTACCCCTCTTATGTTGACCACTCTCTCTAAAATCTACTCGCCTGACAGGCGCATCTACTAGACGATGGATCTTTCATCTCGTCAGAAAATTAATAAAACTGACGAAATTTACTTTCCCTCTTTTGTAGTTCTCTTGGAAATTCTGACATAGTATCTCATGGACATAGAGGCAAGGATACTCACATCAAAAGTAACAGTAATACATTGCAACAGCCAAAGGGGCAAGTCGCAGAATGCAGGAGTGACTTTGAAGGAAAACAGAAAACAAGAAACAAGAAATACCAGTAACGATTCTGAAATTGAAGTCTGCAAGTCCTTTTTCAAGTGAATTTTGCCATATTGCTTCAAAGAGCAGGAACAATTGGGGCCACATCTGTTCCACTAGCCAGAAAACCAAGCCTGGTAAAATCGTTTGCCATCTCAGCATAATCCTCATTTACAGCATGGACGACAGCATCTATCAAAATTTGTTTGTTTTGCTAGAAACAAAGAAAACATCTAGATGTAATATAAAACCTCCCTATTCTCTTCTAATTGTTAAAATGGAAGGAAAGACATTACAGAGGCAAACATTGCAAATCACAGTACAATAGTTTAGCATCAGTATTTATCTCTACATCAAAGATAGAGAAGCATCATTCTGGATTTTACAAGACTAGACTAAAAACATACTTCCAGGAAGCGCTCTTTTTCTGGGAGGCAATGGGAAAGGTTATACAAGCATAGAGTCCTTTATATTATTACCGAGGCAAAGAGATAAAAGAAACACAAGCAACAGGAAGTTCAAGCAAACAGCTGTATTCAATGTGGTTCTTTTAGTAGAAAGAATGCTTACAAATTTTTCAACAACATCTAAACAACATCTAATCAACCACCCATGATTCTACAACAAACTTCTTAGACTTCTTAAATAACACCTCAAGTTCACCAATGAACTTTTTGCCCTTTAGTTTAATGAAAAGCGGAAGGAACGTGACTTTTGACATGAAACCCTAATGATAACGGCCACGTTGCACAGCTAATAAAATTGGACATAAATGGCATTATTTGGTCAATGACGTGAAATACAATGCACACTTTCAACATGGCTGACGAACATAACTAAAGAAACAAGCTAAATGGGTTTGACGAACATAACTAAAGAAACAAGCTAAATGGGTTTAGGCAAGTACCAGAAACTGTAAAATAGTCTCAAAACACATGGTCTTCATGCCAGTGCAGATTACATGATTTTAAGAACCCAAAACATAGTATTCATGGACGATACAATGACAACAAATGTATGTCTGTGTGTGTAGTATGAGGAAAGACCAACTTACATTGGATGTAAGTTGTCACGTGTTTTCACAACTTAGTAATAATTAATTACATAGTTTATATTTGAGTCTGCGTAAATTTAAGCACATTCTAGAATATGCAGCTTGCAAGTTTTTTAAGTCGAAGCCTCTCTACTCTCACATTTGGCTCCAAATTTAACCCATGTATGAGAGAGAACTCGAGTTACCTCTTTCGTACCATCTCACACTTCTTGGTGCTTTTATTATGTGACCAGATCAGGTAATAGATAAACTCCTGCCATCCCAATGTAAGAGTCCAAACTGATGTGTCTATTGATCCTATAAGAAGTCGGTTTTCCAGTAACTATGTTGAAATATAATCATTGACATGCTTCAGTTATATAGGAATTTCATTAATGCCATTTGAAAAGGACCATTGGAAGCTACAATAGTTCTTCACAATGGTTACTAGTATGTCATGAATATTCCAGAATGGTGAAGGACTTCTTTTATGCGACTGAGGACATAAAGAGAGCTCATCATCTCATTTTACCAAACTCTTAAATATTGAATATAAGATGTGTACAGGTCTCAAAAGTGAACCTCATTTAAAAAAAAAAGAAAAAGAAAAAAGAAGCAAGTATTATCCAAGAACCATATGCAAGTCAGGTAAGCTCCACGTATTTCCTTTTAGAGGGAACAGCTACCACATTAGCATCACATCCCACTTTGAGCTGAGCAACCTCATACCTGCAAAGATTCCTCTTCAAGAGTAAACTATGAATGTCTACATAGGAGAGACAACCAACATAAGAACCATGTAAGTCATAAAAGTTTTCACAGCTTATACCATTCCATTACCCTAAACTAACTCTTTTATCATCACCAATCTCCAATCATCTTGTCCAAGAACATCTGCAAATAACTTATTGCTTCCAAACGAAATCCCTCTTCAGCAAAGAAATTTCATAAGGGCCTATTTGGATAAATGTTCTTTGATTTACAGGAATGAATGGATTTGAAAGGGATGATTTCGAACTCTCATTAAGTTAATAATCTTGTTCAGGAAAGAAAAGCAATTTACAGAAGAAGGAAAATTCAGATCTAGAGGAGGATTTTGCGTGAATGGATTTGAAATGGAACGATATTGAATTCTCATTAAAAAAATCACCTTGTTTGAGAAGAAAAGCAATTTGAGGGAAGGAAATTCAGAGTACAAATATCAGGCTACTCAAACTGTAGTTCAGGCATTCAAACAACTTAGGGAATTTCACTCGTAGAAACCTTTAGGTATCACAGCAAGGTTAGAGTGCATAAAGTTTCTTATACCCACAGGAAACATTGCTTCTCGAATCTACCCTTTTAACGAGAAAAGTAAATTTTAATAGACTAAACCATTTCTACCTTTATGAAGATTAACTCTTAACATAAAAGATAACATTCTACCACTGATACTATTCCAGTTCACGTAGAGATTTCTAATTGACACTAAAGACAAGATACTAATATGAAATATGATGCCTGCAAAATAGTAAACTTTCAAAATTAACCTTCAAAGAAAATACCCAAGAAAGATAAAAATCCCAAAAGCTGTATAAAGATTGAGTTCCAACTAAAATATACTTAGATAAAGACTCTTAAAATGACTTATTCTAGCTCCAAATAGGCTGCTCAGTATGCCAAACTAATTATTGAAAATCTTTAACTTTTTGTTTAACTGTGTGTTGGCTGCATCACTTGAAGTGCAAATATTAGCAACTTACTAGCCTCTGTGTATAATTCTAGCGAATTTTGCTCACAGCTCAAGACCTCACAAGAGCAGTAAAGACTAGAGGAATGAGAGCAAAACTCATTGAAAAGCTTTTAACAGAGGAATGAGAGTCAGACTCATTCCAAACATTAATACAACAATAATTTATAAGAACAATGGAAAGGAGGCCGGCCAAGAAGAAAGAGAGAAGCAATAAATTGGAACAGAAACTATAACTATTGACAATGATCTTAGCTAATGGTTAACATGGAGAAGAAAGCCATTGCCTTTCTGTATGAAGAAATAATAGTTTATAAAACATCCATATGCAATTCATGATTAGAGAACACGCTTGGCTTCCTAAACATGACCAAAAACAATGAAACCTATAGCATATATGTTTGAAGCAACTCTATATCTTTGAAGCAACCAAACAATATCTCCACAAAACACATGAATGTACAGAAACTTCACCATTCTATAAATGCCCAAATTGAAAGTACTATTACTGACACTGATAACTCTATAAAACTAGGGTTATTTTTTTATCCTTTTTAGCTTAAATTTTTTAGTTTTAGTCTCGATTGTGATGTTTAAGTGCATAACCCTTGATGTGTTAGGTCGAGTAGGTTTTATGTGTTAATTTATTTGTTTTATGTGTTTAACCTTAGTACGAATAGCTATTTAGGCTGTTTTGTTTCTGTGTGCAGGGCTTGGGAGGACAAGATCATCAATTGGAGCTTGGAAGGGCAAAATAGTAATTTCAGCATGGAATAGGCTTGCCAGTTTCCTTGACCAGGGTTGCCTGAGGCGAGCTCCCCAGGTCAATCAGCTCTCCTGAGGCGAGTCAGCCATGTGTTTAGGGTTACAGGATTTCTGCTATTGAAAGCCCAAACAGCCGGGATGTGTTCATTTTAAACACTTCAGTTTTATCCTAGGGTCTCTCTATTGCCCTAGGATTCCAAACACTCGTTCTTTCACAATTATTAGACGTTAAATTCCACTTTCATTTAGATTCAAGTTTAATCTTTAACTTTGAAGAATTGCACTTTAGTTTTGGATTTCACGATTTCAATTCAAGCACTCCGCTCATTTCGTTTACGGTATCATTTCTGTTTAGTCTTTTGTGGTTCAATAATTGTTCTCTTAATTGCAAAATCAATTTCGCATAAACCCTAATAGTAGACAGAATATGATTTCTTGCAATTTCACCATTTCTTACGTTTTCATTACCACAATGATGCACTAATTCCATTAGAGTTGGGTGCAGGTGATGCAAATTCCCATGGAATGATTCGAATGAACAATTAACTGGAAAATCTACATGTCTCTTATACATCTAGATGTGTATAAGAGAAAGAGACATTCATAGTTTACAGTTGATCCTCCATCACAGGCTGATAATTAGATGAGGTTCAATTTGACGTTTATGGCTGACCAGATTGCCTAGTTGGTTCTTTAATAATTCCATGAAGAGAAAACAAATTTAATTGGAATTGGGTAAAGGAGGATCCACACTTCATTCAATTAGATTGGAAAAACTCAATTACCACGAGAAATCGGGATTGGTTTTACTTTCGGGAATTGATTCTCCGTTGTGTGTAGTTTGACCCGTTGATTGGTGAAATCGAGTGATTTCAGGAATTGGCTAGCCTAGCACATACCCTACTTCTTTAAATTGATTCAACTCTGGCTTTATAGTTCATACATTTCATCATTCAGTAGTCCGTAATGAGGTTAATTTATTGCTACTTTTATTTTCGTAAAATCCAAAACCTTCATTTCAAGTTGTCTAGATAGAAAGTCATCGAAGACTCTTGGTACTTGTTTGTTTGCTCAATCCTCGTGGGAACAATCCTTATTTGCACTTACTACATTGATATACTCGCAGGATTCAGTGGACAATTCCAAAAAAGAGAAAATAAACTCCATACCAGACATAAAAAAAGAAAATCAGGCTTAATTCAATAGAAGTGGAAGAGGGAGAAGAGAGGCATGATAACAATGTCGATTTACTAGATATCAGGAGAATATATAGAACTTCTGATTTCACAAAAAGCAAAGAAAGGAATGCATATTACCTGACTAAGCACAGCCACATTCCCAAAGTCGACATAGGCTATACGTCCATCACGCATCGCAAAGATATTCCCTGGGTGTGGATCACCATGGAATAGACCAAACTCAAGCAACTGTCTCAAGGCAGCACTTACTCCAACAGTCAAAAATCCATCTACATCAATTCCTGCCTCCTTGATGGCCTGTGTTCCACAGAATGTGTATAAGAAGTCTGAAAGAAACAGTAACAGAACATCCATCTGCAAATTATTTGGCAGTCAAAACCTGTGTATCTTGCACCGAATTCCATCAATCCATTCCATTACCAGAACACGAGGACCAGAAAGCTGCCGGTACACCCCAGGAATTTTAACAGTAGGGTCATCTTTGAAATTTTCTAGAAAATCTTCAATATTGCGAGCTTCCTGGAAGCAAGAAAAGAAAAAACCAGTTGAAAATTACCCAAAGAGATCATATTTCACATAGAGCTGAAAATAATTAAGAACCCACAACCCAAGTTCCAAATCAAAAAAAGAAAGGATTAAAATTAGAAAACCGAGCATGAAACGTATGGAAGAGTGGTCTTATCTCAATTCTATTTTCTACGGTGTTTATGTGACTAAGAATTCTTTAGATTCATTCATTTAACTAAATTCTCTAACTTAATGGACAATTTAAACAGTTAAGGTTAGTTTTGTAAGGATTGACAAAATTGAAATGCGTAATAAAATTGAAAGACATTAAATCCATGTTAACAAAATAACTAAAATACAAACATAATTTAAACTGTAAAACAAGATTAGTGATAAGAAGACAAAATGTTTTTGAATGAATGTCTATTATTGGGAAAGATTCATGGAATCCTAGGGCAATAGAGAGACCCTTTAAGTCTTGGAGTTTGGCGCAAATGTTTTATAGATTCACATTTTTGCTGCTAATCCACAAAGAAAAAGTTCTTACGACTTTACCCCCTCCCCCCCTCTCCCCTAAAAAAGGTCTGCCATTGCGAAACACATATACCATATGTTTTGATTTTATTTTATTCTAGAAAACTTTCTTCTCAACTCTCTGTTTCTTTACTTCTTTTAGGGTTAAGCTGGGAGAACTCTGCAAAATACCAAAGTATAATCAAGCTCCTCCAAAAGCTTCTCGCCAAATTCATCAACTATAAGCTCTGCATTGCAACCCAGCTTTCGTATACTGATGCCATTTAAGAATGATGCCAGAGTCCGGAAAAGGAAAAGATCGCGATATATAATAGGCTCTATCTCAGGTCTTTGCACCTACAGGAAAAATAACCACATACGATTAGAATATCTTTCTTTATTGCAGTTAATGATGAAAATAATTGCCTGATATGATGGATTTGAAGCAATCTCATCTTTAAAGCACATCATCAGAGTGCACAAATCAACTATGAAACATCAAGATGTGATAAGTAAGACATAATGTCATATAACTAACATGAAAAAGTTAGGGGCATGAATAAGCAGAGGTCATATATAACCAGCTAGAAACAAATAGAAATTTACAACAAAATAGCTTCATCCACGAGGATTGGAGCATGAGCTAATTTTCACAAAATTAAAAGGGTAATGCACTAAGACAGCATGAATCAAACCATACCCCACTTATGCTAAAACTTTGACCATACCCCAGGATTCCACTAGCAACCATTGGATAAACATTAAATATAGCATCATACAAAGAATACCCTTTAGAATCACAACAATATAAAAAGTTAAACCTTAACATGACAAGGAGGAGCTCAAAAACTACTAAAATGATGCAAATGACAGTAAAAAAAGGTCTGAAAGTTGGTTGATTTTGTGAAACCCAGATATGACATAGTGACCCCTTACAAAATACCTCCATTCATGTCCATACAAATAAAACCGTTTCACAATTTATTTATGAACACTAGAAAAGAAATTGCCTCCATGTGATATTTCAGGCAATATACCTCACTGGATTTGACAAAACTTAGAGCATCTTGGCATTGGGATGTGATCAATTTACTCACACCATTAGACCATGCTGCCTTGTTACCCAACATATTCCTCTCTGTCGTCAGTCCTATTAATAAGCCAGGATCAATCAGATCATTTTAAGTTTTATGTATTTGTCTTCCTCTAGCAGTAATTCCAATGCCACCTCCAATGTGTATCAATCTTGGTATTTCTTATCAATGCATCCAATGTCATCTTTGATAGAAGCATCCTTATTGATTATATTTCATCTCAAGAAGAATTTAACTATATGTCTTTACCATCTCGCTCCTGCATAGTCACCTCTATTCTATCTTTTCTATTTTATTACATGTCCACCTTAACATACTCCTTTTAAAAAATTAAATTTCTGCTCTTTAGTTTCTTTAATTGTCTAGCTTTATTTACCAAATGGTATGCATGTATTTTGAAACCGATAATATCATCAGATTCCTTTATGAGCTAAGCATAACTTTATTTTGAAAACTTACAATCTTTTCCTTTCTGATTTTTCTTCTTTATTTTTTTTAATTTGGGAGGGGGGAGGTCATGTGTATTAAGGTTAAAATTTTATAATGCAGTAACAAGGTAGTGGTCATGACTAGCACAAGCTCAAGCTTCCAAGAAAAATAACAAAAGAAAAAGCAATCAAATATAAGTTTACTTCTCCCTCGTCTTATTATAAAGTGATACAAAAACATTTACAAGCATACAAATATCTAGGTAACCACTTATACTGATAATAGTCATGCTAACTTCTGGATTTTCCAGATTGTAGTTGTGATAGAACAATCTCGTATACACTCCACAGGACTAATAACTGTTAACGTGATTGATGCAGTCAATGAAGAGATCAAGAAAAAGCAAAATTAAAGAGACATAGTTGTGTAGCTGTACCTGTCTTTGTTAGATGTCTTAGGAATCGTCTTATTGTAATTTTAGGTTTTAAGGGTATTTTAGTCTTTTAAATTATTGCAGTAAATTTCAGCAATTGTATTTTTTAGTCTTAAAGTAGTATTCTAATTGTATTAGGTTCATAATTAGGGTCTAGTTGATTTAGGAAGTATTTAGTTTTGTTTAGAATAGAAATTAGAAATCCTTATCCCAAAAGGATTCTATTTTTACATTTTTATTCTTATACATAGCTTTGTGTATGTTATCTTGGTTAAGAACTGATATATTGATGCAGAAACCTAAATATTTTTTTATTTATTTTGTTCTTCTTCCTCAAGAATCTGCGTGGTCTCTTATTTTTCCTTTGTTTCCCCTCTAATTTCTCCAGAAATTACTGTTCAAAGCCCCAAAACAGTTCCAAATTCCCCTCTTTCCTTCCAGTCATGCTTATAGACAAGACACAATATTGTGCTACATCAGTTTTGGTATCAAGAGCCAAACTTTCCTTTCTTTCTTGACCATAATTTTCTTTTTCATCTATAAATATGGTTACCTACATCCAATTCCAACAAATCATCATGTTTCTTCAATATGATGGGTCTGATCATCCTGAATTATTTTGTAGATGGCTCACTTCTCTGGATTACTTTTTTTTTTTTTTTTTTACTACAATAACCACATAGATGATTATTATAAAATTCTAATAGCCAAGACAAAACTAGATGGTGCGCTAATTTGTCGTGACTTACGGTCGAATGTGGTGTACTCCAACACCAAATATATACCTCTACTTGGGCTGAGATGAGAGAGCTACTCTTAGTAGAGTATTTGCCTTTTTATTGTCACCAAAAGCGAGAGTTTTATGGTCATGCAGAAAACAACACATCAATGGAAGGATATATGTCTACTCCGGAATCCAACCCAAACTGTTCAAGAATCTCAACCCACAAGTAGGCAGATTTGCAACTTTGTTGAATCAAACCAGATTGTGGTGCCAGATAGGGTAGACAGCAAGGTTGCTAAGGTTTTGACTGCTGATTCTGGATCAACAATAAGTATTTCAGCAGTAGAGGAAAATTCAGATTTGACTACACTGGGTTTGATGGGACTGTCGAGGAGCCCAAGGTGGATACAGAGGAGATATGTTTAGTGGAGAGAATTCCAGAAACTAAGCCTGTGAAGCTTTTATTGGTTTAGCCAAGCAGACCAAGGAGATAAACATGGAAGAGGCTGTGGTATCATCAAAGATTGAGCAAGTTAGAGCAAAGACAAGAAAAGTTTCCTAATCTATTCACTTCAGCATTTGACTTTGTGCTTGTGGATCTTCATCCAATGATGTCCAAAATTTACTTGTTGCTACCTCAAGTAAAAGACTTGAGCTATTTACGGAATTGCAATTGTCATGCTAAATCATGGTTAGTGGACATATCAGACTTTTGAATTCTTTACAACTCGTGGTCAAGTTTTTTCAAACCAGGGGAGAATGATGCAGTCAATGAAGATGTCAAGAAAAAGCAAAATTAAAGTTTCCCATAGTTGTCTAGCTGTTAGATTTCTTAGGAATCGTATTATTGTAATTTTAGGTTTTAAGGGTATTTTAGCCTCTTAAATTATCGCACTAAATTTCAGCAATTGTGTTTTTCAGGCGTAAGCAGTATTTTAATTGTATTAGGTTCACAATTAGAGTTGAGTTGATTTAGAAAGTATTTAGTTTTGTTCATAATAGGAATTTGAAATCCTTATCCTTATAGGATTCTATTTTCAGGTATTTTTACAGCTTATAAATAGCTTTGTTACTATGTTATCTTGGAGAGAGAACGATGAATCGAATATTTGAGTTGTTTATTTTATTTATTTATTTTGTTCTACTTCCTCAAGAATCTGCGGATTCTCTTATTTCTCCAGAAAATACTGTTCACGGTAACTGTTCACAACCCCAACACAGTCCCAAATTCCCCTCTTTCCTTCTGCTCGCCCTTTAGACAAGATCCCAATCTTGTGCTACACCAGTGATTGGTAGCTTTGTCATTATCAGTGATAGAAAAGATGAGGAATATCAAACATGGGTCAACATTAGCTACTTCAAAAGAGAATAACTCCCTGCATAGACCTTCTGGTGTCTATGCAGGGAGTATTCTCTACTAAGACTATGTGTATTTTCTAATACTATTGTATAAGAAGTCCTAGAATGACATTGGAGAATAACAGCGGAGAATAGGTATAAGAAGATCTAGAATCATGGCCTCATTATGAAATTTAAACAAGTTTCACACTACCAGATAAAACTAAGAGATGCCAAATTAAATTTATATAAAAAAAATTAAAAGCTGTCATTTCATAAATGAATTGCAAGAATCAGGATGAAATTAAAAGAACCTTAATAGCAACATCCTCCCCAGATGCACGTAAAGTAGCTCGATAAACCTGACTACATCATACCAAGCTTGCTGCTGCTATTGTCTGTGACGAAATTTTACTGAAAACGGCTTCAAGAGGTTGACCCAATTCCTCTTCTATGATGTTCAAAGCAACCTAAATCATTGTCAATGACTTGCAGCTCAAAGAAAAATGATTGTTCCATTTTCAAGAAGTATAAGAAAAATCATCAAGCACGTACCTGGTTTGGAAAAGGAGGAACATCATCTTGAAGAATGCAAAGTTCATTCATGTAATCTTCTCTAATTATATCAGGTCTATTTGCAAGGACCTGTTTGAATTTTCGATGGATAAAACAATGAAAATCAGCCAAAAAAAATGCAAACAGATAATAAGGTCAACGAATTAGAGTAGCCAGAAAGCCGCTGATCACTTAGATTATAAATGTGTCAACTAATTAATGAATCAAATGTGTAATTCCTGATATCTAATGTGGAAATTTCAGCCATTCAGCTGGGAAAGCAAAAGGAAGGGCACTAACATAACACGATATGAGATCTCTCATATTTACCCAACAACCTAAAGTTTGATTATGAAATTCTTATTACAGAAAACAGTCAAGAGCAAAGGGCAAGAGGACTGCTCATTCAAAAGTTTCACCTTCAAATCAGAATAAACTTTTATTTGGTTTATATTGGTAATATAAATGAATCCAAATTAACAAACATGGTGGTCTGTATAACAGAGAAACTCTAACATTCATTTAATTTCCATTACAAACTGTGCTATAGCTAAACAAATTAATTACAATAATGAGGATTTTCATGACAGGCTGATAATTTAGGTTTCTGCATGAATATAGCAGTTGTATAACATTGGTGTGTGAAAATGTCATCGCAATACAATGAAACTTTTGACATCCAGACAAATGCAGGTTACACTGTTCAAATGCTTTTGGACTTCTTAAGTTACCAATCTAATATGCCTTTACCTTTGAGCCATTTCAAATGTTTTGGACTTACTTAAGCAACCTGTTGATAACAATCTTTACGGTGATTCACACATCTAAATTCTAAAAAACCTTTTAAGGTCCATAATGGCATTTGAGTGAAGTGCCTCTTAATAAAGTTATTACTTTCTTAAAAAAAAATAAAAAACAGAATCCCATGTCTATGCATTCTTTTCACTCTCTTTTCAGAGTGTTATTGGACTTTTGTTGATAAAATTATGTTGTTTGCAATGATAAGCCTATGTCATTCAATGCATGCTATAGTTACAACTTCCCACTCAACTCAGTCAAGACCACCTTTAAAGTAGGGCGAGATATGATCACAACATAAAATAATAAATCTCTGCACTTGCACCAGCAAAATAGTCAATGAAAGCATTAACTAAAGAATAACACTTGACTTCGTCAACCAAGGTAAACGTTTCCTTTTGCATGTGTATTATATGTTATTCCACATTGAGTGTTAGTTTTTCAAAAATTGCTTTTTAACTTTATTCTTAAACATATGTGGAACATAAAAAATTCCGCCATGATGTCTGGCATCAGCAAATCCTTAACTTGGTTCGAGTTGTTAATACTCAAGATTTTGTACTTGATCGAACTACTTCTTTTTCTCTTTTGAGCAGTAAAGATTTATATACACAATTGAAAATGTTCCTGAAAGAAGTGTGAACATTCAATAGATGATCAAGAGCTGCTTTTCTTAGCTTAAAATAAGTCATAGGCAGCTTCCTCAAAATTGAAAAAGTAGTCGCCTGAGAAAATCTGCTAAAAGAAATGAAAACGTTTTTTTTAATGTTTTGAAAGCTAAAAGCTTAAGGTGAGAGAAACACGCTTAAGGTGGTTAGGTCATGTGTTAAAACGTCTAATAGAAGCGCCTGTCAGACGAGTAGATTTTAGAGAGAGTAGTCAGGTAGGGGAAGATCGAAAAAGACTTGGTGGGTAACTTGTAAGAAAGATATATTGGTGGGTAACTTGTAAGAAAGATATAGCCCATCTAGGAATTGAGGAGAATATGGTCCATAACAGAGCGCAATGGCATTGCAGGATTCAAGCAGCCGACCAGCCTACTTAGTGGGATTAAGGTTTGGTTTGTTTGTCTTTGAAAGCTAAAAGCTGTTTTTAAAAGCAATTGAATGGATCCATTCAAAATCTGCTTTTTCCAACTTCAAATAAGCTGCATATGGCTTATTTTAAGCTGTAGAGAACAAGCCCTAAAACAATGAAGAAAACCAATATTAGTCCTCAGAAGGTTTATAGAAGTTATTGTTGTAAGAGCGCTTTGTTTTTTTCTCACTTCACAGGCACTCATACGGCCCATTGTCCCCATTTTTGCAGCAAACATCTACCCTTTGCAAAGGGCAGATGACTTCTGATAAAAAAAAAAATATCAAAATTTTATTATTTGGCTTCTGTTATATGTAGTAATCAAACATTTTAAGTGGTTTACAGTATTGTACATCCATTTTGTCAAGGATCTTTTTCAACATCGAGACCTTTGACTAAAAATTAATCTAATCCATGTCCCACATGGCCAAGGATGTTTTGTCTACAATTTTCTAAAATACAATCACAAGTCAGTAAGACAGAACATTAATCCATTCATCTTGTCTTTTCAGCCCAACTCACATTAAAGCCATATGGGGTAGGAGGGAGGGGGTAGGGAAAATAATGATACTGACCTTCAAGTGGTATGTTGTCTACATGTATTGTAGCATACACTTCTGGGCCTTTTCTCCCACTACAACATGAAAGAAGAAAAGGAACCTATAGCAATAGGGTCACTTTTCTACTTTATCCAATAAGCAGAAGAGCAAAAAGGTGGATCTTAAATTCATTTGAAAGCACAGTTAATAATGATCTACATGAAAATGAAGTCCAGACCAGTGAAAGGGTTAAATTCCTTGGAACTACCGTATACATTTATCCTTAATATCCTAGAGTAAACATTATTTTCCACTCTCTCCACTTTGCTTTCACTATACTTCTTCTTCCTCTTTCCAAGTATGGTCTTCCCCAGAAATCAAATAACTAATAAATCTTTGTCATATTCATTGCTCTTTATTGTTTTCTCATTCAAGTTTTCTCCAGTAAAAAATAAAACCTGATTACTGTTCCATTATGATTGACAACTAATTTAAATGTTAGTTTCTATTAAGAGAACCAGTCTGGTTGGTATAATGTTTCCTCAATCTATCCTTGAATTGATTTAACTTAACAAGTTTACCTATCACAAGATCATGAAAGATATAAAATAGTAGCATCTATTGATTGTTCCCCAAAAGAAACATTTTCTTTGGAGCCACAGTTCCATTATTTCTTTTTGATCAATAAACGATCAAACTATGTCCAGAGATTCTCTCATTTTTCACTCCTTTATTTCCATTTCCAAGCAAAACAAGATGATATTAAACAGATGATTTTTGTTAGGATAACAAATACCAGATTTCTAGTATAAAGCAATGTGTTAACCTATGCAGGATACTTTACCAGGCGTTTGGAGTTAGCTGGCTTCTCTGTCTCCTATACACATATTGGTACGTTTGTAGCGGAACGCAATTACATTCGTGTACTAGAATAATCAATACGGTCATAGTAGCGTTCCAAAATTCTATCATTGACAAGTAAGCAAATATACTTAAACTCTAACACATCTAAAATTCTAGTACAACTAAAACTATAGTACAACTCAATTCTAGTACAATTAAGTAATAACTTATTTGTATACATGATATATACTCAAATTTCTTAAGACAACTATACTGCCACTGTACTGTGAACTAGAAAGTGCGTACCAACTAAGCCTACCCCCCACGTATTATGAATTATAAAATAACCGTACGCCGTTTTCGTGCCCGTACTGTGTATTGCTGTGAATCATGTATTGTGCAACACTGCTTTGGACGCATACAAAAGTAAGAATATCATCCTCTAAGAGAACTATAAACATACCTGTCCAGCTTTGATAAAAGAAGGCCCCAGATCACAAAGAAGATTCCTCAGCTGGCTAGCGCGAAAAGGAACTACTTCTTCATCACGACCAACAAAATAGTCATAAACTAGTGTAGACCAATAAAAGCCTAACAGTTCCATACTATCTCTACCCCACGACCAATAAGTGACAATATTGCGCCTCTTGACTCCAATACCTTATTCCTTATCTGTAGAACCACATGATCATCAATCCAAAATAAGACCAGTATTAATACATATTTAGTTAAATTTAAGAGAAGTAGAAGCCAATTGTGAAACATTGATCAACAAGAGCTTCACTTCCAAAGTCCTGCAATAAGTTAGAACACGAATAACAACAATATAATTCAAATTCTAACTTAAATGATTAACTTAGGTAAGACATCACAATCAATGAATTTCGCAGTTGTGAAAATATCAATTACAATTAATTGTAATGACAGATGTTTGCAAAAGTGAGATTATCTAGGATACATAAGCGCTGTCAACCAGAGCCGTTCTATAATAGTTTAAAGCAGCAAGAGAACTTTAATATCAGTTGCTGAAGATTGTGCAATAGGAGTTCCACAGGGTTAAATTTAAAGTTGTATGGTTGGAGCCGAAGGGCTTGGAACAATTGATTTCTTTTAGACTAATTTACCTAAGAATTAAGTAGAAATAAAACTCTGACCATTTTGTATTTGCAAGGGAGGAAATCAGAAGCTCTTCAGTTGGGGAAGCAAAAAGTGAAAAACTTCTGGCAACAACTCTTCGTGAAAAATGATCATCTTACAAAGGACACTAGATTAAAATTTACAATCTGCTATGAAGAAATTTTTATCTGAGGCTCAGATTCAAGAATGCAAAAATATGTCTCCTCTAAGCGAATTAAAGCAGCTCTCTGTGGGAA
This sequence comes from Cinchona pubescens, assembly GCA_025175665.1. NCBI lineage: Eukaryota > Viridiplantae > Streptophyta > Magnoliopsida > Gentianales > Rubiaceae > Cinchona > Cinchona pubescens. Next base: position 57,589 of record JANKKI010000171.1, read on the forward strand.
GAAGCGAACAGCCCATTTGGTCAAGATGCCATTAAAGCCATAACTTTTGCCAAGTTGATGAACCTATCTGTGGACCATTCAACAATACTCGGCTAACACTTGTTCCTCAAGTCTCAAAAAGCTTCAAATACATAAGAGTTTCTAATCAATTAATAGATTACTCTAATGTTATAAGCAAATATGTATGAAGGCCCTATTACTAGAGCCTTAAACTGGTTATTCCTTTGGTTTTCCAATAATCTGGTATTAAAAGGGATTGATCACGACTCATATTTCTGGCAAAATGTATACTAATGCATGATCAAACTATCATGGTATGTTGGTGGAGCTAGACTCACAGTCTTATATCATGAAAGATTATTGCATTGCATTGGGGCTTTATTGTGGGAGGCTTTGAGATGATGAAGTTCTTTCCTTTACTTTTGCAACACATATGCAACTCTATGTCCACTGCTTCTTGTTCTAGTAAACTAAAGTGACTTTTTTACTGGTCATTTGGTTAGGACCTTGGACGATTTGGCAAGGACGTCAGAGCTTAAGTCTAAACAAGAATCAGTTAGTTCTTATTTGGCAGGTGCTGGTCCAGATGATGGTGATACATAGCATTCCTGATTGGCTTACACAACGGAGTACTCTCAGTGGCAATCAGATTATTTACCTCCCAAAATAATTCATATATACATTTGGAAGATAATTATCACGAAAATTTTCAAAGGCAATTATTAGATTTCACAGATTAAATTAGAAAAAAACTAAGAAATTGAGCAAAATCAAATGCTGGGAACAATAAAAAACACGTAATTATACACAAAATTCCAGTCAAAACTAAGGGAAGTATGAAGAATAAATTTGGAAATCAGAAACCATGCAGAATTCAAACAGAAGTTGAACAATTACACCTATAAAGAAAACAAATAAAATCGCATAAATTAAGAAACTAAGCAAAATTCGACAAAACTGAAGTCCAGAAATTTAAAAAAATATATATATATTAAACTATAAAGAAGATCAAAGAAGAAAAAAAAAATCCGTACTGTTTGAGGAGTATACTTGCGGAACGGAATGCAAACGCCGCGTTCAATATCCAGCTGCTCCAAAGCAGTATTCGTAGCTCCGCCATTACTCGTACTAAGCTTTCCATTTCCGGCTGCGATTGCAGTTGTCTCCGTCGATGAATTACTAAACGAATTATTTTTGCCATTTTTAGAAGTATTTACGGCTGCGAAATTTGATATGCGGATAAGCTTTTTCTGAATTGGCTGAGAAACGACGGGATTTTTATTGATTCTTCGTTGAAGTGAATTAGAATTAGAATTGAAATTTCGTTTCTGAGGAAAATAATAATTAGTGTGGAAATAGTTTTTGCTCGTGATGAGCTCCATCAGTAACCTCTGCTCGTATGTGTGTGTGTGTTTTCCCTTTTACTTTGTTGTCCTTATTTATTTTGGTTGTGTGGACAGTGGAGTTTATCGATAACGACGATAGAGACAATGGTGAGAGGTTGGTTTGATTTTGCAAGTCATGCGAGATGTGTGTAACACTTCAATCAATTTTCCTAGCAGAAAAGTGTTACGCTTAAACAATTTGACTGGATTACTTCAAATGGTAAGGTCGAAGGTGGGCAAAGAATGGATTAGAGTGAGAGTTCGATGACACACATTGCTTGCATGGAAAATTGAGAGAAATTCTTGTTAAATTTGAGCATATCAATATCAGATATTTAAATATAACTGTAAAATAGGACACAAAATTACGTATTATTTATCGTAGTAATTAATAATTGAAAATGATAATCGAATCGGCATACATTTAAGCATATCAATATCATATATTTAAATATAACTGTAAAATAAAATTGCATATCATTTATTGTAGTAATTGATCATTGAAAATGATCATCGAATCGGCACATTGAGATTCACGTACCATGATTAGGCATTCTTTCTCTCTCTCCAAACAGGGGCAGATGTAGAGATGAAGGTTTGGGGGTAAAAATATATGATAACGGACTGTCCACTGCATAAAGTTATACGTAGTGTTTGGAGTGTTAAACCATTTAATTTATAGTAAATAACCTTATCTTTTTCTTTTTTTTTTTTATGAGACAATGACTTGAATCTGAGAGAAAATTTCAAAGTTGTGCCAGTTTTAGGAATCATTCTTTTTAGGCACTGATTTGAAAATGACAGTCAAGTAGGGAGAAATTCGCATTCAAGAAATGCAAGTTCATTGACCTCCAAAGTTGTGCCAGTTTTGGGAATCATTCTTTTTAGGCGCTGATTTGAAAATGACAGTCAAGTAGGGAGAAATTCGCATTCAAGAAATGCAAGTTCATTGACCTCGCACTTGTTGAAAGCGAGGTCAAGTAAAATTGATTTTTTTTTAAAATAAAAAAAATTATTTCCGTGTCCTTGCATTTTTTTCACAGTATTACAAAAAAATGTTTGATTTTTTTATTATTTAAAAAATGACTTGCCTTAACTCACATTTAGTAGTTGCAAGGTTTAGACCTTGTAATTACCAAATGTGAGTTCAGGCATGAATCTTTAAAAACCTTTAATCGAAAACATTAAATTGGAAAATACTCAACATTAAATTGGAAAACATTGAATTCTATATACGGTAATCCCAATATTCAGTAAACTTTATATGATAATCCCAATATTTTAAAATCTTGACCGTAAGGCCAAAATACCCTAAACGCTAAATTCTAAACCCTTATTCCAATACCATATATAGGAACTTATAAACCCTTATCTTCAAACTATAAGTGACACTCTAACTTTAAAGAAATATAACATAAACCTAAAAAGATGAAAGAAATGAAGTCTTGTAAAAAAGTAAATTTATTAATTTATTATATTTTTTGATAAAATTTTGACATAACCTCTCATATTTTATGAACATTTTTCTTGCCAATAACCATACCTAACAAGGGCAAAAAAAATCATTAAAAACCCGACAAAGGCTAATAATAGAAACAAAAACTCAACAAAGCTACTAATATAAAAAACACCCAACAAGGGCAAACAACAATATACAAATAACATACATCAATCTCAAATGATTGCCAGAAGTAATAAAACATGTCAATGTCATGATCCTCAAATCTCTTCCCCGTACCACACTCCCTAGGTTTAGGAATCCTTTTTGACTGACGGACATAAAATTGTGATGTGGCTTGCTTTTGAGTAGGGTGAGTAATTTGCGACTGCGGAGCAATGTTTTGTTCATGTACTTCATTTGAAACACTAGAACCAGTATGATTCGAATCTGGACCACTAGCTGATGACGGTCCAAAAGAGGATGGTCCCATCAGAATGCATATTGGTGAAACTATTTGTGACGTGTCACCCTCGATTTGCAGATTAACATGAGGGGATCCAACATCTGTATCAGGCTAAGTGATGGAACTCGACAGCGGCGACGACCACCACTGTGTTGCCCCCCTCGCCAAGGAGTTCGATATACTCTATTGGATTATGTGTTTGATGTGGATGTCGAATGTAATCAGGAACTAATCGAGGCCGATGATGAAGACGACTTGACTCGCCTACTGCATGTAGTGACTAAGAATCGAAATATCTGATCTGTGCCCAAGTATTGGAGTCCGGAGCATCGTCCTCAATCATGTGGTCGAAGGACATGTAGTACAATCTAACCATGGAGTTCATCTACCATAAAAGTTGTTAAAATTAGTATTACTAGTTAAGTCATTTGAAAATGAAACGAGTAACAAAATGAATAACTACTTACTAGATAATCTGCACGTGCACTATCACCGTGGTACCTCTCTAAAAAATGTTGGGCGATGATTCGGATTGGATATATAGACCAACATTTTCGATCCACACCATTGCATTTAATCATGTGATGCATGTGTAGTGTCTACACATGGAAGCCAACCTCAACTGCGTTTCTTCTTGCCTCCCAATTGTCTATATAAGCTCGGTAAGTCAACTCCCAATCATTATATGCTTGACCATGGCGGTTTATCAAATGAAATGTAATTTGATTGTCAATCAATCTCTGATCTGGGATATGTTGGTGCAGCCCGAACTGTTGCATAACCCGATGAGGTAGATAACATTCCACGATCTCCCAACTGTTGCTCGACCATGGTGGTCTATCAAATAAGTAACTGCACGCCATATGTCACGACCAACAGTGCAATAATGTGGAAGCATATCAAGTACCTCATCAAGATATGACTGTCATATAAACTAATACCAACCAATTCGACAAAAAGTAAGTAAATTAGTAAAATATGACGAAGAAAAGTGCAAAAAAAATATAATCGACGTCTATATATACCTCATTGGGTCGCAAACTAAATAACTAATCCCAAAATATGGATAAGACATGCCTAGGAGCATTGCGCAAATCAAATCCAACATCCTATCTTCAATAAAAATTTAATAAATATCAAATCCAATATAAACATGTTTAAGTAAAGAGTTTAACAAAATATATACCTAGATCCATATGCTCCATGATACTGCTGTGCTGGCTCTAACTGATTAGCTCGTAGAGTCACCATGCGTTCCCAAGCCATAACTGTAATTATCAATTAATATGTATACAATAAAATGCGAATGAAGTACACAATAAATGAATGCAAAGTATTGAAATATACCTATAGTAATAGCTCTAGTCCGCAGATACTTCTGGCAGTCGGTGAGGTAGCATCACACATACTGCTATAGAGTGTAGCTAAGACTGCTGATCCCCAACTATAATGTCCCATAGTCTCCAAGTCCGAAGTATGGAAAGATACAACAATGGAACTTTGGTGCCTGAATTCTTTGGAAATAAATCAGGCCTCCAATAAGTACGAGTAAATATATACGTGTCATTTGCTGACACATCTCATCAGTCGCATCATCGGGAAAGGGACGATCTAATGCCGCAGACAAACATCCCACTTTCAAACGACCCCCGTCGATATTTGACCTGGTAGGGATAATGCCCAATAACTCAAAATATAAATGACCCCAAATATTTGCAGTACAAGTAGTGTCTTTACCCGTCACAGGTGGACCATCAACATGTAAATTCCAAAGTACCTCTACATCTTGTAGTGTTATGGTTGCCTCTACAACAGGTAGATGAAATGTATATGTCTCAGGTCGCCATTGCTCGACAAGGTTAATGATCAAAGTATGATCCACTAAAATATGCCCTAACAATGCGACATCCTCAAAACCTGCAAAATAAATATAGTGCCATACACGATCTGGTATGGGTCTATGATCCCAAATAGTACCATTACAACGCTTAACCTATATTGTGGAATCATCAATAAGACTATCAAAAATAGTTATCTAGCCCTATGAAAATCATCAGTATTGGATTGCGGAACAAATCTACTAACGGTGTACTACTCCCGGTACATGCGAGTGGTATACTGCTTGGCAACTATTCGTGTAGGTTCATCACCCTTAACCTATAAACTGCTATCACATGCAAGCAAGGGAACCTATACATTTGCCATTTACCACAAGTACATGTATTCTCTACATAATTAACAACATGTACATTACCACCACGACCAGTCATACGATGGGGTGTCTTAATTCTATAGATACCAATGGAATGGTAAAAAATCATAACCGTGTGTCCTTCACTTTTTTTGTCTGCCGCCAACAACCTTTTTCGATTCATTGGTGTAATAGATGTGTGACAAAGTTAACCTCTTGTAATATTATCAACAAACAGTTTTCTCGAATGATGGAATGTACTGTCAATTATAGCTTTGATCGGAAGTAGTTTAACCCCTTGCAAGACATTATTGTAGCTGTCAGATGTATTTGTAGTGTGTATTCCCTATCTGCAAACTTCCATCATGAGCAAGGCACCAACGGTCAAGACCAATCTCAGCAATATACGTCCAAGCCTCTGGACTTTGAAGTTGCATTGTTTGTTAGTGCTTATTCCACTTGCGCAACTGTATCTTGACACTGAGGGACCAACATAGCTTCTTCATCTCCGCATTCTTATATTTGTTCATCACATTACTTTGAACATGGCATAAACAGAATCTATGATATGCAAATGGTTCATGACCTAAGGGGTGTCACTCATAGCATAAAGAATGCCATGATACTTGTCAGATATAATACAAATCATCTCCAAGTCACGCACAACGTGTGTCTCAACTGCTCCATGAACCAACCCCAACTGTAAATTGTTTCATCATCAACAATTGCATAGGCAACAAGTAATTTTTGATTGTTAGCATCCAAAACAACAGTAATAAGTAATTTTCCTCGATATTTCCCTCGCAGATAAGTGCCATCAATAGATAGGACAGGTCTACACTGTGGAATGCATCAATCTTTTGTGCCTGCCGAAATGCCCATAAGATGTATTTGAATATTTTGATATGCTCGCTACTACTGAAATGATACAGCCATTGCACCACAGTTTGTGGATTAGATTGGAGTACTTTTTCAACATACTGGGATAACTATTGAAAATTAGATGCCCAACTTCCATATACAAGTACAATCGCTTTCGTTTGAGCATACCAAGCCTTCTTGTATGTAATGTCAACCTTCAAACTGTTCTTGATATACACCTGAATTTGTTTGACCTTTTTGCGCAGGATTATTTTCAACTAAGTGCATAATTTGGTTAGCAATGACTGTAGATGTTAGATTTCTATTGTTGTTTCCGGTGATTTCCACAAGACATCTGTGGTCTAATAGACATCTTTTGTGACCTTCCACACATTAAAGAATTCATTGCCAAGGACCCGAATACTCCAATCACACTATCTAGGAGTTAATCTACCAAAGGACGCAGTCTTGCATTTAGCTGCCCATGTTCTTATCCGGCTTTCTGTCACTTTGAATTTTTATTTTTGAGCTACATACCATATCTGACTGCCTTACTAGCTTGCTCCTTACTATCAAAACACATGTGTAGCTGAATATCATTTTTTTCTTCGTTCCAATAAACCAACCCATCTTTATCACTACAATCCATGGGATCATAATTATCGTAGTTACCAATATTATTGAAAAATACCATGCCTCTAAGTTGATACACGGGAACATCCTCTTGCATCTGACATTTACTGTTGTTTACTCCCAAGTAATCGTCAGATTCATCCTCCGATACATTTTTTGAATCTGACTTTGACTCATAATCCTCGTCCAATGCATGCCACGATGTGTCACTATTATCATCATCACTCGTCAAGCCCTCACCTATGAAAACCTTCTCCATCTGCTGATTATAATTTTGCAGGGTACTTGGGCCTTCACCTGCTATAGTGTCTCTATTATATTGCGCGCCAATAGATTGATCAAATGCCATTGAGTTTGACATTGAAAACGAACCCGTCAGGTTGTCAATACTCAAATGACCAAGAATGATCAAAGAGACTCTACGTGTAGGATTACATTGACTCATCGTCATAGACGAATGCATCCGAGACATCATTGGCCCTATACCATACATCTCTAGATTGTTGTTGGTTTTAGGTATTTGGGGAATTTTCTCCTTCTCAATGTATAGCTCAGCACTAAAAGTAGGATCGACATCAAACAAATCAAAAATACCATCTATACTATCATCATCTGTCAATGGAATGCCCAAGTAAACACCACGACTAACTATATGCCTGTATAAAATATTCAATTTGAACTGTCTCCTATCAACCTCCATGAACTCTTATATCTTGTCAACCAATTCCAGAAACCTAATCTATTGCTGAATTTGGAAGAGTTTCTTGCACACCATTGGCCGGTAAGATATAGTACCGCATTCATAAGTTATTTCCCCTCCCCAAAAAGGAGAAAGTGACAGGGTCTATCAAATGTCATTTTCCTGTAAGGATGTAACATGTTTAGACCCCAATTTGATGGGTATGAAATAATTTTTTTTTAAAAAAAAAAGTTCGACAGTGTTTCCTCTATTTCTTGAGGATTCTCTCTTACTCTAGTCATGCCAGATAAGGGTTACAAACAACGCAATAACCCGGCGAGGGTACATGCCCGACAAGGGCTACAAACAAAATTAATCAAAACATCTCTAATCTATAAGAAAGAAATACAAAGAAACACAACCACTTCAATATATCCAACTTAAATATATCCAAACAAAATTACATAAATATATCCAACTTGGAGAATTGGGGCTTTCCTTAGCATTCAATTCTTTTGCCTTGATTCAATAATTTATGGAATTTTGGATCAATGTAAAACAACACCTTTTGACAAAAAATTAATATGCAGTTCATAAATAATTAAAAAATACCAGCCCCAATTATAACAAAAAGTTCCAAACAAAAAGAGATTTCAACAGCCCCAATTACAGATAGTAAGTGTTGGATTAACATAAAAATGGTGTCGACAACGGATCCCATTAACAGCCCCTCCTCACCCCATATACCAACTCATTTATATTCACAATCACAAAAAAGAGAAAAAAGATAAGCTATCATCACAAAGACTTTTTTAAATATTGAAATTCAAAAAAAAAAAAAAAAAAAATTAACTCCAAAAACTGAAATAAAAAAAATAAATTAACTACAATAATTGAAATTCAAAAAAATAAATTACCTTTATATTTTCTAGGTGGTGGTGGTTGTAGAGGAGGAGGAACAAGGTGGTAGTGGTGTTAGTGGTGGTGGTGTTCGTACAGGAAGAAGAAGGTGGTGGTGGTTGTATAGGAGGAGAAGGAACTATGGTGGTGGTTGTAGAGAAGGAGGAATAGAGGTAGTGGTGGTTATAGAGGAGGAGGCTTCGGTGGTTGTGGTAGCAGTGGTGATCGCAGAGAAGAGGAGGAGGAGGAGCATTAAGTTTGAGGAGGGTTTTTGTGAATGGGTTGCCTATTGTCTGTCTGTTTAAAGAGGTCGTCTAACCTTGCACTTGGAAAATGCGAGGTCAGACCTCGCATTTGCCAAGTGCGAGGTCAGCTAATTTTTTTTTTTTTAATTACTAGACCTTGCATTTGCCAAGTGTGAGGTTGGCCAATTTTTTTTCTGTTAATTATTATACAAAATACAAAGTTAAAAACATATTATGCAATTTTCAAAAAAAAAAAAAAAAATTACCATTGACCTCGCATTTAGCAAATGCAAATGCGAGGTCAAAATAAATATTTTTAAAATATTTAATTTCCCATGACCTCACATTCAGCAAATGGGAGATCATATGAACTCACATTAACTAAATGCGAGTTTCTCCTTGCAAAATGCAATTTTTAAATTAGTACCCAAAAAGAATGATTTTGAAAAGGAGCACCATTTTAGAATTTTCTCTTGAATCTGAGATCTCCATGTCATGTGACCAAAAAATGTTTTATCAAAGTGTCAATATACGAAATAATATTTAAATAATAACATCAAAATTTTTATTATTAATTAAAATTATATTAATGCCTTTTTTTAAGAACAGAATAAATTGTTTTAGGATCATTATTAATTTAATTGAATAATAAAAGAATAAATTGTTTTACGATCACTATTAACATAATTAAATAATTTATAAACACGCTAACGGCTAATGATATATGTTCTTAATCATATTCTGATAACAATCAAAAAGAAAAAACTTAATTTGCAAATTATTAAGGTTGAAAATTAATTAAATGATGTACATTACGTCTTATTAAAACATGTTACGCACTTATAATTAATAAATGGGTCAAATTAAGGTTTTAAACAAATAATGGATATTAAATATTTTATAAATGAAATAAAATATAAGGTGACAATGTATTAATTTATTTTACTTTAAAGTGGAGCTATTACATAAAAAAAATTTACTATTAAAATAATGAATTATTAAAAATAAAATAATAATTCAAAATAAATAAGTTGATATTTTATGAGTAAGTTAATAAACAATTGATATGAAAAAAGATAATAATGTAAAAAAGAACTTACTTCCTACAATAATTATGGATGATACTCTATTTAAAAATGGAATTAAAAAGAACTATAGAGATAATAAGAACACTATAATTAAAAGATGTCTTGAAATGGTTAAATCATACTTTTAAATTTTGATTTATTGGTGTAGATATTATACAGCATAATAGTTTTGCCTTAAGATACACATAATATATATTTAAGGATAATTTTAGTTTCCACCTATAATATTTTAGGAGTCTACAAAGCTTGGAAACATGAGCAGACTATCGTTGTAAGGTTGTAACTGAAATTTTAAAAATTTTAATGTGGAAAAAATAAGAAAAGTGAAAGTTTGGGTACAATGACATTTAGAAAAAAAAAAGGGTTGGGGGAAATAATACATTTTTTAATACCCAATCCTTAAAAATATGCATAATATACATAGGTTCTCAATTTTTTTTTGGGAAGGGGGGAAGGAGAGGGGGGCGATAGTCCGCTCATGTTTCCAAGCTCTGTATGGTGGTTATCAATAGGGAAACCTACAACCCTAACACCCTATATATATATATATACTTTTAGTGCCTGTCTAGATATATATATATAAAAGATGTAATATTATAGATAAGAGAGAGGAACCTAACCCAAATAGTGTAATTGGACCTCCTATTAAGGTCACCCTAATCCTAATACAATTTAGAAAATAGACATGCACCTTACATATTGTTGGCTCAAAAGCAACCTAAGAGGGGGGTGAATTAGGTTGTTTCAAAAAACAAACCTTTTGAAGTGTTTAATGAAAATGCAAACTTTGTGCAACAAATGAACACTTAAGCACAAATGATTAAAGACAAATATTTAACAATTGAAGTTTAAAGAACAAATAAAGAGATTGAGATAAAGAATATCAAACCAAACTCCCAAGCTTCTCAAACTTGGAATACATCCACTAGTAGTGCCTCTTCAAAGAAGGTGAGGCAATAATCTTCTTGTACACAAAGTAGGCTCACCATTGTACCAACTAAATCTCTCTAGTTAGCCAAAGGGTTTTGATATACACTACAACCTCACTTTTGTACACTTGTTATCCCTCCACTCTTACATTTGAAAATCACTCACTAGTCTACTCTTGCTCACACTAATTCCCTCTAGTTGAGCCAAGAGAACTATACTACCCAAACCAATACAATCCACAATATTTTAGCCTATTTCTCCCCAAATAGCTCTTACAAGTGTTTGTATGGAATGTGGTAGTTCCTCGCATTAATCTGATGTCCTTAGGCTATTTATAGATGAAAGATGTCTATAATTTGAGCTCCAACGGTCAAAAAACTAGCTGTTAGGAGTTCGGACGGAGGTTCGGACGTTCGATCATGCGTCCGACATCTTTATGAATAGTGCTTCGGACGGTTGTATGTGTCCTACAGCTTGATAGAAACTTCTTCATTTTGATCTTTTTTCTTCGGACAGTCTTGTGCATCCTACAGCCTTTGGTTCGGACGATCATATGCATCCTATCCTACAGTTTCTAGTTCGGACGGTCATGTGCGTCCTACAGGCTTATGGTTCAGACGGTCATATGCGTCCTATCCCACAACTTCTGGTTCGGACGGTCATGTGCGTCCTAAAGCTTATGGTTCGGACAGTCATATGCATCCTATCCCTCAGCTTTTGGTTCGGATGGTCATGTGCGTCCTAAAGCTTATGATTCGGATGGTCAAATGCGTCCTATCCCTCAGCTTCTGGTTCGGACGGTCACATGTGCCCTACAGCTTCTGATCATATTTCGGACACTCTTTTGCGTCTGAGTTCCTTTCTTTCGGACGCTCTTCATCGTCCTTAAGGTGTTGATCAACTTTTGGTCATTTTTCTTGATTGTGGTCATCATCAAAACATGATTATCGTATCTCCCCATTTTTTATGATGACAATTCAATTGGACAATTCTAAAAACAACCAAAACATACAAAGCACAAGACGAGGTTTTATCCATTATTTTCTCCCCCTTTCGGACATCATCAAAACATAAGACTGTAAAAACAATGTTATACAAACAATCTCCCCCTTAAACTAATGCATGAAATTCAAGTAAGTATATTGAGGATAAGTCAAGTTCAAAGCATTTTTTCCCTTCAAAGAATATAAAATCAAGTAGAAATGAGAAAATCTATGCAAAGGATTAACATTAAGGCTTTTATCACTCATTCCTTACCAAAAAGCATCATCAAAACAATAAAGCATATGTGATGCAATTTCTTGTGATGCAAATTAATTTCTAACAAATAAGCCATATAGAAATGAGAATGCTCCCCCTTTTTTTTGCAAGTAGTGACTTAATATAAATAAAATTTGGGGATCCTCATACCCAAGAATTCTAAACAAATTCAATCACATAGTTGACTATTATTCAAGAGATCATAGTTCACATTAACACATTCTCAAAAAATTTAAATGTTACCCATTTCAATGTCATCTTAGCTTATATGCTTTGAACACCCTTTATTGATAATCCATCTTGAATCCCTTGGTGCTATCCAAGCATACCTACATACAAAATTAAGCAACAACTTTTGGTATCGGCTCTCCAAACTTTCTTGGGTTCAATTGGGTTAGCAGCATGTGTTGAACCCCAAATTGAGGGATAGGACTCATTTTGTTTAACATAACAATAATTTTTCACATGTCCACAATTGATGACAATAATTGCAAATAATATTCCTATTGCCATAAAAAGAAGATTTAGATTTTACAAAGCACAAACCATCATTTCTAAAGGTGGTAAAGTTCTTCTTGATAAGCATATTTCTAGTACTTTTCTTTTCAAAAACATTTTCCTTTTTCTTTTGCAAAAGTACATCAAGATCATCTAATCTCTTCTTCAATGAAGCTTCTTCTTCCTTGACTTGGTTTATGCATCCAATCATTTTTTCTTCAAAACATCATTTTCTTGTGTCAACATATTATTTTCATGCACAAGTTTTGAGTATGCACTCAATAAAGAATTAATCTTAATTTTTAACTCTTTGTTCTTAGCATATGATTCTTTCAAACATTCATGCATTTTAAAAATAAATGATTCTGCTAACATCATCATCATATCATCACAAGAATCATCACATGAATCATAACTACATGATACCTTATTATCTCCAATGGCCATGAAAGCCATTTGAGTCACCTCATGTTCTTTTTCAACTTCTCCATCCGAATTGCAATCTTCCTATGTGATTTGGAAGTTGTTGAAGTGAAACTTCATTCCTTCTTTCTTCTTCTTGGATGAACACTCATTTGGAAAGTATCCCAATTGGCCATATTTATAGCATTTTTCACTTGGCTTCTTTCTTGTATCTTTTTGTGAAGCCTTCAATGCTATGCTTTTTTGTCCTTGCTACCTCATCATCTTGTACCTTATATTTCAACTTCAATTCAAAGGAAGTTAGTGAATTAATCAAAGACTCAATAGGCATAGAATTTAAATTTTAGACTCTTCTATGGCAATAGATTTAGGTTCCCATTCCTTAGGTAAAGCATTCAAAATCTTTCTATTCTTTTCACCCAAGGAATATTCTTTACCTAAACCTTCCTATGAAAAAAAATCCTTTACAATATCATTGAACCTACAACACATCTTGTCAATATTCTCATGAGGTTCCATTTTGAAGGATTCATATTTAGCCACAAGAAGTGACTTCTTTTGCTCTCTTATATCTTCACTTCCTTCATGGATTTCTTTCAATTTGTCCCATATTTCCTTGGCCGATTTGCAACCTTTCACTTTATTAGACTCATCTGCATCCAAAGCATTATACAAAATATTCATGGCTTTAGCATTTAAAGATAAATTTACTCTATCTTGTGCATTTAACTCATAGCTAGCCTTAGGCCTTAATCTATGTGTATTTTCATCAATAATATTAGCCTAAAAAAGGACCTTCATAAACAATGTACTACAATTCAATATCAATGGATTGGATAAATTTTTTTATTCTTTTCTTCCAACAAACAAAATTCTTGCCATTAAACATGGGAGGTCTAAGTAATGGAATGCCCCTCTAAAAACAAAGCATTATTGGTTGCCATAATGATCTTTACTCTAAGGGTGATTAAACCAAATCAAGAAGAGACCAAGCTCTGATACCAATTGTTGGCCCAAAATTAACCTAAGAGGGGAGGGGGGTGAATTAGGTTGTTTCAAAAACCAAACCTTTTGAAGTGCTTAATGAAAATGCAAACTTTGTGCAACAAATGAACACTTACGCACAAATGATTAAAGACAAATATTTAACAATTGAAGTTTAAAGATCAAATACAGAGATTGAGATAAAGAATATCAAACCAAACTCCCAAACTTCTCAAGCTTGGGGTACATCCACTAGTAGTGCCTCTTCAAAGAAGGTGAGACAATAATCTTCTTGTACACAAAGTAGGCTCACCCTTGTACCAACTAAGTCCCTCTAGTTAGCCAAAGGGTTTTACACTACAACCTCACTTTTGTACACTTGTTGTCCCTCTACTCTTACACTTGAAGATCACTCACCAGTCTACTCTTGCTCACACTAATTCCCTCTAGTTGAGCCAAGAGAACTATACTACCCAAACCAACCTGATACAATCCACAATATTTTAGCCTATTTCTCCCCAAATAGCTCTTACAAGTGTTTGTATGGAATGTGGTAGTTCCTCGCATTAATCTGATGTCCTTAGGCTATTTATAGATGAAAGATGTGCTGAAATTTGAGCTCCAACGGTCAAAAAACTAGCTGTTAGGAGTTCGGACGGAGGTTCGGACGTTCGATCATGCGTCCGACATCTTTATGAATAGTGTTTCGGACGGTTGTATGTGTCCTACAGCTTGATAGAAACTTCTTCATTTTGATCTCTTCTCTTCGGACAGTCTTGTGCGTCCTACAGCCTTTGGTTCGGACGATCATATGCGTCCTATCCTACAATTTCTAGTTCGGACGGTCATGTGCGTCCTACAACTTATGGTTTAGACGGTCATATGCGTCCTATCCCACAGCTTCTGGTTCGGATGTGCGTCCTAAAACTTATGGTTCGGACGGTCATATGCGTCCTATCCCTCAGCTGTTGGTTCGGACGGTCATGTGCGTCAGAACTAAAGCTTATAGTTCGGATGGTTATATGAGTCCTGTCCCTCAGCTTCTGGTTTGGATGGTCACATGTTCCCTACAACTTCTGATCATATTTCGGACACTCTCTTGCGTCTGAGTTCCTTTCTTTCGGATGCTCTTCATCGTCCGTAAAGTGTTGTTCAACTTTTGGTCATTTTTCTTGATTGTGTTCGGATGATCATTTTCATCCGAGCCTTCCTGTTTTTCTGCACACTTGTTTTCAACCCATTAGTACAATTTGGTCATCATCAAAACATGATTATCATAGCTGGGGTTCAACACATATCACACCAAAGAAACAATTGAGACAGACATTTGCCTAAATATGTGGATTATAAGAATATGGGTTTTACCGGTCTTCATTTAATCCATTTTTATAAAACAGAAATTAATTAGTGTTAGCCCAAAAATAATTATAATATTCTCCCACTTGGGCAACAGAAATTTATTTTAAGGTTTTTAATAAAACCATTCAAGAAAATGACTCCGGGTTAAACACAACTTTAGCGGTCACTATAAAAATTTTAGTACTAGAATTCAGTTAATTGAAAGTACCAGTAGCGAACTATATGATGTATAAGAGACAGTTCAATATAAGACCCTTGTAATTATAAATACAGATGCATCATCGACATGAATTCCGTGGTGCGATAAAGTGTAGTATGGTTTGCCTTACATGATCCATAGACAAAAGGAACAAGTCATAAACCACCATTAGTCCTTAGTCTTAAAAAGACACTGAACAAGACATTCGTCCACTGCACTACTTCTAAATGGAAACTACTTCACAAAGGAAGCTTTTATAGGACTTTCATCCACTTTATTGCCTCCAATTTGAAGCCATTTTATAACAAAGTAATTGCTGTACAGTCTTCACTTTATTTTTGCATGAGCTCATACAAGAAATCCAAATACCTTTAGATGTGCACATATATGAATAAATCATATCAATACCATATGAACCAGGGAATGAAACTTTATTCGCTATAGATCCTCAACTGTAAACCATATATACAAGAGTTATAAATAACTCCTACTAATCAAGTACATTAAATATAATTGAACACCAAATGTTCAACATGCTTCTCAAACCTATACGGTTACAACTTGGTCAATAAATTAGTAAATATTTTTCCATTGACATACGTTCACGCAACACATTACACTTATCAACACATTCCTTATTTCAAAACTGAATAAACTTTATATAACTATATCAATGTCAATTGAATTTCATGTCTCCTTTAAGAATATTACTGTAGAAACATTTTAGAACAAAACTCAATTGACCCAGAGATAAAATAAAATTTCCAACCCTTGAAATGAATATTTCAAATTATTAAGTTGAGCTCTCACTTTCCAACAAATAGAAACATGTACATTTAGTAGACAACCAATATTAAGCGACCTTTAAAATTTGTGTAAGTAATCAATTCAAAATTCTCAACATGCTTATTAATAAGCACACGATCTTTAATTTTTTACACACCTTATTATATTATTGGTTAGTGCTGTCGTAGGCACTCAAAATTAAACAAATCTTAATATTAATATAGCAGTAGTGAGTCTAGGTCACATCTACATGTGTACGGAATTTATTCTTGTGCTTAAAAGTTGTTGGGGATTTTTGAATGCTTTTAATTTGAAAACTAAAACAATAAAGTAAATGAATAATAAAGGTGACAAAGGATCACCTTTTTTAATACCCTGAGAAGATTTGAAGAATCCAAAAACCTCACCAGTTACTCTCAAGATTATGCAAGATCAACTTAACAAAGTGAGGATGAAAACCAAACCGCAAGAGGAGCTTTTGTACCATTCTACCCGGTCAAACACCTTCATCATATCAAGGTTGAGGATTATATTGTTGCCCCATGTTTTTCTATCAAGAGGCTCTAATAGTTCCTATGCCAATAAACTATTATCCGCCATAGTTCACCCTTTAGAAATCCATTGTTACGAAGAGATAACCCTTTATTCCATACAAACACTTGTAAGATTGAATTTGAGGAGAAATAGTGTAAAACCCTTTGGCATAACTAGAGGGTTTGGTTCTGTCTGTTATACACATCTAGATGTGTATAAGAACAATAAGAGCTTAGGCCACTGGTCTCGATTGCCGCTGCAATTATACCACAATTACAAATTCATTAATAGACAGTTGTATCCTCCATCCGGTTAATGTCCCTACAATGAGTGAAGACAACCCTCGGAAACCATTTAGGCCAGAAGCACTATCCTTATCCATTGGAAAACAACCTCTCTAACCTCCTCCATAATGGTGGACGAATCAAATCTTGTTTGTGATGTGTTGAGACTAGGGATGGAGTGGAGATCAACAAATCATCTGAGACACCGGCATCCATTCCCTCGGCTGAGTGTGGGTTTTCAAAGAACTGAACACCGTCATTTTTTGTTTGAGTTGAATCGGTCAACCAAACTCCCGTATCATCTTCGATGGCTTTGATGGATAACATGGCTCTTTTATCCATTAGAGAGGCATAGAAAAATTTTGAATTAGAATCCCCTTTTGGCAATCCATTTCACCCTCACTTTTTGCTTAAGAAAAATCTCCTCATTCTGAAGGTAAGAAAGTAGAGATGCCTGAGCCGCATGTAAGGAAAATTTCTAAAAATATACCCCTTTTCAAATTTGTTCTTTTTTTGTGCCTATTGTAAAATGTATTTTCGGACCAGTCCATAATTTTTTTTTTTAAAAAAGAAAAAAGGTCTTAGCTGACCTCTAGATCACGGAATGCGAGGTCGGTCAATGAAAATTGACCTCGCATTCCAGGAATGCGAGGTCAACAAGGCCTTTATCTTCTGCGAGGCCAGAAGGCCTCGCAGAAGATAAATTCCCAAATTTGGCCTTGCAGAAGATAAATTCCCAAATTCAAAAAAAATAAAAATTCCTCCTCCTCCTCCTCGCAATATTGTGTGATCATGGACATTGACATTTGTTATTACTTCTCGCAATATTGTGTGATTGATGTATGTTATTTGTATATCATTGTTCACCCTAGTCGGGTGCTTTTTTATTGTTATTAGGTTTGTATTTATGTTTTTTAGTCCTTGTCGGGCTTTTATGGATGTTTTGTTGCTCTTGTTGGGTTTGGTTGTTGGTAGGGAGAATGTTCGTAAAATAAGGGAGGTTATGTCAAAATTTTATCAAAAATACGATAAATTAATAAATTTGTGGGTTTACACATTTCATTCGCGTACTATTTCGTTAATGTTATAGTTTATGATTTAAAAGGCGAATGGTTTACTATTCCCAAATATCGTACTGGAATGTAGTACGTCACCTGTCTCTTATTTAGTATTTAAATGATTTTATCTTACAATCAAATCCTTCATTTTCTATTTTTGTAATAGTGGAATTCCATTCGCAATATACATAGTCAAATTTGCTAAATCCTTCATTTTTTCTATTTTTGTAATAGTGCACGATTTCCATTCGCAATATACATAGTTAAATTTGCTAAATCCTAAAATATATATATATACACACATACATATATCATATACATAGTCAAATTTGCTAAATCAAAAAAAAAAAAAAAAAAAAATTCATTACAACAATGCATTTTTTAAATTCGAGGTTAAAAAAAATTAAAAAATGAGGTCAATTTTCATTGACCTCGCATTCCAGGAATGCGAGGTCAGTCGAAGAATTTTTTTTTTTAAATTTCTGAACTGCATTCTCCGAATGCGAGTTCATGAAACAAATACATTTGCAATAGGCACAAAAAAAGAACAAATTTGAAAAGGGGTATATTTTTAGAAATTTTCCTTGTGAATACAGAACCTGTAGGAAAATTTCTAAAAATATACCCCTTTTTAAATTTGTTCTTTTTTTGTGCCTGTTGCAAAATGTAAATCTAGATGTGTATAAGAGACAGACATAATACACACTCTAAAAAAAAAAAAAATTTCGTCGACTTACCTCACATTCCAGGAATGCGAGGTCAATGAAAATTGACCTCATTTTTAATTTTTTTTAACCTCGCATTTAAAAAATGCATTGTTGTAATGAATTTTTTTTTATTGTAACTTCATTACTTAAAGGATTCATTTCAAAATATTGGCCTGTCTCTTATACACATCTAGATGTGTATAAGTTTATTTTTTTTGAATTTATTAATTTATCTATTTTTGTATAAAATTTTGACATAACCTCCCTTATTTTACGAACATTCTCCCTGCCAACAACCAAACCCAACAAGAGCAACAAACATCCATAAAAGCCCGACAAGGACTAAAAAACATAAATACAAACCTAATAACAATAAGAAAAGCACCCGACTAGGTGAACAATGATATACAAATAACATACATCAATCACACAATATTAAGAGAAGTAATAACATTTGTCAAAGTCCATTAAGTCACAAATAATGGAAGAGGAAATCTTTTTTTTTTTTTTTTGTATTTGGGAAATTATTTTCTGCTAGGCCAGAAGGCCTCGCAGAAGATAAAGGCCTTGTTGACCTCGCATTCCTGGAATGCGAGGTCAGTCGAAGAATTTTTTATTTTTTTATTTTTAAAAAAAAAAAAATTTATGGAACTCGCATTCTCCGGATGCGAGTTCCACTGGTCCGGAAATACATTTTGCAATAGGCACAAAAAAAGAACAAATTTGAAAAGGGGTATATTTGTAGAAATTTTCCCGCATGTAATTGATGTCTAGCCTCCTCCGTCTAAGAAGCCTCAAAACGAGATTCACTTGACAAAAATTCATCTTCAGCCATCTTAATGGCTGCAAAATATCTTCAAACACATTTTGTTCCATTTTCTCATGTAAGAATTCAGCCACCTCAATTTAATATTGAATGTTGACATACCTGACCCATTAACTCTAATTAAGACCAACTACGCTCTTCCATTTGCATGAACAAATGAAGTCGAATCCAAATGGTCTGAAACTTGAAAGACTTCAGACCTCTTGCCTCATTAGACCGAAGCAACCATAAAAGAGGGGAGTGGTCCGAAGAAGTACCGCTGAGATGAGAAACTCCCGAGACAGGAAAAAGGTTCTTCCACTGTTGATTAACCAAGATACGTTGGATTGTACTATCTTCAATTCATTAATACATTAAGTCCAATTCTTCAAAGTGAAGCACAAGTGGAGATTCCTTAAGTGCAAGAAGGCTAGATTTCCTTTCAAGTTTATTTTAGTTTGTTCTTTATTATGTAAAGCCCAATAGTAGTTTAAGTTTGTGTAGATTGGGCTGGTTTAAATCGGGTTTAGTTGTTGATTTAATTCTTAGTTTTTAGACTCATTAATTAACCATAATAAGGCCCATTTACTACTTTTTTAGAGGAGTTTTTAATCTAGTTTTTAGGAATTTATTAAGCCTATAAATAGGCATTATCATATTGACGAATTTCAGCACCTTTTTGTCAATAAAATTTGTCTTTTTCGTGAGGAAAATGTTATTTCTTTTAATATTTGGATTAAGACTTTGTTGGGATCATCGCTTGAGAAATGGTGATTGTTCTAACCAACTTATAGATTTGGTTCTTGCCTGATTCATATAGGCAACGGGTCAATTCTCGCTTTGAATCTTGTTAAGAGTTTGGTTCTTGCCTCACTATAGACAACGGGTTGAATTCTTGCTTGATTCTTACGTGTTCTTCCGTTCTTGTTTATGTGTGTTTGCTATCCAAACTCTTGTGACCAACTTTGGAGTCGATCCTTGGGGTTTTGGTGCTATGTTGAATTGTTGGGTTTCGTGGCATCAAGTCGATTGCGCATGGGGTTCACATCAGAATTGAATACCCGAGAGAAGTCGTAATATCAATATTTAGTGAAACACTTAAGACTTCAAAGCTTTTGCCTTTTATTTCTTATTTAATTTAATGAAGATATTTTATTTCAATTCTATGATTTTACTTTCTTTATTTATAGAGTAGATTCAATAGTTAGGGATTGATGTAGCTTATTCTATTTCTATGATTTGATTCATGATTAAAGGTTCAATATTTTTATTCTTAAGAGTGTGTATTATGTATGTTAGTGCTTTTCTCTATTCAGTCAACGATTTGTTCTAAGATTCATCTGAAAAGTAGTCTACAACATTAATTTGGTTAGATGTTGAATTGATTTGTGAATGGGACTATGATAATACATATCGTGGTTAATTCGGGAGTGGTTCGAAAGAATACTTCTGAATTAGACTTGTATTCCAATAATCAGTTTGAAAGAAGGATTAAGTTGGCTATCTTAAGAAGAGGAATTGAATTAATGTGATTGAATTGTCTCATAATGGTAGCTACGTGAAATCAATTTCCCTAACGTTGTTTTACTTGAATTCAAATCAATTGTTTGAGTGCTTTTATTTAATTTTTAGTAGTTGCTAGATAAATCATTATTATTCATAGTTTTCAAATAATAGTTCACTTAAATTAGTTGCTTGAGATTTGAAAGTGTGTCAATGGATACTATTATCTAATCTCCATAAAAATGAAACTCTTACTCATAAATCACTTTATTACTTGATATGATTAGTGCACTTGCTTGTGGATTAGCATGCATCAGTCTATCTGCCAAGGGTTGCTAATGAACCTTATAGAGCCTTGACCAATATCAGAGAGTCTCGTTCAACTATAATGTTATGCAATCCATGAGAGAAACATAGATTGATCCCATCTAGCAATGCTTGTGCCTCAGCTTGAAGATTGTGCAACTGACATAGAAATTTGAGAAGCCCTCCAACATATTACCAGAACTATCTCTAATGATCCCGCCTTCAGAAGACAAGATGAAGTTCTGCCTAGTTGATACGTATGTATTGAGTTTGTACCAATCTATTGGTGGTGCTGACCTAACGAAGCTACTATATCCTTACTGGTTGAGTCATTTTGAGATTAGCTAGAATTCCAGAAGAAAGCAATACTTAATCAACTTTATAGAGTTTTATTGAAGGAAGAAGTAATAGTTGTTGATCTTAGCAATCCTAGAACATCTGAAATAACTTAAGCTAATGAAGACATGACCCCTTCTTATATAATGCTTTATTCCTACACTTCCAAAGGTGCCAGGAAATAAAAGAAAGTATCAGTTCATATATAATACCTATTGCTGATGTTGAAAAGGAGTGAAGCTGCCAAGAGTTTAAATAAGATTGCAAACAACATCTATGTCATAATGCACATCAAAAAGAAAATCAGAGAAACACCAGAGGTCTCTTGTAAACCTACAGTCAAGAAAGATGTGATCAATCTGCTCCTGACCATCACAAAAATGACATTTTGAAGCCAAGGATGCTCCTGACCATCACAAAAATGACATTTTGAAGCCAAGGAATAACCAATAGTACATAACACATATAAAAAAATCTCCACATAAATATAGAGATTTTGAGTTGAATTCTACTATCCCGTATCATATGTCTGTCAAAATGCTACATTCTCTCCAAAAGTTGAAGTGATAGTAAAATCTCCATTATAATTAAAAGTCCATGTGAGTCCTTTACCTTTTGCAAGTGTCACCTTAACTAAACTCAACAAACTTTTAATTAAATTCATCTCGGATAGAGTAGTTATGATGCAACACATGAAAGTTCCATTGGTGTTGATCCCAAACTTGACACACTTCCAGTTTTGGATCAAATACTTGATTACCTAGCCAGCATAAATGGCCCTTGACCATTCCAGTTATCAAACCAAAATGGTACTTTACCATTTCTAATTTTGTACAAGATATTGTCCTTAGCATCTTCCCTTACCGGTAACATTCTTTTCAAAGCAAGTGAAATCTTCCCCAAACTTTGAGCATTTATAGGATGAACTCCTCTAAGGTAACTTGCTAACAAAAACTTGGTCCACAAAGAGTAAGAATCCTTCTTGTATTTCCATATCAGTTTCATAGCAAATCACTTAGGTATCTTTTCCATTGAATGAACTGTTATACCCTGTCATTCTTTAGGCCAACATGTTACTAACCAAGAAATCCAATGTCTCATGTTTCCTTCCTAAGTACAACGCAAAAAAACCCGGCAAAAGCTTCATCAATCTCCTTAAAAACTGTTTTAAGGGACTGCATTACATGAAGAAAGTTATAATTCTACTAATCCAATGATTTAAACCCACAAACATATTGCTAACCAAGAAATCCAATGTCTCATGTTACTTTCCTAAGTTTTTAAAAAAAAAATTGGCAAAAGCTTTATCAATCTCCTTAAAAACTATTTTAAGGGGTTGCATTACATGAAGAAAGTATAATTCTACTAAGCCAACAACTAACAACCCACAAACATATTGCTAACCAAGAAATCCAATGTCTCATGTTTCCTTCCTAAGTGCAACCCAAAAAAAACCGGCAAAAGCTTTATCAATCTCCACTTAAAACTATTTTAAGGGGCTGCATTACATGAAGAAAGTGTAATTCTACTTAGCCAACTACTAACAACCCACAAGTATATGGTATCAATTAGTAGTTACAGAAGCAAGGATCGTTATCATGGATATTTAAATGGAATTATATAGTACTTAGCCCTTTCACCATTTAGGCAATCAAATATGATGTTTTGTGATTTTCAAAAATTCAAATAAGCAACTGAAGACAAGAAACTATTGAAGTTAACTAAGCTAGATAAAAGCAATTAAAGCAATAATGGAAAATAAACAAGTTTTAAAATAATGGAACAAGGATTAAGATAGAAATTAGTCAAATTCCCGGTGTAATTGACTCTCGCTTGCTTAATTAGTTTATTAGGTTAAATAGGGATTGATTCCCAAAAGCCTTTTAACCCCAATATCTGGTGAAGTTAAGTTATTAATTGCACTAAGTGAGATGTGAATCTCTCTTGCAATCTAGACTAGTTAAGCTTAAATTAAACACTCATGAAAATCCAAAACAACCAATTAGGATAGAAAGACCCACTGATCTTCACTCTCACACCCAATTTAATTGTTAATTAGTCTAAATTTGGGTTGAACTCTCTTTCCCACAACTAATTTATAATAATTTAAGAGGTGATTAATTTTCCAAACTACCCTTGAAACCCTTAGTAATTACCTAATCTACCTAATTGACATATCAACCAAGCAAATCAATCATCCCCATAGATAATTTCACATCATCTCACCCTAATCCCAAAAGATTAGTTCATAGCTAAGAAAATAAAGAACAAGGGCAAAATAGTCACATGCAAGCTAGGCATAATGAACACAAAGAAATTCAAAGATAAAATGCACACATCTTATGTCAAATCAAAGCTAATAAATATTCTATTAATTTAAACTAAAAAAGACAAAACTTGCAAAAATTTAAGGAGATAATATAAGGAATTTAAAGTAGAAAGCAAAATTTTAAACTACAACTCTCTCTAGAATTTACTAAAACTGGACTAAACTCTCTCTCTCTGTGATAAGGATAATCCCAATGGTAGAATTTTAGCTTGGCCTAATTAATTGGTTTTTCCACTTCCTAAATAGGCAAGGATAATCCCAATGGTAGAGTTTTAGGTTGGCGTAGAACCTCATCTTTTGGTTGTAGTCCATAGATAAGGGTAGTACCCTTGCCACTAGATAGTTCACTATGTTGGCATACCAAGGGCTGCTCTCATGGACTACCATCAATTGTTCTTGCAGAAATTCTTCGTTAGTGAGTACTATCCTATGAATCGCACACTTAGGCTCCTCAATTCTTGAATGGTAGGAGTCTTCCCTTTCCCAACCTTTTTGGTAGTTGTCAGTGATTCTCTTGGAATAGAGTGCCTTGATGGAAAAAAATATTTTCCTTATTGCAAGTCTTTCAAGGAAGCTAAGGCAAGCTAGGGATGGAAAATCTTGCTAGAGTACAAAGAAGAAGAAAAAGTTTGAATACAATCATCTAAAGACTAGAGCTTAGATCTTAATACATCTTATGCTCTCTTAAGTAGAGATCTAGTACTCTAGGAGCTTTAGCTAGACAGCTAATAGCTAGAGCCACTAGATGCTGTACAAATACACCTCTAGGTCACTACTGAAACGGCTCATAAAAGACCTTTCATCCCTATTCCCTCTAAAGCTTCTCTTAGGAGATTCCCTTCGCTACACAAGACTTAAAGTAAAGGCACCCACGAACTCACTTATAAGGAAACTCGTCAAGTAGGTCTTTCAAGTCTTTTCTTCAAAAATCTGATAAGGTGGGATATTGATTATCCTTAAGTCTGCTTTAGCTTCTTTACTCTATTGCAATAGTATAACAAAGGCGAATCTTTAATTGAAGACCTTTCAGTGCCCATTCATTTGGTCCTGTGGGTGTCTTTTCTGCATTTTACCTGTAAGCATGTTTCATGTGGATAAAATCATAAAAGAAGAAATGGGAAGGAGAAAAAAGACACCAACAATATCTGAGACCCTTTAGCAGCATCTAAGTTATAGTTACATCGATCCTGAACTCATTAAGGTCAACCCTAGAAGTCCAAAGGCCTGTGTAGACACCTCTACAAAGGCAGATTCCATCGACCCTCACACAGGAAATGAGTCAAGAGACATATAATGAAGTTCTTGTCCCTTATTTTCATATAGATGTGTCTTAATGACATTTGCCATGTTGCACTAAGTTACTTACGAATGCATGCGGTTTGGGAACACTTTGGCATGAACACCCATCTGAACAAGTATAGTCAATAGTTCAACATTGTGTGTAACAGATGCAAATAAAATCTCTACATGCACACACATATGCATCTCTTATACACATCTAGATGTGTATAAAGACGTGAATGCAGCAGGCTCCGTTCCGGAAGAAAGAAAGCTGTCTCTCCTACACATCTAGATGTGTATAAGAGACAGGGTTTCAATGTAGTAAAGTTTGGATTATTAAGTGCCCTTTTGCCTTTTTCTAACAAGTACCTTTAATAAGTTTACCCGACAATCATGATCATTCTTTTCAATGGAGTCCATTTCTCATCCACACATGAGCCTACATCCTTTATGGAAGCTAGTAAGGAAGGACGATAGATGTCGGCTATAGTATACCGTTCTTCTATAGAATAAGACTTGGTTTTGAGTACCATATGAACCTTCTATGAAAGTTGTTGGCTGTCGCTGGGTCTACCAAAAGAAAATGAAGGAGCGAGCTCGTGGTTCAATAGAGAGCTATAAGGTGCGACTAGTGACCAAAGGCTACACACAATAGGAAGGTATTGATTTTTACTAGAAAATGACTCCCATAAGGCCTAAGGCATACTCAGTTAAGACTTCTTCTTTCTTCCCTTCCTCCTCTCCCCAACCACTGGCTTTTTCATTCCGAACCTTATTAGCATGTTCCTCTGTGAGCTATGCTGGTTTTGTGGAGTAAAACTGCAACAATGAGATACATATATATATATATATATATATATATATATATCGAGGTAGGCTTGGTGACCAAATGATCCGCATCATGGCTATTCCATCTGTACTATAGATTGGTGGAGGAACTATAAAGAGAACAATTTTAAAGGTGTCATCTTAGTAGTAAAAAATGGAAATTGGGACCCTTACATGTAGTTTCCAAACTTAGGGTCATAAAAGTCCAGATTGAGCTAGAAAAAAATCATGGACTGGCAAGTAGCTTCTAACAAAAACAGCGTTTCCAAAGTCATCATGAAGAAAATTATTGTATAATATATTAGCGATCATTTGAAGCATGAACAGAATCGCCTTTGTTCTGAAGGCCTTGGTAATGGCTCAATCTATAGATAGAAAGCCCTATGATAAGAAACTACGATGTTAGGTTTGGAGAGAGATGGGACTGTTTATATAATAGGGAAAAGAGATGCAAGCATTTTCTTTCAGTAGCCGGCCAAATGACTACAGGATCATTGGTCGACTCTACCTCAATTCACCATTTTGAACATTATACAAAAGGTTTTTCCGTACTAGCTCCTTCTACCTATGCCGCAGTTGAAGCACCTAAAGGAGAATTTGGTGTTTTTCTAGTCAGTAATAGGAAGAAATCATCCCTACCATCATAAAATAAGAGCACTTGGCTCTTCCCATTCACAATGAGTCATTAGGAACCAGAAGTGACACTAGGTAGTGAAACAACCGATTTGAGGGGGAAAGGAGTGAGAGAGGCTAAACGAAGCCTCCTATCTAATAATCCCAGTCGTAATTATGGTACAATAAGATCACATACTTGGTCACTCGATGCTATGGAGGGTCCCACTTCAGTATCCGCTTTGATTCATGTAGCTACTACTGTAATAGCTGGCATTTTCATGATAGCAAGGTGCTGCCCTTTATTTGAATACCTACCTACAGCTTTGATTGTTATTACTTTTGTAAGAGCAATGACATCATTCCTTGCAGCAACCACTGGAATATTACAAAACGATCTAAAGAGGGTCATAGCTTATTAGCTACGAATTCGAACTTTTTGGTTTTTTTCGTTTCTTTGAATGTTATGATAGGTCAATCATTTTCTTTATTGGTTCCAACAGCGGCAGGTATGGAACCTTTACGTTTTCGATACGAATTTAGATTACTAAAAGACTTAAGGAATCTGAGATTTCCTTATACAAGTAGACTTTGTACAAAGAAAATGGAATTCTAATATTGAAAATGATTCCCTCGAGCCACTGGGAGCTGGTGGTGGCAATTGGGGAGTGAAACGACCGATTTGGGGGGCAAGGAGTAAGAGAGGATAAATGGAGCCTCTCTGACACCTATCATCTAAGACTTCTCCTGAAAAGTGGCATCTTAGTAGAAAAAAATAGAAATTGGGACCCTTAACGTATAATCCAAACTTTGGGTCATAAAAGTCCAGGTCTTTCTAGTAAAAACCATGAAGATGGCAAGTAGGACTAACAAAAAAAAAGATAGTAAAATAAATAGTATTATCCTTAAGGTATAAACCCTCACGAGGATGTCAAAACTCGCGTTTTGGTCTAGTGACATTGATGACAGGTGTCAATTTTGGATCTAAATACCAAAGCTCAACTCCTAGCTCTAACTCATAGCTAGAGAGTGTATAAGAGACAGCACCTAGTTTTAATTGAGGCCCAAGAGGCAGAACTCTTAGCTCTCCTTGTGTAGCTTCCTTAGCTCCAATAGTTACGATAACAAAAGAGAAGTGGGAGATAGCTATAGGACTCTTTTTTTAGCTACTTCCGACCGAAGATAAGTTTTTTGGTTTAATTTTGGACGCTTAAAATGGGAGATTGTCTTTCCTTCTACTTCGACGCTTCCTTCCTCGAGTCGTATGATGTTTACGTGCATGCACACATCATGCATATGTGTGTGCATGTGTGCATGCACACGCGAGAGAGTTTCATTTCCCGAGCCAGAATGATCGACAGTGGCATGCGGGAAGTGAAACGACAGATTTGGGAGGGCAAGGAGTGAGAGAGGCTAAACGGAGCCTGCCTCACGCCTTACGGGTTGCATGCGCACACATGCATGCATATGTGTGTGCATGTGTGCATGCACACGCGTCGAGAGAGTTTCACTCCTTCCGAGCCACCGGGAGCCGACAGGCATGCGGAAGTGAAACGGCGATTTGGGAGGCAGAGTGAGAGAGGCTAAACGAGCCGCCTCACGCCTTGCGGCTCGGTTACAGGCAAGGCGGCTGGAACAACATGAGCCGAGGACCCGCAGCTACCTAGGCAGAGCATGTAGCCGACGAGAGTCGTAGTGTGAAATACGAGGTTCTCTGAGGGCCTCATAAAACTGTAGGTTCAAAGGGGACAGCCCGAAGAGTGTGCATTTCCCTTCTCGAAGTTGACAGCCTCAGAGATGTCTACTTCCCTTCTCTCTTTCTAGAATGTCGGCCACTTGCACATTCTGCCTGCTTGCAGCCTAGAAAGCCTCTCAATGCATGGTTTTATGAGGCCCTCAGAGAACCTCGTATTTCACACTACGACTCTCGTCGGCTACATGCTCTGCCTAGGTCTGTCATTTTTAGTAAAAATCAAGATATACACATCTAGACACATCTAGACTGCTCCTTATATTATATAAAACTTTTAGAATATATACACATCTAGATAGTGTATAAGAGACAGGAACTCACATGTTAATTATCTTATTTTGTTACATTTTTGTATTTAGAATTTGTGTAGTGCCTTTAACTTAACTCGTTGGGGAGTTAGGTTTTCGTTTGTCTTTGTTTGTTTTCCATTTTATCTCTTTTGTGAGAATTCTATTTAAATATTTAGGAGTTATTTAAGTGTTTATTATAGCTAATAATATTCTATGTGTTCTTTTTCTTTTTCCTCCCAAATCTCGATTGGGACTTCTCTTCTAGTAGATTTAAATTCCAAATTAAAGATTGAAACATTTTCAATATTAGAATTCCATTTTCTTTGTACAAAGTTAGTTTAGTTAATCTTTAATTTCATGTTTTTTTAGCTTAATTAGTTTAATTACTTTCATCTAATTGGTTCATTTACATGATTTCGTAGCATAACTGTTAGATTAGTTCATGAGTTTTTCTTAAAAATGTTTTCTTAGTGGTAATTTGTAGTTTAGATTGGTTAATTAGAGTACATTAGTTTATGAAATTTTCATTTAATTGCTTTCTTTGGTAGAATAGTTAATGGGTTTTCCATAATTATACTTTCTAAGTGTTAATTTATAGCTTAAGATGTGTATAAGAGACTAGTCCTAAGTCATGGTATTAGATGCTATCTTATATAGTATAAGAGATTGCTCCGGTTGACCTTCCATTTACTAAATGGACGTTCAGGTAAAAGTGAATTGCTTCCTTTTAATGCTTTTCCTTTTTCTGGTTTATTTCATTGCTTTCTTAAACATGTTTTCTTTTGTATTAGTACAGACCTTTATGTATTAGATAGACTTTATATTCCTTTCCTAGTTTCTTTAAGCTTTAGTTTTAATTAAATCCTCTTTTAATCAATCACTTCAATTAGTAATCTAACCAAATAATTGGTAATCAGCGACCAATCCTTATAGGTACAATCCCTACTTCTCTTTACTACTAGTTGACAACTGTCTACTTGCAAGATGCCACCTAGTCTATAGTAGGATTTAGGTTTTTATAAATGTTAAAACTAGGTGTTTTGAAAACAAATAATTTTTTAAGAAAAATTAACATATGCCTGTCTCTCATACACATCTAGATGTGTATAAGAGACAGGCTAGACCATCCAATTTCGTGTATAGTTGTTTTGTTTATTTGAAAAATCCAAAAAGATTTTCTTTGTGATGGATAGTTTGACTAGATAGTAGTCTAAACTTTCCTAATTTTCTTGTTTGCATTGTTTTAACCCTTTTGCTTGTTTTTAATTGTGTTGTTTGTTGTTCATACATGAACATGCAAGGAACTAATTGGAATTATTTATACCAAGAAAATTATTATTTTTATGGTAATGGAGGTATGTGCAAAGAGTATGATTCTTGTCATGATTATTTTTCCTATCTCTTATCAAATTGGATGGTCTAGCCATCCTCTTATAAGAGCTACCAAAAAAATCTTCATTCATTCCCTCCACCTCAGAAGAGCCTTTTTATGAATCAATGGAGCCATATTTCCTTCACCAACTAACTCAAGAACTTGATGAGGCAAGAACAATGGAAAGGAGGATGATGTTTCAAGAACCAGAAATTGTCAACGTTCGAGAAGAAAATGACAAAATTCGAGAAGAACTAGCTCAACTCTGTGAAAAAATAGTTAGATTCTTTGAGGACCAAGATATATCCGTCAAAAGGTTACAAGACCAACTTGCCAAGGTGAAGAGTAGTGGACTCCAACACTCCCATTAATGGATGAGGAACTGGACCAAGAAAAAAAAAACGAGGAATACATATTGAAGGAAATCATTTCCAAGAACTTCTCAAACGTGAAGTCACAATAACTGGGTCACTCAACACTTATGTATATGAGTGTGAGTTTGTCCCGGTTACTACAAAGGAGGTTCAATTTTGGATATTCGTGGAGAAATAGTTAGCTCAAGGAGCAGAAGTAGAAGTGGAATACATTCTAGAGGGGACCAGGGAAGTACAATCTACTGATGCTGAAGTTCAAATCCTTAGGAACTTTGGATGCGCTAAACAATGATGCAAGTTCACCAAGGATTACGATATCCTTGGGGAGCCTCCTTGGTGCTGAGGCATATTTCTTTCTTTTCATTTATTATTCTTTCTCGTATGCTTTAGGTGTTTTAGTTAAAAAACACAGCGGGTAATAAAGGCTTGTAGCCTTATGATTAGCTTAGTTTATGATTTGATGTTGGCAAATGAATTTTGATATACTTGGATAAATTTGGTTGTTGATAACTATGTTGATGGCAATGTAGAACTTATGGTGATTTGTGATGGATATATTCCTCTTTATGGAATAAACTGAGACTTAGTTTTTATCATTAGATTGTAAAAATTTGACTTGATAGTACACTTTATGTGCTAAATTTTTGAGCTTATTTTAAGGAATTTATGTGAATGTGTGATATAGATTGGGAGTAGTCTTTGTTGTTAAATTTTTTTTAAGACCAATAATGTGTGAAACTAAGTTTGGGAGGATCAGTTGAGTATACACTTATGTGTGTTTTTCTTTTTTTTTTAATTGTATGGAAAACGTGAAATCCATGTCTCTTATACACATCTAGATGTGTATAAGAGACAGGTATAATTGACACTGTTTAATTTTATAGTGTAATTCTTACAACACATACTAATCCCAATCTGAATACAGTTCAGGTAAAGATGTGTTTTTAGACATTATCGTATTTGCTGACCTCACAATCAATAAATACGAGTTCAGTGTATTTTTTTTTAAAATTACAAAAAAAAAATATTTTGTAAGATAATTTTTTAAAAATATTCGCCTGACCTCACATTTGGGAAATGCGAGATTAGGTAATACCATGACTTAGGATCGAATCGAAGTTTGTTGTAGGAACGGTAAGCCTCCCTCTCATTACAAATGCGAGATATTACCTAACCTCGCATTTGTCAGGCGAATATTTGTTTTTAATTATTTTACAAAATAAAAAATTAAAATAATTTTTGTAATTTAAAAAGAAAATTCTACATACCTGCATTTGCTGAATGCGAGGTCAAATATTATATTTTTTCTTAAAATTTACTTTTACCTGAACGTCCATTTAGTGAATGTGAGGTCAAGGACCTTGCATTCAGCGAATACAAGTTTTCCCTTGCCTGAATACCCATTATGAAATCAACACTCAAAAAGAATGATTCTTAAAATTGGCCATTTTAGAATTTTCTCGAAAACTCTTGTTTCTAAGTTCATTTTGTGCTTGATAGCTTGCTTTCACCTTTACTTGGTTAACATGTTGTCCGTCTTCTATATTAACTTTGTGATTGTTCAAATGTAATTCAAAATTAGTGCCTAGTATTTTGTTTAGTGTCTTATGTGCTTTTATTTCTATTAATATTTTTGTTTCTTGTCATATGAGTGAGTAATAGGATTAGTTGTACTTATCATTGAATAAAATGAAAAGTATGGTAGTGTCTATTGTCTTGTTTATTAGGGATGGTATTTTTTGTTGTTGTTTGTGAAAGTTGAAATTGGATGTTGAACACGGATTACATTTCATGTAAAAAATGGTATTTTAACCCTTGAAACTCAACCATGTTTTCAACTACTTAATAAAATGGTTTTCTTCACTATTTTTTATCTTAAACTTTAATTTTTCAAGAAGTATTTTTTCATCATGCTAATTTCAGTCTCTTATACAATCTAGATTGTATAAGAGACAAAATTTTCAAAAATTGTTTCAAAAATTTATTTTCAACCCAAATACCATTTAGTCTAAATTAAAACTCAATTTTCATTTGTCGTTTTAATTAGTCAAGATTAATTAAAGAAGTAGCAAATTTCCTTAATTAAAAATGTTCAATGGTAAATGCTTAATTAATTAAGCTATAATAAAAAATTAGTCATAATTAACCTAAAGCATTGATGTCAATATAACTAGGTGGTAACCTGTAAGAAATTATACACTTCTAAGCCTTTATTAGAGACCTAAAAGCTACTAAAAGGAATAAAGAATAAATGAGCTATGGAACTAAGGAAAAGAAGAAAACTTTACCTAATATTGAAGTATAAAAATAGAGCCCATTAGAATGTCTCTTATATATTCAAGACAAGGTATACGCTAGACAAATGATTTCTCTAGGTTACATAAAAAAGTGTCTAATTTTCTTAATTAAAAATGAAGTTCAATAATAAATGCTCCATTGATTAAACCCTAATAAAAAAATTAGTCCACAATTAACCTAAACTATTGGAATTAAGATAACTAGGTCTAACCCATAAGAAAATTATAGTTTATAGTTATAAAAAGGATAATTACTTAGAAGATATTAAAGCAGCAAAGAGTAATTGAGCCATGGAATTAAAGAAAACAAGATAATTTTACCTAATATTGAAGTAGAGGAATGATGCCTTCTAGTCTAACATAACTAGAAAATGTAAAGGAAGAGTTTGAAATGACTACCTAGACTAGAGAGAGGAAATAAATTTCTCTTTTATCCTAAAAAATTATAATGGCCACTAGTTAAGGATCCTTGATGTAACTCTTTCTCCAGCTTCGACACAGGTGAAGTTCAAGATAAATTTTGTTTGCCGTCGATGAAGCTCTCAGGCAGGTGTCTTCAATATGTACTACTAAGTTTTTTTTTCTTGTTCTAGTAGAATGTATTCCACTTCTTGGAGTGTTTCTCTTCTTCACTTCTGTCTCTTCTATACGATCCACTAGCGGCATTCTTTTTCTCCTTGCGGGGATGTCTCTTTATTGGAATGTAGACGGTAAACAATCATAAACTAAGCTAATCATGGAGATTTTACAAGCATGTTGCCCAATCTAGCTATCTCTTATACACATCGCTATTTTTGTTCCTAATTACAATTTTATAAAAACCTTAATTAGTACATAAAATATAAATTACACTATAAAATTAAACAAAGTCAATTAAACCTTAAAATTTGGATGAGTGATAAAATAACGCTATTTACTCACCTATCACATACTTTTTCAATTATGTGGAAGTATCTCCTTCTTTGATCATGAATGGATTTGTGTTTGTGAAAATTTGCAAGATAGAATAAGTTTGCTTGATTGACGCTTCCTTTGTCTTCTTCGAAAGAGGTTGAATGAATCACCATAACTTCCACAATGTTATAATTACTTTAGTTGTAAAATTTTGTTGAATGTATAAGAGATGGTGCCATCTCAGCAGAAGCTTTTGATGATAATTCATTTAGAATTGCCATTATCCAAATAAGGTGCCTTTGAATTGTCACAATTTTGAGCCATCAATGTAGATTAAGGATGAACTTGTAAAGAAAAGAGATGGAAGGCATAAATTGTCCTACCTGACGTGTTAGAAATTTGTAAATACAGATTTCGTGTCAATTTAATAACAATGAAGCAAAAAATTTCAAATTTTATTGATCATTGAAAAATAGGTACAATCTTTCTTTAGAGTTTTTTGGTAGAAAAGAAACTCATCATCTGATTTAATTTCTTAAATAAATTTAATCCAAAACTAAGAGATTTGATTTTGGACTAAAACGATCTTTTCAATCCACTGGATGACTTGAAGATTGAAAAGAAATTTTCTTGTGACTTCAAAGTATATTCTTCATTTATCACATAAAAAAGAACTATGGATAATATAAAAAGAAGAATGCCCATTAATACCATTACAGTCTACACGCAACGATCATCACATTACCTATAACATTATACCCCCTGCCTCTAGGAGTAAGGAGCTATTATGACTAATGAACAGCAAGTGGAGACAATAACTGAACTTCTACCTGATAACTAGAAGACGTTTGCACCCACACTCATGGTTAGGACTACCACATTAATTATACTTCTTCAATTGGAAGATTGTGAGAAACATCCCACATAGATGTGTTCATCTTGATCTGAAAAGTCTGGTAAATCGGTCTATTCCAAAGTGATAAAATAGGGTACCTGAACTGCATTCAACAACTGAATCAAGTAAAAGGTCAAGTCAGGTAGTCCAATTCTCAAGTATAATTAATGTGGTAGTCCTAACCCTGTCTCTTATACACATCTAGATGTGTATAAGAGACAGGGCATTCCACTTAGACTATTAGAAGTTTTTGTTAGCTGCTCAACTCTACTACTCCTCTTAGTCTCTTTCTCTTTCTCTCTCCCACTCATCCAACAATCTCTTTCATCTCTATTTCTCCCTTTCAATTTTCGGCCATTACCTCTCTTGTATCACTCACTCTTCACCACCATCTCTTTTTGATTTACGTCCTCACAGTCCTCATGTGCCATAGGAAGGTGAAAGAAGCCCACACATCTCCCTTTATCAGATCTCCTCAAGTCTTTTGTTATATATTTTCTTTTAGACTTAATTGTTGTGTTGGGATGTAACCCCTGTTTATGTATTTTGTCTAAGAATTAATTGTTATTGTTGGGCCAACCAGGTACCTGCTTTGCATGGATCGGGTAGAGGTTAGAATTTTCTTGATCCTATTGACGGTTTAGGTACCCTTTTTGGTATATGGATTCGGGTACCTGATTCATGAACACCCCTTATCTCAATCCTGTCTACTCATTCTTAAGACTTTGCACTCCTTAGCGTAAATATCCTCTCTAGATCAAGATGGTGGTTCCCAGAACAGAGTCAAATAATCCACCCAAAATCAAAAAAACTTATATATTAGGAAGAGCACTACACTGATACGGGATCAAGGAGGAGTTCATTACGAAGACTGATGGTAGCAGGCGAGATGACAATGCCAAAGGTGTCACAACTAGAGGCCTACTAAGAAAGTCAAAATCTAATATCCACTATCTGTAATTTGTCAATATTGAAAAATCTAAATTTCCAAATAGATAAATCTAAATATTTCCATTAAGGAGGACCTCACCGATCTTTTTTTTTTAGAAATCAACGGACATAACACTGAATAGGAAAGTTGACCCCCCAATGTATAACCCAAATGGAGTGAAGCAAGAGTGAATCACAATCAAGCTCTCTCTTCTAGGGGCAACAAAGTCCACAATTTCTTATAAACACCATTGCCATCCTCATTAAGGAAGAATTCTGCTAGGGAAAATCGCCGAGATCTTTAAACTTTTTTACTTTAGTTAAATTAGTACTTTATCTTTTATTTTAGCCATATTAATTCTTTAACTTAATTGGTGGCTGAAGAAATAGGGAAAAAGAGAGATGTGATTAGTAAAGAGGACTGATGAGTTCAACTAAGAAGGGATCTACTGCAGATATAGAATAAAGGAGACTTGTTATGAGGATTCAGTCACAATGCAGCTTTTTTTTCAACCACCAAACTCCGAGAGAATATCAAATTTGTCTAGGGGCCGCAATAATGAATCATGAATAAGCCTATTTTATATGATTAATTTTTTGAATTGATGGGAAACATTTTCTTTCTTCCATTAGGTAATGCTGACTAATGAAACGGGTTAGTGTACTGACTTGTGCATGTGTTCAAAGGCAGTGGTTGCAAAGCATAAGCAATAAAGAAGGTTGTAAAGATTTGAAAACAAAATAGGGCAATGGATGGTAGCGTACGAAAGCTTCTGTGTATCCACCCGATAATGGTGCCCGTCTCCAATCTTCTACCTGCCCATCCTAATATCTCTCGTCTCCTCTTTAACATCATCAATTCCTAATAGATTCTAGTATCTAATTTCGCAGATGATATCCAAAGTGTTCCAAGTTATTTTTGGAATGGAATTTATGTGGAGAGGGGCTTGGATATGTACGAGTGAATTGTGGCTTCCATTGATCAATTCAATAGGTTGTAAATGATTTGGTTTATGGTCTTACAATGCCTCTACAATTGTTAGATGTTACTTTTTTTAGGTAGACGGATATAAAAGGATGGAATTGGCAATTAAGTTGAAAAATTAATATGTTTAAAATAAAATATGAAAGAGTGATTTTATTGAAATAAAAAAGTTTGAAAACTAAATGAGTGATTTTCTCATCCTGTTAATATAAATCTTTTTATTTTTTTTGGCAAAACCTGCTAGTATAGAACTATGATCATCAGTAGCATACTAAAGACTTGTGTGCCACTACAATACAACCCCAATTGTCATCCCCTATTGCCTAGTAATAAACACAGCACACAAGAACATCTTTGCACAATAGTCCACCCTATAAAGGTTTGAGATCATGCTCCACTTCTAGAAAAGGAGCCAAATTTACTTCAATATGAATCGAGCATCGCCCCATGCCTCACTCTGGACCTTGACCTGAACTTCGTGCTCTATTTACAAGCTAAGCTCATTAAAAAGCACCATATGGTGCCCAAAAGAGAAGACGTCTCCAGAGGCAAAAATATCAAGTAATGGAGGTTTATTTTCACGGAGCTTATCACCACAGAATGAGGATAGCTTGCTCCTCCTACTATATGGAATTCACAGAATTTCAAAACTTCTACTGCTATGTTCTCGATATTCAATTCCTTCTTGCATTTGTCGATAAAGAAAAGTCAAGGTGTAGTCCTCCTGACCATTTAATTTTATTTTTGTAACCAAAAATATTTAGATGACCACAAATGGACTATGAGAATACTTTAATGACCAGGGTTAAAGATTAATTTAACTCCTTATCTTTGAGATATCAACTAATTTAGTCCCTTATCTATCATAACATATCAATTTGGTTCCTATCTTTCAACAAATTAATCAATCTAAGATTTAGACAAATTAATTGAGTAAGCCACGTGATAATCATATGGCAGTTAACCTATAATAGATGTGTTATTAAAAGTTCTGTTAATTTATTTACAATTTCCATCACAAACCTAAAATTGATTATTTTACTAAAGATGAATGATAAAATTGATCTATAAATAAGATAAGAGACCAAATTAATTGATAACTTATAGATAAAGAACCGGTCTTTTTCCCTTAATGATCATAATAGGTTTTTTACCATAAGTAGAAATAGAAGCACATGCTTTTTTTCATCTCATTTTATATGTAAAGCATGTGCCATACGAAAAGTCCTAATATTATGATGAAATAAAAAATTGCTCTACAAGAAGGGTGGTTTTGGCAGTTGAATGTGTAGGGGTATGTCGTCTTCTGAATGCGAGCTCATCAAACGCGAGGATCCTCAGAGAGAATTATTATTATTATATTTTTTAAAATGTTCAATAGAACTCGCATTCTTGAAAAGGCGAGATCAACTGGGAAAAGCTTTGTTTAGTGATGCAAACTCAAGCACTTGATATGAATAAAAAAAAAAATGTCCATTTCCATCCCAGACATGCAGACCTTTCACATCTTCTCATTACCAAGAGACAGATTAGGAGTTAATATTGACTATTCACTTTATAATGCGAAGAAAATATGATGATTGTTGAAATTATTAAAAAAATAATAAAACTCTTTACTTTTCAATCATCTAACAATCTATAATATTCACTCCGCAATGCGAAATGTATGGCAAAATAATTTTTCTCCCAAAAGAATTAAGGTGCACTCCATTTACATAAATCAATTCCAATCTCCAGTCCAATTTGTCATTACTGTCCTTCGTTTCCGCGACATTCATTTTCACTTGACCTCACAGTTAAAGAAAGCGAGGTCTTCTTAATATTCGGGAAATTTTTTTTTTTTTTGCAACCTTATACACCTCTAACATGTGTAGCTCACCAAGTTTGCATTCAACAAACGCCAGCTCAAATGAGCTCACACAAATTAATTGCCAATACCGTCATCCAAAGTCCAAAACTACCCCTAATTTTAAAGAATTTTCTATTTCATAACAGTAGAATTTTCTCGCCATACTCAGTTATATCAGAATGAACATTTGTGTAACTTGGCTGGAATGGTGTATTTTTCTAGATTGAATATATATATATTATAGGCTGAAGCCGCAAATCTGTCTTTGGCTCAAAATCATACTGAGATGTATATAAAATTCCATTCTAGTCACAGATTTACCATCACCAGAACACAACTGATGTATCACAAATTTTCAGAAAAGTTATCAGACGAAGAGTTAATAGCATATAGATGGAGACAACCAAGGGAATGTCCAATGATCCAACTGAAAGCATTATCCATCTGAATAAAAACTTCACATTGGTGAAAAATTTGCTATAACATCCATAATTTCTTGAACCTTGGCTTCTATTCTAAACATGTAGATAAATAATCACTTGCATAGGTGAATGAGTGAACGTGTCGCTAAAGGATATAACGAGTGAATGACCAGCCACAAGGTAAAACTGAAAATCTTGCTTGATCCAATGGCTTACAATTTCAAGTTCAATTTCAATTGTCTTCCACAGAGAACGCCCTGACAAGTTCAAGTCTGCCAAATTTAGCTGAACATATTTGGAAGAGGTCGTACTGCCATAAATGCATCTACCATCTGATACAGAAAAAAAAAATTTAATAATTTTAACTAAGAACTAGTGTTAAGTACATTCATAAGTAAAATTATCTGCAAATCAACCACCAAAAGAAAAGATAGAATAACAATTGCTTTAGGGGGAATCAGTTATCCTAGAGTGCGATGAAAAAAAAAAAATTGGGGAGAATATTGTGAACAGAAGCACAAAACCATGTTAACAAAAGCCTACGTATATAGAATGAAATTACATCCCAGAAATCCTTCACAAACTGCAGATTGAAGGAAAATGTGTTTAGGAAGGCATTATTTATGTCAGTTACATAGCATAATGAATGGATAGAAGTAAAATCATGCATTATTCATATAAATTCACTAACTGTAGATTGAAGGAACCGGTATTTTGGAAGTCATTATTATGTCCACTACTATAGCATAAAGAATGGAAAGAAGTAAAAACACAAATTGTTTATTACCAATTCGACAAACAATTGGGAAAAATATATGAATTAAACCCCTGCCCTCTTCCGAAGTAGGGGGAGGAATGGGAAGGAAAAGTGATGCAGGGGGTGAAGAACGGAACAAGGATTTTTCTCTGGGTAAACTTCTGATATGTTTCTTATTATATTATGTTGCTGCAGACAGTTATAGAACTTTCTTAGTTTTTTTTATTCGTATTATGTAATTGTAACTTAGTTTTTTTATTCGTATTCTGTAATGTTACTTCTTTATTTATTATTATTTTCCCTTTTTCATTTGTTTAGTTTTTTGATTCGTATTCTGTAATGTTACTTCTTTATTTATTATTATTTTCCCATTTTCATTTGCTAGGCAATGGCATTATATACAAGGTTCAAGCTCAAAAAGCCACAGCTGGGCAAGGGGAGCTCTAACCACTCAAAGATTAACTTCTGTAACTATACACAAGTTCTGGATACATGATGCAAACAATTTTATCCCCCTTATACACAAAAAAATGTGACGTGGAAGCATCACATGAAATGATTTCAGCACAGTACTTTCTCACTCACTCTAGTTAGCATATAGATAATACTCACTTATCCAGAAAAACATAAAAACATGGATCACATGATCAAATTGATGCAGAATAACTAGCAAGCCAGCAATCATGCACAAGCCTAATTTTAGAGAAGAAAATTACAAATAATCCATATATGAGAGAGGACTTTTAAGTCTTGAACTTTGAAAGCAATGACAGATATAAAAGTCCAGTTATTAGAGTTTTGAGTTTTACAGGCCTTTGGTTCAAGCTCTTAATAGTACAGATGGAATATATATATCCAAAGCAGAAGGGGAGATTCTTTCCACTATTACTAGTTAGTAGTTACATTAAAACTTGCAAAATAAATTACTCTCATATAGAAACCACTGGAAGCAAAAGTAGAAATTCAAAAACCTATATACACTATTACTAGTTAGTAGTTACATTAAAACTTGCAAAATAAATTACTCTCATATAAAAACCACTGGAAGCAAAAGTAGAAAATTCAAAAACCTATATACACTATG
The DNA here is from genome assembly GCA_025175665.1 of Cinchona pubescens. Taxonomy (NCBI): domain Eukaryota; kingdom Viridiplantae; phylum Streptophyta; class Magnoliopsida; order Gentianales; family Rubiaceae; genus Cinchona; species Cinchona pubescens. The sequence continues at coordinate 98,399 of JANKKI010000171.1, forward strand.
CCAATTTTACCTAGGGGCAGATGTGGCCACAACTGTCTCTTATACACATGTAGAAGATGTGTATAAGAGACAGCCCTTTTGCTTGGATATATAGCATTCACTCTTATACACATCTAATGTGTAGTCGCACAAAATTCCTTTAGTGTTTACAAGGAACGATTTGAAGACATGAACCACCAGAATTTGACAGGAACATCCAGCAAAGGAGACGTAAGTTACACGTACATGGCATAAAACCCCAAACAGAAGGAAATAAGGACAAAACAATTTTTTTGAATCTAACTTGCAGGTCCTTCTAATGGATGCTCTATATGCAAATTAAGCTGCTTTGAAAGCAAGCTCAATTCTACATATGATTACCACAATTTGGTGTCATAATAATCACATTACATTACTTTAGTTGTAATACCAACAATTGCCATCTAACTTCAGAAAGAAACATGTCAACATATATTAGTTTAAAAAAAAATTGGAATCTTGGAAATACACAGAAAAAAGCCACTGCATTCAGAAAATTTAGATGGCACTACGTCCCAGTTAGTCCAAGTAAAACCAGAATTAGATGTGTATCTAAACAGAAGATCCAATTTTCTCACAATAACATGTAACTGGTCATGTTACTTATATCTCATTTCCAGCATCTTGAACAATAATTTTATTAGGCTGGACTCAGATAACAGTTATTTTTTGTAAGCTCAAATAACAGATTTAACTAAAACAGTTTGATTATTTCAGGAGGAAGAAAGCAGTACAAGTCAGCATTTAGATGAACCATTGGACTTAAATGTGTGTGTGTGTGTGAGAGAGAGAGAGTAGTTTGACACACAGAAGAGCCTTAGATTTCATGCTGCTTTAAAAATAATATCCCCATTAGCTTGGAGTAGGAAGGCCTCCCTTTTTCATACGTCTTTATGAAAGCCTCTTGCGCGACTGTTGGCATAGTTAACGAGGTTGAAAATTCCAAGAAAAAATTTCGAATTGGGAGGGCAATCCTCCTAGTGAATTGACTATAATCTTAATGTGAAAGTGGAGTAGCTTGCCATCCCCGGTCGGGTACAGTTTCCAAAACTAGGAAGCGCAAGCAATGGAGGACCTTTGGGCTACCTCTGGGGCACGGAGTCGGAGGCTGAAAAGCCGTAGTCCGCTATCGCTAGCTTTTCATGAATGTATCTCCCCCTCTACTTAATGCACACGTGAACCATGGATAGCGGAAGTGATGGGGTCAGCCAAAAACTCCTGGTATTTTGGTAGCCCAAAGGTCTCTTATACATCTGTCTCTTATAGACTGATGGCTACTTGACAGAGTTATCAGTTTATGGTAGATTGTAGATGCATTTATGGCAGTACGACCTCTTCCAAATATGTTCAGCTAAATCTGGCAGACTTGAACTTGTCAGGGCGTTCTCCTGTCTCTTAGATCTAGATTAAGAGACATTGAAAACATCGAACAATTCTTGAAAACCAGATTTTTGTCAACAAGGAAACGACACACAAACCCTGCATTGGTACAGTTCGCACACAAAGTTTCATCCTTATATCTGGGTTCCCTAAAGACTAAAGCTTTTAAGTGTGTTCTCATAAGACACAGATTTATCTTTTTCAATTTTTTTTTTTTCCCACAAGCTTCTTGTTCGATTCTAGTTATGTCTCTTATCATATTAAAACCCCATATACGTTTCCTTAGGGTTTTTAGGGTTCCAAAGCTTTGATGCCACTTTGATGCTGTCTCTTATACACATCTAAATGTTTATAAGAGAATAAACAAATTGACTAACTACATTAATACAATCTAGAACCATCTTGATCAAACCACATGCCTATTTTGATCTAGGACATATCGATGTGCATTATAAGACTTTTCGATTGGTTCTTGTGCTTTCGTTCCAAATTTTGTTGCTGGGATTCGTGCAATAGCTTGCTGTTAAAAAAAAAAAGAAGAGGAAAAAAAAAGGCTGAATCCTAAAACCCTAGGAATTAGGGTTTGCACGGTTTCTTGTGTTCCGTCAATTGCTATTCCTTGTTCATACATACTTTTTATGCACAACTTGAATCCTTTTCTTAGTCGATTATATTGCACATTTGATGAATCCTTGTCCAAATTGGAATTCGTGTTATAATCCCATCTCATCTAAGAATAGTTGTGAATCCATTTTCTATTAGGATTTGCATTAATTCCTTCACTTTTGCTTTCAGGTTTATAAAAAATAAAATAAAAAAATTATTCAGTTTCTCCATAATTTTGTTCTCGGGTGGTTGAAAAAAAATTTTGTGAAATTCCAAAAATACCCCTATATCCCCTCGGGTTAATTTTTCCTAGCACAAAACCCTAGTTTTGTTTAACCATCTTGCTAGGTTTGGCTTTCCAAAGTGCTTTGTGTGCGTTCTTTGATAAATCGATCCGCCATTAAGTTGTTGTGACTTGTGACCTTAGTCTATAATTACTAATTGTGTTATAAAGTATTAGTAATTATTCATGTCAGTCTTGCTGCATACTTGTCAAGTCTACGAAAGACTTTGAAGGAGAATTTATAAGAGAGGAAATAGGCAAGAGCTGTGAGGTCATTAGAGAGTACAAGCCTTGAATTTGAGTGAAACAAGAGTGAAATTGTGTGATGTCTTCAAATTTGAGCGTAAACACTAAGGGAGTGCTGCGAGGTCCTTCTTTATCTTTGCTAACCCTAATTCTTGAAATTCATCTAAACTAAAGCTGTCTCTTATATAAGTATCTAGAAGGGGAAAGTTCAAGCTAATGCTTTGGAATCCAGTATTGTTGAAATGGCAATGTCTCTTGAAAGTATTCAACGCTCCATCGACACACTAACTAAAGCGCGAAATGAGGAAAATCAGCAAGCTGGCTGAGTTGAGCCACATTGCTCAAGCTCATCGAGGTATCTGTCTCAATTACGATTCCAATGTATACGAATCTAACTATGAATTGTATGATGCAGGTGCCAGATTTATTAATCGTCGAAATGTGTGAAGTGGTGGTTGGACGATTTATAATGGTAACATTAAATTGACTATCCCTATGTTTCAAGGTAATCTCGATCCTAATGTCTATATTGAATAGGAAAAGGAGGTAGAGGTTATCTTTGATTGTCATAACTACTCCGAAAGAAAGATACCCATAGCTGTATTTAGTGATTAAGCTTTAGAGTGGTGGGATCAATTTAAAACCAATAGAATTAGGTGTGGAGAACCACCAATTAATGATTGGACATCCTTAAAAGATGCATTAAGCAAAAGATTTGTACCTTCTACATATCGTCGTAATTTGCATCAAACATTATAAACTTTAGTGTGAAAGTAAGGTAATAAATAGATAGCTTCAAAGGTGTCTAATGAGAGCTAATGTGGTTGAGGATCGTGAAGCCAGAATGGCCCGATTCTTGTGTGGATTTAATAGAGAAATTGCCAACATTGTAGAGTTACATCATTACATTGAATTTCAAGACATGGTCGAAAAAGCAATTAAAGTGAAAAGGCAACTTAAAAATAGAGGTAAATCTAGGGTTGAGACTAGTCCCAATTGGCTTAGAAATTGGTCTAATAATCCTTCTCGTCCTAATGCATCTCAAAATACACCAACCAACCCTAAAACTAATGAATTTGAACATAGGCCAATTAAACATCCCATGGATTCTTTGGTTAAAGGTACATCTTCTAACATTTCAAAATGCACTCGTGATATTAAGTGTTATTGTTGTTTGGGTGCAGGTCATGATTGTCCCAACAAGCGTGCACTTTTTATGCAAGGAAATGAAATGGTAAGTGAAGGAAGCGAGGATAAAGATGACTCGATGCCAGAAATTGGAAGATCCCAGTGATGATGAGCAAGATCTTTTTGAAATCCCAGCCTTGGTGATTTTGGGGGCACTACACGCTCAAACCAAGGACGACCACAATGAAGTACAACGTGAGAATATTTTCTAGATTGAATGTGTGGTTCAAAATTCTAGATGTGTATATCAAGATGGTGGTAGTTGTGTTAATGTTGTTAGTCAATTAATGGTCGATAAATTGAGTTTGCCTTGTCAAAAGCATCCAAATCCATATAAATTACAATGGTTTAATGAATGTGGTGAAGTTAAAGTAACTAAACAAGGTTTAGTTTCATTAAAGAATGAATGAGGTTAAAGTAACTAAACAAGCTTTAGTTTCATTAGGTATTGGAAATATAAGGATGAAATTGTGTGACGTTTGTACCAATGCAAGCGAGTCACCGATTGTTAGGAAGACCATGGCAATTTGATAAATACACTAACCATGATGGCTATTTGAATAAGTATACATTCTTTAAAGATGGCCAATGTTAAACAAAACTACAGTTATTCCTGTCTCTATACACATAACCAGATGTGTATAGGAGACATTTTCAATTTTCCAAAATTTTTGGATTTAACCAATTGAAAAAGAAATCTCCACATTTTAGTGTATAAGAGACAGGTTCAAATAGCCATGAGTTCACCTAATTTGCTTGTATTTTTGCTTATATTTGTAGAAAATCATTTTGTACATCTGACCAAGCATTCGACCTCGTCAAGATCTTTTAAATCTCTTTGCAAGAATTCGAGGATATCTTTCCTGAAGAGATTCCCCTCCTGGCTTGCCACCTAGCAGGGGTATTGAGCAACAGATTGATTTTGTTCTAGGTGCGGTCACCCTTAACAAACCCGCCTATAGAGCCAATCCGGAGGAGACGAAGGAAATTGCAGAAGCAAGTTGAAGAGTTAATGGCTCAAGGGCGCGTGCAAGAGAGTATGAGTCCATGTGCTATGCCGGTGATTTTGGTGCTAAAGCAGGATAGTTTTTGATGTATGTGTGTAGATTGTCGTGCAGTAAACCGCATTATGGTAAAGTATCACTACCCTATTCCTCAACCTGATGAAATGTTGGACGAGTTATTTGGTTCTACAATTTTCACTAAAGTTGACTTAAAAAAGTGGATATCACCAAATTCACATGAAAGAAGGGGATGAATGGAAAACTGCACTTAAAACCAAACATGGACTTTATGAGTGGTTAATCATGCCTTTTGGATTAACAAGGCACCAAGTACTTTCATGAGATTAATGAACCATATTTTGTGTGCCATTACATGGAAATTTGTGATGACCACCATAACTAGTGACACAAATGGTTTATTAAAATGATATTTTGATTTACAACAAATCGCTAGATGAACATCTTGTGCACCTATGTCTAGTACTTGAAACTTTAGGAAAAGAACAACTTTATGCTAATTTGAAAAAGTGCTATCTCTTTTGCATGAATGAAGTTATATTGCTATTGCTAAAGGAATTGAGGTAGACAAAGAAAAGGTTAATGCCATTAATGGTTGGCCGACTCCTACTAGCGTTTCTGATGTGCGAAGTTTTCATGATTTAGCAAGGTTTTATCACATGTTTGTAAGAGACTTCAGCACTATAGCCACCTCTCTAACTGAAATAATAAAGAAAGAGGTAGGTTTTAAGTGGGGTGAAGCACAAGAGCGTGCTTTTCAGATGCTAAAGGTTAAGTTGTCTACTGCTCTTGTTTTACTTTTATCAAATTTCTCTAAAACTTTTGAAGTAGAATGTGATGCTTCTGGTTCTGGTATTAGTATAGGTGCAGTCTTGATGCAAGACAAATATCCAATCACGAACTTAAGTGAGAAACTGAGTAGAGCTACGTTGAACTACTCAACATATGACAAGGAGCTCTACGCATTGGTTTGGGCCTTGCAAAATTGGCAACATTATCTTTGGTCTACATAATTTGTAATTCAGAACAGACCATGAGTCGTTGCAATTTCTGAAGGGCCAAGGTAAGTTAAGACCAGAAGCATGCATGTTGGTTAGAGTTCATTAAAGTGTTTCCTTATGTTGTGCAGTATAACCAAGGAAAAGATAATGTAGTTGATGATGCTTTGTCTCGTTGATACGCTTTGATTTCAATTTTAAACATTAAATTTCTTGGTTTTGAACATATCAAAGATTTGGATGCTAAAGACATTGATTTCTGAATTTGTGAGAAGCATATAAGAGACAACTGCTTTCGATAAACTTTATCAACATGAAAGTTATCTTTTTCGTGAGAATAAATTGTGCATTCCTAATTTGCTCATTGCGCGAATTACTTGTTAGGGAAGCACGTGGTGGTGGTCTAATGGGTCATTTTGCTGTCTCTAAAACATTAGAAATGCTTAAAGAACACTTTTTCTAGCCTAACATATGCAAATATGTGGAATGTGTGTGTGCTTAGTGTCTTACTTGTAAGAAAGCTAAGTCCCGATGTTAATCCACATGGTCTTTACATGCCTTTTCCTGTTCCGAGTTACCCTTGGTTCGATGTGTCTATGGAATTTGTCATAGGGTTGCCAAGAACTCCAAGGGGTTGTGATTCAATTTTTGTGGTAGTGGATGGGTTTTCTAAAATGGCACATTTCATACCATGTAATAAAACTGATGATGCTGTGTATGTTGATGTTGTTCTTTTAAAGAAGTCCGTTTGCATAGAGTTCCTAAAACCATAGTGACAAAGATGTCAAGTTTTTGAGTCAGTTTTGGCGTGTCTTATGGGGTAAATAGGGCACTAAATTGTAATTTTCTACTACATGTCACCCGCAAACTGATGGCCAAACCGAAGTGGTCAATAGGACTTCAGGAACTTTGTTGCATGCTGTCTTAAAGAAAAATTTGAAAGCATGGGAAGATTGTTTGCCATTTGTGGAATTTGCTTATATTCTTGCAATTCATTCTTCTACTGATTTTTCTCCGTTTGAAGTTGTTTATGATCATTTAATCCACTAATGGCTTTAGATTTGATTCCTTCACTTGTGAAAGAGCCAACCAGTTTTGATGGATAGAAAAGAGCTGAATTAATCAAGTCCATTCACGAGAAATCTAGGCAACAAATACTCAAAACGAACCAACATAATGCCACAAGGGCTAATAAGGGTCAAAAACTTATAGTCTTCTAGACATCTAGATTGGTGTATAAGAGACAGTTTTATCGAAAGAAGAGATTTCCAAACAAAAGGAAATCTAAGTTGGATCCTTGTGGAGATGGACCTTTTCAAATGCTTGAAAGGATCAATGATAATGCCTGTAAGATCAACCTTCCTAGTGAGTATTCCGTTAGTGCAACATTTAATGTTTACTAATCTTTCTTTTGATTTTATTGTAAGAAGTGATTCGAGGACGAATCATCTAAAGGGAAAGCAAGATGATGCACACGTGAGCCATGGATCAAGTGATGGGGTCGCGGACCAACCTCATGCAGTTGATTCAGTCCATGTTCCAGCTAGGCCAATCAGAAGATCAAGGGCCAGGAAGTTATCTCCCTGTTCCAGCTAGGCCAATCACAAGATCAAGCACCAGGAAGTTATATCAAGCTATGTTGGGCTTTGTCAAGGAAATTTTTGACCAGCAAGCATTCTTATTTGCAAATGGTGGCCAAGAGTTCATTCAAGCTGAAGTAAAGAGACCAGTCCATGTTTTGGAAGTCCAAGATCAAGAAGTTTCAAGTCCAAGAATTGAAGAGTTTCAAGAAGGGTTCTAGAAACCCTAAATCGCCAAGCCCTAGAATTCGGCCAAACTAATCCTATTTGGCCTAGGATTTAACTTCAAGACTTGTTCCCAAGAGTTAATGTTTTGTTTGTTTCCTTAACTTGGACCAGTGTTAGTCCACATTAGTTTTATAGTCAGTTCTAAGTCCTTTTGTGCCAATCCAAGTCTTGTTTGGATTTGGTAACTGCATGTCCTAGTATAGATAGGAATCGTGGCTATTTTTTTCTCTTCAAAGAGGCCCCTTATGGCCCAACCCCGCATACACTCAACATTTAGTAAACTTTTGTGAGAAATTCTCCCAAATTGTCTTCCAAAGATTTCTGGTATTTGCGAGAGTGATTCTCGTAATTACCAACCAAGAATACTATTGGTTTCTAGTCTCGTTATAGACAACGGATTGATATCTTGTACAATCGAGATCAGACATCTTTAAATTATTGATTTCATAATTGAAGGGTTTAAATCCGACAAGTCGGAGTTTGTGTTTCGTTTCCTTGTTGACAAATTTTCTGGTTTTCCTTGTTTCTTGTTTGATTAACTTGGCTGAATCCCCTAGGGTTTTTCCAAGTCGTTATTTTCATGATTAATCTTGTGGGTTGTGTATTAAGTGTGATTTTGGTTCCACAATTCAAATTCAGGTCTTGTTAGTTTAACTACGGGGTTTGCATCACTTACTGTCACAATTACCAGTTTTACCAACCCAAACTAGTTATTATCATTGTGCTTCACCATCACTAGCTACACCCAAAACCCTACCACACATCATGAAACAACTGAAGGAACCTCTTTACCTATACGGTCAATAAGTTCCATGATAATATCTTTTGATGAGTCAAAATCACAGATCAAATTTTCCAATTCAGCACGAGAAACTTATGACAATGGCCTAGTTGAGGACACTAATGTAGGATTGAGCAAATTATTCAGGTGTCTTCTCAAGAAAGAAAGGGCAGGAGTTACTGTATAGTGTTTTTTGGACATGCAGCTCAATCTGTGCTGTCTTGTTTTATTAAACCTTTTCACTGTGTGGGGGTCCTTTTGGTTCAAAGTACCTAGTAGAAGTATAGCCACAGCAAAGAGAGTTTCCACTTGAAGCAGTTTGACACCTAGCGAGATTGCCAATGGTATTCGCTGAATGAAATAAACATCCGCTAAATTTAAATGGAAGTTTCTCTTATATTCGCTACTCACAAAGTGCTTTCAGAAAGGATATGGTCAAGCAGCACTTTACAACAGCAGCAGAAATACAACGAAAATTCATAATAATCCAAATTACCACGAGTCAGACTAGTAATCCAACTTAATACTATCAATCAGAGAAAATATTCAGAATCACACTTTTTAACAATTAATCGCATTAATACTTGTACCTATACGAGGAATATAAGATGAAAAGGCATTAGTCAGTTACCTCATCAGTCACTGCAGCACGAGCCCTACGATGTCTTTCTACCAGTTCAGTTAGAACTTCAATAAGCCGCTTCTTAACTTCACCTGTTAGCATACGGCCGGCTCCATATTCCTAAAGAAATAACACATGTTTTAAGGATCATTAAACAGCCACTGCCTATGATTTCTGAAATTGGTATATGCACTGAACACCAAAAGTAGTGCTTTATCCCTGTAGCTTACCGTACTAATGTGTTCCAATTCTGCATCATCGTCCAGGAAAAATCCAAGATATTTAATTGGTATATCCACCTGAATAATGCAAAAACCAGAGAGAGAGAGAGAGAGAGAGATCAGTCTATATCTGCACAACCACGTCTATTAGCAAATCAAATACTGACTGCATAAAGAACAACCATAAACCACAAGTCACAAAGAAATACTATCCATATATACTGTTTATGAGGAAGGAACAGTAACACATTCCTGGCATCACAAGGACTTGTTCCAAGGACTGGATATTTGGAGGAATGGCTACAATGCCACTGGCCCTACTTTTCAGTTTTTTCCTACATACGAAAATTAAAAAACAATGAGGTATGAGGCAGGGATGATTTGAAGTAGAAATCTAAGAGGAATTTCAAATGGGTAGAAATGGAAGTACTACATTGACAAAGAAGAGAAACCTAGAAAAGATGAGATCAAAGGGGCAACAGGAAGCAGTGGTAGCATAGAGTGTGTTTAAGACAGAAGTTGAGAGAAGTAAGGCTCACAACAGGACAGCGACAAAACATGTTTCCAGATAGATCAGTTAGAGGATTATGAACTACAATACATTCCTGAGCTAGGGAGATAAATTTGAATATCATTGGATGGAGTAAAAACTTCTTGCTGCTATAAAAAGGTGCAAACAAGACAAATCCCATGGCCTGATGCCACTACCACAGCATTCATCATGGCAATGGAACTTAGCAAAACAAAAATAATTATGGAAGACATGCAACCTCACAAGAAAGCAAAATGTATAGCTGTAAAATTTAGGGGAGGTAACACTAGAGACTTTTCTGGTCAAGTCCTTCACAAGATCACTCTGAAGAGAAAAGAGAACCTTATTAATCACAAGAGACTTTTTTGTAGTAGTAAAAAATTTGAGCAAGCTGGAAATCATTCTACCTCCCTATAACTAAGAAGAAGGAACTGGACGTCTACTGGTTTCTTATGGAAGGCTGGAAATCACTTGCAAAACCACTATAGACTACATTTGCGTGACTTATTATGACGTTTAGAGTCCTTAGACTTTTGGATGCTACTTGTGTTGTAACAAAAATATTGTCAGATCAACTGTACAATAAAAGAAGGATCTAATCATGTTCAGGGAAAGCAAGGCTTGGAAGCCAAGTGCTGCAATGGTTAAGGAACACTGGGCTGCTGTTTCTAAAGAATCACAAGAGAACCCAAACACCCCCCCCCCCCCCCCCAAAAAAAAGAAAAAAAAGAAAAGGCATGTGCGGTAAGGGGGGAAAAAAAAAAAGAAAGGACAAAGAGAGCAACTCACACAGAAAATTAAGTTGTGTACTTTTATTTGGAGTCAAGACATGTAGGGGTTCATGGATTATATTTAAAGAGCATCTCATAGTATAAGGCTCCGTTTGATTCCACCTAACTTTGCTTAGTGAAAAACACTTACTAATTATACTTTATAAAGCCTCTTTTGCAATTGTTTTGCACCCACCAATTAATGATCATTCCTCAATCTTAATTTTTCACACACACACACACACAAAAAAAAAAAAAGAGCATCAAGAAAGAAAAACATTTTTCTAATTCATCTGTTTTTCTATTCCACCCCGTCCAATGATCCCCTATTCTTAAACTTTCAAACTACAAAATTAACCCACACTAGTGACTTAGACAAAAGATACTACTGAATGTCCTAAAATGCCCCTATCAATTTTAGAAATAAAATTCCCAAAATCATCTTACCTCCCACCAATCACCACCATCTTTAGCCTACCCAAACCACCACCACTGCCATTCCCACTGAAACACATGCTTCCCCAACCAACAGCCACTGCCAGCCTACCCATACTACAACCACCAAAGGTGTTCTGCTTAGCCCCATCATTTCCTATTCAACACTCACCAATTGGCACAAAAACCAAACCCGCCAAGGCCACCCCCATCCCCACCACCTCCAATTCCACCAAGCCTCCGGCACTAAATTCGTAACCACCACCAAAGACACTACCCCCACCTAGTTCTCCTCCATCCCTCCCTCCCTCACGTCTCCACAGACACCAAAATCAAACCCGCCAGGGCCACCCCCATCTCCAACCCCACCTCCAATTCTACCAAGCCTCTGGCACCAAATCTGCAGCCACCATCAAAGCCACTGCCCCCACCCAGTCCTCCTCCATTCCCTCTCCATGTTCTGGGTTAGAGTTTGTTGTGTGGGGATGATGGGTCACAGTTTGAGTATGAGTGGTTCTATGGTCGGTTTGCTAAGTGAATTGAGTTGGGCTTGGAGTTTCCTGAGGATGATTTGTTGGTGGAAAATATGGGTGAAGGAGGGAGAGGGAGGGGAAATTTGGGAGTTAATGGGTGGAGGAGGAGAAACAGGAGGGAAGAGGAAGAGGGGCAAAAAGAGGAAGAATGGTTAATGTAATATGCGAGGGTTATCATTGTCATTTCACACAATGGAGGTATGTGAAATTATTTAAACTAGAGGGGAGGTTCCTGATCTTATGCTAAACCTCAGGGGAGGAATGTGAAATTCAAACCCATTTTCTAACAAGCCATAGTTTACAAAAGAAAACTCAAGAACATAGGATACATATTTTACACCACATATCCAACATTATATATGATTTGGCTGAAAAATAATCCACTGTTTCCTTTATTTTTCCCATTCCATGTCTAGAAAGGGGAGAATACATGTTACACCATGATTTTGAGTTGTGATTCCCCTGGACCGTATATGCTTCGTGTCTGTCTAAAATTGCAATCTGGTATCTAATCCTAGAGTGATTCATCTAATTGCCAAAAAACTGACCTATTGACCCCTAGGCTTTTCTGGCGATACAAGCATATCTGAGTAATTGTACTGTAAAACCCAAATGAAAGAGCAGCTTTTATTTTTTTTCATCTACGCAAATGCAGTATTTAGATTTTTTTTCCCAAACTTGATTCGTCTATAAGAACAAAATATGACTACCAGAATTTGTTTCATCAAGAACTAATTATTCTATAGATGATTTTTACATGTTTCAGGATGTAATTGTGCTGGAAAACCCAAGTGCTTAGACTTCATCTGGCCATAATTACTGTAAAAGAATTTTCTTCTGGTAATTCACTTATCAAAAAATAAAGAAACATCCTGTGCAAAACTATTGAGATTCATTAAAAAGGATAAACTTGGGGGGGAAATCATTTTTGGCCACTAAAGAGTTACAATCATCAAGTACATGACATTCTGTTGAGATTACCAAGTGAACAGATAACTACAACTAGAAAGGTAACTGCATAATTGTATGCAACAAGTGAGAATTGGAGAATAATTGAAATATTTAACTTATTTGCAGTGTGGCTCTATGGAGGTGAGAAGATGGGAGCAAGTTACACAAAAGGTGGTGTTTGTGGTTGGTAAAATTCTTAAGATCATAATTGGTATGGAAATGGAAATTTGCAGGAGGAATTCCCTGATCTTCACAGCACTACTACTGTAGCCGCAAACGGAAAGTCTACCAACATCTGAATAAATGTCGAGTCTTAACTTGATCTAGTTTGAAGTGTTCAAATATTCCTAATGGAATATTTTAGCTTCTCAGGTCTGGCCGTCTCTGTAATGGGTTGGGTACTGTCAGGGAGTACTTTTTTTCCAAGTTAGGAGGGTATTATGGTGATTTTCTTGTCTTATATTTACAGTATTGTTAATTACACATTCTAGGATTGGAGAGATTAGTTTTTCACTTGCCGCTTGCTTTTCTTTGTGAAGAGATAGACACAACTGTCTTCTTGTTTCCTTGCTATTCTACTTGGTTTATTGAGTTATAATCTTCCACAATTTCTCATTCACTTCCTAAAGATTTGTGATACCATCTTTGTTTGTCTGGTGCATCATTTACTGTGAAATCAGAAGCGGTCAACAGTCCACTGGAATATGAAATTCAGAATCCCACGAAGACTGGGAGGTTCTGTTCTAGAATTCATTTTAACAAAGATATGATAACTAGAAAAAAGGGGAAAGTTAACAATCAACAACCACCACAAGAAACCAGCTAGTGAAGATACAAGTAGGAAACCATACTGACGAAATTTAGTCTAAGCTCCCAACAAAGCTGCCTTTTTCACATGATGTGCAATAATGCGAGCTATATTACAAGCAGACAATCTAAGGGGTACAGAATTCGAATCAACTGGTGTTATGCTTGGAGAAAGAAGTGAAAGGCATCCCTCATCTCCTATTGCAGTAAGTTGGCTACTGAATGTAGAACTTCATGTTTGTTCTGTATGTATTCAGTGGGTTACGTGAATAGTTACAAAGAGCCTACAAACTTGGTATAGCTTATTAATAGGGTACAAGTGAAAAGACTGTATGTGTTTTAATCCCTAGAGCACTTCTAACTTCTATACAGAATAGATAATAATTCTAGGGGTGGAATAGAAAAACATTTTCTTGGAAGTCCTCATATGAGAATTGATCATAATCTTTCTATACATATTTTATCTATTTTCAACTTCCTTTTGCTTATCTGTAAATGTATACAATCCCTACTTGCATATACAAATTAATATATTCCAAAAAATCTGTTTGCTCAAGGAAGGGACTTGTTGGCCCTTCTTTGATAATGAACTCCTTATCCAAATAACAGTTGCACTAAAAATGATGATGATGGTAATGAGAACAATAACACAATGAAGAATAACACCAATTCAGCATTTATATTTATTGGATCCAATATATTTTAGTACCTCAATGTTTGCTCCAAACTTCCGCTGATTCTCTATTGTATCTTGTCCACCAGAGAATGCATACTTGTTTATCTGTTAATGCCATAAGTAGAAAAAGAAAGTGAACACACACCTAAAAAGGCCTAAAAAGCTATAATTGATTTTCTTTGAAAAAAAAAAGGTTTTGAATATCCCTTTTCAAACTCTAGTAGACAATTAAAAAGATATGCGCAACTTTTTGAATACAATATTTGCATATTAAGGTACTGTTAGAATTAGTATATAGCATTGTATAGTTGAATTAAACAGCAATTATACTATGCAGTTGTACTAAGGCCCGAAGGCCCATACAGTAGTATATATAGGAGCTCTCATAAGACGCTAATGAGATTATTCAATTTTTCCCAAAGGTCTTTCTCTCTTACTCTCTAACTTGTCATGGTATCTAGAGGAGAGAAACCCTAGCTGTCGCCACCGTACCTTTTTTATTTTCCAGCAGTGTTTTCCTTTCTTCCCACTGTGATTTTGATACAGTAGTGTGTCAAGGTGTAAATGAGTTGTAAGGTGAGCTGTAAATAGCTTAGTTGATTTAGCTTGAAATCCCTTTAATTGAGGGATTTGATATCCCTTGAATTGAGGGATTTGATTAGGATACTTTCCAGACAAGAGGATGATTTAGTTTCCTATTTCTTCCTCTTGTAATCTCCTATTTAATACTATGTAGTATCAATTGTAAATACAAGAAGGATTCTAGAATTTTTTCCATCTCATATTTTCTGTCATGGTATCAGAGACAGGGATTTTTATCTGTGGATTTATTCTTTTTCTCGAGCAACCTTCATTGCTGCATATTCGTGTTTCTTTTCTGGTTTTTTCCTCCTGCATATGTTCAGCCCTCATTGCAGTGAATTTCATTCCTTTACCATGTCAACCACTAGTACCAAATCCGAAACAACATCCGAAGAATTAAATTCTGCCCAGAGAATTGGTGATTTGCAGAATATTCGGGTGTCCTATAGGCTCAATGGAAAGAACTACCTCAAATGGTCCCAAGTGGTCCGCACATACCTTAAGGGCAAAGGGAGACTTGACCACCTTCTTGGAACTGGTCCGGCAAAGAATGATCCGACGTTTAAAGCATGGGATGAGGAGGATTCTATGATCATGTCCTGGCTATGGGATTCCATGGATCCCACGATTAGTGATACATGTATGTTTTTGACAACAGCAAAAGAGATTTGGGACTTTATTCGCCGCACCAACTCGAAGGCTCGTGATACTGCACAAGTGTACGATATCAAAATCAACACTGCAGTTTCAAAGCAAGGAGATAAATCTGTCACGGAGTATGCAAACTTGCTGCAAAATCTGCGGCAAGAACTTGATCATCACTTTACCGAGTTTTCAAGATGAAATGTCCTGATGATGCTGAAATCTTGAAAAAATTCATTGAAAAAGACCGGGTCTATGATTTTTGGGCTGGATTGAATCCTGAATTTTGACCAGGTTAGGATTCAAATTCTTAGCAAGGAGGACACAGAGTCTCTAGAAGAGACAATTTCCTTGATTTGAGCAGAAGAAAGTTAAAGGAGTGTTATGCTGGAACCACAAACCATGGATGGGTCAGCCCTAGTAGCAAAAACAGATCATCAAGAGAAAGGAAAAAATGATCTACCTAAACACATGGGTAGAGAAAACTAGTGGAAGGAGAACAAGGACAATCTTTGGTGCACCCATTGCAAGAAACCGAGGCACACAAAAGAGAAGTGTTGGAAGTGCATGGTAAGCCACCAAGCCGAGAATGGGGAAACCGTGGGGGGCAACAGAGGTCTCAAATACATATGGCACAGCAGTCCAAACCTAAGGAAAATTCAGTAGTAGAGGGGTTCAACAATGAAGTCGTGTAGGTCATTTGGCACCGGATCTATCTCCATTCTTATATGCCATGTCCGAGTGTGTATAAGAGACAGTAGCCAATGGCTCTTTAGCTACTGTTGCAGGAATTGGAGACATACATATCACGCCTACTTTTATCCTTAAAAATGTCCTCCATGTACCAAAATTGTCGGCCAAACCATTAAAAGACTTACTCATGATCTTAAATGTTATGCTATTTTTTCCCCTTCTTATTGTGTTTTTCAGGATCAAAACACGAGGAGGAAGATTGGACTTGCTACGGGAAGGAACGGTCTTTACCTCCTTGAATCATCTCAAAAAATTAGAAATAATGTGTCTCTATCTTTTCTCAGATTCTTCAAATAAAGATGCCATTTGGCTGTATCATCTACGCCTAGGTCATCCATCTTTTAGGGTTTTAAAGGACATGTTTCCTCAGTTGTTCCAAGGATTAAATATTGGTGAGTTTCATTGTGATATTTGTGAATTGGCAAAACACACTCGTGTATCTTTTCCTATTAGCTATAAAAGGAGTTCTCAGCCTTTTCAATTGATACATAGTGACATATGGGGTCCTTCTACCATACCAAATGTTTCTGGGTCTCGTTGGTTTGTATCCTTAATTGATGATTGCACTAGGGTTACATGGCTCTTTCTCCTTAAACAAAAATCTGATGTTAGCATTGTTATACCTAATTTCCACTCAATGGTTCAAAACCAATTTGGGGTTAAAATAAAAGCTTTAGGACAGACAATGCTAGAGATTACTTCAACCACATTCTGTCATCATATTTTCAATCACAAGGCATTATACATGAGTCATCATGTGTCAATACACCTCAGCAAAATGGGGTACTGCTGAAAGAAAAAATGGGCATTTACTCAACACTACACGAGCTTTACTCTTTCAAGGGAATGTTCCTAAGTCTTATTGGGGGAAGCTGTTCTTAATGCCACATACATGATAAATAGACTTCCTTCACGTGCATTAGACAACAAAAGCCCCATGGAGCTTCTTAATAGTTTCTACCCTCATTTTCGAATCTCAAATGGTCTCACACCTCGGGTATTTGGGTGTACTGCCTTTGTACATATCCACAGCCAACATAGAGGCAAGCTAGATCCCCGAGCCATAAAATGTGTCTTCCTGGGTTACTCATCCACCCAAAAGGGATACAAATGTTACAATCCTTCATCCAGAAAATTTTATATCTCTGCTGATGTTACATTTGCTGAAAAAACACCTTTTTTCTCCAAGTCCTCTCTTGAGGAGGAGATTTCAAAGATGGAAGATAGCACTTGTGAGTCCTTTGAACCACTTAAAACACTTGACCTTCCCCATATTCCAGCTCGTATTGTTGAAGGTCCTAAGTCCTCTATACCAATCACGTCTGAGTCACCTAACTCTGCCTCCGAACCCATGTCGCCTAATTCTAAGTTACGTCCCGCCAGTGTCACTCACAGTTTTCCAAAGTTCTCTCAGGTATATTCAAGGAGAAAGACTGTTCCAGACCTGACACAAGTTCAAGAATCCAACTCAGACTCTGGGAATGAGATCACGGTAAGACCTAACCCACCTTTACACACAAATTGTTGAAACATCTAATGAACCAACAAATGATCTTGAACTTCCAGTGGCTGTTAGAAAAGGTAGCAGAGAATGCACTAAACGACCACTCTATCCACTAGCTCACTATGTTTCCCTTAAGCACCTATCACCTGCCCACAAAAAGTTCATTGGGAGTCTAAACAGCATCACTATTCCTAACACTGTTTCTAAGGCATTGTCAAAAAGGGCATGGAGGGATGCTATGAGAGAGGAGATGAGTGCATTAGAAAAGAATAAAACTTGGGAGATTGTTGATAAACCAAAAGGGAAGAACATTGTTGATTGCAAGTGGATTTCACATTGAAATACAAGGCGGAAGGATCTCTTGAGAGAGATAAAGCAAGATTGGTGGCCAAAGGGTACACCCAGACTTATGGGGTTGATTATCAAGAGACTTTTGCTCTTGTTGCAAAAATGAATACTATAAGAATTCTGTTATGAATTGGCTGCTCATTTTGACCGGCAATTCCTACAATACGATGTTAAAAATGCGTTTTCAAGATACCATGGTGACTTAGATAAGAAACTACATGAACATGTCGTTACATGTTTGCAAGAATACAGGTAACAATGTGTGCAAGCTAAAAAAGGCCCTTTATGGGTTAAAACAATCTCCTAGAGGGTTTGGGAGATTTTCGAAAGTTATGAAGGAGGCTAGGTATAAACAAAGCCAAGGTGATCACACTCTCTTTATTAAGCATTCGGCTACAGGAGGAGTTACTGTATGTAGTCCATGTGGACGACATCGTAGTAACCAGAAACGATGAGTACTAGAGAGAAGTATGAATTGAAATAGAGACTAAAAAAAGAGTTTGAGATAAAGGAATTGGGGAAACTGAAGTACTTCCTCGGTATTGAGGTGGCATAATCCACAAAAGGGATCTTCATATCTCAGCAAAAGTATGTGACTGATATATTGACAGAAACAGGGAAGATTGGGTGTAAACCAATCTTTACTCCAATGGATCCAAACCATAAGTTGGGAGAAGCTAAAGAAGAACCATTTGTTGATAAGAGGATGTACCAGCAGTTAGTTGGTAGACTCATATACCTCGCTCACACTCGGCCAGACATAGCTTACTCATACAGTGTAATCAGTCAATAAGATGCATGATCCAAGAGATCCTCATCTTCAAGCAGCCTACAGAGTGCTGCATTACTTGAAAGGGAATCCGGGAAAAGGGATTTTGTTCAAAAAGAGTAATACTCTTGCTCTGGAAGGTTACACCGATGCCGACTATGCAGGCTCCCTAGTGGATAGAAGATCAACTATAGGGTCCATTGTACTTTCCTTGGAGGTAATCTAGTAACATGGAAGAGCAAGAAACAAAATGTAGTGGCAAGATCATCTGCAGAATCCGAACTCAGGGCTGCTACTCAAGGATTGTGTGAACTACTCTGGCTGAAAATTATTCTAGATGATCTGGGAGTCAAATTGGAAGGTCCTATGAAGCTCTATAGTGACAACAAATCAGCCATCAAGATCTCACAATCCTGTACAACATGATAGGACAAAACATATTGAAATCGATAGACATTTCATCAAAGAAAAATTAGATGATGGGTTAGTATGTATGTCCTATGTTCCATCAAAGTTTCAATTAGCTGATGTCCTAACAAAGGGGCTGAATAGTTCGAGTTTCCATGATCTTATATCCAAGCTGGGAATGGAAGACATCTATTCCTCAGCTTGAGGGGGAGTGTCAAGGTGTAAATGAGTTGTAAGGTGAGCTGTAAATAGCTTAGTTGATTTAGCTTGAAATCCCTTTAACGATTTTAGATATCCCTTGAATGACACATTTGATTAGGATACGTTCCAGATTTAGAGATGATTTAGTTCCTATTTTTCCCTCTTGTAATCTCCTATATAATACTGTGTAGTATCAATTGTAAATACAAGATCGATTCCAGAATTTTTTCCATCTCATATTTTCTGTCATAGTGCCTCCCATCCCTAGTGGAGTCTAGATCTAACTATTCTATATCAGATTAGATCTCTTTAAATTGTGGGGGTACTGTTCACCAGCACATCACTGTTCATCATCAATGTTCACGTCACTGATCCCAGTACTGTTTATCATCACTATTCACCGATGCTGTTCACCATTACTGTTCATCGCACTATTCATCGATGCTGTTTATCGGCACTATTCACTGATACTGTTCACAGTGAAAGTTTGGAATAAGGCTAAATCTCTTTATACTAATGATATTCAAAGATTTTATACTGTCGTTTCTGATACGGTTAATTTAAGCCAGGTACAGGTGTGAATTTGTTGGAAATCTTGAATCTCTTAAACAGGACTGATGGACTTAATTCTCTCATGCCTGTTACTTGTACTGCTGAAGAACAACAAAAGCAATGAGATAAATTTACCGTGATACTAGGTCTTATTGCCCTTCGACCTGATCTCGCCCATATTTGGATCAAATCCTTGCTAGTCCTGACATACCTAGCCTTGATGACCTTAGTTCTCAGCTGCTTCGAGTTTCTTCTGCCACAATTTCTAAAATTCCTTCCGTTAAAAATTTTGTATTGGCATCTCAAACATCATCTACAGAACAATGGGGAGGATGTGTTGGTACTCGAAACAACCAGCCTAAGTGTCCTTATTGTTAACTAGTGGGGCCATACCAGAGAGCAGTGTTATAAACTTCATGGCCATGTGTACTCAAGCTGCACATATGGTCCAGACTGGTCCTTTATATTCCAAGTCCAACACATCAAAGGGACAAAATTCACCATCATCTATTTTCTGACTAGGTCTGTTCGGATGAATATCTGAAGTTCAAAGCTAACATGCAGTCCTCATCTGGTCACCTGTTGCCTCTGTTGCTCAATTTGGTAATTCTTCTATTGCATGCCTCACTCAATCGTCTCCTTAGATTGTGAATTCTAGTGCATCCGATCATATTTCTGGTAAAGAACATCTTTTCACCAATCTCACCACCTCTACCTCTCTTCCTTTGTGTTACTCTTGCCAATGGCTCTAAAATAATCGCCAAAGGCATTGGTCCAGCTCAACCCCTTCCCTCTATTAATCTTGATTCTATCCTTTATGTTCCTGGATATCTTTTAATCTTGTTTCTGCTAGTAAACTTACCCGTGGGTACCCATTTCCTTTTTCAATGATTCTGTTTTTATACAGGACCGAGGTATGGATCGGATGATTGGCACAAGGCATAAGTCTAACGAACTTTATTATCTAAGCAAGCCTACATCTCCAGTTGCCTGCATTTCTGTTGATGCCCCAGAGCTCCTACATAACTGTTTTGGTCATCCTAGGTTGTCTAAATTGCAACGCATATTCCCGAATCTTTGTCTCGACTATCTTCTTTAAATTGCGACTCATGTCAACTTGGAAAATCACTCTCACAGTTCTTTTCCAATGTGCATCAATAACCAGGCTGCGTCCCCTTTTGACTTAGTGCATAGTGATGTTTGGGGTCCTAGTCGTGTTCTTTCTGTTTTGGGAATTCAGTATTTTCTAACTTTGTTGATGATTATTCTTGAGCACGTGGTTGTTCTAGATGAAAAATTATTCAGAATTGTTCAATATTTTTCAAAATTTTTGTGCTGAAATTCATACTCAATTTAATGTCTCTATTAAAGTCTCTTGCGCACTGATAATGCTCATGAATATTCTCCAAACCGTTTGCTAAATTTGTCCTCTCGTGGCATTCTTCATCAATCCCCCTGTGCTCACACACCTCAACAAAATGGAGTTGTGGAGCGTAAAAATCGCCATCTCATTGAAACAGCCCACACTCTCCTCATTCATCATAAGGTTCCTTTCCATTTCTGGGCTGATGATGCTCTTACTGCAAAAACTATTTTTTGATTAACCGTATGCCTTCTTCTATTTTACAACATAGCATCCCTCACTCTGTCTTATATTCACATCAGCCTCCTTATCTTCTTCCTCCTTGCGTTTTTGGTTGCAATTGTTTTGTTCACAATCATACACCTGTATGAGACAAACTTTCCACCAAATCCATTAAATGCATCTTTTAGGATATTCACGAGTTCAGAAAGGTTATAGATGCTATTCCCCTGACACTAGACGATATTTCATTTCTGCTGATGTTACCTTTTTCGAGTCATGGCCATTCTTTGTTACATATCCTATGGAGTCCACCGCCATCACTCAAGTCCTTTCCATCCCTTATATGGGTCCTCCACTTGTATCTTCTAATTCCCTACTTGAGTCTAGTAGCCTTCCAGCTCCTAGTGTCTCTACTCAACCCCTTTAGGTTCATCATCGTCGTCAACAACCACATCCCCTTCTCAATCCTTTTGCAGGTACTACTGACATTACAGATGACTCACTCCCTTCCTTGCACCAGTACCCTCATCTACTTCAGACCTACCACCTGATGAACCTCAGTTTCTTGTCACTCGAAAGAGTACCCGTTCTACATGTAAGCCTCATCCCATATATAATTTTCTCAGTTATCATTGGTTATCTTGACCTTATTATGTATTTCTATCTTCTGTGTCTACTGTTTCTATTCCTAAAACTACCAATGAGGCACTTTCAGATCTGAGGTGGCGACAAGCGATGATTGATGAGATGGAAGCTTTATATTCTAATGACACTTGGAAATTGGTTCAATTACATCCTGGTAAATCAACAGTTAGTTGTTGATGGATTTATACTTTCAAGGTGGATCCTAGTGGAAAGATTGATAGGCTTAAGGCTCGTTTAGTAGCAAATAGCAAAGGGTTACACTCAAATTTATGGCTTGGATTATGGTGACACATTTTCTCTGGTGGCCAAAATTGCCTCTGTTTGTCTATTCCTGTCCATTGCTGCCATGCGTCAGTGGCCACTTTATTTTAGTTAGATATCAAGAATGGTTTTCTCCGTAGAGAGCTTCAGGAAGAGGCCTATATGGAGCAACCGCCAGGCTTTGTTGCTCAGGGGAGTATGGTATGGTATGTAGGGTTCATCGCTCTCTTTATGGATTAAAGCAATCTCCATGAGCTCAGTTTGGCTGTTTTAGCACTACTGTTCAACAGTTTGGGATGACTTGGAATGAAGCTAATCATTCTGTCTTTTATCATCATAATCCACATGGCCGATGCATCTATCTGGTAGTTTATGTGAATGCTATTGTCATTAGTGGAGATGATCAGGATGGAATCCTTCAATTGAAAAATCAACTCTTTAGTCATTTTCCGACTAAGGATCTAGATTGACTCAAGTATTTTCTTGGAATTGAGGTGGCATAATCTAGTACTAGTGTTGTTATCTCTCAAAGAAAGTATGCCTTGGATATTCTTGAAGAAACTAGTATGTTAAACTACTGCAAACCGATTAATACTCCAATGGATCCCATCTAATGTTAAGCTTCTACCAGGTCAAGGGAAGCCTCATGCAAATTCTGGATGATATCGAGGTCTAGATGGAAAGCTTAACTACCACACTATCACCCGGCCAAATATCTCCTTTGCCATGAGTGTAGTTAGTCAATTCCTACAATCTCCATGTGGTAGCTACTGGGATGCTACAGTTCGAATTCTGAAATATATTAAAGAAGCTCGAAACCAAGGATTGTTATATGAAGATAAAGATCATACTCAAGTGATTAGGTACTCTGATGCAGATTGGGCAAGGTCTCCTTCAGAAGCGCACTCTACTTCAGGATAGTATGTCTTTATTGGGGGGAATCTAATATCCTAGAAGAGTAAAAAGCAAACTGTTGTTGCCAGGTCAAGTGTCGAACCTGAATACCATGCTATGGCTTTGGTAACATGTGAACTCATATAGCTGAAACAACTACTTCAATAACTGAAGTTTGAAGAGGTTGGGCAGATGAAGTTTATATGTGATAATAAAGCTGCAAGGACTACATATAGCCTTTAATCCAGCCTCTAATCTAGTATTTCATGAGAGGACCAAGCATATTGAGATTGTCATTTCATCATAAGAGAAGATTATGTCTGGTGTATTGCTACTAGTTTTGTCAACTCAAATGACCAACTAGCAAATGTTTTTACAAAGTTTCTCCAAGATCCTTAAATTAGTTTTATGTGTAACAAGCTTGGTGCATATGACTGGTATGCTCTAGCTTGAGGGTAGTGTTAGAATTAGTATATAGTATTGTATAGTTGTACTACACAGTAATTGTACTAAGGCCCGAAGGCCCATATCCTCTTGTATATATAGGTGCTCTCACAAGATAATGAGATTATTCAGTTTTTCCCAAGGGTCTCTCTTACTCTCTAACTTATCAGGTACAACAAAGAAAACAACATCCTAACTTTAAACATTAAAGTGCTTGACAAGTAGCCCCAAGAGAAAAGTGTCTTTCCTTATGGATATTCGTAATTAAAAAATTCACTTATTTGCACACATGATCATCCTAGTAAGGTTTGACTTAAAAGTAGGGAGTTTCAAGAACTACAGCCTTACTTTACGTTAAGTGCTATAATAATAACACTAGCAAAACAAATTACCTTCAATTCAGCATATACAACGATAACGACACCAGCAAAACAATTACCTTTGATTCAGCATAAAAAACTATATTTTTTTTAATAAATGCTTAATCAGCAGTTTCTACAGCTGCCAGACTAGTTAATAATATGATTTTTGTTTAATCTTGTATTTATTTTTAGTTCACAGGTGAATATAAGGGAATAAATCAAGAGAACATGAATTGAGATGATTTCCACATGCCCAAGCCAGATTAATAAATCACCAACCACATAATAAAATGTAAATGCTCGAGCTTGTTTGCCAAAAAATTCGCCAAAAATCCTGTAGATGAAGTCATCAACAAAGAGATGGCAACTTGAGGTGTTAAGAGTTTTGGCGCTAAACCAAGCTTATATGAGCAGAAGGATTCAATTATAATCAGCTCTATGATAACATAGGTCTATTTCTCTTTCAGCACCGCTTTCAATGTCTTCATAAAAACATTATAAACAGAAAAAGATAAATATACATGCACTGAATGTTATCAATGTACATGGAGAATCACATCAAAGATCTTCCAGACAAACTTGTTTTTGATGTATTGAGACAGTATCTGTCACATATATAGCAGAATTTTATATACTGGCATTCATTTTCCCTGTCTCTCCCTGTAAAATGCAATTTTAAGGGAATAAAATTTAAATTTACATGAAAAACATATTATCATAAGCAAAAGTAACTGTCACAAAATTGGGTGGTTGTTGATGGAGAAACCACCAATAAAATGTAGGACAAAAGTGCGTCTAAAATTATTTGGTATGGAAGTAGACTCTCCAACTTCTTGTTTACTTATCCCAGTTGTTTTCGCTGACTGCTGGGAACCAAAATCTTTAATCCCAAACAGCTGGAAATATAATATAATTCCAATAAAAGTTGAACTTAGACATTCTCCTTATGCATGATATACAAAACTAAGCATCACAACAAATCTGACATAAAAGAGAATAAGGTGTGTAAAATCCCAAAAATTGGCTCAAAAGCTTCTAGAATGCATATAATAAGCAATGAAACTGCAACATCTATGCACAATATACAGTCATTGATACAGGCATATGGAAGCTGCAGACCTTTAAATTATTTGGGCAGCACACAAAACCACCAACTGCTTTCTCAAACTGTATGATGTTATGTAAAACATCTTGCTATTACATAAGGAGGAAACTAACTTTACATTAAATGTTTTATATGTATTCACTTCTAATTAAAAGAAGGTATAGGCCACTGTTTGTAATAGAAACTGGATTCAATTCATGGACATGTTACAGGATACATCTCTATAATGTATATTTACACTAGATATTTCTATTTCATTTAGCTGAACATTTTTAAGTTCCTAAGTATCCAGTTACTACTGTCTCTTATACACATACCTTGTTCTCTCCTAAAGCTCATCACTAGCTCAATAGCTTCACTCTAAGATCTACAGTTAAGATATTCTATATTCAGTCAAGTTTCTCAAGTTTTATTGCTTATCCAAAAAAATAGAAGTGTGTGTTTTTATGTAAACTTCGTTGATTCCAAAGATTTCAGGGTTGCCATTGTTTATTCTTGCACTTTCATTTCCAAGTCCTATCTCCAAGTTTTATCCCCCATGAATAATTGAACTGTTCCAAAATAGTATGTCCATTGCCCATCTAAGAAATAAACAAAGTGCACTAGATCAAGCAGCAATAAAGATTAAAGGACAAGATATAAGTTGTAAACTCCTTTTCTGATTCATATGCTGATATTAAACAATTGGTACAGGTCAAATCACCAAGATTATAGATTACTTATTGGACTACTAAATGCATCAGAATTGCTTTAAATATCAGTCACTTAATGAAGGAAGAGGAACATAGTAAACCACTGAATTCTAACCACATATCATGATGTGCAACAAAGAGATTGTCTACCTTCCATATGTACTTGAAAAATATCATTATCAAGAAATGTGACTTCATGAATTGCAAATTATATGATTTCAAAAGATGATTTCTTATAAAACCCATACGATAGCATGACTTGTCTATGAAAGTTATTATCTTCTTCTATCTACCTAGTTATGAATTGCTGCTAAGATCTAGAATCCGTCTACCAGTTTCTAGAGCTTATTTCCCCCAATAATGTACTCACTATTGTGGTAACAGTTTACAGTTTTGCCAATTTTCATGGAAGTTTTGAACCCTTGCTTTTGAAAGGAAACATATAAGGCCAATAACTGGAATGACGACTCGTGCAACAAGAAGGTTGCTCCTTTATGACCAGGACACAAAACAAGAACAGAAAAACAGCCTTTAATTCTTTATCCTTCAAAGACACTAAAGTCGAGGGAGCTTCATGCACAGGGTTTACTATTTGAGCTTTAACTTCATAACAGTTAGAGCAAAGTCAATAAGTTACAGAAATAGACAAGGCTTAAACGGAAATTAAAGGAACACATATGCAACGATTACTTCAAGCAAGTATAGAGGTATGAGTAAACCACAGTATGAGGATGCCTGATGTACAAAACTTATAGTTTCCATGTGTCAAAGGACAAAGACATAATACCAAGGTTGCAAAGCAACTTTAACATGGAACCCAAAATTGCACTGCTATAGCTGATGCCTTGATTTAATAATTAACACTAGTAATCCTTCCAATTTGGAAGGAAAATCGGGATATATATATATATATATTCTGTAGTTCAAGGGTAAATTTTAATCTACTTTAAATGAATTTAGGATATAACCTTCGCCCATCCCACCCAAATACTTCGACACCTGCAATCATTAGATCAGGTGAAACAATCTTACTATATAGCTTAATATATAAAGGAGAGCCCCAGTTGGTATGGTGGTCTCTCCCTTTGGTCTCTAAAATAATAAGTAAATATTTTAAATTTCAAAAAAATAACTACCAACAAGTTTTGAAAAAATTAAAACTACCCACATCTTTCGTACTTACTCAAACTCTCTTAATTTTATTTAAAAATGTGTTTCTCTAAACATTTTTTGTGAATTGGCACACACATGGAGAGTGCAAAAATCACTATTATCTTATCAGTATAACTAAGTGGAAAGTGACTAAATTTGTTCCACTTTTGATTTGGTAGGCCAAATTGACAACTAGCATTAACAATACTTAAATGACAATATCAACCTTTACGAAACTTTTAAATCCTTAATAAGATATAAATAAACCCCAAAAGGAAGCTTTTAAGAAACAATTCGGAGAAAATTTAGTCAGTGTCATTTTGAATAGAAGTCCCGCCACAATTGCAATTATTGAAAGAGTAAATTACTTCCTAGCAGAAAAATGCATGTGGCAGTGCCCACTGACCACAACATAATTACCATTCACTACTATAAGTACTTTCATAACTCAAAGTTTCAAGAGAAGTGAAGAAAACCTGAAGTGCAGGAAAGAATGTTGATTCAATCAGTGAAGGCTTATTATAACCTATTCGAGGAGCAACATCTCGCGTCATCCGGAAATAAGGATCCTGAAAATATGTTGCATCAATGGAAGTGACAGAAAATGAAAACTAAAGAAAAATAGTATAACTTGTAAAAATAATAAATACAGTTTTTGGCAGAATAAATGGAAATTATCTAATAAGCAATGGTGAACAAGGAGTCTCTAATAAAAAGGCAGGCAAAATGTTTCTCCTGTTTTCTCCCACTTCAGACCAAATGAACTTTTCAAGCTGACGTGAGTTTAATTCCTTTTAGAGGCTTAATATTTGAGAACAGAAGGAAAACACCCAGGCAAATGATAATATGAATGACATATTGTCAACTATTAACTTGGAGGTACCTAAGAACTTATTCACAGTAGTAATCTGAAAGCGCAGATTTCTAACAGTTACGATGAACGACATATATAGATACATATATATCAAGCTTCAATGAGCAGAAGCTGAAGATCCATTCAAGTCCACTTGGCTGGAAAATGGTAACACCACCACCTATAAATAATCCAAAGTAGTATGACCTCTAAAAAAACCAAAGACTAACAAGCAAAATACATTATAAAGCAGGTATAACAGAAACAGCAAGAAACTTCATGGATCACTCCAGTGTATAGTAAGGATAAAGACAAAATGGCCCATAAAATTCGTGCAGATAATTCACTATGACAAGACTTTGAATTTCAAGATCAAAAATTCAGATGCATACCATAAAATATCATAAGCATCATCCAACAAAGAAAGATAAATTTTCAGATGTACAATAGAAACAAGCTAAAAAATCTAAAACAAAAAATAAATATATGAAATAAAAGATGAGTAGAAAATTCTATTACCGATTCCTGTCATCCAGATTTATTAGTTTCTCTATCAATATAAAAGGAAAGGGAATAATTATACTTCAGTAAGCAACCACGACGGAGGACCCCAAAGCAATGATGGTGAATAGCAGCAAACATCATTTCATCAATCTAACATTAATTACACTATACAGCAAATAAAGAAACATAGTTGACCATCCTTTTAGATTACTATTTTCACTAAAATTATAGTCAAAGAACCAGTCCAACCATCTCACAAACAACAGTGGTTTAACCATTAATTTGTCTTCTTCCTGGGTTATTGAATGATGAAAAGTTCACTAACATTCAGAACCTAGTTCACAAAATCAATGTCCCCTAAGATTTTGTTGTTGTCAAGGATTTGCTTTAATGTTCAGATACGAAAATGTCACTGGCATACCATCAAAAGAGTAACTTTAACATCTCATTGTAGGTTCCTTTGCATGTGAAACAAAGATAAGAATAACTCAAGTAATAATTCATTCTTCACACATAATAGGGATTCAGCAATGAGTGGGCCGGAAGAAACCAAGGGAGGAGAGAAGTAATGCAGATGCGTGGCAGAAAAAGGCCTTAGGGGTAATGGCATTGATATTTGCTAGTGAGAATGATGAATAACTGGAACTTTTCTGTAGCAGAGGAAGATGATAAGTTGAGATGGGTGTTCCCACCCTTTTCTTAAAGGCTTACACAGAAGGTGTTCACCTACATGTGAAGAGGAACATAGGAACTTATGTGGCCTTGACATTTCTAGTTACTTGCCAAGCAACAACTAACAGGAGACCAGTAACATACTCTCAGACCAAGATCAATGTACAAAAGCCCAAGATTTTCACCCAATTGAACATAGTTGTTAAAGGCACGTGCCTAGGCTCTAAGCTGCAGCGAGGCTCAGCCTTCGCACCTAGTTGATGGACATCTAGGCTCCAGTGAGAAAGCGCAGCCTTTTCTCGCCTAGGCACAAGGCTCTCAGGCTCCCAGGCGAGGGCTTTGTTACTAGTTGACCATAAATAAGGAAAGGCATTGACTGATAAGGTAAAACGTCAAAACCCAATCTCCTCCAAAAATAGAGTGAAGCTGTCATCTCTCTTCACTCCTCGTCAGTTTCATCTTCTGCTCTCTGCAACAAGTTCTAGGTGATTACCTCCAAGTAAGTCTCTCTCTCTTTCTCTTTCCTTTGTCTCCTCTCTCTTCCTTCTGTCTCTCTCTTTCTCTTTTTTTTTTCCCTCTGATTTCCTTCTATTTTTCAGTTTTTTTCTCCCCTTTTCAGTCATGTATGTTTGAGAGACATCTTTCTCTTGCTTCCTTTCTGTCTCCGTTTCTCTTACCCTCATTTTTTAATCTTTTCTTTTTTTTCAGTTTTTACCTTTTTTCCTGTTGAATTTGGGGATTAATAGTTAATTCTCTATGTTACATATACATATTTTGTTATGTTTAGCTCTGTACGCCTTATGTGAAAAAGCCCACGCCTACACCTTGCGCCTTGTGCCTAGGCTCTAGGGAACTTTGGCGCCTAGATGCGCCTTGCGCCCTTAATAACTATGCAATAGAAGCTCACCTAAAGCACAAAATCCTATTTAGTCCTTGGTGATTGAGCACACTAACACCAATCAAGGTGGTTGGGTGGTGGAATTGGAGACGCAGACAATTTAGGCTGCAACAGCCATTGCAGAGTAGTTTTCTATAGGTTCTAAGTAGTGATTGATCTGCTTGTGGGAAGTGGTGGACAAGTATAAGGCAAATCTGTGTATACATGTCCAAATAATAACTCTTCGGTGCCATCTCAGATAAAATAATCCGATTTAGAATGTTTCGTTTCTTCTTTTGGTTTGGAATTTCTTACTGTCCTCTTGGTTCATGTCTCGGAATTCAAATTGGAAAATACAGTACGGGTTTCATTACAATAGCTATTGTCTGGTTCTACTTTTGGGTTGGGAATCAAATTAAAATGATTTTTACATTTTATCTTTGTTTCTTGTGATGCTTACACAAATCTTGTTGCATCACCACCTCTAGTTGCAGTTTGCCACCAAACCACCACTAATCCACCTCTAAACTCAAAATACAACTGTGCACAATAACTCCTCACAAATTCTTAAACTTTTTGCAGTATTGCATCAAGTAGGATATCATCCACGGTCACAAACAAATGGTATCTGCCCTGCCAAGAAAGTCAACCCATCTGATACCTTTATATATCCACTTAAGAGCAACTGGGTGTAATTGTGATGCTTCTTCCAAGCATGTTCCAGATGCTGCACAATGGATGTGGACCATAGATTTATAAAGCAGGTTGTTTTGACAAGATAAGGCCACAAAGAAGGAGAGGATGGGTGATAGCCTCAGGGAGAGAGACACCAGAGGGAGATGAGATGAGAAGGGGAAAGGTCAACTGCTGGGAGGGGAGAAAGAGGGAGTAGCCAAGGCAAAGGGAGAAGAGAAGTGAAGAGGATGGAGCAGAGAGAGAGGGAGAGAGAGAGAGAGAGAGAGTTTAGCAATTTTTTTTCTTTAGAAGACTAGGAAATTGTAATAGATCAAAAACCTTTCAAATTGCTGGATTCAGGATTTCCAGAATTTAAGATTTGATAGCAATTCCTCCAAACTCATACCACTTGACCAAGCAACAAACATAGGGATTATTCCAATTCCATATCCCAAAACCCTCTTGCCAAGTGACGCCTTAATAAACCCATGGGACACCTTTCACGGGATCGAGGGTAGAGAAGTTGAAGAAGTAGTTGGAGAGTTTCAAACTCTGACTAACCTTGAAAGGGAAGAAAAGAAGCGCCTGTCAGGCGAGTAGATTGTACACTTGCATAAGTAGAAAACCCATTGAATGAGTATCTTATCTCTTCCTCCACTTATTCACCTAAACATTTGGCATTTAGGTTTCTCAATTGGTTATCTAGAATCTTTCAATTGGATATGCCTTTCTTTACCTCCTTCCCTACATCCATGAAGCACGAATTGCACCTTTTTCTTCCTTGAGTGGAAGGTTTTTTTTCTTAGGATCCACATTTTCCGAGGAACTTAATATGATAAATTAGATGAATTAGTCACCTCATTTGATCTTCTTTCACATCTTCTCTTCAGTAGCAAAAATATACGAATATAACTTCTTATGGAATCCTTTCAGTGTCCCAAAGTAAACCAACTAGCATGGTTCAGAAACACAGGCCTTGCTACAGTAATGCTATGTTACATGGCTTTACTCAGCTCTTTAAGATTCATCCCTGCCGTGTTGACATGGGTGTGGGTGGGATCCATATCCATATGGTCAACTTTCAATTGGGTACTCTGACTTTTTTACCAAGCCAAAAGTTATATTGACTTCAACATGATTAAGACTTCATCACATGAAAGGACCGCTAAGATAGAGAGGAAGATTAAATAGGAGGAGAAACATATGAGAATTGTATATCAAATCACTAAATCTTGTTAGAGTTATATCTCTCTATTATCTTCTTTTTCTCAGTGCACCACTACTGTTTAATACTATGCATAAACATATTTATTTTTTGAAATGTGAAGTAAAAATATTTTTAAATTGGTTTATGTCATCAAATTGCATTATTACTACACTAACATATACAAGTATACACGACGCATCCCCATACTCGTATCCAACTCTTTTACAGTGTCCCCATATCCTCAACTTATGAAATTGACGAATACCGATATCCAGACGTGTGCCTGTACCAGACACATATCCGAGTCCATGTAACTTAGCATTAATGTGCATTTAAGAAACATTCTTCCTTGCATACAGAGCTCCTATACAAAAGTTAGATGTACTCCTAACTTGGTTATGCTAAAGCTTTGTACTCGCATGAGAGGATCTCAAGAGTTCAAGAAAATTAAATAGTTTCTAGGTGGGCAATGAAAAAAGCAAACAAACAAACAAACCAAGTCTTAATCCTACTAAGTAGGGTCGGCTACATGAATCCTGCTACGCCATTGTGCTCTATCATGGACCATATCCTCCTCAATTCCTAGATGGGCTATATCATTCTCACAAGTTACCCACCAAGTCTTTTTCAGTCTTCCCCTACCCCTCCTATGTTGACTACTCTCTCTAAAATTTACTCACCTAACACGCGCTTCTACTGGTCGTCTTAACACATGACCTAACCACCTTAAGCGTGCTTTTCTCATCTTCTCATCAATAGATGCTACTCCATATATTCTCACGAATATGCTCATTGCGTATCTTGTCCATCCTAGTGTACCCATACATCTATCTTAAAAAGAGCATCCAAGAAAAAATATAAACAAACCTGTCTCGGTGAGCTTTTGTCAATTTCTAATATACAAAGGCCTGTCTTTAGAAGTTTCTGCACTAGTTTACTAAAGGTTTACATTCCTGTCTTTAGAAGTTTCTGCACTAGTTTACTAAAGGTTTACATTCTAACAGGCATAAATGTCTTTCATAGAAAAGATAAATAATCATATCACACATAATCAATTAAGCAATGAATTCCTTCAACAGAAATTGGCTCCATATTGCTATTATCTGTCTCTTATAAACATCTAGAGTGTATACATTTCAAAATTTTAGAAAAGCAAGAATTATGTTACAACGAGAGCAAACCTGGTCAATTGCACATGGAATCAAGCACCGAAGATTTTCTTTGCCCGAGAAGAGATGTGGAAATGAACTTGGAAAGGATGGAACAGCCTGTAGTTTACCCTTGATAAACTAAAAGCGTGCTCAAACAAACAAGGACAAAAACTGTCTCTTAACACTTCTAAGTAGGGTCGGCTACATGAATCCTGCTACGCCATTGCGCTCTATCATGGACCATATCCTCCTCAATTCCTAGATGGGCTATATCTTTCTTACAAGTTACCCATCAAGTCTTTTTCGGTTTTCCCCTACCTCTCCTGTGTTGACTACTCTCTCTAAAATCTACTCGCCTGACAGGCGCTTCTACTGGTCGTCTTAACACATGATCTGTCACCTTAAGCGTGTTTCTCTCATCTTCTCATCAATAGATGCTACCCCAATCTTCTCACGAATATGTTCATTGCGTATCTTGTCCATCCTAATGTACCCACAAATCCATCTTAACATTCGCATTTCTGCTACTCTCATCTTTTGCTCGTGTGTGTAATCCACTGCCCAATACTCCAAACCCATAAAGCATCGCTGGCCTAATTGCTGTTCTATAGAATTTACCCTTAAGTTGTAAAGGAATTTTATGGTCGCATAATATTCCCGATGCCATTCTCCATTAAACTAAAAGATGGTTCAAAACAAGGATAAATGTTCCCGAGTGCCTTCAAGGTTTGTCATGTCCACAAGAGGCACTCCGATTGTTTCTGAAATGAAAGTGACCAGCTAATTAGGTTTCTTTCTTTAATTGCACTAAAAGAAAGTTTATTCTTACAAATAACCTATGTCTTTATAGTTGGCGATGCTTTCGATCTCCTCTTTTATTTTCTGATAGGAAACCTTTCCTATCCAGTTTCTGTGAAGAAATTTGCAATTGTAAACTGGATCTCTTTCTAGTGTTCTCTATTCTTGTAAAGGTAAATTTAGAATTTCCACAATATCTGTTCAATGACGTCAACAACTTTTATCTGCACAATAAAACTTAACAGAGGGTTCCATCACCTAACATAAAGATAGCAGTGAAGCCTAAGGCAAGTCAATTTGTATATGGAAAATATATAAGGTATCCGAGAATTAATTTCTAAGAACATCTTTGCAGCTTCCATGAAGTTCTCTGTAGTTTTCAAAGAAGAAGTACTATGGATGTAACAGCTTGACAAAAAAATTAACAAACTAACTAAAACATAGAGAGTTACAG
The DNA here is from genome assembly GCA_025175665.1 of Cinchona pubescens. Taxonomy (NCBI): domain Eukaryota; kingdom Viridiplantae; phylum Streptophyta; class Magnoliopsida; order Gentianales; family Rubiaceae; genus Cinchona; species Cinchona pubescens. The sequence continues at coordinate 132,366 of JANKKI010000171.1, forward strand.
TCAAATAGATATAATAGTCTCAATTGAGAAAAGAATGTGCATAAGAAGTTCTAGGATTCAATATGTGTCTCTTATACACATCTAGATTGTCTGATACTGCCAATGCTAGGCCTGGCTACAGGTTGTCTTTTCTCAGAGAATTCAAAGTTGAAGATATATTGGAAGAAAAGTGAATCACTAAAATACCTAAATCGTTATATCAAGCCCACGAAGTATCCATCACAAGAAAAGTAAGAACTCATCTCAATACAGACTTTTAAGTATGTCAACTAGAATCTTAAAGAGCTGAGTAAAGCTTCTCAATTTAGTAGATGATCTACTACACATTTTCCCCAGGAACAACTAAAAGGTAATTGGTTAACTTGGAGGAGAAAAGAGTATCCATAATATAACACAAAACTTTCAGCACTTTTCTTTATTTGGACTTGACTAAAATGCTGTCTCTTATACAGGTCTAGATGTGTTGCAACATGGCATGGCACCATAAAGGAGGAGATGCTTGACAACTCTGTGCATGTTGTATAAGCTATACTGAACTGGAATAACGGTGCATGTGTCCCAAGTTCCAACCAACTAGAGCCAACAAATCCCATACCTTTCCTTTCACCCTACAAGCTATATTTCATATCTCAAAATCACACGCCTGAATATTTTATTTTCAAAGAAAGACACAGAGATGGATATTTCTTCACTTCACAACGATGTGAACAAGTCAATGAAAACAAAGACATAGGATCAGAAGGAATAATATGGAAAAGCATGAAGGGCAACATAATATGGATCCTAAACAGACACAAGAGATCTCTTCGTTCTCTTATTCATCTGTTAGAGAAAAATACCTCTAAGTTTCTCATAGAAATCTACAATTCGAAAATAGAATTTCCTATGCTTTATTTTTAAAAAAACTATCTTTGTGAAGTCAGAACTCTTTTTATGTTCGAGAATTTAGTAGAAATCTTAATGAAAGTTCATATGATAGTAATATGCATATACCTTTTAAAGTTGATAATTGTTTGGAAATCAATTTTGGGAACTTTCGTCATATTAAACCTCATGAGGTAAGTTGATTATCATAAAAAATCTGTGGATTTGTATGGACAAGATCTCCATTTTATATCTACGAAATACAAATAAGATTTTAATAGGTGTATAATTTGTCATCCTTTTTTTTTTTTTTTTTTTTTGGGGGGGGTTAGAACTCAGCACACTCACTTCCAGAAAACAACCATCCAAGTAAAGAAAAAGAATCGTTTACCTCAAACTTTCCTATGCATTCTTTCCCTACTTTTGAGTGAAGTACATAGAGACTTTATAAGAATTGAAGAGCAAAAAATAATAGTACATCTCCAATCACAATGTGTTATATTTGCTTATATGAAACCAAAAACAACCATGAATAAATCATGTCTAAGCCTCATTATGCTAAGCACCATACGCGATCACGTACAATCGAGCAAATCCTACCTGAACAGGGGGAAAACTATATTTTCCAATGTGATCTTCCCCTGTGAAACCGAAAATGCCAACAACCTGAAAGACAGTCATAATCACTAATAATTTAGGCGCATCCGATATGTATGCAGTCTAATAGCAGGTAGCAAAATGAACATGCTCACTAATATTTTTTCACACTGATTACCTTATTGCAAGTGACGCATTTTGAAACCTTCACCATATTCCTGTAGAAGGCACTGCAAGCAAAGAAAATTCTCACGTAAGAGTAGCACAAAAATAAACAAGATATGCATCTTAACCTACATGGTAGAACCATTGTTGAGATATCCATCCAAGAAAAGTAAAAATATATTTTTGCAAGAAACCAAATCCTGAAGAGCTACGATGAATATTAAGATCTGTGTCTTCATCCGCAATCAAATTGGAGACTTTATTTTCCATGGGAGGCAGTCTGAGCACTAAACACTACAATCTAAAGAAAAACAGTGGTTTTTGGGTAAGTTTGTCACAAATATTGTTATTTAGAATTAAAGCAGCCCTGTAAAAAACTGGTGACTTATACCATATGCATATCCTTGCTGATTTACATTTTGCTGGATTATTCATTTTAAAGAATTTATGGTAGCTATCACTAAAAGATTTTTAGTTGGAAGGAAAATTGAAGATCAAGGCCTAGAACAAGTTGGTGGTGTCTCTACACTATTACGCACATTAAATTAGTGATGCAGACAACGAAGAGCTGAAGAAAAATAAAAATTAAAAATTTTCATTATTGTGTTATCAGAAGGTTGCTAGATGACTTACGAGTTGTTTATTTTTGAGTTTTAGTACTTTCCACAATTTTAGGCTTCACAGGGTAATTTGGCCTTTTATTTGGTTGCACTATTGAGAGGAAATTTTCTGTAAGTTTGTAGTTGAGTCCTATTTAGTTATTATCTAATTATATTAGAAGAGTTTACTTGAGAGTTGTAATAGTTTTAGGAATAGCAAGTTTTTTGCTTATTCATTTAGAATAGGAAGTAGGAATTTACAATCGAATTAGGATTCTACACTTTAGGTAGTTAATAGTCTATATATACTCTTGTTCCGCTAGAGCTAGTTGGCAGGATCATTCCGTCTTGTCCTAATCAATTAGTTACCATTGGTCTGAGCTTTTAATACCTCACCAACACCACTAGTCAATTACTGACATGAAATTTGTTAATCAGCGCTAGCATCTACTTTTCATGTAAAGCTTCCAAATTTCTAAAAATCCTCAGCAAAGAATATGAATTCACATTACAGCAACATCATGGTTGAAATAGCACGTAGTAATGCTTAGTAGGTCTTTTACCACTTGTATTATGATCCAGTAAGCCACCTCTTATAAAACTTTTATGTCTTCTGGTAGCATTTGTATTGGAGAACACAAGTATATAGAACTAATGCATATGGATAAACATAACAATCAGTTTGTATTATGAGAGGAATCATATGTCTTGCATAATTATCTGCAACATGATATCTAAAGCTCATCCTCCATTAACAAACACCAAAGCAAGGAAATATCCTAGCACCTCAGCCAGGCCTAGCATTAAGCCATCTAATACTACCAGAAACTCAAGCCAGAAAATAGTATGCAATGCATGGCAGTATCAAACAAGGAAAGAAGAAGCAAAATTTCGAGATTAAAACTGAACTTGAGAGTGCCAAAAAATAATAACAATATAATAAAATGAAAATGCCATATATGCGTCTTCCCTCTAATAATTCTGTCTATCACCTTATGTTCTGCATCAGTAAAACAATAGTAAATCAAGCTACCCTTGCAAGCAGCAAATTCTGATTCGGTAAATTTCACAAGCTTCCATCAATATTGACTCCTCAAATTACTCAACCATCAGTGCCTTAAGTTTTAGGCTTGTGATCATTAATCCTTCATATGGTCCAAAGTTTCTAAAGTTCTGGACAGCAGAAATTTCACCACTTCTATAGCTTCTGATACTGAAGAAACTCTTTTAGATTGGCTAAGAGGGTTGTAGGATAATAAACTAGAGGGATGGGACTTTGCTGATTTGGATAAGTAGGATAAGGATTTAAATTAGGTAAAGATTTTAATTTAGAGGTGGATTACTATAAATATTCAAGATTAGCTTGTATTTCAGTTCTAGCAAACATTTAATGAAATAGTCTACTTTTAAAGTTCTTCTAGCCAAACTTCAGCATTTTGAGCACTTAATTATAATTTTCTCTCTGGTTTGCCTAAAAATAGACTTTGGTCACGAACCAAAGCATGGTTTACATTTCTTGATCTTCTGCTGGTATCAATTGTTAACAAAGCCAGGGCAATCCACATGGCAGCAGAGATCTAAAAGAACAACTTTAGTGGTTGTCCAAAATGTTTGATAAACTCACAAACCAAAGCCATTGATTCACCTGTGGCGGCTTCACAAAGCAAAAACCACATATAAGCAAGCAGCAAAGTTTCTATTCCCTCCCTCATGCAATTTAAGGATGAGAAAGTTAATTAGGCTGGAATGTAGGAAGTGAAAACGGTCGGCTGTTCAAACAAGGTAGTAGGAGCAGGAATCGAGGAAGGAGGGAGAAAGATGAGCTGAGGGTTTAGGGTGAGGGGAGAGGCAATCACTTTGTCTGATTCTTTTCTTCATTAAGTTCTGAGAACAGTTGAAAATGGGTGATGCCCAATCAACATTTGACAGAGAATGTGTAGAACATTTCGAATTTATGCCTCCGGGTCATTTATCCAAAGGCATAGTGTCATTTCATGGTTTTTTCAGGAAAATTGGCATGTAGCAGAGATCTTCAGCAGACTTCAACAGAGTTCTGTTTTCAGTAACTCCACGAAAGAAAAATGGATGATAATAGGCGATCTCTTAAACACATCCAACATCCCAAACAAAGGCAATTGACATCTAGCTCAATGTAAATTCAATAAGTACAAGGCATCTGTTTACAGCACACCACATGTCGTGTCAACACAGTAGTTAAAAGCGAGAAAAAGCGACAACTAAGCGAGAAGCGATGCGACTCGATAAGTCATCACTTTTTCACGGTCAAATCAAGCACTTGTGAGAAAGCAACCCTAAAGAGCAAAAAACACAGAAAAATTGAGAAGCGAGGAGCTACAAAAAAGCGGTGTCTATTTATCTTTTTTAGGGTTTCAATGTTTTCTTTAATCTTGACCGTTGGATTAATTTCTTTTTAATCTTGACCATTATTGTAATGGTGCATGGGACTAACTATATCTTATAAAGATTATCTAATACTCACTAATAAGTACTGCAACTCTTATACACATCTAGATGTGTCTAAGATGACTCTTGTTACCAGACCAGAAACTTCTTTTTCTGTTATAGCTGCTCCCTCCCCTTTCTCTCTCTCTCTCTTTTCTATATCTGTCTCTCCCCTCCTCAATTTTTTACTTTTATAGAACAGTGAGCTTTAGATAAAAAATAAAAAGTGTGCGATTCGCTTTGCGCTTAAGCCCTAGAAGGCCTCTTCACTCCAGGTCGCTTTTCGCCTTTAACTACTATGCATGTCAATTAGATTGCCCAATTTTATTGATAAAGGAACTAATAGAAGATGAAGCAAGTTTAGATATCACATAAATTCTCATTACATAAGCATTCATTAAACGAATCTACCCCATGTTTAATTGCAACAAAAATGAAACACATAATATATGTCCTAAGCTCTACTGCTATCACTGCTAGTATCCAGTACGAGCTTGAACTTGAGTGCAATTGCCTTACAATTATTAAATCTTGACATGCAAGGATCACTGAATAATTACATTCAGGCATTATGAGGCTAAATAATCAGCATCAATGGACTGGGGAATTGATAGGAAGCCCAAAAGAAGAGGATAAATAACTCTTTCCTTTCTCATCTCCAAAGATCATACAATTTAAAAAATGTTACTAGTCAACTAGCCAGAGACTGCAATGAGGCAGGCACCCAATGTGTACCCACATCGTGGGGGGGTTGTGACGCTGAGGATATGGGTTAACTTTGTGGGGCCTTATAGGTTTTCTATGTGGGGTGGGGGACAGGGTACCCACCCCATAACCATTCCTAGGTCAAGCGTAGTATTAGTTCTCACTGTACCAGTGCCAGATTTGTAATATCGTAGGTTTAGGGCAGAATACATATACAACCGAAGGGAAAACAGGATGGAAGCTTTGCTGACAATTGATTTTTTCACATCAACTTCGACTCTCTTCCTCTCGGTACTCTCTACTGAATTCAAATTAAAGGAAAACTATTCTCTCCCACCACCACCAGGAACTTCAGCAGGCTAATATCCAATCAACATCATCCTAAATTTAATATTAAACAGTTCAGAACACCAACTGAGACCACAAAATTCCTCCATATACCGGTGGAAATGTTTTCACAGATACAGTATTCGAAGTTCCCTAACTACTGTCTTTTAGTCACTGGTTGAAGTTCATCCCAGCCAGCCAACCATGTAGGGTCTCACTAGTGTTAAGAACATTTCATTTTTACTTTTATTTACTAACAGATGTGTCCTCCTAAATCATAATTGCTTCCTAAAGCTAAAAACAGATCTCAAAGAAAATAAACATTCATAGCACTAGCAGACCACCACACTTATTCACATAGTTAAGAATTATACATTGTCATTCACAGAGCTTAGAGGAGTTAAAGTTACTCATCAGATGATTTTGTGGCAAAAGCAAGACTAGATCTATAAATATGGTTTCTGCAAAAATGTCAGTGGGAAGTGCTAGCTATATCCATCCTAGTTGGAATTACACCACAATTCAAAAGCATAAAGTAACAGCAAGGCATCTATCCAGATGTTTGCAATAGTATTTGGTATAACAACCTATTGAAGTATTCCATCACAATTAAACCAAAGAAACATTACAGACAAAGGATCCTTGAAATCAAAGAGCAACCTAATCTTAAGTGACTAAAATTGTCAAAGGAGGCTATGGAGATGAATAAAACTCAAAGGCCTAAAGTTAAAACCACAAATTACATACCCACCAACAAAGTCGAAATCAGAGAAGATAAAGGTCCTTGAAATGTCAAATCCACAAGCAATGATGTCTTTAGCATTCTCTCGTGCAAGCCTCTGACTCTCTTCTACCGACAGATTCTTCCACATGCACTTCTCATCATCAGTCAATTGTATTACAAGCGGAACCTTAAAAGCATCCTGCAAGTACCTGCAACCGCTTGTAATACAATTAAAATTCTACCACCAAAGGTTCCCCAACCCAAAACAGAAGAATATATGCCAAATGAAACAGATTTAAATCTTTAACATCACTGCGAATTTGTCTATTAAAGTTCGACTGAAAAAAAATAATTACAACATCTAAAATTAATCGTATTCAAACAATTGTAAAAAAAAAGGCAAAAACTGCATACAGAATCCAACTGAAAGGACAATGTGCAATTTTCTAATGCAAATAATTAAGTGAAGTTATTCCAACTTTAGTTTCGCCCTAGAAGGGGGAAACAAAGTACAAAAAAAACAAAAAAACTTGTTTCAAGTAAAATTGCAATACATTCCCTAAGCCAATCCAAATTCTGCTTCTCCGCATTTCAAACTAAGTTCACCTTACACACAGCATATATGACATAAAACACTGATTAAACTAATTCCAAAAATTTTATTAAAAAAAAAGTAAAAAACAGCTTAATTCCCAAAAAAAAATTCCACAACTCACGTAAAATAATTAAAAAAAATGAAAATCACAAGAAAATGAGAATGAAATCAGAATTACAAACTTGGTGAACATGAAGGGGACTAGATGACCGAGATGCAGGGCTTCCGATGAAGGCCCACGGCCAGTATACAAATAAAACTTGTCTCCTCTTTCGTACGCGTCGAGAATGTCATTAAAATCTCGGTGAGCAAAGAAAACGCCGCGGCGGAGGAAAACATGGGGGGGACGATTGGACTACTGAGTCGCTGGACGCGGTCAATTAAGGATTGGTCGAGTCTTTGACAGCCGAATTGGTCAATGAGCTTGTCGTAATCAATTTTGCCGCCCTGTTTTGCAGAAACCTCCCATGGGGTTACCACTTGTTGCTGTTCTTCTTCCGATTCGGCTAAGGGTTTCGGATTCGATGACATTATTGCTGCTCGTTAGTCGTTACCTTGAGGCTTCAAATTGGCGGCACTTGCTCTGTTAAGGAGACTTGGGAGAGTTAAGCGGGGGCAAGACATGGGCAAACTGGGGTGAGGCGTGGTGGGGTTTTACTGTTTAGCGCAGGCTCCTACAAATTATCAGAACTGGGCCACCCGGTCCGCCCCTTTCTTATTTAATTTTTGGGTAAATTACAATGAACCCTTGTGATTTAGTTAAATATTCACATCACCACCTATAATTTACTAACTTACATCCTGCCTCCTTATGGTTTGGAATTTTGTGTAAAGTGGATGGACAAGAAAAAATGTACCAGAATTGCAAGAAAAGTCAATGACAATGTCCCTTAACACGAAAAGCGACCTGGAGTGAAGAGATGTGTATAAGAGACAACGATTCAAACTCACCAGTAAAAAAATGCTCATCTTCATTAAATAATTTCATCACCACTTGGTATGCATGGTTAGAATTCCACATTTTCATTCAAAATCTGCGTATGAATGAATCCAATTTTTTTTTCAACCAAACATATTTCAACATTCTTTTGCATGTCTTTTGCCTCGGAACAATACTAGAAGAAAACTATAGTGGCAAATGGGGCAATCGAGTTGCACTAGGGGAAGGGAATGGGTGGTTGACTGACGGGATTCAGGGGATGGCTGGGAAGAGGGTAACTACGGCAAAGGAAAAGGGTAGTGGATGACTGGCTAGATTAAGAGAATGGTTGGGAGAAAATGAGACTGAGCCTCAAAGGCCTTTCCAGTCATTGGTGGTTGACTCTTATACAAGGATGGCTGGAAAGATGAGCAACTGAGGCAAAAGGAGAAGGGAGGAACGTAGTGGTGACTTGTGGGATTGAGGAGATGGTCAGGAGGAAAAGCAATTAAGGCAAAAGAGAGAGGGGTGGTGATTGACTGGTAGGATTGAGGAGATGGCTAGAAAGAGAGGTGACCGAGGTAAAGGGACGAAAGAGTGGTGTTTAACTGGCGGGAGTGATGGGATGGATGGGAGGAGCAGTAAAGCAAATGGGGAATGAGGTGGTGGTTGCCTGGCAAGATTGTAGGATTGGCATGGAAAAAGGATGGTGAGATGTGAGGGTAGGGATGTTCACAGTTTGGATCTTAAATCGAACAAACCGATAGAACTATTTTAATTTGGATATTGGTGTTCAGTAAATTGGATACTGGTTTATCCAATTAACATCCAATTCAAATATTAGGTAAAACTGTTTGGAATTGGATTCCGAATTTCAACAACCAAAGTACCAAATAACTAGCCGAAGTTTTAATCGATAATTAGATGTTTGGTGATTGGTTATAACCAGCCGAAAAAATGCAATAACTAATAATATGCATTATTCTTTAGTTATTACTTACCACTAGTGATTTTGGCACACTCTATGTGTGTACCATTTAAAAAAATTATAAATATAACTTTAATTAAATAATTCAGTATTGTTAAATTAGAAAGATTTTTTAAATAAATTTAAGATATAATTTTCTTTAAGTAATTAAAGAATTGGGTAGTTTTAAGTCTCTTTTTTTTCTTCTTTTTTTTTGGGTTATTTGAAGGTAGTTATTTCCTTCTTCTTTTTTCACACTTGATGGTGGTTATTTTTGAAAATTTAAAATAATTAGGAATCTAAAAGAAGAAACCACCATACCAAATGGGATTCTCTCTTTATATATAGTAAGATTACTCAATTACCCATTAGTCATTTAAGTTTTATAAAGTCTAGTAGTCTACCCTACCTACGTTCATTCTTTAGTTTCAGCAAACAACCGCCACCACCCACTCTTCACTTTTCATGTCTTCATTTCACATTTTCTTTGAGTCTCTGTCTCTCAATCTCTATCTCATATTTTGTGTCCATCTCCATTGGTTTCTCCATCGTCTAGGTTGCAACCTAGTCACTTACTAGCGCAGCCAGTAGCTATGACTTCATATTTGATGTTTTTGTGTTTTGAATTGAAGTCTAAAATGTTGGATTTTATGTTTCTTTGATGTGTGGAATCTAGTGAATTGGTGATTTGTCAAGATTGGTGAAAGATTGAAGGTTGTGAATTAAAAAGTTAGAATTTGATTTTTTTTTAATTTATAGGTATAATTTCAGATAAAACGGTAATATCCAAACCTATTCTAAAATTCGGTTATATAACCGATCGAAGTTTAAATTGGATTGGAATTAGATATGAGATTTTTTTGATAAATAACAGAACATTAATCAAATTTTGTATACTGAACAACTAAATACCGACCATTGAACACCCCTAGGCAAGGGTTTGTGTGTTAAATTACACCCCTAGCCCTAATTACAAACTTTCAATGATAAAAATAACCCTCTAAGTCAAAATTTTTACCCTTTGACCGTTAACTGTTAGAAAATCTAACAGTTTCACTTTGCCCCCAAACCGTAAAGGGTCGAGATATAGGTTAGTAAATCATAGGGAGGTGACGTGAATATTAGCCAAATTACAAGGGGGTTCATTGTAATTTGCCCTTATTTTTTTCCAGAAATTGCACTTCAGGCCTGAGCGTACACTTGCAGTTTGTTAAGACAATATACAACAGTGGTAGTTTCCCCTTTGAAACCAAAATGATATACAGTTTGTCCCTTAATAAAATTTACACTATTATATAAGTAAATATAAGGTTGCTTTTAGATGGATAGATTTGAATTGAATGAAGTATTTGAAATGAATGGATCTGAATTGAGTGTATTTGAAATAATATGAAATTTGGGTGAATTTAAAATCCACTCAATTAACCATTAAAATCTCATCCTCATTTATTGGTGAATTTCAAATTCACAACTAAATCAATTAATTTATTTGAATAATTTATTTTAAGTTAGGATTTCAAATCAAATCCACTCAAATCCAGTCTATCCAGACATAATGTAAGAGAATGATGTGAAAATTATTTTGACAAAATTACCCTTCAAAACATATGGACTGGGTTATTTTTAATTATTTCATATTATTTTTAATAAATTGTTGCATTTTCCTTAAATAATTATACATAATTTTCTTCATTTTTAAAGTTAAGCACAAAAAGAAGAAATTTTATAAATATTTTTTGTCCATTTTTCATTTTACAATAACTAAACATAACACATATAAAGATAAAATGTGAATAACCCTGTAGTATCCTTAATATGCACTTTACACCTTGTCTTACCCCATTTTTCATAAACGAACCTAAGGAAAGGAAAATATGATCTAGAATTTTTTTTTTTTTTTTTAAAAAAAGGAAAATTGAGAGGTAAAAAAATGGGCCTAAACTAGGAGCTTGAAAGTGGGACGATTAAGGGTATACTAACTAATTTAAAATAGGGTTTTTCTAAACTAAATAAAATAAATTGGAGTCGTCACCCAATATGTGCAGTGCATGCATGAAACACTAGTTTTAACTTAAGGAAATGATGAAAAATCCTAAAACTTAGAAAAAAAATCCTAAGAGTTAGAAAAACCAAAGTACTAAATTACTAAAAATCTTATATGTTAAAAAAAAAAGTAGAATTAAAATAAATAACACAATTCCTATACCAAATGACTCTTAGTATACTAAAACAAGGAAAAAGGTTCGAGAGTCCGGTTGAGGTAAGAGAAAGACTAAGATACTCTACCAATGATCTAGGAACCGTTTCACTCCTGATAAAGACCAATTGCAAGACTTAAGTCACGTTTCCTGAAAATTAACATCAATTTATATTGAGTTTAAATGTGACTGCTTACTAATTATACTTGCAAGTGCACTAGTCTATCAAGTAGCAAAGTGATATATGAGTAAGAAATTATCGTTATTCCCACAGAGTAAATGCAATCACAAAATAATAACAATTCAAGGTTGGTGTATCTAAGAGAATCGAATTAGAGATTTCTTGTTTAACCTACAACTATCTAGACTAAGTGCAGAAAATTATATCAAAGCATGTAAAATTGCAATGAGATTAATGAAAGCAATAAATTAATATGTGTGAATTTAAAGAAGCAATTCAAAAATAAAGAGAAATAGGATGAATCAATGGATTGAATTTAAATAAAACAAGCCCTAGGGAGTTGAATTTACCTAACTGACAACTTTTAAATTTAAATGTACAAATTGACAAACATAGATTGCGACTTTGAAATTTAAATGACTTTGAAAACTAGATTTGTCATGGTATAATCGTGGGTTCCTTCAGTATAATTGGGGACTAAATTATCATTACAGTAAAATTAGATGATTGCCACGGTAAAATTGGACAAAATTGGGGAAGCATCGGAAAAATTGGATAGTTTTCACAGCAAAGTCAGGAAATTGAATACTCATCTCAATAAAGTTAGACAGTTTCCACAGTAAAGTCAAGGAATTGGATACTCCCCTTGATAAAGTCAAGTAGTTCCCATAGTGAATTTGGGAAATTGGAAAATACTTGCCTTGCAAAATTGGGTAGTTCCCTTATAAAGTCCAAGAATTGTATACTCATCTCAACCTTTAAATTCAGGCGGTTCTTAAAGTAAAGTCAAAGAAATGGCTACTTACCTTGGTAAAGTTGGGCAGCTCCCATGGTAAATTAAGGGATTAGATGCTCTCTTTCGTAAAATCAAGCATTTCTCACAGTAAAATTAGAGAATTGAACACACATTTTGATAAAGTCAGGCAGTTGCCATTATAAAATTGGAAGATTGTTACAATAAAATTGAGCATGAAATTCTCAACCATGGTAAAATCAAAGAGACATGTCATGGTAAAATCGAACATTGAAAATTCTCAACCATAGTAAAATTAGGGGGATTTGATCCTATCTCAATAAAGTTGGACGGTTCCTACGCTAAAGTCAAGGAATTTGGATATAACACTTTTTTTTATTTAATGGCCATGTGACCTACACAACTCTTAGATGTGTAAAAATACATTGACATTCTAGACAAAGTTTATTGTTTTGGAAATATATTTGAAAACTTTTTTGAAAAGTCACTTGAGCTTTGAAAAGCAAATCAATCATAACTTTGAAACTTGAGAATGAAAAGTAATAAAGTACTTAGCATACAAATGAAATTGCACATATGACACTAAGTATCTTGCAAGAGTCTAAAATCTAGAACCTTGTTACTGGATTTGATACGAGACTTTACTTGTTTTTCAGTGAAGTATATCTATACAAGATTGCAAATGTAAAAAAAAAATGCATTTTTTCTTTTCAAAACAATAGTAAGAGCATGATGCGGCGACCAAAATATCGAATTAGTGGTAACAAGTTTGAGGGTGAATTACTTTATATTCTAGTATATCCCACAGATTCACTGCTACATTTTAACATGATTTGTAAAGCATTATCAAACTATTGAATCAAGCTAAAATTTGTCACAATTTGCCTTTGAATCTCGCGGACTCAATTTCAAAAAATTTGTCTCAATTTTCAAAATTAAATCTTGCTTCAAACTTCTTCCCGCATGAAATCTTTAGATTGAATACCCAAAATCAAATCTTGCTTCAAACTTCTTCCCACATGAAATCTTTAGATTGGATACCTAAAATGTAGGCTCAAACTCTATCATTTGCATCAAAATTTGCCCTAATGTCAACATTCATGAACTGCTAAAGTATTTAAGATTGTTCCTGACTCGATACTACAAAAGGATGCCCCATGAGTGTATGAAGCAAAATACACATAAAATGGCATACATTACACAATATATGAACAAATGAATGATTGATTTTTTTAAAAAACTTTATGCTGGGGAAAATACTCTACTACTTTATATGAAAAAATTAACCAACACAAAAACATACATATCAATAGGAACCAGATCATGAGCCTTTTAGAACAAGATAAATTTTACTAAGTCACTTCCTTACCAAGTTGGATATTTGAAAAAAAGAACGAATGTCCTTTTCTTGTCAATTTATCCTTGCGACTACTTTTCTAATTTTCTGCACTTACTAGTTGTAAAATAGTCAACATATGAGCTTATTGGCTTGTAATGCAGCTTTGAAGGTGTTAGCTAAACTGTATATTACAGGATGTGTCCTTGTGACCATTGACGAGACAGATCCAAAAAGATAGATCCTTGCTTCTACTTGTTGTGAAGGAAAAGTCAACAATGGACTAAATGCGTGCTGATTACACTAGCAAATGCACTAGTCAATCAAGTAGTAAAGTAATATATCAGTAAGAGTTATCATTCCCACAAAGATCATAAATGCAATCACAAATCAATTACAATTTTTTTTAATTACAAATCAATTGAATTCAAGTTTTGTGTTAATTGAGAGAATCGAATTAGAGATTTCTTATCTAACCTACAACTAGACTAAGTGCAAAAATTTAAATCAAGAGTATGTAAAATTGCAATGAAATTAAAGGAAACAATAAATCAATACATAAATCTAAAAAAGCAATTAAGAAATAAAAAGGGTTGCTGAATGAATCAACGAATTAAATTTAAATAAAGCAAGCTAGGGAGTTGAATTCACCCAACTAACATGTCCTAGACAGTATTTAATATAGCAATTCAATGACATCATACAGGATAGTCAAGTTAGTTATTCATTTGAATTAACAAGTTGAACAATGCAACTAAATATAGTATTGAACATCGAACCATACATAACAATAGTTGTCTGTTGAACTGCATTGTCATGGAAAAATTATCGATCAATTGAAACCGGCATACTAATCAATGAATCAAAATAGATTTCAAAGGGTGAATCTTAGAACAAATCAATGTTATGGAATATAGAAAACTTTGATAGAACCACGTCATGTACAATAGGAGATTGAATCATTAGTCATAAGGGTATCAAGTCGTGAAATTTTGTTTTAATTCTTAGACTACGTTTCCTAACTATATAAAATGTTCCACAACTAAAGATTTAAAAGACATTAGGTTTAATTCAATAAAAGATATCATCTTTAAATCTACAAAAGCAATAAATCAAAGACTTGAAAAATTGAACATTACGGAGATGGAGATTGGTTTGTCTAAGCCTCCTCATGGATTTGTATCAACCTCGAACAAGTATTTAGATTTGTGAAAAGGAGGCTATTGGAGAGATATTCTCAACTAACATACTAATAGAGAATATATTTAAACACCAAAAGTTAAGCAATTGAACTAAATTAAACAACTCTATTCCTATTCTAATTGAAGAGGACGGAAGGAAATATAAGACATAACATGTTTATTGAATCCCAATGTTCTGTATTTACAGGCAAAAGAGTAAAATAGATTTTTGGTTCTCAATGTAAGGGGTATTCAGAAATTAGCCCTAAAGTTTTGGACAAAAAAATTTAGTCTATTTTAATATATTTAGTCAAAATATAAATGACAAAATCAAAATTTTAATGGAAAATAGTCACGTGTAGGTCACATGCCATCTAAATAAAAAAATTCAAGACAAAATTGTATGTTCTAAAGCAATTGTGCAAATGGTCCCCAAAGTTGACAAAATTTGCAATATAAGTCCCAAAACTAAAAATTTTCTGCTGAAAAATTCTATTCTAATAATAGAAATTGATAAAACTTCAATATCAAATCAATCGAAGCCATCGAGAATTTGAGGAGATGGGAATGATCTTTGAATGTCATAAAATAATATTGACAATAATTAATGATCGCTTTTTAAATAGTTGTAGCCAAATATGATTTTATGGCCTTACGTTATTGCCAAATGATTATGCTTGAAATGAAATTTTATAGATAGATGTATGGGATTTCTCAAATGTTAAACTACATATTTTCCTTAAAATAAACTAATTGTTTACAAATATTGCATAAATTTATTCTTTGAAATTAGAATTTTCATAATATTATAGGTGATAGTACAAAAATATTCATAGTATTAATATCATTACTATTATTACAAGAAAAATGTAACATTAACATTATCATGTTAGGCATCGGACATTATTTAATTAAGAATTTATTGGATGTGACAAAATAAGATTATATATATAAATATATATATATATATATATATATATATATATATGTGGAAGAAGTATATATGTATATGTATGGTGACCCAATATAATTTAAATTACCAAGAAACCTACTGTAAGAGTTTTATCACTATTTTTTCCGAAACCGGATAAAAAAAAAGAAAAAACAGCAAATTCAAAAATAGATGTTGGTCAAGCAATAGAGTACACCACACTATGACCTTTAAATTCATGATCCAAGAAATTCTTCAACTTATGGCCGTTTCTAACAAAGTTTTGCGCCACGTCATCTATGACGTGGCACAACAAAACCATTATTTATTATAAAAAAATTTAGAAAAATGTTTATTTTGAGAACTCTCAATATTCAAGAATTTTGTCATTTTAGCCATGGATGATCGAGTCACGAGAAGCTTGTTTTCTCCTGAGACCATGGTCTTGGAATCGGACCTGTCTCTTATAAGCTAAATGTGTGCAACTTTAAATTGGACCAAGAAATTTATAATGTTTTTATTTACCATTTATTTTCATTTCCTCATTAATATGTGCATATTTTCATTACTTTTAAATTATCTAAGCACATGTACGCTACAAAGTCGGCAATAATGAATACTAAAATTGAAAAGGAAACGCGATAAAATCATACAACCGGTTAAAGTTGGTAAAATTTTGAAATCTATCCCAAACCTTCCCATTTTACAACAGATTCCCGAACTCATATTTGATAATTTAATTACGTGGACCAGAGTCAATTTAGATTAGGTTTATTTTTTCTTTCTAAATTTTGATGTATTTTTGTGTCCTGCGCACCAACACAGGTGGCGACTCTAGGATCTTGTATTCCATAAGGTATTTTATGTATTGTTTATGACCTGTCTCTTATACAATCTAAGAAAAAATAAGAGACAATTGCTATTACCTTTAAATTCATCACCTATTTACTATTTTAAACAAATTACCTAATTACTATTACCAATTTAAAGGAATCAATCACCTATTTCACGAGCACCACATTGGTGCATGTACCAAAGGTTCGCAGGAGGGTGCGACAATCATCAAAAACAGGATATTGAAAATACTGCTAAAACTATTATGAAACAAGAAGGCATTAATAAGAATAGATTACTATTTCTAATGCAGCATTCTCTTATACACAACTAAGATTGTATAACATTTTATTGGAGACACAAGGATCATTTTTAATGTTAAAAAAGACCTTCTAAGTAACTAATTTAAAATGTCCTATTTAAATAAAGATAAAGTGAGATAATATTTCTTCATTTGTACTAATAAAGGTTTAAAATTATGTAATGACATTCTTGGTGGAAATTAAAAGCACAAATGAAAAATATAGGCAAAGGACTCTTCCAGTTAGGTGATTTTTGCGCACAATTTGCTATTAGTGAGTCTCATTACATTTGATAAAGCCAAGAGAAAGGTTCAAAAAAGTCAGAAAAGATAAATTCATTCATTTTGTATAAAAAGAAAAATAAATCATTTTTAGACAAAAAAAATGAGAAAATAAGAGGACTGTCCAAGAAGTAAAAGAATGAAGATTAAAACCATTGGAAGAATATTACTTGTCGTAAATGTAGGAAAAAAGTCATTATGCTAATAAATTAGCAAGGCTAAAAATACTCCACACAAATTTGTTACAAAGAAAAAATTAACAGTTTTCTATTACGATAAAGAAAAAGAAGAATTGATCGTTTCACTTAATGATACTAATTCTTTTGTTCATAGTGATTCTAACAATATTGATGATTTTGATATTTCTTCTTGATTTAGATGATAATTGGATATCAAGACTCTATTCAAACAATGATTGTACAAGAGTTGTTCCCAAAATTTGAAACAATGCATTTTCCTTCCATTCTTGAGGTAAATAATTTTAATATTTTTATCTTGATGATAGTCAAAACCTTTAGAATCTTTGATTTAATTAATGAGTTACAGGAAGATAAATAAAGAAAGCAAAAGAAATAGATTTGTCTATAAAAAGATTTTTTTTTCTTTTGAGAAAATGAATCATCAAAAAATATGTAATAATACGTTCAATATCAAAAATATATCCCCTTTTGAAAACTAGGCAAGTTTTTCTTTTCACCTCTTCTATAAAAGATTTAAAATTAGTGAAATCTTCCATCAAAATTTTACTTTTCCCAAAGATAGATTTTAGACAACCCCTATAATTTGGATCAAAATTCTTTGAATATACGTGTTACCATTCCTATTTTAAAAGAAAAGTGGAATCAACTTAAATCGAAATAAAGCTCCATTTAAATCATAGGATGACTATGTTAGAAAATATGACATTATTCAAATTTGGAAAAGATTTTCCCAAAAGTTGTGAAATATTTTTATTGGTGTTTTAAGAAATGGTGGGAAAGTTATCTTCTTCTAGACACCTATTTTGAAAAATCGACCTTAAGATTTCTTCCATAGATTTTTCATTAGTATATTTTGCTCTCAAAAATATTTTATACAAGTTACATTAGTAATTTCCCTTTTAATTTCTTTTTAATCTTTTGTTTCCTTAATTCAATTGCTATGATTGATTATGGTTTTAGATATTTGAAATACTAAGAATGAGTTTTACAAGGTTTAGTTCTATCTGCATTTTTGAAAAACTTGTACAGTCTTACGTGCTGCAAAAGAATCTCAAATTCATGTAAAATATAAACTTTCGAATGTTTGCATATTTTCAAAAGAAGAAAACTATATTTGGCCAAGTTTTCCTTTTGTTTTACCTATTACTAAAATATCAATGAGCTCCATGTTATAATACAAGGAATGGTCTTTGACCATAGATTTGAATTTCCCTCGGCACCCACTTTACCTGGCGTTGGACCGGTTGCATGATTTTATCGCGTTTCCCTTTTCAATTTTAGTATTCATTATTGCCGACTTTGTAGCGTACGTGCTGTCTCTTATACACATCTAGATGTGTATATTAAAAAATTAGACAAATCAAATTGAAGGGTACCGGACTTTCTATTTGCAAAAGCAAATCATTTTATGGAGGGTCATAAAACGTGGTAGAAAATCGGGATTGTATTATTCAAGAAAAATTGCAGACAAATAAATGATAATATTGTTTCAAAAGTTTGCAATGATTTACCTAATGCATTTTGGCATAGATTTCAAGCGAAAAAGCATATTGTTTATCTTCCCTAAACTCAAAAAGATGAGAGGGTTCCTGGGACTAAAGCTGGACCAACTCGAATGAAAAAAATGATTAGGCTTTTTATGTTAATAAAAATGTAGAAATTGACAGTGACTCCTGGTCCACGTAATTCAAAAAATATGAGTTCGGGAATCCTGTTGTAAAATGGGAAGGTTTGGGCAGATTTGAGTTTTGAATATGATAGATATAAAACTGCATTTAATGTGCCATTTGGTCTTAAAAATGCACCATTTGAATTTCAAAACATTATAAATGATATATGTTCTTCTTATCCTTTTATCATTACTTATATAGATGATATTCTTATATTTTTTCAATCAATAGATCAACATTTTGAACATCTAAATATTTTTCTAAATATTACCATAAATAATGGTATTGTTGTTTCGCGCAAGATTTGAAGGTTTTCCAAACACAAGTTAGATTTCTTGGATATGAATTAAATAAATGACCTGTCTCTTATACACATCTAGAGAATCCTGTTGTAAAATGGGAAGGTTTGGGATAGATTTGAATTTCCCTCGGCACCCACTTTACCTGGCGTTGGACCGGTTGCATGATTTTATCGCGTTTCCCTTTTCAATTTTAGTATTCATTATTGCCGACTTTGTAGCGCTGTCTATTTGCACTTTTAACCCTCGATTTAATTTTAGCCCTCAAATTCTAATTGGTTTAAATTACATTGGCCCTTAAGAAATTTTCTTTAATAGTTCGATATTGAACGAACGCCCTCTACAGGCTGTCTCTTATACACATCTTGTAGCATATTTTTCTTGGTTTTGTTCCAAATACCATATATATAACTAACTAATTCTTCTTTATTGTTGCATGCCTCTTCCTTGTGAAGGGGTTCTATCCCTGTCTCTTATACACATCTAGATGTGTATAAGAGACAGGTACAGGAGAAAGGCAAACAAGCTAAAAGGGATGATATATGCACTTAAATTGAGACCAGCAATAATTTAACTTCATGTTTTTACCTTTATTGATATTTCGTCATTAAATGTAAATTTACAAGAAAAGAAGTAGACTTTTAAGATTTCTTAAGCTTTCTAAACTCTCTAAAGAGTCGGCAAAATGACTAAAATTGAAAAGAAAAACTTGCCTATAAAATCTATGCCCGGTCCAAAAGGGGTGCTATATATAAGAAATTTTCAACAGATTCCCGATTATTTTTGATGATGTCATTGCTAGAGTACATCATTTTGTTATTTTTGATGTCTGGCGCACCAACACACCGTGGCATCCAATGTGTTCTTACATCAGAAAAAAACATATTCTTTTAGCATCAATATCTCATTTAAAGCTTTTAATAGTAAATAGGTTTCTTTTTGGTATTTTTGATTATTCTTGATTTAGATTTTGTCATTTAATCACCTTTTCATCGAAAATAATTTTTCTTCAAAGAGGAAGTGTGGGGGTGCGAATCATCAAAAACAGCTTTGAAAATACTTCCAAACTTTTGCAACTCCTGTGATGGCCTCTACTTGTTTTAATTGAGTCTTGATATCCATTTCCATATTGGAGACACAAGGATCATTTTTAATGTTAAAAAGACCTCTAATGAGATTCATCAAAATGTCCTATTTATCATCATTAATGGTATAAATGAACAGAGGAATTTGAAAGACTCAATTTAATTCTTTTCCTTTGGAATTTGTTGTTTTTTTCTAGTTTCCTATTCGTCTTTGTCTAATGGAGACTATTCTGTTGCTCCACATGACTAATTTTATATAGCAAAATTTTCCTTGCGACAATATTACTTTCATGATGATATTTTTCGATGAAGTATTTGTACTTCCAATAAAGGTTTTGAAGAAGTAATGACTTCAAATTAAAAGAGAAGGGTGAGTTATTTTAGGGCCTAACCCTTTCATTAGGAGATTAAATAAAGCTCAAGAGAACAGGTTCAAAATTAATATCTCCACATTTTATCCACCACTTAGAAAAATCTCAAACATCCTCCGAATTTATGGAGAGACTTGAGTAAAAGATTGAACAAATATGAATATGTGGAAGTTTCCATGCAAAAATAAGTGCTAAAAATATTGTTATAACTCTAGTAAACTAGAGAATTATCGTTTCACTCTTTTTCATTCGAGTTGGTCTAGCTTTAGTAGGAATCATCTAGATGTGTATAAGAGAGCGATCTCGACTCGCTAAATGCTAAGTTTTAAGGGCAATTTTGTAAACTTCAGCCCAAAACCTTGATTTTGCCTTGTATAATGCTGTTACACTATTTAAGCTAAATAGGATTAGTTTTAAATCGAAAATAAAGCATTAGATAGTTAGAGAGTGTTAGATAGTTTATTCTTTGAGTAGAGAGTTTTCCCAAAAGATAATTCCATAGATTTGGATAGCTTAAACTATAAGTTATTTTTTTCTAACACAATAGAAATTTCTCTTAACTTTCATCTTAGATCTTCTTGCTAAAAATTTCTTGTCAAGTTTAAATTTTTATTAGATAATCATTTGTGGGCATTTTAAGCTTCAATTGTAGATATAATTTTGGTTCAGATTTGTACTTTCTTATCCATTTTAGTGAAAAAACTTTCAGTTTGCTTTCAAATTAGGGTTTGTAGGAAAATTAGGGTCTTATCAATTTATTGCTTTCTATTTTCAAAAGAAGAAAACTTTTTGTTTACCTTTTGTTTTAATTTCTAACTTTAATGAGCTTGTAGTTAATAGGAACTCTTAGTAGGTTCAAATCATCTTAATTTTATTGTGATGGAAAAAAATCCAAAAAAGAAAAGGGTTTAATTTCTTAGTTTATCTTTATCAAATTTTTACTTTAGAAATGAATGCTTTTAGTATTAAATTTTTCTTTCTTCTTTAGTCTTTCTAGAAAATCAATGATTGATTCTCTTGTTCTATATTTTAGTTTTAATTAGATTAAATTAGGTTAGAATTAAAATTATAGCTTTCATTAGAAAAAAAAGCATAGTTCTATCATCTACCAATTGATTTAGCTGATAAAAAATGATTCTACACCAATACCCTTAAACCTTGGTAATTGAAATCAGCAATCCTTGTGGGAGCGATCCCTACTTCCCTTTGCTACTAGTTGACAACCGTATACTTGCAGGATGCCATCTAGTTAGAAGTTGGATTTAGGTGTTCATTGAATTATAACTAGATCCCTATTAAAGAAGATTTGCATCAAGAACTTTTTGGTTATTTATTCAAAATTGATTCTCTTCGGTTTTTGCAATATTCAAGCGCTTTATGGGTCGTATGTAGATTAAAACTGCCCTCTTCCCCTTCCTGGAGAAAGATCTGTCTCTTATCCTGATGTAAGCAATGACGTCATCAACCTGTCTCTCAAACACATCTAGTCTTATCCAGATGTGTATAAGAGACAGGTGTAGGGGTCTTCAATTGGTCCACCTCCTACACACACCTCATGAATTTTGAAGAAGTCTTGGACATAAATAAGGAGCTCTGCTTCTACTGAAGTACATGAGCCAATGACTGTCTCAACCACTACAAGGAAGAGGCATCATGGACCGATAACAAATCCACCGGTGGTTCAGCATCAAGCTAATCAAGCAAATGCAAGTAGTGGAGCGTTGAATATACTAAACAAGCAAGACCACTAATTTAGCTCAACAAAGCATGTTCAGGAATGTGATGAATAACATGGCAAAGGCGTTGGAGAATCTAGAGAAACCTAGTAGTGTGAATGCAATGACTTCTTCTCCAACTTTCAACCAAGCATGAAAAACATGTGATTTTTGTGGAGGCGGCCATGCCAATGGGAGTTGTGAGATGCCATATGGGGCTAATAAGAAAATCAATTATGTGGCTAATCAATCTTCATTTCCAAGGAACCAATCCGGAGCTTATGGGAACACTTGCAATCCGTCTTGGAGTAATCACCCAAATTTCTCATGGAGTAATTTTTCTTCACCAAGAGGAAGTGTCCAATCTAATCCTCCTTACCAACCAAATCCCCACCTCAAAATGGCCAACACACTCAAGCTTGATATCCCGAATTCTTCATCTAGTCCTTATCAACCGCCACATCAAAGAAATGTCCAACCCAACACATATCAAAATTTTCTTTTCCTTTGGAATTTGTTGTTTTTTCTTTTCAAAACCAACAAGTCTTTGTCTAATGGAGACCTCCTTTCCATGACTATGCAAATTTTTTCAACCCATGTACCATTTTTCGATCAATATGCTACTAGAGAGAATTTGGGTGAAGAAGATGTTGGAGAAGAGAAGTCGGGTTTATTTGAGAAGGCCTAACCCTTGGATAGGAAAGCGGAAGAGCATAAAAGAGATTATGATCTCCATTTGAAGGCTTCGACAAACATCCTCCGAATTTGTGGAGGAGAGTTTGAACAATTGGGGCAATATGGTTTCCATGCAAATAACCGGGAATTGAATAATCTAGACAAATAGAGTTATTTTCCTATTATAGGGGCATTTTGAGTGATACTAAATTCAAATAAACCCCAAGAAGATTTTAGTTAATTTCTTTCAATGTATTTGTATTTTCGTTTTTGAATGCCATAACCTTAAGGATTTTGTGGAAATTTTAGTTTAATTGGTTGAATCTAAGGAGAAGAAAAAGGTGGAGGAAGGAAGCAAAGAGCAAAGGTCTAAGGTAGTTGAAAATGAAAGGGAAGTGGTTGATGATGAAGCTTAGAAGACTGTCTCTTATACAGATCAAGATGTGTTGACTAACTAGGTATGAAGGATCTTTTGGCAAGTTAGAAGTTAGAAAGTGGGATTAGATGATGAGAAAGTATGTCTTGATGCCCAATGTAGTTTGATAGCTTATTATTCAAAGTTTTGCTAATAGAAATTTCTTAACTTTCATCTTAGATCTTCTTTAAATTTCTTGTCAAGTAGTTTTATGATACCGGTGAATGTTGGAGGAAAATAGTGGCATCGATCAAGCTTTGTGATTTGGGGGCAAGCATAAATATTTTTATTTGCTTTCTTAAAGGCCATTTATGAAAATTTCTTTGCTTTTAAATTAGGGTTTGTAGGAAAATTAGGGTCAACAATTTATTGTCATTTAGCCAACTTTTCAATATCACACTCCAATTTTTAGTTAATTCTTAGTGGGTTTCCTTATTTATTCGAGAGAAAATCAAAAATATGGCTTGGAATTTCTTAGTTTATGTGCTTGTATAAGTTTTTACTTTAGAAATGAGTTTTAGATTAAATTTTTCCTTCTTTAGTTTTCTAGTTGATTTCTTTGTGCTAGATACGGGTGAAGAGAGTGAGATTCCATTGATTAAAATTAGGGAGGCCTTTCTTGAATAGTTCTACCTACCAATTGATTTAGCTTAACTGCACCAATACCCTAAACCTTGATGTGCACAAATCCTTGGGAAGTTGATCTTTGCTACGAGTTGAAACCGTATGAATCATCTATTGAATAGGATTTAGATGTGTTTGAATACAATGATAATATTCCCATTGTTGAAGAGAAATCAAGTGCTAACCAATCTCATAATTCTGTTTTTGCATTAAAATGCTATGTCAAATGTAAGATTAAATTTAGAAGTGAGCCAAGGCAATTCGCTCAAGTTTTTAAGTGTTCGATTTTTATGTTTGATAAAGGAAAATCTTGCGAGAAATGAATTGAAAGAAAAACCACCCGATAAAGGATATTTTGTTTTGTGTTGATGAAGAATGAAGAGCCAGTTTTGCAAAGAATAGGGAGCACAATGGTGATATCAAGAGAACTTGAGAAGGCATTGAAAAGAAAAGAAAATGGTTTGAGAAACAATTTGAGATGTTAATTGGGGCACTAGCAATGGCTAACATGGCTAGAAAGAAAGGACTTGTGCATGGAAAACCCAAAATCAAGGGTGGCTTAGGAATAATCATGAAGAATGGAAGGCCATTGAGGAGTATGCACTAATTTTCCATAGATGGGGTGAACCAAAAGAGAAAGGAGGATCAATCATCCTCAATTACTTGGAATGAGGATCATGCCATAGTCAAGCCCATGCCAGTGGAGATGGACCAAATGAAGACGCCCTACTTGGGAGGCAACCCAAGTCTTTAATTTTGAGGCAACCCAAGTCTTGGACATAATTTAGTTTAATAGAGTTTTACATCGGATTTTTTAGTGTTCGATGAGGGTTTTAATTTGTTTTGATTTGAGTAGGGCAAATGGTCATGCTGAATCCTAGAGAACCAAAAAATTTCTTGGCGAGTACTTTCCTCCTGCAAGTTGAACCGCTAAATGGTGCTAAAGGAATGAGTGAAAATTGTCATCATTCTAACTTGTAAATTTTTGTTTGTAGGTTATCCTTGCAAAGATGGACAAAAGTGGTCAAGAGTGCTAAGCAGCATCATTCGTGGCTTCAAGTGTCAAAAATTCACTTATAATGGTTGAGCTTCAAGAGACAGCGAAATCTCAAATTATGAGCCTCCGCCGACCATATCATATAAGATCTCAACCTCAAGACTTGTTGGATGGTACAACCACTGGACCGATAACTCCACCGGTGGTTCAGACCGCGATCTCAAGCAACTGCAAGTCCCACGTCTAAACAAGCCTAAGATGCCTTCGCTCAACAAAGGCATTTTTCATGAGTCGATGACCGGCGTTGTCTCAGAGAAACCTAGTTCCAGAATGCGATCTCGACTCTAAACTTCTCCAACTCAACCAAGCATGACATGTGATTTTACACCGAGTTGAGACCGCGGTCTGCCAATGGGAGTTGTGAGATGCCGCGATATGGGGCTCAACATCGAAAATCAATTATGAGACCGTGGCTAATCTCAATCATTCATTTCCAAGGAACCACCGCGAGCTTAAAACTTGCAGATCCGCGGTCTCGATTGGAGGAATTTTTAAAAGATCGACCCTCTTTTGTTCTCACACCAACAACCAATCTCTCTATTCCAACCAAATCTTCCCTCTTTCAAAATGCCCTAACCCACTCAATCCTCCGAATTCTTCTTTCATCTTCACCTTATCAACCGCCACATCACAAGAAATGTCCACACCCAACACATATCAAAATTTTCCCAATCCTTCTGTTTTCATAGGAACATCAAAGCAAAGACCACCTTTCCATTATGCAAGATTTTCCCAACCCATGTGGACCAGATCAATTTGGCTTCAAGGAATTTGGATTGACATAAAGGCAATTTTGGAGAAATTTCAACTCGACAAAAGAACGGTAATATCTTTCCTTGAATTATTAGTTGTAAATAGCAATTTTTAAGACAATTGTGGAATTTGGTGGATTAATTTGTGAGAAATTTGTGGTATTGAATTAGTGAATATGTAAACCCCAAGGACAAGTAATTGGTGAAATTCTTTGTTTGAATTGTGATTGAGTTGAATTGAAATATTTGAACAATTGTTGGAGGAATTTGGAAGCAAAGTGATTCAAAAGTCTAAGGTAGTTGAAAATTTTGCTTGAAAGTTGGATTTTGAATTGGTTGATTGAATTCCTTTTAGAAGCTATGATGAGAGGGTTTATGGCAAAAGAATGAGATCAAGGTATCCAAGAAGAAGCATGTGGAGGAACCTTTGAGGGACTGGATCCATCAAGAAAAAGTGCCATACCCTCAAAGACTCATTGATCCAAGAAAGGAGGAAGATCGAAGCAATTACCCATTTCTTGGAGGTATGTGATCAAAAGATTGAACTGTCAACATTCCTTTGAGTGATGTCCTCACCAAGATGCTCCAACTATGCTCGTTTCATGAAGGATCTTTTGTAACAAGGAAGCATGAAAGTGGGATATGATTAGAAAGTATGGAACTCTTGATGCCCAATGTAGTGACCATTGTTCAAAGGCATTTGCCCCGAGTAACTTACGAAGATTCCCAGGAGTTTTAGCGATAGGTGAAGTTGGAAAAATTAGGTCAAGGCATCGATCACTTTGTGATTTGGGGGCAACGCATAAATATCATTGACCAAAGGGCTACCTTTATGTTAAGGATCAACAATGTCAATAATATCACACTTTGGTGGAATTTATGTCGAGTTAGAAAATCGATGGCTTGGAAGATGTGCTTGTATACGGGGTTGAAAAGTTGGTATTTTCCGTTGATTTCTTTGTGCTAGATACGGGTGATTAGAGAGTGCGATTCCATTGAT
Source organism: Cinchona pubescens (assembly GCA_025175665.1). NCBI lineage: Eukaryota > Viridiplantae > Streptophyta > Magnoliopsida > Gentianales > Rubiaceae > Cinchona > Cinchona pubescens. The sequence continues at coordinate 159,152 of JANKKI010000171.1, forward strand.
TTTAGGGAGGCATACCTTGTCTACCGCTCATGCATTAATTGATGTGCACATTGATCTTACGAGCAATTGAATTTGAAATACAATGATAATATAAAGAGACAATGGATGCTAATCTCATAATTTGCCATTGCTGTGATAAGGAAAAGGAAGTGAGCCAAGTGGAATTAAGCAAGTACTTCTTCCGCCATGAAATGAATTGAAAGAAAAACCTCGATCAAAGGACTCTCATTAGTGGCTAAGTTGATGAAGAATGAAGAGAGTTTTGCATTTCGTTAGAATAAGCACAATGCATTCAAGAGATTGGGGTCCAAAAAGAAAAGAAAATGTAGTGAGAAACTTTATCGATGTTAAGGGGCACAAGGTATGGCTAGAAAGAAAGGACTTATTCTATGGAAAACCCAAAATCAAGCTTTAATCATGACTGGGATCCGTGAATATTGGTCAATCATCCTCAATTACTTGGACATGAGGATCATTAGTCAAGAGTGAGGAGGTCTTGGGAGGCGAACCCATAGTCTTTAATGCAACCCAAGTCTTTAATTCACCACCATCTTTGCACCATAGTATGGTTTGAATTAGAGAAAAAGATTTGAGTCCTTTTAAGTTGAGGTGCTAAATAATGAGTGAACATCCTAGTAGTTTGAAGGATCCTTGCAATCGGAGAATAAGTGTCTAAGCAAATAGGATGGTGAGAGAAGCGATATGAGACCAGCATCTCACCAAGGAGGTTAAGGACCTTTGCACCATCTCAAAACACCACAGCCTCTAAACCCTAAACCACCATACCTCAAGGAGACTTCAAATGATTCCGATACCCCAGGTGTAACTCTAAACTTCTACAAAGTATTTTACAATGCCCCGGTCTCAAAGTGAAGAAGTCTCAAAGTTGAGACCTGATCTGTCTTTGAGTCATCTCACAATCAATTGGTAATGCACAACAACTTGAGACCGCGGTTATTGGAAAAGCTTTAAGATCGATTCCTCTTTTCTTCTCACAAACTCTCTCTATTAGGCACTCTGGGTCCAAAACCCTAACCCCAACTCCTCCCATGGCACTTCTGGTCATCTTCACCTAGTGGACAATTACACCAAAACCACACCCTACCACACATTTCACTTTGTTTTCTATAGAGATCTAGCAACACGCGGGTGAAGATTTGTGGAAGACTGGCTTCAGGGGATTGACATAGATGATGATCACAAGGAGGCCCAACCTAGTGACGAAAGAAGGTCAAGACGAGATGGAATGATTAATTTGAGAAATTTGAAGCCACCAATTGTGGACAAGTAATGTGCAATGAGAAGAAGACCGGCCTTGATCATTGAATTGCTAAATTTGATGGAATGATGATGATTTTCACTACTTTCATTGGACACCATAGCTTTTAATTACTTTAGAATTATGTTTGTTTTATTTTCAGTTGGATTTTGAATTGAAGTGTTTTAGTTTTTCTTTCTTTTAAATATGTAGAGGGTTTGGCTAATGGCCTTAAGTGATGCCAAGTGATACATTTTGGATGGAACTTTATGGTGATGAAATTTCTTTTGGATTATTAAACTTACACTTGGTAATTAGAAGAGGAACTTTGACCTAACCATGTTATTGCCTAATAAGAGTAATATGGCTAAACGGGACCCTAAGTCAAAGATGCCATCTTTGCATTAGTTGATGAGTTGAAAAGATGGAATGCGCATTGATTTTGTTTGAAGCTTACTTGGCGAGTGATTAATGCATTGCATGGTTTCAATACTTGACATTTTTATTCAATTTTAAAATAAGGACATGGATGCAATTAAATATGCCATTTGTGATAGGAGGGTAGAGTGGATTAAGAGTACTTTTCGTGAAATATTTTTGTCAAGGACTCTCATTTTGTGGCTAAGTTGTGGTTTTATTTCGTTTAGGCGCATTTTGGGTCCAATGAGTGGATCGAGGACAAGGTGATCTTATTCTATCAACTTGCCATCATGACTGGGATCCCGTGAATATTGGTCACCTAATTATACAAGTTTTTAGAGAGTAGATGTTTATCTTTTTGTGGGACGACCCATATTTTATGGAAATCTAATTCACCATCTTTGGTCATTTTATTTATTTTGTCATTGCCACATCCTAGAGGAAGGATCAATCGATTATATGTCTATAGGATGGTGAGAGAATATGAGAAGCACCACCAAGAGAATTGATCAATTACCACCTCAAGGTAACTCAATGATTCCGATACCCCGTGTTCAATGCCTTGTGATGATCTACTCAATTTTATTGGAAAAGCAAGTTACTTCATTTGTCCAACCACCAACTCCTCCGTGGCACTTTGGTGTTAGTACCACACATCACGAGAGATTTGCAATATGATGATCACAAGGAGGCCCATAGTGACGAAGAAGGTCAAGACGAGATGGAATGAAGAGAAGAAGCCACCAATTGTTCATTTGATCATTGTAATTTGATGAATGATGATGATTTTCACTATTTCATTGGACACCATAGCTTTTAATTACTTTAGATGTTTGTTTTATTTTCAGTTTTGGAGAAGTGTTTAGTAAGTTTTGGCTAATGGCCTCATTTGATGCTTTATGGATGAAATTTCAATTAAACTTACACTTGAAGTTTGGTTATTGCCTAATATTATGGCTAAGGGCATAAGTTGATGAGTTGAATGGAATATTGATTTTGTTTGAAGCTTACTTGGCGAGATGCATTGCATGGTTGCTCTTGACATTTTTATTCAATTTTAATTCGGGCTTAAAGTAGGACATTTTAAGTTTTTCGTTATTTTTGGGTTTTGTCTTGATGTTTAATTTTGGGTTGGAAGGATGATTTATTCAAAAATAAAATTGTTTGGGGATGTTTATCTTGTCAAATCCACTTGATGATTATTGGATAGGTAAATGATGATTTTTGATGTGCCTTGTGAGAACTATGATTCTTTTGTGTGAGTGAGTAGTTCATTTGCAATATGAAGAATTCATAAACTTGGCATTGCTATAAATTGAAATTTTAGGAAAATTTATTTGAAATGTTGTTTCTTGTCAAATCACTTATATTATGTGGTTGATGAACAGTCTTTTGGAAAGAAATAAGTTAAATGAAGTAGAAGGAATTTTGGGATATTTAACACACGTGTGTTTGCATAGGGAATGTTCTTCTAACTTGTGAATAATTGATATTCGAGATTAATTTTTGGTACATTTCACTCATTTTCCTTTGTTTAGGGCCAAAAAAAAAAGGAATAAGGCGAATACGGGATTCCGAAGCTGTCTCCCATGTTGTTTCTCCGAATTAAGCGATTAGAGTAGTAATAAGGCGAGTACGGGACTCCGACATGTACCCATGTTGTTTCTTCGAATTAAGTCATTAATAATTGCGTTTTTCATATACCAATTAGTTAAGGAGTAAATGTTTGTAATACTTAGCATTAATCTCATATTACTTATTTCTTGTTAGATGTTTATTCTCGAAATGTGTGACAATTGCATTTATTGATTCCTAATTGAACTTCTATTTTAATGTCTCTTATACACATCTAGATGTGTTTAAAACATTTGTGATTTGAGATGTACTATAAGAGACAGTCAAATTCGAAGAAAAAACTTTTGGTAAGATCTCGTTTGAGAATGGTAATGCTTGGTGGTCATTGTGAAATCTTGTGTAGTGAATGAATTTGTGCTTCTTTGTAAATTGAAATTTCAATTTTGGATTAATTTACTCATATTCTTCATATCACGTAGTGTTGAACATTTCTTGAGAGATTAATTGTTTTAATCAATTTCATCGTGTCACGTCAACTTTGGAGGTGTCTAAATGTTTGAATGTTAGTGTTGAACATTTCTTGGAGATTTTTAATTGTTTTAAGTACATTTATTGTTAATCTTTATTGTTTTGTTTTGCTCGGGACTAGCAAAACGCTAAGTTTGGGGGTATGATAACTCTAGTAAACTATAGTTATTTTCCTCTAAATTATAGCATTTTGATAGTTTAAATTCTGAAATTAGATACGTAATTGAAGATTTTAGTTAATTCCTTTCATATGTATATGTATTTTGGTTTTTGAATTAATTATGATAATTTTGTGTTAAATTTTAGTTTAATTAAGTGCTTAATGGTGTTAATATTATGCATGTTAAAAATTAAAGGTTTAGAAGCTGGAAGGAACAAAGATCAAGGGACCAAATTGGAAAATGGATGAAATGAAGATTGCTGAAAGGAGAGTCGAGATCACGGTCTCGACTATTCCAGACCGCGATCTCGACTCGAGAATTAGCTTTACTATTTTAGAGTCAGATCGTGGTCTCAAGTGTTCCAGACCGCGATCTCGACTCGCTAAATGCTAAGTTTTAAGGGCAATTTTGTAAACTTTCAGCCCAAAAACCCTGATTTTGCCTTGTATAATGCTGCACTATTTAAGCACATCTGTCTCTTAGTTATGGAGTTAGATAGTCTAGAGAGTATTAGATAGTTTAGAGTAGAGAGCTTTAGATAATTCTAGATGTTCTAAATCTCCATTTTGACAAGGCCTTTTTTCTTCTAATAGAAATTTCTCTTAACTTTCATCTTAGATATTCTTTAAATTTCTTGTCAAGTTTAAATTTTTATTAGATAATCACAGTGGGCTTTTCGTAAGTTTCAAGTAGATATAATTTTTGTCACATTGCTTTCTTATCCATTTTAGTGAAAATTTCTTTACTTTCAAATTAGGGTTTGTAGAAAAATTAGGGTTCTTATTAATTTCTTGCTTTCTATTTAAGAATTTTCAATTTCTAGCTTTAATTTTTAGTTAATTCTTAGTGGGTTTCCTTAATTTTAATCGAAAAAGTCCAAAAATATTGAATTCCCTATTATCTTTGTCTCTTTTTGCTTTAGAAATGAATGCTTTTAGTATTAAATTTTTCTTTCTTCTTTAGTCTTTCTAGTAGATTGATTCTCTTGTTCTAAATTTTAGTTTTAATTAGATTAAATTAGGTTAGAATTAACATTATAGCTTTTATTAGAATAGTTCTATCATCTACCAATTGATTTAACTTAACTACACAAATACCCTTAAACCTTGGTAATTGCAATCGACAATCCTTGTGGGAACAATCCCTACTTTCCTTTGCTACTAGTTGACAACCGTATACTTGCGGGATGCCAGCTAGTTAGAAGTTGGATCCAATTAGGTGTTCATTGAATTATAACTAGATGTGTATAAAGAAGGCATCAAATATTAAATTGGATCATAAATGACAGAAGACTTTTTTGGTAGATACAGAAGTCCAATATTCTTCTTCCTCAAAAAAGTTTGAAACATATATTTCTAAATAGCGAAGATAAGCATCACGAACATGTTTAAGAGACAGTTTTTTGGTTTATCAAAATATTATGAATGCTTATAGAACCAACTTGGAAGAGATTTTTTATTTTCCAATATGGATAGACTTAAATGAATACACCAAGAATGCTTATAATCTTTATTTTGATAATAGAAGGTATTAAAGAATGAAGAATTCAGATCATAATATTTAAAACAATAGCTTTGATTATTTAAATTAGAAGTAAATCGAAAGTGAACAGTAAGTATTCCCCACTCTTGAACGATGGGTACCTTTTTTAAAAAAAAAATTTGAAAATTAATTTCATAATCCCTTTCAGAAGGGATCCAACCTGTAGTATTTTTGAGATCATAGTACTCCAACAATTTGAATGATATTGTCTTGTTGAACTTTGATGAAATTTAAAAAACTGCATAAACATGTCTAGATTTCAAAGGGTAGCCAGTTATAATATAATAACTTTGATAGAAGTTATGACAATATTTTTTAGACACAAGGGTATAAGCATTTTGATTTATTTCTTCGGGTTCAATATATAAAATGTTAAGTTGTTGACCATTAGGTTTAAATTCATCAGAAGAAGGATTAGGAATATTCCCTAAAATAGTCATTTTTGAAGGAGATGGAGATTGGTTTGTATTTGAAGGAGATGGGTTTTGACTATTTAGGATTTGTGAAAAGGAGGCTATTGGAGGATATTCTCCAGCAATAGGTATATGCCCATAACCAATCTACCTATTTGTCCTATAATTGAGGAGGAAGGAGAATTTACTCCTCTCCCTTGCATGCCTCTTCCTTGTGGAAGGGTTCTACCCCCTCTTCCCCTTCTTGGAGGAAGATTCATGGAAATTTCCTGTAAGAAGCAAAAAATTCTCTAGTTAAGAAATCAAGAAGAGAGTTAGCTGTTCCTTTAATATATTCAATATCAAAATCAAATACTGATAATATTGATTGCCATCTTGCAAATAATTGTTTAGAAGCAATATTTTTTTATGTCTTTTTCCAAAATATATTTTGCTGATGAACAATCTATTCAAATCAAAATTTTCTGATTTAATAAATCATCCTGGAATTTGGAAACGCATAAAACAGTGCTGAGAATTTCTTTTTTAATTGTAGCATATTTTTCTTGCGTATTGTTCCAAATACCAAATGTTTATCTAACTAATTCTTTTTTATTGTTATGGGGATTTCTTTGTTTAAGTATTTCTCCATAATCAATATCTGAAGCCACTACAAGAAAAATGATTTATTGTGGCTTTAAAATCAAGTCACAAAAGGCAAAATGCAAGTCTCAAAGCCTTTTGTGACCCCTTCGTGACCATCAAATTGGGGTCACCTTCTACAAAGTCACAAAAACGTTTGTGACTTGCAGTGAATTAATGTCATACAATAATTTGTGACTTGAAACTATACTTTTTGTGACTTGTATTTGAGTGTAGTAAAGGCTTAACCCTTATGTGACTTGCAAACATACAAGTCATAAAGATCTTTAATGACATGTTTTACAAGTCACAAAAGGTTTCATGTGACTTGTAAATATTAGTCATAAAATCTTTTATGACTTGGATTGCTTCTATGACTTGCATGTCACAAAAGGCCCACCAATTTATTCTTTTTATTTTTTTACCAAATAATTTGGAATCTTTTCCTTGTCTTTTTTTTTTTCCAAAATTAAATAATCCTACAATGAAAATCCAATATACAATAATACTAGCGAATATGATAGTTGAGATATAGTGAATCAAGTATTATTTTGGTTTCTGCCATTAATACAATACAAGTAGGTATCAAGCATTTCAGTTGATAGTTGAGATATAGTTAATCTTTTCCCTGTACTTCACAAGAATTTTTAACTGAATACCCCATTCACTATAATGCCCAAGTGTTATCCTAATATTTGAACAAGAAGGAAAATAGTTTGCTCTGCCAATAGCAACACTTGATGGATCCTATTACAAAATGCTTTGTTTTTCTTTCACTTCCATTTTCTGTTTCTCCACCTTGCTAGTAGCAAAGGAAAGTAGGGATTGTTCCCAGGCTTCATAGAAGAGTAGTCTGTTGAATCATATTAGGATGACACTTGATGCATTATACAGAATTGGGGTATTCAGTGAAATAGAAAAAGAAAAGGTACAATTCACAAACTAGTTGCGGCCATAATATCAAAAGAAAATACTATCACAATAAAGTCAACCATGGAAAAAAGAAGAAGGTTGGAATCACAAAAGGTTGAGGGGCAATGATATTGCCACAACAAATACCTTTATGATACAACATATTTTCATTCAATTACATCCTCACTCCCAATTGCCTTCAATTGCAGTTTTCACTTCAACCCTACTCTCAATTGCACCCTTCACATTCTCAAACTCTTGCTCCATAACATATGCACCAAATAATTATTACAGGTTCTACACCATATTCCTCCAACCTGCAACAAAGGGTCCTAATTTGTTGAACCCATCAACCTTAATGTCTGCAATTTCAGTTTATTTCACCCCAAAATTATTCCTTGCACTCCCATGGACACTCAACCAATAATGAGTTATGTTAACAGTCAAGAAATTATGAACCATATGACCATAAATCTCATAAAACCTTGCAACATCTCTGTCCCAATAGAAGGTTTTTGGGTTTCAGTTTATTTTTAAATGTTATTTAGAGAGCAAACTATATCCTGGCAGAGCAATTTTGATTTTTAGGACAATATCTAGCTGATAATGCTTCCCTATAAAATCACTAAGAAGAAAGGATAAACCAAAAAAAGGGAAAAAATATCTTACCAAATTCCACGACCTCAATTCTCCCTTGTGCTATACTCAGCTGGAACCTGGAAAGTAGAGTTATTTTAGATAGCAGGAATGCAAAATGAATATAAGAAAACTAGAAACTTCAATACCTGCATTCAAATTTATCATGTGAAGCACCAAACACCCAACCTCGGGGCATGGGTAAGGCGTCCAAATCCATATGATTCAGTAGGAAATCAACAGTTTTCTGCATATACTTGAGCTTCATGCTAAACTCGGCTCTCATCTCTGTTCTTATCCCTTCTCGTAGTTCTTGCATTGTCTCTCCTCTGACTTCTTGTAGAACTTCCTCTCGTATTTCTTGGACAATTTCAGCTTGTACTTCTTGGAGAATTTCAGCTCTAATCCCTTGGATGATTGACATCCTATCATTCTTGGACATGTGCTCTTAGTCCATTGGGATATGTTTTCCTACACGTCTCATACAGCCCCCTGTGTCTACTCCTCTATTATAAAGCCACACCTTGTTCTTGAAAGCCTCAGTTTGATCTCTCTCAGGTTTTTGAGACAAGCTGTTCTTAAGTTGAGCCTACAAACAATTTTTTGAAATAAGAAAAAATGAGTAAGAATGTAATCAATCTAACTAGAAAGATTAAAATAATGTCAAAATATCAGTATAAGATTAAGAAATATTACAATGAGAGTATGCGTATCTTCATCTTTGGCAGGCTCACGTGTATAACAAAATAGGTCTACCAGTGAAGTGTCTAGACCATCAAATTCCACCTAGACAATTATAAGAGTTATAAAACATCTTTCATGAAAAATCATCAAGAAAATAAAAGTGAATAAAAAACTATACCTTTTTTCTTATATTCTTGAAATTAGTCCGTCCTGTCCTATGTGGAAAGTGCAATTTTGACTTATTAGATTTGTTTCTCCTTGCAACCTCTACATGATTAATCAATGATTCCTTTAAAAAATAATATATACATGATGATACAAATTAAAATAGCCAGCAGATCAATTTTCAGATTTCAGAATCAGACTCAATGTGCAAGCGGTTAAAATTTTTTGCCCCAGAAGATAGTCCCAAAATTGAGCACTAATCAACTAATGCTTTTCTTCCAAAATTACAAAACAAGAACATGCACAACCAATCTATTTTCTATCAAGAGATTTTAATTCTGATCTAGCAAAACTGAGGACAACTTAGCAAATGTTTGAATGAACTACAATTTATTCCATGTACCTTTCGATTGTATCCAAAGACCAAAAAAGAGAAGAAACGTAGAGCATTTAAGAGATCTCAAAATAGAAATTCTAATATATGAGAATTAATAAAATAACCTGAACTTCCTCCAAACTCCAATATGAAATCAGAAGTTACCACTATTGTGGTTCTATTCTTTCATCAGGTACTTGCTGTAATTTCTCCAAATTATCCATATTTTTTAGGTACATCTACTTCACCCTATATTTCTAATTTTTCCACTTTGTGCCTATGCTATTTAAAATTGCTTCCCTAGCCCTATTTGTAAAATTGGTATTTGCCTGCAAAAATACATTGAAGGAATAAATACAATAAAGCCAAATGATAACTTTACTGCCTTATATTTGTATGCAACCAAATATGTCAATTCCATCACTAAACTAACCAACACCTCCCTCTAGATATCTAAGATTTAGTGGAAGGGCACTTCTGACCAAGACGGGTATGTAAGAGGTACTCGATGCCCATTTCGTGCCAAAATTCCAAGGTTACTATTAAGAGATTCTTCATCTGGTCCTTCAATTTCTCCATTCTCGGTGAAACATACTAGATGCTTTTCACTTGTGTTCCACTTGTTAGAAGGTTTAGCTATGCCCGGACCTGATTACTTTAGATATCGAGTTTGTTCGTGTGTTGTCTCCTACATACATAAGCCTCAAGCAAATTATGAACTTAGCTGAAAATTTTAGGTAGTTAATGATGCAGTGTGCATTCAGTATGCTACAATTCATCTGCGCTCCAAAAACACACAACTTGTTTTCCTGGTAGACAAGCCAACCAACCACTCACAATTCATCTCAATTTAGTCACATTATCAAGCTAGAAATTACCAAAGATACCTCAAGAGAAACAAAATTCGAGCATCATTAGATTGCAAACCATGGAATGAGATGTTCTCAAAATTCTTCCTTACAGTTGATCAGCAATTGATGAGCACGAACACAACCTCCAATTAAATTCAAAAACAACATCAACAATGAAAAAAAAATCATCTAGAAATTAGTATGAATTCACTGTATTCTTATCACTTAATCAACCATGACATACATTCTGACATTCACATATACACATCTAGACAAGTATAAGAGACAGGGTATATGTATGTAATTGATTACCAATTAAATGACTATTAAAAAATAGAATCCGAGAATTGTGATGGCATAGCCATTGGAATAAATTTTTTTCCAATAATAGGGTACACAAAAATGATCATAATTACATGTAAACATCAATTAATGAAACAAAAACAAGAACCCACAAGAACCAGAAGAGAGGGGGATACCCAGAGGGATAAACATTTCCAAATAGGACATTAAGGCTGATGGGTTCAACAAATTAGGACCCTGTCTCTTATACACATCTAGATGTGTCAGAGAAACAACCATGAAAATTGGCAAACAACACCAACAGAAAGCACAAAATACCCAGCAGAAAGGGTTGAAATAATATCTAATCTCATAAACACCATTTGAAACAATTATAGCCTTACCTAAGCATGTTTATACATCCAATCAATCCCACAATACAAAAATTAAACAAAACAAATAGGAGCCAAAAAGCCACAAAACATTAAGACTACTACCAAAACCAGAAGTAGAAAAGGTTTTGTACTAGATTTGGCTAGTTATTTGTCTCTAAAACAAAATCTAAGAGTCTAATGAATTATTATATGAAACCCAAAAAAGGAAGCAGTTTGAAAATGCAGCAGGCTAATAGCCAATTAGAATTACGTTTTGAAATAAAGGTGGCAATTAGTAACTTTTGAGTTTAGTAGTAAATTCAATATACACAAAAGAAGTAAAATGAAGCACAAAATCTAATTAATACCAACCATAAGAAAGAAAAGACTATGTTGTATACCTAAACTATTAGTGTGATTTTTTTACGAGTCTCCGAAAAAATTTTGTGACTAGCTGCCACACATTACACAACTTGAGGTCTAAGATATAGATGGTAATTACATGCAACAGACTTCAAAAGTAAGTCTGAATTGTTAGGTGGAATGTTAAGTAATTGGAGCTGAGATTACAATCCATACAATTGATGTTGATTCCATGTTTGAGGTATAAAGGCATTAGCACTGGAAGATGCACTGCTCCTATCATGTACTATATTAGCCATGGTGATGCCCTTTGTTCTTTTTTTTTTTTTATCACCCATGATTATACTTGAACATAAAGAGAGCAATATTGGAAGGGTCTAAAAAAAAAAAGAACAAAGGGCATCACCATGGCTACATAGTACATGATAGGAGCAGTGCATCTTCCAGTGCTAATGCCTTTATACCTCAAACATGGAACTGTCTCTTATACACATCTAGATGTGTATAAGAGACAGGCATCAATTCTATCTTATTTAACATTAGATACCAATCCTCTTCAAAACAAATAGTATTTCTTATTCCAATAACATAACAAGTCTTTAATAATCCAAACACTACAATAGTTAATATACAAAAAACTTATTAAAAACTCTTGCACATTTAGACATAGGATAGAGACAGTCTCTGACTTGTATCTATGTTATTTAGGAGTTCATATGGTTTTGCAATGTGGTAAAAAAGGTCATTATGCTAATAAGTGTAAGGTTTTTACTTAATACAAAATTTGTTATTTGAAAATACTTGTCTTTATATTATACTAAACAGTTAGTAAAGCTAAAGAAAATTCATGGATCTTCTTCTAAGTCTTCAATTCCAACATTCTCCACAATTATGGCTTCATCTGCAATCAATAGTTCCTTTCATTTCTTGCCTTACCCATCCACCACCTCTGTCATTGCCCAAGGGTCGGTCATCTAATTCTTGAGGAATTATTGGCTCAATGTTTCGATCTCTTGAGTAAACATCAAAATTATCTCTCCTTGTCATTTTTGCTACAACCTGCCAGCTAGGTTCCAAAGGATCAGCCATATAACAAACTTGTTCTGCTTGAGTTGAAAAAGTAAATGGTTCATCAGTGTGTACGTTTTCAGGATACATTACATGGTCAAAATTGACCAACATGAATTTGAATTCATCTTGTTGGAAACCCCTTTCATTGTTGACCCAATCACACCTAAACTACAAGTACTCCATGTTGTTTGCATAGTAGATCTTAATAATATCTGTCAAAACTCCATAATAGGTAACTTTTCCTAGAACGGGGTTCTTGTCCTTCACACTGGCATAATCATAGTACTTGCTTTACACAACCCACTATTTTGTGTCGTTTTGCTTGACTCATGGGTCTTGGTCTTGAAGTATGAAAGTCATTGACCATGCAAGCTTTGTACATTCTAGCCCACTGACTGTCTCAGCCAAAATTGTTATATCTTCTGATATAGATTCACTTGATGTATGGCATAATTCTTCAACCTGTTGAGTCATAAAAGGTCATATTCTAGCAAGAAATTTTTTTGATCACTAATATGTAAGGTTTTCTTTAAATACTTCTTCATACACATACTTGTTTTTTGAATCATTCATGAAATGTTTCATTATGGAGGCGCCGAATCTGATTTGGTTTAGCATGCGGATAATTCACTGCGAGAGTTGACATGTGAATCCTGTGTCAATTAAAATAGTTGATTAAAAATCCAAGACCAAATTAGATGGATAACGTAAAAATAGAAAAAATAAATGACTTACTCTCGGTATGGTTGCACAATATCTAAGTTGTTGAGTACGTAACGATGTGCTTGAACCCAAGAAACTCGGTCAAGGAAAACTTTTTTACCAAGTACAGGATGATTTGCACAAGCCTCAACATCATGTTCAATTCTTGTTCAAATACCTTGAACAAAAATTGAGGCACTATTCTATAAGATATCCTTTACTAATTGATCCCTTAGCCTGAGCTTTATTACGAACATATTTCTTTAGAGTTGAAAAATATCTACAAATTAAAATGAATGATGTCACACAAAAAAGTAAATTTTCTAACTATAATCAAACCTTTTACATTAATACGAACCTCTCAATAGGATACATCCATCGAAATTGGACTGCTCCAGCCATTATAGGCTTCAACAGCTAAATGTATAAGAGTTCCATTATATCAAAAAATGATGGAGGAAATATCTTTTCCATGTGACACATCGTAATTGCAAGGCGATCTTGATTTTTTTCCAACTCAAATTTGTTGTTTAACTTCGAGCATAATTGCCTAAAGACGCTAGAAAGCTCAATCAATACTTTCACCACATTTTTTTGGCAATACCCTACGTATTGCTATGGAAGCAATTGTTGCATCAACATGTGATATTCATGCATCTTTAGACCCCTTATGCTTCGATCATGTACACGCCTTGCGATATTTGATCCATATCCAGCTGGCAATTTCATTTCTTTCAAAACCTTGCAAAAGATATCTTTATCAACCGGACTTAGAGGTAAAAGAAGTAGGGGACAAGACAAGACTTGAACATTTTCTAATTGGATGCAATGGCTTTCTAATTCCATGTTCTTCAAGATCTCTTCGAGAGTTCAAATTGTCCTTAGATTTTCCAACAAGACCCATTATCGTACTCAACAAATTATCACAATAATTACCATCTATATGCATGATATCAAGATTGTGAGGTACCAGATTGGTTGCCCAATATGGAAACTCAAAGAAAATACTTTTCTTTTTCCAGAATTGATGCTTATCATGATCAAAAAGCTTTGTTCTTCTTTTCTTAAGATCTTTCTTTTTGTATTCAGTTAGTACACCATCCAATTGTTGCAACATCCCCATTCCATATAAAAGCCTTGGAGCTTCTTCCCATTCCATTTTTTTGTCAAATGAAATCATTATCCTTACGCATTCTATCACTTTTATGCAGGAATCGTCGATGACTTGTATAACAAAATTTTATACCGTGCTTCAACCAACAAGATTTAGTATCCCCTGCACAACGAGGACATGCCTTCCCACCCCTTGTACTCCATCCCGACAATATTGCATAAGCAGAAAGTCACTTATGGTCCATAATAAAGCCGCCTTTAGTGAAAACGTTTCACCAGTAGACGCATCATAAGTTTGCAAGCCACTACTGAACAGTTCCTTTAATTCTTCAATTAGTTGCTGTAAATATACATCAATCTTATTGCCAGGTCCTTTGGGACCATCAATGAGCACAGATAGAAATAAAAAACATTGTTTCATGCACAACCATGGTGGCAAGTTGTACACTATAAGCACCACGAGCCATGTACTATGTGCCACACTCATTCTACCATATGGGTTGAATCCATCGCTAGCTAGTCCAAGTCTAACATTCCTAACATCACTAGCAAAAGATGGATTTTGCTTATCAAATTCGGGTTTCCAAGCTTGAGAATCAGCTAGATGCCTAAAAGTACCATCATCTCGACGTTTTTCAGCATGCCATTTCATTAGTGAAGCAGTTTTTGAAGACATGAAGAGTTTTTGTAATCTTGGTTTTAATGGAAAGTAACTCATTCGTTTTACAACTATCTTTTTACTCCCTTCCTTGTATCTAGAAGTTTCACATATTTCACACTTATCTTTCTCTTCATCTTCTCCCATGAACAACATACAATTATTAGGGCATGCATCGTAAGTCTTACACGTGAAACCCAAGTCTTCAGTAATCTTATTAGCCTAATCATACAAGTCAGGGAGGTTAGATGGCTTTGGAAGAGCTCTCTTGAATAACTAAAGAAGAGACGTAAATGACTTGTTGGTCCAATTAGATTCTACCTTCAGTTGCATAAGATGGGTAGTGAAAGAGAGCTTTGTAAACATCTTCAGATCCCGGGTACAACTATTTTTAAGAAGTCGTATTGTTTCTTCATTAGGCTTGGGTAATTGAGGGTCTCTAGGGTCACCTGAGGTTTGATTCTCATCGACTCTATCAATGTGCATGCCCATTGCATCCTCAAGCATGCCTACCATATCATCTCTTGAATCAGAATGAATCACAAATTGATCATTTTGATTTTCTTGTAAAGATGCATAGGCCTCCCATGATATACCCAATTCTTGTACGGTTTGTGAATCCCTCAAAAAGACAATGGTCATTGACATCTCTTACATTCCTAAAATATCTATTTCTACACTGAAGGCATGGACAATAGATTTTTGACTTATCTGTCCAATTTTTTGTAGCAAACTCTAGAAATTTTCTAAACCCCGTGATATAGTCTTGTGAATGAATATCTTCTACATCAATCCAACTCTTGTCCATATATTTCAAGAAAATAAACAAAAATGTAAAGCAATGCAACAGTTTACCTATTTGACAAACAAACCATCTCATAAAAATCACCGTTCATAAAATTATTTAACATAAAAGAAGCAATGGTAGATACAACAAAAAAAATAGTAGATTAAGCTTCCTATATGTAGGATGCATAAAGAAAAAGAACTGCAAACCATATGCTAATGTACTGTCCTGAAGACATTGTATGATGATATATGCATTTTCTTTGAACAAGTGATCTATCAAATTCGGATATATACATACAGTTCTAAAGACATATACTCAAGTTTGGACAGACAATAAAAATTAAGCATTTCAATATCGAGACTGCTCACAACTTTGCATTTTATTGATGTATATGCCTAGCCAATTTGTTGACATTCAGAACCCAATTCAAATACATCCTATCACAATAATTCTTTTAGTACGATTTATGAATTTTAAACAGCTATATTTATGAAAATTTCTTTGTTCTTTGCATTTTATATAGATATGCAAATGACAGATTAAAAGTTAATCTTCATTCATCAATCTCATCTCACACATGCCTGATCCTTTACTCTTCCATTTATCAATTTGCTACTTGAATTTGCTATTCACTCCAATTGAAAATATTTTGACTTTTTCATGAGGATAAAAACTAAATGATATATAAAAACAAATTTGGAAAGCAAGAAAAAATAACAAAACTAGGATCAAAGTGTATAGGCATCAAAGATCAAAAAATATATGAAGAAAACAATGAAATATTAGCTCGAAATAGGGTTCGAGATTGAAAATTAAGAGTTTGAGCTAAAAAAATTTAGAAAATTCAAAGCTCATAACTAACCGATTAAGACTAACAAAAGTTAATCTCACAAATTAAAAATTGAGAAAATTAAAACTCTCAAAATAAAGCTCACAAATAGAAACCGGAGATTCGACATACAAAAACGGAGAAACAACTGAATAAAGAATTGATATTGCACTCAATTGGGGTAATCTGTCCTGATTTCATGCAATGACGGATGGCCTATCTATTGGAAGGCAGGTGTGAAGAAGGATATTACTCTAGTACAGGTGAGCTATCCACTCACAGCGAGGTTTTCTTCCTGATTTGCTCACAACAGCAGCGGAGGAGGACTCTTCCTCTCACAGCACTGAGACATTGAGATATGATAAACACGGCGTTGATCAATTTGCTTTGTTTCTCTGTTTAGACATCTTGATAAACACGTGGCTTACATGCACTTATTTAAATCTATCACACATGAACTAATCTAATGGCTTTGAGAATTGTGGGAGTTAGTGCTATTGTGGAGTCAAATGGCTTAAATGATTTTAGTACTAATCTAATGGCTTTGAAAATTTTATTCACGTGTTTGCTATTGTCGAGTCAGAGCAGTATTCATGTTTTTTAAATACCAAAATAAAAGTTAAAAATTGCTCTTCAATTGTTTTTTAAGCTTGTATTTTTAGAAAATTTTGCGACTTGTATAATTGTGAGTTAGAGAATTTTGTGACTTGTATAATTGTGAGTCACATAAATGTATGTTTTTATGGCTTGATCATTGTTGACCACGTAAACTACCTTTATGTGATTTGTAACTTGTGGACATAAAAAATGTGACTTACAAAAAATACAAGTCACAAAAGGATGATTTTTCTTGTAGTGTACTAGCATCAGTTTCAACAATTTTAAACCAATTAAAATTTGCCAAATTTAAAAGTGGTAAATTTGTAACTTTTTTCTTGATCCTTTGAACAGTAGTTGTGTGTGCATCAGACCAAGGTAGAGGATTCTTTTGAAGTCTCTAATATAAAAGCTTACAAATCCTATGCAAGATGTTTGTAATATTCCCTAATATAAACTAAACTACAAAGAAACCTCTGTAATTGAGTATATGTTTTATTTCATCAGGAAATTTATCAGTAAATTCAATAGATCAAGCAATAGGAGTAATATGACCTTTATTTAATTCATATTCAAGAAATCTACCTTGTGTTTGGAAAAGCTTAATCTTGCGAGGAAAAATAACAATACCATTATTTATGACTATATTTAGAAAAATATTCAGATGTTTAAAATGTTGATATATTGATTGAGAAAATATAAGAATATCATCTATATAAGAAGAGAATATATCATTCATAATGTTTTGAAATTCAGATGGTGCATTTTTAAATTAGACACCAAACAGCATAACATAAATGACCAAATGGCACAGTAAATGCAGTTTTATATCTATCACATTCAGCAACTTGAATTTGCAAAAATCCTGATTTTAAATCAAATTTTGAATAAATAACCGAATCAATAGTTCTATTAAGCAAATATTTTTTTTATTTGGAATAGGGTATCTAATCCATCTCAAAACTTTATTTAATGGTTTGTAATTTATAAATAGTCTAGGAGTGCCTCTTTCAATTTCTGAATTTTTATTAACATAAAATGCTGAACAACTCCAAGGAGAATGAAATTTTCGAATGATATTTTTTGAAAGCAGATCATTAATTTCTTTTTTACAAAATTCAACCATTTCACTATTCATTTGAGTTGGTCTAGCTTTAGTAGGAATTATTTTTTCATCAAAATCTTTTTCATAGGGAAGATAAACAATATGCTTTTTTGTATGCCAAAATGCACTTGGTAAATCATTGCAAACTTTTGAAACAATATTATCATTTATTTGTCTAATTTTTTACTTGAATAATAGGATCTTGCAATTGATTTTCTATTTTACAAATAAAAATTTCTTTTTGGAAAAATTTAATTTGATTTGCTTTTATTCTAATATTCTCATGCAAAGCATTTACGGAATAAGAATTTAAATCATGAGCTTGTTGCTGAGTGACAAACTCAAAAGTTAAATCATTTTCTTTATTATGAAATATTTTTCCATCACAACAATATGGATGCATTTGAACAATGAATGGAGTTCCTAATATAACATGTTTATTGATATTAGTAGTTAAAACAAAGGATAAACAAATATAGTTTTCTTTTTTTGAAAATATGCAAACATTTGAAAGTTTATATTTTACATGAATTTGAGATCCTTCTACAGCATTTAAGACTGTAGAAGTTTTTTCTAAAAATTCAAATGGAAGCAAACCTTCTCTCATAGTACAAATATCAGCACCAGAATCAATCATAACAATTGAATTAAAAACATAAGTTTTACTAATTACTAATGTTTGTATAAAATAGTGATTTTTGAGCAAATATGCCTATGAAATCAGTAAGAAATCATTGTCAGATTTTTCATTGTGTCTAGAAGAATATGACTCAGGCTTTTCTTCCAAATAATTTCTTTTGGGAAAATATTTTCCAAAGAATAAATATTTTCTAACATAGTAATCCTATGCTTTAAATCCTTTATTTCTAATTTAAGTTGATTGACTTCTCTTTTTAAAATAGGATAGTAACAGGTATATTCAAAGAATTTTGATTTATATTGTCTAAAACCTCTTTAAAAGTAAAATTTTGATGGAAGTCACTAATTTTGTCTTTTATAGGAGGAGGTAAAGAAAAATAGTTTTCATTTTTCTAACATTATTTATTTTTTCATTTCCTAAAATCTTTTTATATTGTGAATAATATTGCTTTCATCGTTTATCATCCTGTAACTCATTAATTAAATTAAAGAAAAAGTTTTGACTATCAATCAGAATAAAAATGTTAAAATTATTTGCCTCAAGAATGGAAGGAAAATATTCCCATTTTGGGAACAAGTTCAATCATTATTAATAATACAATTATCATCTAAATTTGAAGATACGGAAGAAGAACTATAATCATCAATATTGTCAGAATCACTATCAAAAGAATTATTATCAATAAGTGAAATGATCAATTCATTTTTTTCTTTATCATTAATAAAAAATCAATTAATTTTTTCTAACAAATTTGTGATATTTTTGGCCTTACACTTATTAGCATAATGACCTTTTTTACCACATTTATGACAAGTAATATTCTGTCTAATCCATTCTTTTACTTCTTGGTCAGTCCTCTTATTTTCTCTTTTCTTTACAAAAAATGATTTATTTTTCTTTTTATAAAAAGTTGATTTTTCTTTTTTCTTTTTCTGAACCTTTTTCTTGGGCTTATCAAATGTAATACGAGGCTCACTAACAGCAAATTGTGCTAAAAAAATCACCTAAATCAGTCCTTTGCTTATATTTCTTTATTTGTGCTATTAATTTAATGCCATTACATAATTTTAAACCTTCATTAGTACAAACAGAAATAATATCACCATAAGTAATATTATCATAAGGAACATTTTGTCCATCATGATAAGATTTCAAAGTGGAATTGAGCAAACAAATTAGGGAGACTAGAAATAAATTTTTCTTTAAAAAACTAGAATTACAATCGGGTCTTTGCATAACTCTAGCAAGAAAATTGTCTTTATACCATTTAAAGTGACATAAAGTAGGACATTTTAAATTCATTAGAAGTTCTTTTTGAATATTAGAAATGATCCTTGTGTCTCCAATAAAATGTTTAACAATATCAGTTATAAGAGTTAAAATTGCATCAGAAATAGTAGTTTGAACAGTATTAATGCTTTCTTGTTTCATAATAGTTTTAGGTAGTATTTACAATATCCTATTTTTGATGATTAGAAAGATAATTTTCCAACGAACCATTTAAAACACTAGTAAAACCATATATCACAACATATACAGCATCCTTTTTACAGGTGCCTTTGTTTTTCAAAATTTGAATCGATACATCATCATTTTTCTCAAAATAGAAATGATTTGATATGGAGCTTGATTACCAATATTCCATTCAAAAATGGAACGAGCACCGAGACTTTCAAGAGGAACAATAGTTTCTAATTCCAAATCTATGGAGGTTAGTCTTGATAATATCTATCTATATGGGAATAATGAGGCTGAAACTATTTAAGATATTCATATTTTTTGGATTTTCTTTTCTTAAGGGGAAACAATTTTGAATTTTCAAAAGAAGTTGAATTTTTAGAGGAATTATTGTGTCCAGCAGTTTGAAACATAGTATAATAATCTGATCAAGTTAATCTAGATTTTCATCATTTTCATTATGATGAGGAGAAAGACGAGGAGAAATTTCATGATCTATGGATTCAGATATAGTATTGATATTTAACTTTCCTAACTTCTGATTAATCAGAAGTAAACATTCATCAATAGAAGTAGAAAAAACATTCAATAGTAATTTATTATCCATTGGTTTAATTAGAGAATGATGTGAGTTAGGAGTAACCGGAATATGAAATTTATTCTTATCAATAGGGGGTCTTCTATCAAAATCAAGATATCCTGAAGAATTATTTAATTTGGTAGAAACATTATTCAATTGTTTTGAAATAGTAGACAGGTTTAAAACAATATAGTTTCCTTGCTGGGCTAATTTTTGTAAATCAACTTTGTTTTGATCTAAATAAGGAATAGCAATATCAACATCATTTAATCTAACTTCAGTATTGGGAGGATGAAAGAACGAATAGTTTTATTTTGACCAGTTTGATATTTTTTTAGATAAAACATAAGTTTCTTAGGTATCTTCTAAAACTGAAATATTATTTTATTATTAATTAAAGATTCTCTATATTCTACATAAAACCATTTAAAAAACTCAATATGACAAGTAGTAGTTTTAATAAAATCTTAAAACTTATTTTGAATTTCTTTTTGTTGATTTTTATTATAAAAAGAAAAGAATCAATTTCTAAACAAAGAAAGATAAATACTACTTATAAAACTATAAAACTGCTTAAGCTTAGTATTTACGCTTAGTAAGATGATTTAATTAATGAGTTACAGGATGATAAACAAAGAAAGTAATATTTGTCACAATATAAAAAGATTTTAGAAAATGAAAAAATAAATATTTTTTTCTTCACAGAAGAAGTGTTTGAATGCTTTCCTTCCAAATTTTTTGCAACTCTCGCAAGGGCCACTGCTTATTTTAGTAGAGTCTTGATATCTATTTCTGTATCAGCATTGGGATCTTGAGATTTATCAAAATCATCATCATAAATCAAATGAGCAAAGGAATTTGAAATATCAATCTTTTCTTTTCCTTTGGAATATATTCTTTTCCTTCGTCTTTGTCTAATGGAGTATTCTGTTGCTCCATGACTAATGTTATAGCATCAGCAGTATATTTTTCAATATCTACATTTTTCGATGAAGTATTTGCTTTCAATGGTTTTGAAGAAGATGCTTCAAATTGAGAAGGGTTTATTTTAGGGCCTAACTCCTTTCATAGGAGAATATACTCCTAAACATTCAAAATTAATATCTCCACATTTTATTCTCCACTTATTCTCAAACATCCTCCGAATTTTTGGAAGACCTGAGTACGGACAAATATGAATATGAAGTTTCCATTCAAATAACCGTGGAATATTAAATTGGATCATAAAATGACAGAAGCCTTTTTTGGTGGATACAAAAGAAGACTATTCTTCTTCCTCAGAAAAGTTTGAAGCATATACATCTAAATAGCGAAGATAAGCATCATGAACATGTTTAGGAAGTAGTTCCTCAGGAATAGAAAAAATATTGGAACCATTGATAGAACCAACTTGGAAGAGATTTTTTATTTTCCAATATGGATGGACTTAAACGAAGCCACCACGAATGCTTATAATCTTTATTTTGATAATATAAGGTATTAAAGAATGAAGAATTCATATCATAATATTTAAAACAATAGCTTTGATTATTAAAATTAGAAGTAAATTGAAAGTGAACAGTAAGTATTCACCCACTCTTGAATGATGGGTACCTTTTCAAAAAAAAGTTTTTGAAAATTTAATTTCATAATCCCTTTCAGAAGGGATCCAACCTACAGTATTTTTGAGATCATAGTCAACAATTTGAATGATATTGTCCTGTTGAACTTTGATAAAATTTAAGAAACCGGCATAAACATGTTCTGTATTTCAAAGGGTAGCCAGTTGTAATATAATAACTTTGATAGAAGTCATGACAATATTTTTTAGACATAAGGGTATAAGCATTTTGATTTATTTCTTTGGGTTCAATATATAAAAGGTTAAGTTGTTGACCATTAGGTTTAAATTCATCAGAAGAAGGAGTAGGAATATTCCCTAAAATAGTCATTTTTGAAGGAGATGGAGATTGGTTTGTATTTGAAGGAGATGGGTTTTGACTATTTAGGATTTGTGAAAAGAAGGCTATTGGAGAATATTTTCCAGCAATAGGTATATGCCCATAACCAATCCACCTATTTGTCCTATAATTGAGGGACAGAGGAAGGAGAATTTGCTTCTTTCCCTTGCATGCCTCTTCCTTGTGGAAGGGTTCTACCCCCTCTTCCCCTTCTTGGAGGAATGGAAATTTCCTGTAAGAAGAAATTCTCTAGTTAAGAAATCAAGAAGAGAGTTAGTTGTTCATTTAATATATTCAATATCAAAATCAAATACCGATAATATTGATTGCCATCTTGCAAATAATTGTTTAGAAGCAATATTTTTTTACGTCTTTTTCCAAAATATATTTTGCTATTGAACAATCTATTCCAACAAAAAATTTTTGATTTAATAAATCATCCCAGAATTTGGAAATGCATAAAATAATGCTGAGAATTTCTTTTTCGATTGTAGCATATTTTTCTTGCGTATTGTTCCAAATACCAGATGTATATCTAACTAATTCTCCTTTATTGTTATGGAGATTTCTTTGTTTTAGTATTCCTCCATAACTAATATCAGAAGAATCAGTTTCAGCAATTTTAAACCAATTAAAATTTTCTAAATTTAGAAAGTGGTAAATTTTTAACTTTTTTCTTGATCCATTGAACAGCAGCTGTGTGTGCATTAGACCAAGGTGGAGGATTCATCTAAATATTCCGATATAAAATGTGTATAAGAAAACTATTAAGATAATCTCTTATATATTCTCCAATATAATTTAAACTACCATGAAACCTCTGTAATTGAGTTTTACCTTTGTAATTGAGTTTTATCTTTTATTTCATTAGGAAATTTATCAGCAAATTCAATAGATCGAGCAATATGAGTAATATGACCTTTATTTAATTCATATCCAAGAAATCTATCTTGTGTTTGGAAAACCTTAATCTTGCGATCAGAAACAACAATACCATTATTTATGGCTATATTTAGAATCTTATTTAAATATTTCAAATGTTAATCTATTGATTGAGAAAATATAAGAATATCATCTATATAAGTAATGCTAAAAGGATAAGAAGAGAATATGTCATTTATAATGTTTTGAAATTTAGATGGTGCATTTTTAAGACCAAAAGGCATAACATTCTATTCAAAATGACCAAATGGAACAGTAAATGGAGTTTTATATCTTTCACTTTCAGCAACTTGATTTTGCCAAAATCTTGATTTCAATTCTAATTTTGAATAAAATTTTGAATCAATAGTTCTATTAAGAAAATATTTTTTATTCGGAATAGGGTATCTAATCCATCTCAAAACTTTATTTAATGGTTCGTAATTTATAACTAGTCTATGAGTGCCGCTTTCAATTTCTGAATTTTTAGTTACATAAAAAGATGAACAGCTCCAAGGAGAATGAGATTTTCTAATGATTTTTTTGAAAGCAAATCATTAATTTCTTTTTGACAAAATTCAACCATTTCACTATTCATTTGGGTTGGTCTATCTTTAGTAGGAATCATTTTTCATCAAAATCTTTTTCAAAGGGAAGATAAACAATATGCTTTTTTCTATGCTAAAATGCATTTGGTTTACCACTGCAAACTTATGACACATCTAGATGTGTATAAGAGACATTTTAGTTCTTAAAGTATAGGATCCTGCAATTGATTTTCTATTTTATGAGTAAAAATTTCTTTTTGCAAAATTTAATTTGATTTATTTTTAATCTAATATTCTTATCCAAAGAATATACACATCTATAAGTGTTTAAGAGACAGGCTTCGTAGCTGAGTGAAGAACAGCAATATAGTTTCTTTGTTTATTATTTTTCCATCACCATAATATGGAAGCATGTGAATGATGAATGGTGTTCCAAATATAACATGTTCATTGATTAAATGATGTCAGTATTGCTACTCATTATTTAGATCAAAATAAAGTTGATTTACAAAAGTTAGCCCAGCAAGGAAACTATATTGTTTTAAACCTCTCTACTATTTCAAAACAATTGAATAATGTTTCTACTAAATTAAATAATTCTTCAGGATATCTTGATTTTGATAGAGACCTGCTGTTGATGAGAATAAATTTAATATTCCTGTTACTCCTAACTCACATCCTTTTCTAATTAAACCAATGGATAATCTAAATTACCATTGAATGTTTTTTCTACTCCTATGGATGAATGTTTACTTCTAAGTAATCCGAAGTTAGGAAAGTTAAATATCAATACTATATTTGAATCCAGAGATCATGAAATTTCTCCTCTTCTTTCTCCTCAACATAATGAAAATGATTTAAATCTAGATCAGCTTGATCAGTTTATTTCTATGTTTTGGACTGCTGGACACAATAATATCTCTGAAAATTCGACTTCTTTCAAAAATCCAAAACTGTTTCCCCTTAAGAAAAGAAAATCCAAAAAATATGAATATCCTAAATAGTTTCAGCCTCATTATTCCCATATAGATTGATATTATCAAGACCAACCCTTATAGATTTGGAATTAGAAACTACTGTTTCTCTTGAAAGTCTCAGTACTCATTCCATTTATGAATGGAATATTGATAATCAAACTCCATATCAAATCATTACTACTTTGAGAAAAATGATGATGTATATTCAAATTTTGAAAAACAAAAGCACCTCTGATCATTCAAATAAAGGGATGCTGTATATGTTGTGATATATGGTTTTACTGTTGTTTTAAATGGTTGGTGGAAAAATTATCTTTCTGATCATCAAAAGCAGGATATTGTAAGTATTACTAAAACTTTTATGAAATAAGAAGGCATTAACATTGTTCAGACTACAATTTCTGATGCAGCTTTAACTCTTATAACTAATATTATTAAACATTTATTGGAGACACAAGGATCATTTCTAATGCTAAAAAAGAACTTCTAATGAATTTAAAATGTTCTACTTTATCTCATACACATATAATGTGTATAAAGATACACATCTAGCTAGAGTTATAAAAGTATCAATTGTAATAAAATTTTCAAGGATGCTGTCTTTTAGTACTCCCTAATTTATTTGCTCAAAGAGTTATTCCACTTTGAAATTTTATCATGATGGACAAAATGTTCCTTATGACAATATTACTGTGGTGATATTATTTCTGTTTGTACTGAAGAAAGTTTAAATTATGTAATGACATTATTACGTCATAATTAAAAGGACAATTAAAGAAATATAGGTAAAAGATTGAGTTAGGTGACTTTTGTGCACAATTTGCTGTTAGTGAAAAAGATAATTACATTAAATAAGGCCAAGAGAAAGGTTCAGAAAAAGAAAAAAGATTAATCTTCTTTTTATAAAATGAAAAATAAATTACCTTTTAGAAAGAAAAGAGAAAATAAGAGGACTGACCAAGAGGTAAAAGAATGGATTAGACAGAATATTACTTGTTGAAAATGTGGGGAAAAATATTTCAAATTTTATAGAAAAACTTAATAGTCTTTCTATTAATGATAAAGAAAAAGAAGAATTGATCATTTCACTTATTGATAATAATTCTTTTGATAGTGATTCTGACAATATTGATGATTATATTTCTTCTTCAGATTCTTCAGATTTAGAAGATAATTGTATTATTAATAATGATTGTACTTATTATCAATAAGTAATCTTATTCCATCCATTCTTGTGTAAATAGATTTTTAATATTTTTACTCTGACTGCTGATCAGAAGTCAAAACCTTTTCTTTGATTTAATTAATGAGTTACAGGATGATAAATAAAGAAAGCAATATTTGTCACAGTATAAAAAGATTTTAGAAAATGAAAAAATAAATAATGTTCAGAAAAATGAAAACTATTTTTCTTTACCTCCTTCTATAAAAGATAAAATTAGTGACTTCCACCAAAATTTTACTTTTAAAGAGGTTTTAGACAATATAAATCAAAATTCTTTGAATATACCCGTTACCATTCCTATTTTAAAAAGAGAAGTTAATCAACTTAAATTAGAAATAAAGGATTTAAATCATAGGATGACTATGTTAGAAAATATTTATTCTTTGGAAAAGATTTTCCCAAAAGAAAATTCTTTTGAAAAAAAACCTGAGTCATCTTCTTCTAGACACAATGATTTCTTACAGATTTTATTAGTATATTTTGCTCAAAAATATTTTATACAAGTTACATTAGTAATTAATAAAACTTATGTTTTTAATTCAATTTTTGCTATGATTGATTTTGGTGCTAAAATTTGTACTATGAGAGAAGGTTTAGTTCCATCTGAATTTTTTGATAAAACTTCTACAGTCTTACATGCTGCAGAAGGATCTTAAATTCATGCAAAATATAAACGTTAAAATGTTTGCATATTTTAAAAAAAGAAAACTATGTTTGTTTACCCTTTGTTTTAACTACTACTATCAATGAACATCTTATATTAGGAACTCCATTCATTGTTCAAATGCATCCATATTATTGTAATGGAAAAATAATTCAAAATAAAGCGAAGGGTTTAACTTTTGAGTTTGTCACTCAGCAACAAGCTCATGATTTAAATTCTTATTCTGTAAATTGTTTGCATGAGGATATTAGATTAAAAACAAATCAAATTAAATTTTCGCAAAAAGAAAGTTTTATTCATAAAATAGAAAATCAATTGCATGATCCTATTATTCAAGAAAAAATTAGACAAATAAATGATAATATTGTTTCAAAAGTTTGCAATATGTTACCGAATGCATTTTGGCATTGAAAAAAGCATATTTATCTTTATTCCCATTTAAAACAAGATTTTGAATTGAAATGATTTTTAGAGGTAAAGTTAGACTCAACTCAAATCTATAGTGAAATGGTTGAATTTTGTAAAAAAGAAATTAATGATTTTCTTTCAAAAAATATCATTAGAAAATCTCATTCTCCTTGGAGCTGTTCAGCTTTTTATGTTAATAAAAATTCAGAAATTGAAAGATGCACTCCTAGATTAGTTATAGATTACAAATCATTAAATTAAGTTTTGAGATGGATTAGATACCATTAAAAATTAGACAAATAAATGATAATATTATTTCAAAAAAATTTATTAAAAAGGTACCCACCATTCTAGAGTGGGGAATACTACTGTTCACTTTCCATTTACTTCTAATTTTAATAATCAAAGCTATTGTTTTAAATATTATGATCTGATTTCTTCATTCTCTAATACCTTCTGTTATCAAAATAAAGATTATAAGCATAGAATTCTTGGTGGAAATTTCGTTTAAGTCCATCCATATTCGAAAATAAAAAATCTCTTCTAAATTGATTCTACCAATGGTTCCAATATTTTGCTATTGCAGAGGAACTACTTCTTAAACATGTTCATGATGCTTATCTTCGCTATTTAGAAATATATGCTTCAAACTTTTCTGATGAAGAAGAATATTCTTCTTTTGTATCCACCAAAAAAGCCTTCTGTCATTTTATGATCCAATTTAATATTTCACGATTTTTTGCATGGAAACTTCAAATTCATATTGTTCATACTCAGGTCTTCAACAAATTCGGAGGATTTATGAGAATAAGTGGTGGATACAAATGTAGAGATATTAATTTCAAATATTTAGGCGTGTCTTCTTCTGAAAGGGTTAGGCCCTAAAATAAAGCCTTCTCAATTTGAAGCATCTTCTTCAAAACCATTGGAAGCAAATATTTCCTCGAAAAATGTAGATATTGAAAAATATATTGCTGATGCTATAAAATTAGTCATTGAGCAATCAAGAATACTCCATCAGACAAAGACAAAGGAAAAGAAAAAACAACAAATTCCAAAGGAAAGGAAAAAATTAATATTTCAAATTCCTTTGCTCATTTGATTAATGATGATGATTTTCTTAAATCTCAAGATCCCAATGCCGATATGGAAATGGATATCAAGACTCTATTAAAACAAGCAGAGGTCCTCACAAGAGTTGCAAAAAGTTTGGAAGCAAAGCATTCAGACACTTCCTCTGTGAAGAAAAAATTATTTTCTGATGAAGAAATGACAGAATCTAAATCAAAAGAATCTGCAAAAATAACAAAAAGAAAAATAAAAAAGGAAAGCAAAAGAAATAAGATACCGATGCTAAAAAAGAATATGCTTTTTTTTTCTTATGTAAGCAAAGACATCATCAAAAAATGATGTAAGTAATGACGTCATCAATATCTGAAAATTTCATATATACAACCCGTTTTTGGAATGGAATAGGCAAGTTTTTCTTTTCAAAATGTTTTCTCTTCATCTATTTTAGAGTTTAGAAAGCTTAAAAAATCTTGTCTACTTCTTTTCTAGTAAATTTTTTTTAATTATCAATAAAGGTTGAAGTTTAAATTATTGCTGGTCTCTTTGTAAATATAATTTTCCCTTTTCTTGTTTCTTTCTTTAATCGTTTTTATATCCTATATATATATATATATATATATATATATATATATATATATATGTGATAGTTAGTAATTAGAATTGCAATTGCAACACAATATGTAATAAGTTCATAATTGTGCTATAATTTATGTGTCATTTACCACGTTTTTATTTGTTTCAAGTAAGATTTGAGTTATTATTGATCTTAATTTGGTTATTCTTAGTTTTTGTAGATTTAAAGTGAAAAAAAGCTGAAAAAGATGGAAAAGATGAAAGGAAATGCTAAGGGCGAAACAAGCACGAGTGTGACGCTATTCTGGACACTATTTTGTATTTTAAGCCTAACTTTTGAGTCCGATCTCCAATTGAGGTGATTAAAGATGCGATTGATTGGAAAACTATGAGAAAGAGATACAACTTTTGTGTTTCACACTTCTCCAAATTTCAAAAGCATCAAGGTTAAAATTGAAACTGAAGGTGGAGTGCGGCATTAAGCCCAGCGAACATGCGCTAGGGATGTGCAGCGCTTGTGTGCTGTGTCCAGAAGGCAAATTTCCAAAACGTGTTCGCGTGCACATGTGCAAAATCATGTAGTGCATGTGCACTCGAGATAGCAGTGTAACATGATTTTTTTATTTTTGGCAGATTTTCGGTCGGTTGGACTCTTTTTGGTGATTTGCCTTCTGGACACAGCGCACAAGCGCTGCACACCCTGTCTCTTATACACATCTAGATGTGTATAAGAGACAACATTTTATTTCCTTGTTTTAGTTAGGGTTTTCGACAGAGAAAAATTATTGTTTATTCTTTCATGGCACTTAGTGCCTAAATGCTAAATATTCTTGTTGCGTCACAGGCTGAGTTAAACACACGCGGTTAAACAATCTGCGTGGTATAGATTAATTTCAATAACTTAATTATTCAGCAACAATAATAAGTTAAAAGAACAATCATAAAATTAATTGCAAGAAAATAATTAATACTTGATATAAAATTGAATAAATTCAAGAACAAAGAGTCTCACAACATAGTAGAATTTACCATGGCTTCAAATCCCTCGACCAAGAAAGTTTTTAGTTTAAAAGCATTCAAAAGCCCCCCTTTCTTTTTAGCATAAGAATAAACTCCATTCTCTATAGGACGACCTATACTCACCACTACTACATTATTATTAAGACTTGTTAATTTTATGTGCCTGCGACAGCATTGACAAAAAATTTTGACACCGTTGCCAAGTAACGGTTTGAATAATATTATTGTTATTTATTTCAGTTTTTATTTTATTTTATTTTATTATTATTCTTCCACTAATTGTGTATTCCAGTGACACGATCTACTAAACAAGTTGAATTTCAATTTGATCCAGAAATATAGAGAACTCTATGCAAATTAGGAGTGAAAGAATTAAGTGATGCCAGTTAGCCTCTTCCTCTGTCTCTTATACACATTAGATGTTTATAAGAGATGTCCCATGCTTAAGTAAAAATCTTAAACCATCTTAGCGCCATGTTTGTCTCTTCGAGCTGTCTCTTATACACATCTAGATGTGTATAAGAGACAGTACATATCCTGAATTAGATGCAAATGTTACATTTGAATTAAAATCTGGACTAATCCATCTATTACCTTCCTTTCATGGATTACCAGGTGAAAATCCAAATAAGCATCTTAAAGAGCTTCACATAGTTTGCACGAGTATGAGACCCACTGAAATGTCAGAGGAGCATATTAAATTGAAAGCATTTCCATTGTCTAGGCAAAGGATTGGTTGTTTGATTTACCTTCAGGTAGTATTACAACCTGGGAGCAGATGAATAGATAATCGAGCGATTATCGAACTTAGTTGCTTCACAGACTGAATTAAACACATGCAGTTAAAATAATCTATCTATAGAATAATTCCAATAACTTAATTATTCTTCCACAGCAATAATAAGTTAAAAAGAACAATCATAAAGATAATTGTAGAAAAATAATCAATACCTGATATAAAATTGAATAAATTCAAGAACAAAGAGTCTCACAACATAGTAAAATTGACCATGGCTTCAAATCTCTCGACCAAGAAAAATGGTTTAGGCACTAAGTGCCATGAAAGAATAAATGCTCCAGCATATTTAGATAGGACTTTTAGCTTGAATTATAGGTTAGGATATAAGTTAGCCAAAGAAGGGAAAGGATATAACAAATAAGAACAAGAATTTTATAGTGATGGTGGCCACACATTAAAATAAAACTTTCCTTCACATGCAAAATATCATACATCCACAACCCCACACTTGAGTAACAAACACCCATGAAAAATTCCAAACAACCAAAAAGCATAGCCAAACATGCCAACATTCTTTCAGACATATAATCATCACATCATCATCTTATTTTTTATATCCGCTCACAATGTTTGGTACAAGTAGTGCCTACCACTGTATCTAATGTATCTAGTCATGTTATAGGTACTAGTGATGTATAACTACCTGGAAATACATACCAGTGATAGGCACTACCTGTAAATATCAAAAACTTCCATTATTATTTTTTTTCAACAATTTTTTCCAATACCCCATTTTACTCCTTAAATGTACACCACCCACTTCTTACATACTTCCACCCTTACATCCTCTTAACATATAATGTGCACCATAAAACTCTTAAAGGAAAAATTTGGGATAAAATAATTAAAAGAAATATTAAGTTCAATAAGGGCAAGTAATTGAGTTTAAATTAAAGAAAGAGAATGATGTTTCTCTTCACAGGAATAAGGCTCAAACAAGGTACTTAGAAGTAACTTATTAAAATGGTTGGCTAGAAAGGCTTAACAAACAAAAAAGGCATAGTCCCTCATTTTTAAACTAAATCAAGTCGTCTAAGAGTTCGCTTCGAAAATGTAAAAATATGAGTTTTTGGAATGCAACAATTTTTCATGGGTGTTTGTTACTCAAGCATGGCGAGGTTGTGGATGTATGATATTTCGCATTTGAAGAAAAGTTTTATTTTAATGTGTGGCCACCATTACTATAAAGCTCTTGTTCTTATTTGTTATATGCTTTCCATTCTTTGACTAACTAATATCCTAACCTATAATTCGAACTAAAAGTCCTACCTAAATTTAAATTACATCGGTTATCTGGATTAGTGGAGAGGTGTAAGAAGAGAGAACTATGGGGTATTTACAAAAATTTTGAGGGTCTTCATGATTTAATCTAGATATTTTCAAATCTAAATTTTTGAATGGCTATTCACACATACACACGAATTTCATGTTTTATTTTTTATTAGCATTTGAGCTTTTGGATTCTTAGACTAGTATGCATGCTCTATTAGGGAGCCATTTTATGCCAAGGGTAGGTTTTGTATGAAAATGCAATCCTCTAAAGTAGGTACGAAGTATACAATACTAGATAGACCTAATTTACCTATTTATTTATTTTTTAATTGATTCTTCAACCCAGTACCGATTCAACCTTTGACAAATTTTTTAAAGACATGACCTAACCACCTTAAGCGTGTTTCTCTCATATTCTCATCAATAGATGCTATGCTCATTGCATATCTTGTCCATCCTAGTGTATCTACACATCTATCTTAACATTTGCATTTCTGCTACTCTCATATTTTGCTCATGTGTGCAATTCACTACTCAACACTCAGAACCATAAAACATCGCTGGCCTAATTGCCGTTCTATAGAACTTAACCGCTTGTATCCGATGCCATTCTCCATTTAGTCCACCCCGCGTGTATCCGATGTATAACATCTTGATCTATACTACCATCACTCTGAAAAACTGATCCTAAATATTTAAAATTTTTACTTATGGGTATCTATTGATCTCCGATACTAACCCCTATTCCATTCCTACATGCACCCTTGCTAAACTTAAATTTCATATATTCTATTTTTGATCTACTAATTCTAAACCTTTTTGCTTCAAGTCTCTCTCCAAACCTTGAGTTTAAGCATTAACTCCATCTTTTATTTCATCTACTAATACAATGTCATCTACAAATAACTTACACCATGGTATTTCTTTATGTATGTGCCTTGTAAGTTCATTTATGACTAATGCAAATAGATAAGGACTTAGAGTTGAACCTTGGTGTAAACTTATATTTATAGGGAATTCTGTATCAACCTCCCTGGTGTTCTCACACTTGTAACCACATCCTTATACATCTCCTTTATTTATTCTATATATGCTACTCTAACTCCTTTTTATTTTCCTAAAACTCTCCACATAACTTCTCTAGGGACTTTATCGTATATCTTTTCAAGATGAATAAAAATCATATGTAAATCACTTTCCTTATCCCAGTATCTCGGTAAATCTCCTTAAGAGATGTATGACTTCAGTAGTCGATCTCCTTGGCATGAAACCAAACTGATTATTTGACATTTTAGTCTCGTTTCTTAACCTTGTTTTTCTATCATCCTCTTCCAAAGTTTCATCCTATGGCTCATATAACTTAATACCTCTATAATTCACACAATTTTATATGTCCCTATTGCCTTCATTGAATAGATGATGGAAGTATCTCTCCCACTTTTCCTTAATTTTCTCGTCTCTTACTAGCACCTTATTAGTTTCATCCTTGATGCACTTGACTTGGGTTATCCTTCATCTTATGGGCTCTTGCTTTAGTAATTTTATAAATATCTCGCTCCCCCTCCTTAGATTCTAATTTTTGGTTAAAATCTTCAAAAGTCCTATCCCTTGCTTCATTTACTCCTTTTTTGCCTCCTTTTAGCAAGTTTATATTTCTCAATATTTTTGTCACTTCTACAACTATATAGAGCCTTATAATTAGCCCTCTTAACTTTGATTTTATCTTGTACACCATCATCCCACCATGATGATTCCTTATTCATGGAGGCATTACCTCTTGACTCTCCAAGTATCTTCTTAGTCACTATTCTCACTCTAATTGTTATGTCATTCCATAAAGTGTCAGATTCTCCTTGGAAGTATCCCAAATACTTTGACCTAACAAATCTTCCTTAAAAATTTCTTCTTTTTCCTTCTTTAAATTCCTCCACTTAATTCTAGGTGATCTAGGTTGGTTCCTTCGCCTAATGTGATGTTTAAGTCTCAAGTCCACCACCAAAAGTCTATGTTGTGAGGATAAACTTTCTCCAGGCATGATTTTACAATCTCTACAAACCCTTCTATCTCTCTTTCTTGTAAGGAGACATAAAGAAGTGAATAAATAACGAAAATAGAAATGACTAAATTTTTCAAAGAAAAGTATAAATTTATCTTTCTAGAAAAGTATAAATTTATCTTTCTACGAAAGTATTTACAATAAAAAGCATAATCCAAATGGATGAGAATCATTTTACGACATTTAATTGTGTACAAAATAATTTTATTAAAAAAAACTTGAGGACACATTCCATTTTCTTGGAAATATTTGGTAAATATTCTATCAATGGAATGTGTCCTCATACACATCTAGGTTAATAAAAGATCTTGATAAATAGGTTAATTTAATCATGAATTAATGCCTCAAGCCATTTTAATATATTAGCTTAAGAGACTTTTTACAATCAAATTTTGGTCTCAATTATAGGTCCATGACCAAGTGAAAACTTGTTTAACGTTCGCACATGTGGGATATTATTGACCTTTAACATGTCCAAAGATGATTGTCAAAATACTCATATCATAATGAAAGTGTCCTGGCTCTCGCTTATGCTTCAATGTCGCTTGCCTTTGAAGTAGATCATAGATCTGAGTCTTGACCTCGTACACTACCCCTTTGGATGATGCAAAAAAGGTAAACTTGCGTGTCCCATTGGGTTATGTACCAGTGACGTCTAGGATGGCGAATTTCTAATATGGGATATGTGACAAGGTATTCCTTTCTAAGGTTTATGCATAATGCTTGTAATTAGAGCGAGTAAAAATAAAAATACATCCTAAGGGGTTACACACTCAAAATCCTAAAATTGCAATTAGGTTTACAAATAATACAAAGATACAAATGTGGGGTTGCTTTGTCATTGGGTATGCCGGAACATGTTTAGGTCTTGGGTGGCAGTAGTGGCTACCTATTTGAACAATTCCCTAAAAGGCCCAATTCTAGGTTTCTGAATGCCTTGAATCTAGACATTTATAAGGACATCTAGATGTGTATAATTACAGTCAAAAAAATGAAAGACAATCATTATATAAATTTAATACAAGAAAGGTCATCCCTTCTCTTGTGTCTACTGTCCTAAGAGGGTTCCGAGAGGCCTTAAATATAGGTTTATCTATATGCTTATGAGATTCACAGTTTACTAATGTAACCTATTCTAGACTTACTTGGTTTTAGCTCCCGAATCTGCAGACCTCCAGGGTAAAGTACCCCACCATAGATTCAGTGATTTAGGTTAGATTCTCTCAACACTGCTACAGAGCAACACTTACCTTCATGCATGTCTACGCAAAATCTGTAACTATTATTATAAGGATTGATGGCAAATCTTCTCATGAGGTAAGCATGTGAATAATGCATGTTGTGATCTTGGAGGACACAGATTAATTGCCATGCATTATTCAACATACAAGAATGCTCCAAAAATCCAAATATGAAAAATAAAACCCAAGTGAGCTAAATACTAAATTTAAATGTACAAGACAATTTAAACAAGTAATGCAGATCCATCTACATGTTCATGATTAGATATAGATATATTAAATTCAAGTTTAAGGCTTCTAAACTTCAAACTTAGGGCCTTATGTGTCCAAAAGTAGTATTGACTCTCAATTCCAGAGTTTAATCAATTGATTGGATTAAGTGGCTCAACGGGTCTATCTTAGGATTCTTTCCCAAATATGAATCAATCCCTTGACTTGACTCATGATTCTAGTCTAATTATTAACATGGAGCTCAATAAATCAACTATAAAAAATAGTATCTCGCCCTAAGTACTAACATTCCTAACCTAGTAATAAACTAGTTTAGGAAGTAACACTCACTGCTCGTTTCTTTGTTCTAAAACTGATAAACTCATATATGTCGTATATTTAATGTGTCTTTACCTTAGTTTTCATGTGATGCGAGCAGTAATTGAGTTAATTATGAGCCTAATTACTTTATTTTTAGTTTGTGTAGGTCTTTATTGAAAAAGGATCCAAAAAGATAAAGAATTTGGAGAAAAATCACAAGGATGAGAAATGTGCACGGGCAATGAGCGAATTTGGACACTGTTTGGTGCTTTGATCGTAACTTTCTTGTCAGAGCTCTAATTGAGGGGATTCAACATGAATTGGAAAGATAAGAGAGAGATACAACTTTCATGTCTTGAATTTTACCCAATTCTATGGGCATCAAGATTGAAATCGAGGTGGAACATGATGCAGTGCATCAGGTGAGTTGCGCACATGAGCCCTGCGCATGTGCGCAACTTCTAGAGAGCAAAATTTTCGGGCCTTGTTTTGTGCATAGGCATGAGAAAATAGTATGGATGTGTGCACGACAGACTGAGGTGATAACTACAGAAATTATTTGTTTTGGAAGTTTTCTCCTCTAGTTGGACTTCTTTACGAATTTTATTGCATTTCTATCATCTAAGGGGTCTAAATCCTGATGTATCCCCTATAAATACTCCATTCTATGAGAAGTTGAACGTACATAGTAGCCATTAGTTAGAATAGACATTAGAATAGAAAATTCCTTAGGTTGGGGTTAGGGTTTTCTTTTCTTGTTCAAGACTTCAAGCACTTCAACTTTTGTTCCGACTATACTATTAAATTTTCTTTCTTCATTTAAATTCAATTCAATTTTAGTTCTTATTTCAATTCCGTAGTTTTAATTTAATCTTCCTGCACTTACTTTTCTTGTTCATTAATTTAAATTTGCTATCGGTAAATTTTATTGCTTTCTCTAGTTTTACTTTATTGCTTTCTATAGATTTAATTAGTTTTGGTAATCGTTCTTAATCTCTTAGTGGTTAAAATTAATTTAGTTAGGTAGAACAAAATCCTACAATTAATTTGTATCTAACTAGTATAAAGATTTTTGAACCCAAGTACTTATCCAATAGTTCTCGTGAGAACAATTTTTACTTACCCGATCTACAAACGTACCTCATATTCTTGCGAGCGTGTGTAAGTATTGATTAGGGTTAGTAAGGCTTTGATTATTACTTGTTTGTGACTGGATTGCCTTATCAATATTTACCTGAACAAAAACCCACTAAGTTGGCTTAAGAAAAAGGCCCTATTATCTCACCAAGCTACCAATATTTTTACCCAATTATCTGCCATTTTACCATTCTCTTATACCAATCAATCAATACTCATGGAAATTTGGCATCATCATACCTTAACCCAAACTAACTAGTGCATAAAAATTAACATGAACACTAACAAAAACATTTTAAACAAAGCAATTAAAGAAAGAATATAAAAGGAAGCATACAACAAATCTAACCATTATACTAAGAAAGCAATTAAAGAAAAGTATTCGAAGGAAGGCAATTAATGTACACTAAATTAACATCAAAGAAAGATAAACTAAAAATCTTACACTAATCATCTTCAATCTACGATTAAGAGATTAGAAACTACAACTACACAGCAACTAAACTAAGAAAGCCCTCCCCAAATTGGGAGAAAAAGAAGAACTAACCCTAGCCTATACTACTACTACTTCCTACTTGCTTCTTTCCTACTTACTTTCTTAGTCTCTAAAGAGGCTTAAACAGTGTATTTATATGGCTAGGATTGAGGACAATTTGTGCAACAACAATTTGACTCGAACTGGACTTCTTTGCCCCTGGAACATTTCAGATTGCGGTCTAAAAATTTTGTACTAGGTTATGGGATTGTGGTTTTATTCAGTAGCATGTTGATGATATGGGACTACGGTTCCCTTTTTCCCTTGTTTAATTTTGGGACTACGGTCGCAAATACAGTTTTTTTTTTCAGAAGTCTGGTTTGGCTCTATCGTTCAATTTTGATTTGATTTGGTCTGTCTTTCACCCGATATATTATTGCCCCATTTTCTGACCAAAATCCTACATATGAACACACTTCATTAATTACTACAAAATATTTAAATAACATTAAAAATACTAAATTAACACAAACTAATACATTCTAGAATATAAAAGCAAAAACACTCAAATTTAGGATACACATAACTATAGTTTCCTAGAGTTATCAGTTGTACAAGTCATTGTATATGAATACCAAGTTACTTTAAATGTATCTTACACATTGAATACAAGCAAGAAGAAAGAAATTTGAGTGCAAATTAGCTATTGAGCAATATTGTATTAGTGTGTACTTTATAGAACTATTCAAAAATATTGAGTGGAGTGATAATCTTGTACAAAAGTGAGGTTGAGAGTAAAATCGTTGGCTCAACTAAAAAGAATTAGTGTGAGCAAGGATTGTCCTACTTTGTGTACAATTGAGATAATTGGCTCACCAAATTTGAAGAAGCATTTTAGTGGACAAACACTTCAAGCTTGGTAGCTTGGAAGTGATGTTTGTTTAATCTCTCTTTTTTCTTTGTTTCTTTACTTCTTAAGCTTAATTGATTTTATCTCTATCAAATTACTTGTTAACACAAAAGATTTTATAAGTGTATATTTTGCAAAGTAATTATTTAGAAAGCTAATTCACCCCCCTCTTAGGTTGCTTTTGGGCCAACACTTGTCTCGAATGGTTTTTGGCGTTCGAAACACTGTCTTTCAGACAATTATCCGCATATGAAAGACGTGTTCTTCCTTTGGTGGTGTCTGGTCATATTTTGGACGCTCCTTCGCATCTGAGCTCCTTTCTTTCAGACGCTCTTCATCATCTGTAAGGTGCTGTTTATATTTTAGTTGTTTTTCTTGATTGTGTTTGTACGATTAGTTACGTCCGAATCTTTCTATTTTTTTGCACATTTGTTTTCAAGCCGTTAGTAATATTTGGTCATCATCAAAACATGATTATCATAACTGGGTTTCAACACTTTTCCCTAAAGTACGGGGTAATTATACTTTACCTCCCTAAATTAATAAAATTATACTTTGTCTCAGCCCATACAACTATTCATCTATTACTATTTTCTAAATCCATCAATAAAAGTTAGTTAAATGTCTTAAATGCCTTGACTTGTTTGACTTTTGACTCGAAATCAAATTAACTAAACGACTTCTCGACTCGACTCGACTTTGACTTTAACTTTCAAGTCAAATACCGGTCGAATATCGATCTAGAAATTGATTACTTTGACTGATTTACCGGTCGAACAAATTGTTCAACTTGGCTGGTCAAATACCGGTTAAATAGGTCAAACAAACACACACACACACACACACACACACACATATATATATATATATATTTATGTACAAAGGAGAATCTACAATTATAATAATGTATTAATGTATTTGTGTACATAATATTTTTACCAATATTCTCAATTCTTAATAATTAAATATGTTAATAACTAATAATATTATTTTTTTCTAAATACTTAAGTACCTTTTCTTTGTACGATTGTTGGTGTTATATACAACTTATGTACATAGTTCATAAATATTAACAAAAGAAAATACATTAAAAAATTAATTGTTATCCATTTCAATGTCATCTTAGTTCATATACTTTAAACACCCTCTATTAATATTTCATCTTGAATCTCTTGGTGTTCTCCAAGTATACCTACACACAAAGTTAAGCAACAACTTTTGGTACCCATACTTTCTTGGGTCCAATTGGGTTAGTAACATGTTTCAACACCCAAATAGAATTTATTCTCAACTTTTTAATTCTTTGGACATAACAATCCTTTTTTATATGTCCATGTTGACAACAATAATTGCATACAATATTTTTGTTGCCACAAAAAGAAATTTAGATTTTACAAGGCAAAAAACATCTTTTCTAATGGTGATAAAAAAAATTTTGATAAGCATATTTCTATTCCTTTTCTTTTCAAAAGTATTTTCCTTTTTCTTTTGTAAAAATGCATTAAGATCTTCTAAACTCTTCTTTAATGAAACTTATTTTTCTTTGATCTTAAGGCAACATCTAATCTTTTCTAGAGCTCAATGCATTATTTTTTTTGTCAAACAACTATTTTCATGCACAAGTTCTGAATTTGCACTCAATAAAGCATTAATCTTAATTTTTAATTCACTAATTCTAGCATGTGATTCTTTCAAACATTCACTGCATTTTAAAAATAAATGATTCAACATCATCATCATCACAAGAATCATTACTCCAATCATAACTAGACGATACCTTATTATCTCCAATGGCCATGAATACCATTTGAGTCGCCTCATGTTCTTCTTCAACTTTTTCATCCGAATTGCAATCATCCTTTGTGATTTGAAAGTTGTTAAAGTGAGGCTTCCTTCCTTGTTTCTTCTTGTTGGATGGACACTCATTTGTAAAGTATCCCAATTGGCCATATTTATAGCATTTTTCACTCGACTTCTTGCTTGTATCTTTTTTGTGAAGACTTCAAATCTATGCTTCTTTTTTCCCTTGCAACTCATCATCTTGTACCTTATATTTTAACATCAATTCAAAAGAGGTTAGTGCAAATTAATCAAAGACTCAATAGGCATAGAATTTAATTTTTAGACTCTTTTATGACAATGGATTTTGGTTCCTATTCCTTAAGTAAAGCATTCAAAATCTTTCTATTCATTCATTCAAATGTGAATATTCACTTACCTAAACCTTCCAAATTCCTTTACAATATCATCGAACCTACAACACATTTGTCAATATTCTTATGAGGTTCCATTTTAAAGGATTCATATTTAGCCACAAGAATTGACTACTTTTACTCTCTTATATCTTCACTTCCTTCTTTAATTTCTTTCAATTTGTTCCATATCTCCTTGCCCAATTTGCAACTTTTCACTTTAGTAGACTCATCTGCATCCAAAGCATTATACAAAATATTCATAACCTTAACATTTAAAGATAAATTTAGTCTATCTTGTGCATTTAACTCATATCTAATCTTAGGCGTTAATCTATGTGCATTTTCATCAAGAATATTAGCCTCAAAAGGACCTTCATCAATAATGTACCACATCAATCAATATCAATAGATTGTATAAAAAATTTCATTCTCTCCCTCCAACTAACAAATTGAATGCCATTAAACATGTGAGGTCTAGTAATAGAATGCCCCCTAAAACAAAACATTATTGGTTACCATAATGATTTTTACTCTAAGGTAATTAAACTGAAACAAGAAAAGACCAAGTTCTGATAACAATTGTTGGCCCAAAAATAACATACTTGGGGTGAATTAGGTTGTCTTTAGAGACAAACCTTTTGACGTGTTTAATAAAAATGCAAATTTTCTGCAACAAATGAACACTTAACCACAAATGATCAAAGATAAATATTTAGCAATTGAATGTTAAAGAACAAATCAAAAGATTTGGTAAAGAATATCATACCAAACTTCCAAACTCCTTGAATTTGGAGTACATCCACTATTAGTGTCTCTTCAAAGAAGGTAAGGCAATAACCTTTTTTACACAAAGTAAGCTCACCCTTGCACTAACTAAGTTCCTCTAATTTAGCCAAAGAAGGTTTCACACTACAATTTTACCTTTTTACACTTGTTATCCCTCTACTCTTACACTTGAAGATCACTCATTAGTCTATTTTTTCTCACACTAAATCCCTCTAGTTGAGCCAAGAGAACTGTACTACTCAAACTAATACAACCCACAATATTTTAGCCTATTTCTCCCCTAATAACTCTTACAAGTGTTTATATTGAATGTAGTAGTTTCTCACATTAATTGGATGTTCTTGTGCTATTTATAGATGAAAGATGCATTGAAATTTGAGCTACAACAATAAAAAAATTAGCTGTTAAAAATTATTCGTTAAGAGTCCAGACGGTGGTTCAGTTATCAGGTCATGCAGCCTACAGCTTCATAAACAGTATCTCAGACAGTCATATGTGTCCTATAGCTTTATGAACAGTGTCTCGAATGATCACATACGTCCTACAGCTTGATTGAAATTTCTTCATTTTGAACTCCTTTCTTCGGACGGTCTTCGACGTCCGTTCTCTTTAGTTTTTAAGGATTTCTTGTTGATGATCCAGAAACCTTATTTTGATGATGGCATATGCATTTACCTCTTAAACCATGCTGTGTAGGTCTGCTATTTTGTTTGTTGGAAATAGAGCTTTCAGACGCAGTACACTGTCCGAACATTACGATATTTTTCGAACGAACAGGATCGTCCACTAAAGTTTACAATGGACGCAATTCACTGTTTGAACGATAGACAGAGAACAAGTTTTTCAACCACCTACAAACAGAAGCACAGACGCGTCCGAAAGAATATCCCTCAGACATATTTCTCCGTTCAAAAAAGCGAGGCAGAATCAAGAATTTAAAACTCTACAACGAACACATCCAACTATCCGAAAGAAGTTTACATCAGACGAAGAAGACTATGCAAAAGGAAAAATTTCCTGATAAAGCATTAAACCTCTCAGACGAGATACACCACCCAAAAGTGTGAAACTTCCATATACACCTGGTTCGGACGATGGAACGGATGCAAGTTCGGCTGTCCGAACGGCATGCCTACTACTCACTTATTTGAGATTGGACGCTGGGTCGGACTCACAACAATAACATCGGACGTTCAAAACCCATAACGGCTAGTTTTTGAGCATTTATTATTGAGCCGTTGGGAAGTGGTTACTACCCAATTTATTGCTTCTATAAATACCAACTCTGATGCTATTGTTAAATGTATCTTACACATTGAATACAAACAAGAAGAAAGAAATTTGAGTGCAAATTAGCTATTGAGCAATATTGTATTAGTGTGTACTTTCTAGTGCTATTCAAAAATATTGTAGTGGAGTGATAATCTTGTCAAAATTGAGATTGAGAGTAAAATTGTTGACTCAACTAAAAAGAATTAGTGTGAGTAAGGATTGTCCTACTTTGTGTACAATTGAGATTATTGGCTCACCTCCACACAAGAAGCATTTTAGTGTACAAACACATCAAGCTTGGTAG
This sequence comes from Cinchona pubescens, assembly GCA_025175665.1. Classification (NCBI taxonomy): domain Eukaryota; kingdom Viridiplantae; phylum Streptophyta; class Magnoliopsida; order Gentianales; family Rubiaceae; genus Cinchona; species Cinchona pubescens. Next base: position 202,181 of record JANKKI010000171.1, read on the forward strand.
CTTGGAAGTGATGTTTGTTTAATCTCTCTTTTTTCTTTTTTCTTTACTTCTTAAGCTTAATGAACAATGATTTTATCTCTATCAAATTACTTGTTAGCACAAAAGATTTTATAAGTGTATATTTTGCAAAGTAATTATTTAGAAACCTAATTCACCCCTACAAATCTTAGGTTGCTTTTGGGCCAACAATTGGTATCAGAGCGTTGGTCTCTTTATCATGCTTAGATTGCATTTGAGTAAAGATTCATTATGGCAGCCAATAATGCTTTATTCTTTGAGAGTCAATTTATGATAAGAACCCCTATGTTTAATGGAGTAAACTTTATTCGTTGGAAAGATAGAATGAAAATATTTTTGCAATCCATTGATATTGACTTTTGGTATGTTGTAAATGAAGGTCCTTTTGAAACTACCATCATTGATGATCATACAAATAGAAGAAGAGAAAAAAAAAAGGTGGAGCTCACTCCACAAAACAAGGCAAACTCACCTTAAATGCAAAAGCTTTGAATGTGCTATACAATGCCTTGGATGCAAACGAATCAACTCGTGTCAAAGGATGCATTTTTGCTATAAGAAATTTGGGATAAATTGAAGAAAATTCATGAAGGGAGCGATAATGATAGAGAGCAAAAGAAATCTTACTCACATCCAAGTGTTGAGGTCTGTCTCTTAGAGATCAAGATGGTACCACATGAAAATATTGACAAAATATATTGTATGGATCTCAAAGCCTTGGGTAAGGAGTATTCTTTGGGCGAAAAGAATAGAAAAATCTTGAATGCTCTATCCAAAAAATGGGAGGCCAAAACAATTGCTATAGTGGAGGTTAAGAATTTAAACTCCATGCCTATTGAATCTCTAATTAACTCTCTTACATCCTATGAATTGAAGCTAAAGGCTAAAGTGGTGGATGATGAAGAAGCAAGACCAAAAAGGAGCATTGCATTAAAGACTTCTCAAGAAGAAGATGATAATGGCTCCATCAACCTAGAAGATGACGATCTTGATGAAGGAGATCTTGCACTCATCGCCAAAAGATTTCTCAAACACTACATCAATAAAAGGAGAATGAGAAGAGGTGGAGCTGATCAACTCAAATAATTTCAAAGGGAAGACCAAGCTAGAAATAAAAAAGCAAAATAAAAAGTGCTTTGAATGTGGTCAACCCAGACACTTTGCAAATGAGTGCCATTCCAAGAAGAAAAAATGAAGGAAGAAAGCCCCGCTTCAACAATTTCCAAATCACATAGGATGATTGCAACTCCGAATGAGAAGTTGAAGAAGAAATGGAGACGGCACAAATGGCATTTATGGCCATTGGTGATGATGAGTAATCTCTAATTATGATTCTAATGATGGAAATGATGACAATGATCTTGAAGCTTTCTTTTCAAAATTACATGATAGCTTAAAGGAGTCATATGCTAGATATAAGGAGTTAGTTAAGAAATCAAATGCTCTATTAAATGCTAACTCTAAACTTGTGAATGAAAACAATAGGTTATCACAAGAAAACAGTGATTTGATGAAAAGAAAGCATGTGAAAACAAGGATCAAGGAAGAACAAGCCTCTTTGAAGAAAAGATTGAGAGATGGCTTGAATATTCTCTTGCATAGAAAAAAGAAAAATATTGTTGATTTGAAAAAGAATAGAAATGTATTGATCATCAAGAACTTTGTCACCTTTAGAAGGAATGATTTATGCTTTGTAAAATCAAAATCTTCTTTATATGGAAATAAAAATGTTATTTGCACTTATTGCCAACAACATGGATATGTGAAAAATAATTGCTACATCAAGAGAAATGAAAAACTCGGTATGAATACCGTATGGATTTATAGTCATCTTACTAACTCTTATGGACCCAAGAAAATATGGGTACCAAAAGTTATCACTTAATTTCTTGTGTAGAAAATAAATGTCACCAAGGATGCCAAATGGTTCATAGATAGTGGGTGGTCAAAACATATGACGGGTGATGCATCTCTCTTCACCAAACTCATATCCAAAAACAGTGGAAGGGTGACTTTTGGGGATAACTTGAAAGCAAAATCAATTGGTCTTGGTGATGTAGGTAAAGATAGTGAGACCTAGATGTCAATTAAAAATGTGCTTCTTGTTGATAATTTGAATTACAATCTATTAAGTGTGAGTCAACTTTGTGATAAAAATTTATGTGTTGTTTACCAAACATGAATGTTTAATTCTTGATAAAAAAAATTATGTTGTTTTATTTAAAGGTACTAGGCAAAATGATGTTTATGTGATTTATCTTGACAATATTGGTAATAGCAATGTAAAATGTCTAACCGCTTCTATAGATGATCCTCAACTTTGGCATAGAAGGCTTTGTAATTTCAACATGGATTTAATCAAAAACCTTGCCAAGAAAGAATTGGTGAGAGGATTGCCAAAATTGAAGTTTTTGAAAAATAAAATTTGGGATGCATGCCAATTTGGTAAAGAAGTTAAAGTATCTTTTAAACCAAAAAATTGTGTGTCTACTTTCAAACCTCTAGAATTACTACACTTGGACTAAGATGGTCCAACTCAACATGTTAGTCTAGGTGGTAGTAAATATGCTTTTGTGATTGTTGATAAATCTTCATGGTATACCTGGGTATTATTTCTTGTTCACAAAAATGAAGTCTTTTGAAACACATGTGAAATTGTATTCAAGAATTCAAAATTTGTTGAATTTAAAAATCATCCGTTTGAGAAGTGAAAATGGAGCCAAATTTAAATTCGGAAGTTTTCAAAAATTTTATGAGTCACAACGGTATTTCACATGAATTTTTGATTGTCAGAGTGCCTCAACAAAATGGTGTTGTTGAAAGGAAAAATAGAACACTTCAAGAGACTGCTAGAACTATGATTAGTGAATGTGATTTACCAAAATATTTTTGGGTCGAAGCCATTAACATGGTTTGTTATGTTATGAAAAATGTTTTGTTAAGGCCTATTTTAAATAAAACACGCTATGAACTCTTGTTTTGTAAAAAAGTCGTTGTGAGCTATTTCAAAGATTTTGCTTGTAAATGCTTTATTTTAAAAATCAAAGAAAATCTTAGAAAATTTGACAAAAAATCGGATGAAGAAATTTTTCTGGTGTAGGATATTCTAGTGACAAGAAAGCATACCGAGTTTACAATAGAACAACACATTTGATTGAAGAAGTTGAACCATGTTACATTCGATGAAATTAATGATATTATTTTAAAGAATGTATGTGAAGATGAAGATGTAGGTATTCAAAAGGAGTTTGAAAAGGTCATCCTTCTCTTAGAACATCAAGAGATATACGTCAAACAATGAGGACAACACCTATCACTCGGATGAAGAAGGAGAAAAGAACGAAGACACTTCAAAAGATCTTCCAAGAGCATGGAGATTTGTCTCTAGTCACCCTCAAAATTTGATCATAGGTGATCCATCCGATGGGGTAAAAACTCGATCTCATAAACCTTTGAATAGTAATTGTGATTTACTTTCTCATATTGAACCTAAACGTGTGGATGATGCATTGAATGACAAATCTTGGGTTTGTGTTGTGAAAGATGAATTTAGCCAATTTGAGAAAAATAATGTATGGATCTTAGTTTAGACCATCAATGTTCATCCCGTAATCGGAACAAAATTGATTTTTAGAAACAAATTAAATGATAAAGGTGAAATCATTAAATGAACAAAGCTAGAGATGTTGCAAAGGTTTATGCTCAAGAAGAAGTCATCGATTTTGAAAAAACCTTTGCACCTGTACATCGATTAGAATTCATTCACATGTTTCTTGCATATGCATGCTTTTACAATTTCAAATTATTCCAAATGGATTTCAAATTTTTAAATGGCTTTATTAATCAAGAAGTTTTCGTTGAACAACCCCGGGTTTTGAAAACAAAAATTTTCCAAATCATGTTTTCAAACTTTCTAAAGCTTTGTATGGTTTAAAACAAACTCCTAGAGTTTGGTATGAAAGGTTAAGTGGTTTTTTGATTGAGAATGAATTCAATAGATGTGTTGTTGACACCACTCTCTTTACCAAAACTAATCCCAATGGTTTGTTAATTGTTCAATTTTATGTTGATGATATTATTTTTGGAGCAACTAATGAAAGCTTGTGCACAAAGAATTCTCGTGCTTGATGCAAAAAGACTTTGAAATGAGTGTGATGGGAGAATTATAATTTTTCCTTGGACCCCAAGTTCATCAAACAAAGGAAGGAACGTTCATTACACAAATCAAGTACACAAAGGAGTTACTCAAGCGATTTGAAATGAAAGATTGCAAACAGGTTGGGACACGAATGTGTACCTCAACCAAACTTGACAAAGATGAAAAAGGTAATAATGTTGATGAAAAACACTATAGAGGTATGATCGGAAGCCTACTTTATTTAACAGCTAGCAGACCGGATATTATGTTTGCTGTTTATCTGTGTGCTAGATTTCAATCTTGTTCTAAAGAATCATACTTAATAGCTATGAAAAGAATTTTCAGATACTTAAAGGGTACAATAAATTTTGGTCTTTGGTATCCAAAATCCCCCAATTTTGATCTAATTAGTTATTCTGATACTGACTTTACTGGTTGTAAAATTGATAGAAAAAGTACTGGTGGTATGTGTCACTTCAGTTAACTTGGGTAACTGTTCTATAAGTGTCATGGTTTAGCAACAAGTAAAATTCTATTTCACTTTCTACAGCAGAAGCCGAATACATTGCTACTGGAAACTATTGTGCTCAACTTCTATGGATGAAACATACATTAAAAGACTTTGGTGTTATTTTTGATTGTGTGCCTATAAGATGTGATAACACTAGTACAATTAATCTCACAAAAAATTCTATCATGCACTCTAGAACCAAACACATTGATGTCAAGCACCATTTTATTAGAGATCTTGTATGCAAGAAGGAACTTTGTGTTGAATTTGTGTGTACAAAAGATCAACTTGCTGATATTTTCACTAAACATTTGGCTTTAGATCGTTTTGAATATCTCAGAACTCGTTTGGGCATCATTAGTTTCATATCTGTATAAACTCTGAATTCGGACACACATGATCATCCGAATCATATATTCTATCGGACACTCTTAAACGTCTGAAACCCTCTTTTCTGTCTCGAACGCTTATAATCGTCCGAATTCTTTTCTCCTTTTTCATGAACTTTTTGGAATTCCTAACGGATGCATATCATTATCCGAAACTTCCTTGAACGCACAGTGTAGAGAATCGGTAGTCCATTCATCTGCGTTCGGAAGCACCATCAAATGCATACAAATCGTTTGGACATCCGAACGATTGCTTTTTCTCGTTTAAAACTCTTCATTTTCCTCCTATCGGACATTTCCTATCCTCAAAACCCTACCTTTGGCGAATTTTGTTCCCTCTCAAAATTTTCTCAATCTACTCCTTCTACTGTCAAATTGATTACGGAATCTTCATTTCAAAGCCCTCTCATCTACATTGAACCTCATTTCACCTTCCTACCTTTCCCTTCTTACATTTTTTTCTCCCAAATCTCCTCAATCCCACTTTTCCCCTTTTCTTCTTCTTCTTCTTCTTCAAAATTACAATGGTTCAATCTCGTGGCAGTTTTTCAATAGCTACTCGTGGATGAAAATCAAAGGGGAAGGCTCCGGTGTAGGGGCAATCATCCACAAATCCTCAAACCTCTACCGACCCTTCTCTACCCAAATTCATTGATGCCAAGGCATCTGAGCGGTACACTTCTCTTCTTAGCAAATCCATCATTGTTTAAAGACCTGTTTCCCAAGGTCTTTTTGATGAATTTAATTTGCCTATTGTGAAAACTTGCTTTGAAAAATAAAATTGGGCTCATTTGGTACACATAGATTTACTAGTCTATCATGATATGGTACTCTAATTCACTGCTAATCTTAGGAAAGGTCCCACTATTCGTACATTAATATCTCGTGTGAATAACAAAAATCTTGAGATTTCATCCAATGTCATAAACTCTATTTTTGAATGTGAGGTTCCCTCACCTAATGATTTTTCTTATTTTTTTTCATTGGATAAATGGCCTGCTTTGGATACTCGTTTTGACATCGACGAGTTTCGAGCAATTTTTAATGTCAATTTTAAATAGGTTTGGGAAACCAAAACTATTTTGTTTACTCCTGAATTTAACATTCTCTTCACTTTAGTCACTAATTTATTGTTACCAACTGATAGGCATCGCACTGAATCCGGTAAAATGCAGCTCTATTCATTTTACTATGTTTTTAAAGGCATTCCACTGGACTTTGGTTTAAGATGATCTGGTGTCTTTGTGAGAACTTTTCTTAACTGATACATTTCAACATACCTTCCGAAAAATTTCTTACTAAAATTTTCAATCATTTTGACATTCCATTTACTAGAAAAAAACAATATCTCCCTTACTTTAACAAAGCATACATTGAGCGTAAGGGTTTGAGATTTTTTAACGACCAATGGTTCACAAAAACAGCTTATGAAATTGAAAAGTCTAAATCTCAAGCTTTTACCTCCAGCCTTGCACTTCCTCATTCCCCTCCATCTCAAACGCCTCCACCATCCCATGATTCCCATACCTCTTCTTTCAAACATTTTCTTTCTCATATTTGCAGCCTTCTCACTTCTTTGAGCAACCAAGTGAGCTCCTTTCAGCATCACACCAACCGATCGCAAATTGAAATGCCGTGAAACTCGTCAAACAATTTTTCAAGAGGCGCTTAGCTTGGGCATGTCTGCTTCCGCTCAAGTCCAGTTCGCCAATATCCAGTCCCAGTACACTCTCAAATCATCTTCTAAAAGCGATGACAATGGAACAAATGATAATGATCATTCCATTCCTAAGGAGGACGATCGTGAGGACCTTATTGGCACCACCAATCTTGACAAATCCACTTCTCTGGTACTGATGATGACGAGGACAAGGACGTTGACGACACTTTTAACAACATCATGCAACGACGAGATACTGATGCTCATAATAGTGAAGCTACCGATGATGATGTACCCATCAAGAAACCCAAGCTTGAAGAACGTTCCAAGAAGAAAAACGACTGCACTTAGTTTTTACTATTCTTGTTTATTTGTTTAGTTTGGTTTGGTTGACATCATTGTTAATGTAATTCTTACCTGGTTTAGTTTAATGATCTGGTTTGCTTCTATTTTCCATTGCCTACCTAAGGGGAAGCACCCTCTAAGGGGGAGCTTATTTTGATGATGTCAAAAGGGGGAGTAGGAACATGCACCTATTAATTGATTATATCTATTGTGACAATTTCAAAATTTGTATTTGTTGATTCATGATTTGTCCTAATAAAAAAATGGGGAGATTGATGATCCACACACCTTATTTTGATGATGACATACGTGTTTACCTCTTACACCAAGTTGTGCAGGTCCTCTATTTTGTTTGCTGGAAACAGAGCTTTTAGACGCAGTACACCATCTTAACATTACTACATTTCTCGGACGAACAGGATCGTCCGATAAAGTTTACAATGAAGCAATTCACTGTTCGAACGGATAGGCAGAGAACAAGTTTTTCAAGCACCTACAACGGACGCACAGGCGCGTCTGAAAGAATATCCCTCGGACGTATTTCTCCATCCGAAAGAGTGAGGCAGAATTAAGAATTTAAAGCTCTACAACGGACGCATCCAACCATCCGAAAGAAGTTTACATCAGACGAAGAAGGATTGTCCAAAAGGAAAAATTTCCTGATAAAGCATTAAACCTCTCGGACGAGATATACCATCCAAAAGTGTGAAATTTCCACATACACCTGGTTCGGACGATGGAACGGACGCAAGCTCGACCATCCGACTGGCATCCACTACTCACTTATTTGAGATAGGACGCTAGGTTGGACGCATAACAATAACATCGGACGTTCGAAACCCATAACGGCTAGTTTTTAAGCATTTATTATTGAGCCGTTGGGAAGTGGTTACTACCCAATTTATTGCTCCTATAAATGCCAACTCTGATGATATTGTTAAATGTATCTTACACATTGAATACAATCAAGAAGAAAAGTAATTTGAGTGCAAATTAGGTATTGAACAATATTGTATTAGTGTATACTTTATAGTGCTATTCAAAAAGATTGAGTGGAGTGATAATCTTGTACAAAAGTGAGGTTGACAGTAAAATCCTTGGCTCAACTAAAAAGAATTAGTGTGAGTAAGGATTGTCCTACTTTGGTGTACAATTGAGAATATTGGCTCACCAAATTTAAAGAAGCATTTTAGTGGACAAACACTTCGAGCTTGGTAGCTTGGAAGTGAGATTGTTTAATATCTCTTTTTTCTTTTTCTTTACTGCTTATGCTTAATTGATTTTATCTCTATCAAATTACTTCTTAACACAAAAGATTTTATAAGTGTATATTTTTCAAAGTAGATTATTTAGAAATCTAATTCATTTTTCTTAGGTTACTTTTGGACCAACACTTGTCTAGAATGGTTTTTGGCGTCCGAAACACTGTCTTTCGGACAATTATCTACATATGAAAGATGTGTTCTTCCTTTGGTGTTGTCTGGTCATGTTTTGGTCTCTCCTTTGCATCCGAGCTCCTTTCTTTTAGATGTTGTTCATCGTCCGTAAGTGCTGTTTATATTTTAGTTGTTTTTCTTGGCTGTATTTGGACGATTATTTACGCCCGAATCTTTTTATTTTTTTTTTGCACATTTGTTTTCAAGCCATTAGTAAGGGATAAGTGATTTGGTCATCATGAAAACATGATTATCATGACTGGGGTTCAACACTTTTCCCTAAAGTGCGAGGTAATTATACTTACCTCCCTAAATTAATAAAATTGTACTTTGTCTCCCATATAACTATTCATGGATTACTATTTTCTAAATCCATCAATAAAAGTTAGTTAAATGTCTTAAATACCCTTATCAATATTTTTTCAATTTTCAAGTATTTATTTTTATAGGGATTTGATTATTTATTGAAAATTGTGAAAAAAAATAAAAATAAATGAATATATTTGTCTTATTTAGTGAAAATTATGAAAAAAACTTGATTCGAATTACATCCGACCTTGCAATTCACACTTACTTAACCTAAAATAAAAACAAATATAAAATATCAAAGAACAATGAAAAATTATAGAACTTTTAGACATAATGATTACCACACAAAACCCTTAAAGGAAAACTTTCAATAAAAATTCAATAAAATAGCCTACTTTGACCACTATGAAAACCAATGCACATTCTAAATAATATTAAATACATTCCAAAAAATTTCTAAAATACATTACTCTATAAATTCTTAGAATTTGACAAAAAAATATTGATATGGATTATACTGGCATATTTTATAAGTACAATGATGTCAACCATTCTTCGTTTTAATTATCACACTATTATCAAAAGTTGAAAACATGAAAAATCAAAAGATAGTGACAAGGCATTTCGGTCATTTAACTAATTCGTCTTGACGGTGTTATTAAATAGTAACGGATGAATAGCTAATTAAGGGGGGCAAAATGGATTTTTATTAGTTTAGGAGTAAAGTATTATTAACCTTTTGTGTGTGTATATATATATATAAATTAAATTTGGATTTGGAATTGAAAATATTAAAATAGATAATAATGTGGGAGGTGAGACAAGAGAGAGGATGAGATAGTGAAGGGAAAAAAAATAAATAAAATAAGGGTCCATTTGGTTGGATGTAAAATGTTTCTGTTTAAGAAAATCTTTTCATTGGAAAATATTTTTAAATGAAAAGTCAATTTTCTATATAATTTTTTGGTATTTGGTTGACATAATGAAAATATTTTGAAATAAAAATTTTAAATGTTTTTCACCTTTAATTTTATGAATATGACTTGAAAACAATTATCACAATTATAATAAACACTATGAAAAGTAATTGTGACCAATAACATACTTGATTTTATTTAAAATAAATAATATATAATATAGTAGTAAAATATGTATAATAATAGTTTTAATACTGTAGGACCCACTATGAGAGAAAAACGAATGGAAAAAAATTAAAAATAAAAATAAAAATAAATTTAGTAAATGATATAAAAGGAAGTATTTAATTTTTAGTGTCATCCTTGAATTATTCATAAAATAACTTACGATCAAAAGTAAGGTTTAATGTTTATAAAAAAAATTTTGAGAATTGTATTTCTAGTGATTTTCTTTTCAAAAATATTTTCCTTTTTCTTTTGTAAAAATGTATTAAGATCATCTAAACTCTTCTTTAATGAAACTTGTTTTTCTTTGATCTTGGTTTTCACATCTAATCTTTTCTTCATTGCAATATTTTTTTTGTCAAACTACTATTTTCATGCACAAGTTTTGAATTTGCACTCAATAAAGCATTAAACTTAATTTTTAATTCTTTGTTCCTAGCATGTGATCCTTTCAAACATTTATACATTTAAAAAATAAATAATTCAACGTCATCATCATCACAAGAATCATTACAAAAATCATAACTAGAGGATACCTTATTATCTCCAAAAGCCATGAATGCCATTTGAGTCGCCTCATGTTCTTCTTCAACTTTTCCGTCCGAATTGCAATCATCCTATGTGATTTGAAAGTTGTTAAAGTGAGGCTTCCTTCCTTGTTTCTTCTTGTTGGATGGACACTCAATTGTAAAGTATCCCAATTGGCCATATTTATAGCATTTTTCACTTGACTTCTTGCTTGTATCCTTTTTGTGAAGACTTCAAATCTATGCTTCTTTTTGCCCTTACTCCTCGTCCATCTTGTACCTTATATTTTAAGTTCAATTCAAAAGGGATTAGTAATCAAAGAATCAATAGGCATAGATTTAATTTTTAGACTCTTTTATGACAATGGATTTTGGTTCCTATTCCTTAGGTAAAGCATTCAAAATCTTTCTATTCTTTTCACCAAAAAATATTCTTTACCTAAACCTTCCAAATCCTTTACAATATCATTGAACCTACAACACTCTTGTCAATATTCTTATGAGGTTCCATTTTAAAGGATTCATATTTAGTTACAAGAATTGACTACTTTTACTCTCTTATATCTTCACTTCCTTCATTAATTTCTTTCAATTTGTCCCATATCTCCATGACAATTTGCAACTTTTCACTTTAGTAGACTCATCTGCATCCAAAGCATTATACAAAATATTCATAACCTTAACATTTAAAGATAAATTTAGTCTATCTTGTGCATTTAACTCATATCTAATCTTAGGCGTTAATCTATGTGCATTTTCATCAAGAATATTATTGTGCCTCAAAAGGACCTTCATCAATAATGTACCACAAATCAATATCAATAGATTGTATAAAAAATTTCATTCTCTCCCTCCAACTAACAAATTGAATGCCATTAAACACCTTGTGAGGTAACTAGTAATAGAACCTTTATAAAAATAAAATATTATTAGTTACCATAATAATTTTTACTCTAAGGTAATTAAACCGAAACAAGAAAAGACCAAACTCTGATACCAATTGTTGGCCCAAAAATAACATAAGAGGGGTGAATTAGGTTGTCTTTAAAAACAAACCTTTTGACGTGTTTAATAAAAATGCAAATTTTCTACAACAAATGAACACTTAACCACAAATGATCAAAGATAAATATTTAGCAATTGAATGTTAAAGAACAAATCAAAAGATTGAGGTAAAGAATATCATACCAAACTTCCAAACTCCTTGAATTTGGAGTACATCCACTATTAGTGTCTCTTCAAAGAAGGTAAGGCAATAACCTTTTTTTATACAAAGTAAGCTCACCCCTTGTACTAACTAAGTTCCTCTAATTTAACCAAAGGGTTTTACACTATAATCTGACTTTTGTACACTTGTTATCCCTCTACTCTTATACTTGAAGATCACTCACTAGTCTACTCTTTCTCACACTAATTCTCTCTTGTTGTGCCAAGAGAACTGTATTACTCAAACCAATACAACCCACAATATTTTAGCCTATTTCTCCCTTAATAGCTCTTACAAGTGTTTATATTGAATGTAGTAGTCTTCACATTAATTAGATGTCCTTGTGCTATTTATAGATGAAGGATTCACTGAAATTTGAGCTACAACAATGAAAAACTAGCTGTTAAAAATTAGCAGTTAAGAGTCTGGACGGTGGTTGTCAGGTCATGCATCCTACAGCTTCATAAACAGTATCTCAGATGGTCATATGCATCCTACAGTTTTATGAATAGTGTCTTGAACGATCATATACGTCCTACAATTTGATAGAAATTTCTCATTTCGAACTCCTTTCTTCGGACGGTCTTATTGACATTCATTCTCTTTAGTTTTCAGATTCCTTGTTGATGATCTATAAACCTTATTTTGATAATGACATATGCATTTACCTCTTAAACTAAGCTGTGCAGGTTTGCTATTTTGTTTGCCGGAAACAGAGTTTCCGAGCGCAATACACCATCTGAACATTATTACATTTCTCGGACGAACGGGATCGTCCGATAAAGTTTACAGTGGACGCAATTCACTATTTGAACAGATAGATGGAGAAAAAGTTTTTCAAGCACCTACAATGGACGCACAGGCGCCTCCGAAAGAATATCCCTCAAACATATTTCTCCATCCGAAAAAGTGAGGCAGAATCAAGAATTTAAAACTCTACAACGGACGCTTCCAACCGTTTGAAAGATGTTTACATCGGACGAAGAAGACTGTCCGAAAGGAAAAATTTCCTGATAAAGCATTAAACCTCTCGGACGAGATATACCATCCAAAAGTGTGAAATTTCCACATACACCTGGTTCGGACGATGGAACGGACGCAAGCTCAAATTGACCATCCGACTGGCATCCACTACTCACTTATTTGAGATAGGACGCTGGGTAGGACGCACAACAATATCATCGGATGTTCGAAACCCATAACGGCTAGTTTTTGAGCATTTATTATTGAGCCGTTGGGAAGTGGTTACTACCCAATTTATTGCTCCTATAAATCCCAACTCTGATGATATTGTTAAATGTATCTTACACATTGAATACAATTAAGAAGAAAAGCAATTTGAGTGCAAATTAGCTATTGAATAATATTGTATTAGTGTGTACTTTATAGTGCTATTCAAAAAGATTGAGTGGAGTGATAATCTTGTACAAAAGTGAGGTTGACAGTAAAATTCTTGGCTCAACTAAAAAGAATTAGTATGAGCAAGGATTTCCTACTTTGTGTACAATTGAGATTATTGGCTCACCAAATTTGAAGAAGCATTTTAGTGGACAAACACTTCAAGCTTGGTAGTTTGGAAGTGATGTTTGTTTAATCTCTCTTTTTTCTTTTTTCTTTACTTGCTTCAGCTTAATTGATTTTATCTCTATCAAATTACTTGTTAACACAAAAGATTTTATAAGTGTATATTTTGCAAAGTAATTATTTAGAAATCTAATTCACCCCTCCTCTTAGGTTACTTCTGGACCAACACTTGTCTCGAATGATTTTTGGCGTCCGAAACACTGTCTTTCGGACAATTATCTACATATGAAAGATGTGTTCTTCCTTTGGTGTTGTCTGGTCAAGTTTTGGACTCTCCTTTGCATCTGATCTCCTTTCTTTCAGACGCTTTTCATCGTCCGTAAGGTTCTGCTTATATTTTAGTTGTTTTTCTTGGTTGTATTTGGACGATTATTTACGCCCGAATCTTTCTATTTTTTTGCACATTTGTTTTCAAGATGTTAGTAAGATTTGGTCATCATGAAAACGTGATTATCATGACTGGGGTTCAACACTTTTCCCTATAGTACGAGGTAATTATACTTACCTCCCTAAATTCTAAATTGTACTTTGTCTCCCATATAACTAGGTTCATGGATTACTATTTTCTAAATCCATCAATAAAAGTTAGTTAAATGTCTTAAATACCCTTATCAATATTTTTTCAATTTTCAAGTATTTATTTTTATAGGGATTTGATTATTTATTGAAAATTGTGAAAAAAAATAAAAATAAATGAATATATTTGTCTTAAAAGTGAAAATTATAAGGGACAGCTCCGAATTACATCCGACCTTGCAATTCACACTTACTTAACCTAAAATAAAAACAAATATAAAATATCAAAGAACAATGAAAAATTATAGAACTTTTAGACAAAAAGATTACCACACAAATCCCTTGAAGGAAAACTTTCAATAAAAAAGCCTACTTTGACCACTATAAAAACCACTGCAATTCTAAATAATATTAAATACATTCCAAAAAATTTCTAAAATAAAGTACTCTATAAATTACGAGAATTTGACAAAAAAAATATTGATATGGATTATACTGGCATATTTTGTACTTATTTTTACTTATATATATTTTTATTATAATTATCACACTATTATCAAAAGTTGAAAACATGAAAAATCAAAAGATAGTGACAAGGCATTTCGGTCATTTAACTAATTCGTCTTGACGGTGTTAGTAAATAGTAACAGATGAATAGCTAATTAAGGGGGGCAAAATGGAATTTTATTAGTTTAGGAGTAAAGTGTTATTAACCTTTTGTGTGTGTGTATATATATAAATTAAATTTGGATTGGAATTGAAAATATTAAAATAGATAATAATGTGGGAGATGAGAGAAGAGAGACGACGAGAGAGTGAAGGGAAAAAAAAAATAAAAATAAGGGTCCATTTGATTGGATGTAAAATGTTTCTCGGAAGAAAATTTTTTCATTGGAAAATATTTTACATGAAAAGTCAACTTTCTATATAATTTTTTGGTATTTGGTTGACATAATGAAAATATTTTGAATAAAAATTTTAAATATTTTTCACATTTAATTTTATGAATATGACTTAAAAAAACAATTATAACAATTATAATAAATCGAACTTTACAAGTAATTGTGACCAATAAAAGATTGATTTTGTTTAAAATAAGTAATATATAATATAGTAGTAAAATATGTATAATAATAGTTTTATTACTGTAGGACACACGATGAGAGAAAAACGAATGGACAAAAATTAAAAATAAAAATAAGTTTAGTATATGATATAAAAGTAAGTATTTAAATTTTAGTGTTATCCTTGAATTATTCACAAAATAACTTACGTTCAAAAGTAAGGTTTATGTTTGGATCGATGAATTTGAGGAGATATTTGAAATTCATCAATTTGTTGGAATGATTTATAAGTCTAAAATGGATTAATTTCAAATCCATCCAAATAAAAAAGTGTGAAATAAATAATTTCAAACAATTTTCTAATTTGAATGAATTTGAAATTTATCCATTTTGACATTACAAATTCCTCCAACAAATGAATAAATTTCAATTTTCAATTTTTTTTTTTCTAAATATATCAATCGAAACAAACACAATGTAAATACTTTTTATGTACAAAAAAGAAAAAAGAAATTTAAAAAATATTTTACATTAAAAAATTTCTAAAAAATCAATCCATCCAAACATATCTTATATTGAATTACAGTACGAAATCCGAACAGAAGTTGAGGGGATCATTCCTCCTCCCGTGCAATGTACCTGTTAAAAAACTAGTTTATACATGATTATTACTCAGCCCGCAGTCGGCTATTGGGTAACTCTCGCATCATTCTGTATTAATCCTTCCATTAACTCACTCTTCTCTATTCTCTCGTCAATCTGGAGGCGAAGTGAAATCAACTCAACCTAAATCATGAAGCTGTCTTTTTCCCTTCCTTCAAAAGCCCAATCAAAGCTCAAAAAGCCCTCCGGCTCCGCCGTCACCGCCGCTGTCCCCAACGCCGAAGAATCCAGAGAATTCGTGACAGAATTCGACCCTTCCAAAGTCCCAACCAACTTCGCCAAGAATCAGAATGTTGTAATTCCTCCCAAGTCCAACGAATGGAGGCCAACTAAGAAGCAGATGAAAAATCTCGATTTGCCTCACCAATCCGACGGAGATCATGGGGTCGTCCAATTTGAGGTCGATTCCGCTTCGTCGGTTGATGTCACATCCGACTCTATCTCATACGGTCTTAATCTGCGTAACAACACCGACGATGCTGTCGAACCGAAAATCCCTAACGGGGATCCTTTGTTGGATAAACTGAGGCAGGATTTAAAGAGGTTGCCGGAAGATACTAGGTTCGATGAATATGAGGATATGCCGGTGGAGGGATTTGGGCGAGCGTTGTTAGCTGGATATGGGTGGGTTGAGGGCAGGGGTATCGGAAAGAATGCGAAAGAGGATGTGGCAGTGGTGGAGTACAAGAGATGGACTGCTAAGGAAGGGATAGGGTTTACTGGTGAATTGCCCCCTAAGAGTGACCGTGATAATGGTTGGACAAATAGTCATAGGAAAGCAAGTGAAAGTAATGGTGAAAAAGCCGTAGGAGAGGCGAAGGGGGAGGGGAAAGGGTTTTATGCTGGGGAAAGATGTGAGAATAGTTGGGGGAAGCGAAGTTGGCATGAAGGGTAGGATTCTTCAGATGAAACGTGGTGGAGACAGTGTCTCTTTCTGAGGCTGTTAAGGAGTGAAGAGGTGGTAAGTGTTTATGTTAGTGATTTAGCAGATCTGGGGTCAGTTGAGGAGGAGAGATGTTTGAGGAAGCTAAAAGAGTTGAGGATTAAGGAGAAAAGTGAGGTTAGTGATAAGAGAAGTGTGGGAGATAGGGATACACGTAAAGATTTAACAAGCAGCAGAAGGAGGGATGGTGGAGATAAAGGGATGAGGGATGGGAAGAAGGAGAGTGAAAGGGGAAGAGAGGAAACAAAGGGGGTTGACAAGTTTTGTTGGCTGACGAGTCATATCAGGGTGAGAATTATAAGCAAAGAGTTGAAAGGTGGAAGATTGTACCTGAAGAAAGGGGAGATTGTGGATGTGGTTGGGCCGACAACTTGTGATATATCAATGGATGAGAACAGAGAGTTTTATAGATACAAGGGGTGGAACAAGAGCTATTAGAGACCGCGCTTCCAAGGTGTGGACCCTGTCTCTTTACACATCTATGGTAAGGATAAAGGTGTATATGGGAGTTTATTGGAGAGGGACATAGAGAACGAAACAGGTGTGGTGAGGGATGCTGATACGCAGGAGTTACTTAAAGTTCGTCTTGAGCAAATTGCTGAATATATCGGGGATCCGAGCTATATTGGTTATTAATGGTTTTCTTGCGATAAGATGAAGCATGTGCTTGATGGATATTGTCGAGGTACTTTTGCCTGCATCTTGCATATGTCCTGCATTAACTGTAGTATGTAACATTCTTTTAGTGTTGTCAAGAGCTTTGGAAGAGATTCCTGTTAAAAGTTTAAACTATGCTTTTTGTTAGACTTTACGAAATTTGTTCTAATAATAGGTGAACTGATAAAGCTTGTTTATGATGGGTTTTGGGCTTATAATATTTCATTGTGAATGAAGACAGAGTATATTTCTGATATACAAGACATTGGTATCAGAAACATCTCTCGTCTTGGCTACAAAGCAGTATTAATTATGTGTGATTATATTTATCATGTTCCAGTTATTGTAAATGCCATCAATGATCTTTTGAAGCTATTTTTAGGATCAGCTAGGTTCTTATCGATTTGCCTTTGAATGATGTCAATTTCCACTGTTGCATCCTAACCCCTTGGTAATTTCAGGGTGTTCAACAAATTTAGCTTTTGCTTAACATTTTAAACTTCTGGTTTATTCTCAGCATAGCAGTGTCACAAACATGTCTTTCAAAGCTTTCTTACTGTTAGGCAGTATTGATCGCTCTCTTTTCCCATGATGCAAAACTGGAAAAGTCCTCTTCGAGTTTCTTTTCTTTAGTGCAGCTTTGATGAGATTGTCAGCATGTTTAGAAACGTTTAGATAAGAAACAAAACTTTCAGTTCTTTATTTTTAGCACCTCTTTATATGCTTTTATTTGCATTTCTTTTATCTTGCCCACTATTACACCAAGTAAATTGGCATTCTGTGTAATTGAATTATTAAATCTAAATGCTGCTAAAGATTAACAGATCTGTAGTGGCTTAAAGAATTGGTTTGCTCAAATTAGGTCGCATTAGAATTAACAGGTAGAATCCTAGAGGTACAGATTATGATGTCTCATAAGTTTGTTTCTAGTAGGTATCTGATCTCTATAAATAAAAAATATGTAAAACTTTGAAGCATCAATATCCAATAACTTGATCAGTTAGACCAATAAAAGTAATTTGCAAATTATTTGGTCCCTGCATACCTGTAACATTTAAATGTTGCCAGCATAGTTACTAGAAGTGAGGCTTATAGCCCTTCACGGTTTGTCTTTAAGTTTGTTTTTTTTTGTTTTGTTTTCCTCCTTCCCAACTAAGGCATGCTTTTTCAATAGTGCAAGGCAGAGAAAAAGGCTTGCTTTAAGTAGGGTTAAGTAGCCAATCCCTCGTCTTCATCACTGTGACAGTGTTTTCATTCTCTATCGTTTCAAATCCAACACAACCTAACAACATGGAGGAATTTCTAGGCAAGCGATATTATTTTCTTTTAAATGCTTGAACCTTGGAAGTTCACTATTTGTTTGCTATGCTGATTCTTACTTCTATTTCAATGCAAATACATTGTATTATGACATAAGAGTTTGCTTTTTGAACCTTCGATGCGCTTGTTGTGATGTTTTGTGTTAGAATCTTCTTTTAGTATGCTCTTCTTCTGTTATTTCAATTGTGTGTGTTACTGTTTGTGGGCTATAACTAAAAAATTTATGTGATTTATACTACAATGTATCTGCTTTGCCATTTGCACTTAAGCCTAGAGGTCCCTTGCACCTTTAACTACTATGGGTGACAATCAGAACCTTATATGAATTTTTTATAGGAGCAAGCCTCTAGAGAACTCATTACTGGCTAAGTCTCAAGTAGCGCACACAATAAAATGTTATTTATCATTTATACTGTTGTTGCTGGGTGTTATTTAACCCTCCAATACTCCAGCTGTGCAGCAATCCATAAGCAAAGATCCATGTGACAAATAATTACAACTTCCTGGAAGAGTTCTTTGCTGCTTTCTTCTCGGAGCCATTTTATTTTCAGAGTTGATAGTGAGAAATCAAACTTAGAAGATTCTTTTTTTCCCTCACAAGTAGCTTTACGAAGATCATAATATGTTAAAAACTTCCATATTCACTGATGTTCTGGAAACCGGTAGTATTGCCAGAACATGAATCATCTGCAGCTCCTTTTCTTTTTTGGAAAGGATTTGTAAGTATTCTTATTTTTATCATAATTATTGACAATGGAATGAGATCAATACTATGTGAGTAATGCTTCTTCTGATTGTCTCCTACCTAGTTTGCTCATAACTTTTGACATTGAGCATGATACCATCAAACTCCTTTTCTTTTTTGGAAAGTCATTGTTTGATCGTTTGAAGGATTCTATATTTTCATAAATAAATATATGAATTCAAAACAAGTTCGCAGTATTGTTTGCAAGGACTAGAGTCTATATAGGATTATTATGTTACGGGAGCACTATGTTTTTCTTTAAATCTCTATCTCTTCTTTTTACCTCCTCGCATTTTGTTATTCTTGTAGCACAACCAGCAATAGTAAATCAGAAATCTTGTAAGTACGTCAAATCATCCCTCTATTCTTTATTCATTTATGTTTGAATTATTGTGTGTTGTTGATCTATGTGTGTGTATATGTACATATATCCTGAGGTGGACGAAGACATGCTAGCTTAATTTTGCAGAATGGATTGTGTTTATGCTTGCTATTGTTTTCAAGTAAAACTCACATAAGTAGTAAAATATCAAGTCAACTCGATTCATTTGATTTATTAAGTCTTTCTATAACATTTTCAAATCTAAAGGAACATTCAAGTTGTTTCTGCAAAGTTTGTTCATTGTTGTACAAAGTGTATTGACATGAAATGTATCACAAATTGTGACAAGAAGTTGTAATTTACATAAATTACGTAATATGGTTGTATCTTGATTTTTACAAACTTAGTGGAACACCAAGTGATAATTTGGTGAAGCTTTAATTTCAACATCTATGAGATAAACTACCCTCTTTTTAATGCTTCCATGTGCAGTGGTTCGGTTCCTCATAGGAGAAATTATTTGAAAAACAAATGGATGAAGAAATGATATAATAGCCATTTTATATGGACAGCTTTTGAAACACGGTATGTGCCATTATTGATAGAAAAGTAAGAGGTACTGATTTCATGGCCAATTCGGTGGCAGCATCTCTTATAGAAACTAGTTTTTTATAAGAGCTATGTTGAAGACATTTTCTTCTATTTCTTCCGAATGGTTTATGCTCTATTTTACAGCTGCAAATCTTCTTCCTCTTACTCCTCTATTCCCTCCCTCCCACTCATCCTCCTATAATGACCTCCCTGATCTTCACAACCACAGAATCAAATTTAGGAAGATTCGTGTCCTTGTTGGTAGCTTGGTGTGGAAAAACTAATATCCATGGAGAGGCTGCAACCAAACTTGGAAATGAATTGATGTGCATTGCTATTCTGTCGACAATAGCATTTTCTTTTTTCAAAATCTATCAGATAGGAGCTTCAGACGCAGGACAGCAAATCCATCAAAATGATTGAAGAAAAGAAACTCAAGTTTGACAATAGTTTAGTCCAGACTTGATTTAGGACTTGAGATTGTTGTTTGTTTGCTGATTCCTGTCTGTGTGGTTTAATGTGTTAGTGTGTGTGTGTGTGGTTGTTTGTAGGAGCATGCTGCCTAGTGTTCAATAATGACACTATAGTAGCAGCTACTAGTAGAAGTTTTATGGTCAGGCATGGCTGAATGTCCAAGTGTTGACCACTGGTTGAAGTCCAATGGTCATCTGCTATAGGAGCAGCTTTAGTGGACCATCTTTTGGCCACAAAGTGTCGAATATAGTTGCCAAATTGTTGTCTTAAAGAGTATAAATAGCTGTTGTACTCCCATTTCATTTGATATTCCATAATGTTCAATGAAAATTTATGTTTTGACCAACTAGCAAAATGCTTTTTCCGTTATTGCCCCTCTATTTAAATTCAATATTTGTCAGTTGGTTCTGGAGTTCTAATTCTTGAAATGGTTTGTTAGAGCATTTAATATTGAAGCTTGACCTTGGTATTCTTATTTGGGTATTGTATGAAGGGTAAAAGAGATAAATTGGTTTTTATTTATTTGCCATTTTATGCCATTGCTTATAATTTGGTACAAACTAAAATAGAAACCCTGTGGTACATAATGGTACTGAGGGAGTATCTAGTTTTCCTAAATAAGAATGAGATTATGAATGATAAAACTTTCATGACTCCCTCTCTCTTCCTTAGAACTGAAGCCCATGTTCTCTTCTCCCTCTCCTGTCTTACCCTTCTTCCTGTTCTTATTCTTCTTCTACTTCTCACATAGTACTTTACTACTCCTAAACTGCTTTCCAGAATCTGGTACTTATTCTTACCCATGTTAACAATCAAACTGCTGCAATGCAAATAAATGAAACTCAAAATTGAAAACTAGAAACATCATGCATTAGTTTCGACCTTATTAATATCCAATAGTTGTTGAATTTTTATTCAAATTACATATGAAGGGATTAGACAACTTCATTTAGAACTGATACAGTACTTGAGATAAGTTGTCAATCCAATGTATATATCTTTGGCTTAATTCAAGTAGCTCTACAGCCACTCAAGAGAGAAATTCATGTAAGGGTTATCTTACTTCTAAAAGGAGCACACTAGATTCTCAACTTCTAGTATACTTGTGTCTGGTAATTCAAAATGGTTCAAAGGAGGATGGATCAAATTCAAATCTCTTTTTTTGTTGGGTCGAAGTTAGAAAATTATCTACCACATGCAGTTGAACTCTATCTGCATTGACTATGAATTTTATTTTTAATACAATATCTCAAGAGATAAATAATTTTTCAAATAATGTTTTTGACAACTTTCAATGCCCAAGTATTTTACAGTTTTGACAAGTTTTGAGCTTCCACTGCTATTCTGCTCCAGTTGCAGTGACTGTTTTAACACTTTAGTTTGAAATCTCCACGCAGGGCTTATCTATATCCACTGACATGGAAATCCTAGCTCAGTTAATCATATCATGGATTTCTACATAGATTGCAAGAACATAGTACTTGCAAATGCCTGGACGCAATTAAGAATACAATCTTAATGCATAAATTTGACAACTTAATACATTTTGTATTAATCTCCTACATTTATGTCATTATAGGATGCCCTGAGAACAAGTGGTTATTTAAGCAGTGGCCCTCGTTACATTAACAGTTTGCCTCACTGTCAAATTTAAAAGAGGAACTGAGTTGACATACACTTGAACTTTGGAATTGGTTGGGACCATGATAATTTTCCATTTACTGCAAAATGCCTTGGTTCTTTTTATTTCTTTAAATATCCAATTATACTCTTGTTCCGTTGATTGTCGCACAGCTTCTGTTGGAATGGACCTGGGATGATTGGCAAGTTTAACTTTGGATTAAAGTAGTTGATGCACGTTCTTATCTAGTTTCACCAGGAATCCAGGATCAAGTTAGACAATGTGACCTAGTTGACTGCATTCTTACCTGATACCTAGGTGAATTACTGACTTTTGCACATTGAGTAGACTGAATTTGAGTTGTTGACGCCGCACAAGCTGTGGACTAGGTAAACGAACTTGTAAAATAGAGTTTAAGACTCGAAACTCTGGATATTATGGTAGAAAATCGCAGAAAGTGTAATTCCAGAACAGAAAATTAAAAGGAAACTTGCTGAAAATCCTAAAGAGTAAGAGAATAACAATTTGGAAACACTAGGAATCACTCCTAGACACCTTTAGAAATCACACCCAAGGCTAGATTATATAACACAACTCTTATACACATAAAAAAGTCTGCTGGAAGTTTTATTAAACTGAAAACTCTATGTTCTCTTTATGGAGAAGTATATTAGTTTATAGAGAATAAAGACGAATCTTACTTTGATTAGGATTTTACTCTTATTCTCTATAGGAGTAAAAATCCTAACTGAAATCTATTACTAACCAAATGAAAACCAAGTCCATACTGACTCTAGGGCAAAATTAATAAAATGCTAAAACAAGAAAATTCCTACAAAATAGTTAAATTGCCAAAATACCCCTATCTGCTAAAACTTATGAAAACGCATAAATTCCTAATGTCAGATTCTTACTTAAACATACTCTATTAAAACCTTTATTTAACTCCAGATGGGTTTCTTTGTCTTCTAAAGAGTCCATAAAGAATGCTTGAACGCAATCACAAAAATCTTTGATTTTTCTCTTTCTTGAGCCATTTAATGTCTGCATCAGTTGTCTATTCTCGTTTCTGACTATTAGATGGTATTCATTATTTTTGAAAAGATACACATCTAGATGCATCATGAAATCTCCAGTTCATTTGCTTTATCTTCATCTCTGTTGATCACTAGAAGTTTCCAATGTCTTGTTGGTGCTACATTGCTTAAAGTCTGAAATCTGTAAACTGTTCGTTTCTAGTAGTGCCACCTGGTGTGGGCTTTGGTTTGCTTATAGAACCTTTTGAGGTATTTTTCCTAGGTATTTTTTGTCACTTGAAACATATATTCTTATTCATTTATTTATTTATTTATTTTTTCGCTAAAAAAAAAATGTCCATGACAGAACGTAATGGCGTAGCAGAATTCATGCAATCGACTCTATTTAGTGGGATTAAAGTTTGGTTTATTTTTGTTTTGTTTGTTTTCACTTAAAGTGTATATACACGTGCAGGAGCTTAGACATATAACTAATTTCTTGTTCAACAAGTAGAATTGTTGTTCCAGGGTAATTGAGCTCTTCTAAAAACATAAAGACAAAAGTTAATACACAAACATTTTGTTTGTAATTGTAGATATCTGAAAGTGGTTTGCATATTAACATCTATTGTCATTTCACACTTCTAAAATGAAAAACAAACTTCTGTGGGGCAAGGGCCGCTACATCTCCATAGGAGTTCGGGTGTAGTGAAAAATATGCAAGGGTCCTCACATAATAGGGGGAGGTTAGTGGGGAAAAAAAATGTTCTGGAGAATAGGATTAGAATAGGAACTTGGAATATTGGAACTCTTATTGGTAAATCAATGGAGGTGGTAGATACAATGATTAGGAGAAAAATTAATATTTTGTGTTTACAAGAGACAAAATGGGTAGGAGAAAAGACTAAACTATTAGATAATTCAGAATTTAAACAACTGTCTATTCAGGAGTAAACAGGACTAGAAATGGGGTAAGTATTATTGTAGATGGGTCGATGAAGGATGATGTAGTGCAGGTGACTAGGAAATGAGATCTGATTTTGGCTCTTAAACTAATTTTAAGACGTGAAACTATTAATATTTTTAGTATCTATGCGCCTCAAGTAGGTCTAGATGAGTCTATTAAGGCTAAGTTTTGGAAGAATTTAGATGAGTTGATAGGTAGTGTCCCCCAAGGCATCATCCTAGAGCAAATTTTTATAGGAGGTTATCTAAATGGATGTGTGGGAAGAGATAATGAGGATTATGAAGAAGTGTATGGTGGATATGATTACGGGGGAAGAAATGAAGAAAGAAAATCAATCTTGGAGTTTGGAAAGGCATTCTCTTTGCATTATCAATACTTTTTTCAAGAAGAGGGAAGAACATTTAGTTACTTTTAAAAGTGGTTCAACAAAGTCACAGATTGAGGTTTGTAGAGATTGCAAAATTATACCTAAAAGAAAGTTTAACCTCACAACATAGGCTTTTGGTAATGAACTTGAGGTTTAAACATCACATTAGGCAAAGGAACCTACTTGCATCACCTAGAATTAAGTGGAGAAATTTATTGAAGGAAAAAGAAGAAATTTTTAAGAATGATTTGTTAGGGCAAAGTATTTGGGATTTACAAGGCGAATCTGACATTTTATGGAATGACATGGCAACTAGAGTGAGAACAGTAACTAAGAAGATATTTGGAGAGTCAAGAGGTTATGCCCCGATGAACAAGGGATGAAGGTGTACAAGATAAAATCAAATTTAAGAGGGCTAACTATAAGGCTCTATATAGTTGTAGAAGAGACGAAAATATTAAAAATATAAGCTTGATAAACAGGAGGCAAAAAAGGCGTTAAATGAAGCGAGGGATTAGCTTGCTTGAAATTTTTTATCAAAAATTAGAATCTAATGAGGGGGAAGGAGATATTTATAAAATTGTTAAAGCAAGAGTCTATAGGACGAAGGATTTAACCCAAGTCAAGTGCATCAAGGATAATGCAAATAAGGTGCTTGTAAGATATGAGGAAATTAAGGAAAGATGGGTGAGATACTTCTATCAACTATTCAATCTAGGCAATGGAGACGATATCGTTTAATCGCGGAATTTCTTTGTTTCTTTATTTCCGGATGGCATAGCCTTAAAATAAAAGTGAAGGGCGAGGTTCAAATAGAAAAACTCACATTGGGTTTAGGGATAATCAGGCTCGAACTGATGACTTCCACCACGTCAAGGTGACACTTTACCGGTGAGTTATATCCCTTCCCTGCTCGCATCGAGAAATAGAATTGACTAATCGTAAGTCAAAGGGTCGAGAAACTCAACGCCCCGTAGATATTGAGGTTCCATAGGTAGTACTGCTTGATACTGTATTTGAAGCAGTTGTTCGAATTCCTTATGATATGCAACTGAAACAAGTTCTTGCTAATGGTAAAAAAGGGGGTTTGAATGTAGGGGTTGTTCTTATTTTAAGAATAGTGTGATTAAGTCCGAATAGTATAGAAACGTAATGTATTATCGAAAGATTTAGGGATCAGAGAATGCAAAAATTTTCTATACCATTGGAACCAAGATAACACTATGCTCCATATTGATTTTTATGGATTATTTCTTATTGTCTTTGGCCTCAACAATCAATAGTGGTGATTGAATGAGTTGTTTAAATTGGATCATGAATTCCTTCAGTACATATGAAGAAAGGAAAAGCAGTTGGGCCCAATGATATCCCAATGTGCGAGGTATGAAAATGCTTAGGAAAGAAGGGCATAAGTTGGATTACCAATCTTTTCAATAAAATATTGAAGAGTAGAAAGATGTCTGACAGTAGAAGAAAAGTATTCTCATACCCATATTCAAAAATATAGGGGATATACAAAATTGTGCTAATTACAGAGATATTAAGTTAATGAGCCATACGACATACCTTTGGGAGAGGGTGATAGAAAGAAGGTTAAGAAATAAGATTAATGTGTCAAATAATCAATTTGGTTTTATGCCAGGGAGATCGACTATTGAAACCATGCATATCTTAAGGAGATTTACAGAGAGATATCGGGATAAAGAAAAGAATTTACATATGATTTTTATTGATATTGAAAAGACATACGACAGAGTCCCTAGAGAAGTTACGTAGAGAGTTTTAGAAAAAAGATGAGTTAGAGTAACATATATAGAATCAATAAAGGAGATGTATAGGGATGTGGTTACAAGTGTAAGCACATCAGGAGGGTTGACACGGGTTTAGTTCCTTATAAATATAGGTTTACACTAAGGTTCAGTTCTAAGTCCTTATTTATTTGCGTTGGTCATAGATGAACTTAAAAGGCATATACAGGAGGAAATACCGTGGTGTATGTTATTTGCGTATGACATTGTGTTAGTAGATGAAACAAAAGACGGGGTTAATGCTAAACTCGAGATTCAGAGAGAGACACTTGAGGTAAAAGAGTTTAGAATTAGTAGATCAAAAACAGAATATATGAAATTTAAGTTTAGCAAGGGTGCACGTAAAAATGGAATAGGGTTTAGTATCGGAGATCAAGAGATACCCATAAGTAAAAATTTTAAATATTTAGGATTAGTTATTCAGAGTAATGGTGGTATAGATTGACATGTTACACATCGGATACAAGCAGGATGGATTAAATGGAGAATGGCATCGGGAATATTATGTGACCACAAAATTTTTTTACGACTTAAGGGTAAATTTTATAGAACGGCAATTAGGCCAGCTATGCTCTATGGGTTTATGAGTGTTGGGCAGTGAATCACACACATGGACAAAAGATGAGAGTAGCAAAAATGAGAATGTTAAGATGGATATGTGGGTACACTAGGATGGACGAGATACAGAATGAGCATATTCGTGAGAAAATTAGAGTAACATCTATTGATGAGAAGATGAGAGGAACACGCTTAAAGTGGTTAGGTCATGTGTTAAGACGACCAATAGAAGCGCCTATCAGGTGAGTAGATTTTAGAGAGTAGTCAACATAAGAGGGGTAGAGGAAGATCGAAAAAAACTTGGTGGGTAACTTGTAGGAAAGATATAGCCCATCTAGGAATTGAGGAAGATATGGTCCACGACAGAGCGCAATAGTGTAGCAGGATTCATGCAGCCGACCCTACTTAGTAGGATTAAGTCTTGGTTTGTTTGTTAGTAGATGTTTGGTTTGCATTTGGGAATCCGAATCAAAATGGAATCATAAACCCCATTATCGGTATGAGTTTATGTCATTTCTCCTTATTTGGTTAGGAATTGAATACGGAATGGGTTTCATTGTGTTGATAAATTAATCAATTTGAAACCCAAGTAACAAGTGGGGAATAAAAGTGGATATTTTCTAACACAGTCCCATAGAATGATTCCCATGTGATTAACCGAATAACATTTATGATATCATTAACCTTGATTTCCATTCATTCCCCTCCTATCCATAAACCAAACACCTCATAAGTTTGTATATGATAGGTTTCATTTGTTTCTCTCCTTTATGAAGTTGTACAAGCTTTGTGTTATGCATAAAAATTTTGGGATAGATTTTTGCCATCTTGTTACATCCCAACATGTATTTTAAATTACACAGTAAATTGCTGGGAAATTAAAAGGATATTTTCGGAGGGGAATTAAAAGGTTAAGATATTTCTTTTCATTTTTTGTTGCTTATTTGAGATGTTTCTACATTTTGGATTTTTGTCCTGGCTTTTGAATCTTTTCACTACTTTCATTATTTCCACGATTGTACAAATTTCCACTCCAATTAACCAGAATTTAAAATCAGCTCTATATTTCTTCAATTTTGAAAATCTTCTTTGAAGTTTATTACTTGGAATTTTGGTGGGTGTTTAGCTACTTGTTTTCTGGGTTTGTGGCATTTACCTTTCTGGCTTGGTGAATTAGATGACAATCACATTTTGGTATAAGTTTCACATTTTTGCTAATAATTTATGGACTTTTCTCACATTTGAACTTTCCAATTTTCGCACAATAAGAAGTATTTCATTTTCCTTGCTTTGCTTTATGATTTGCTTATAGTTGTCATTGGTGTGTGAAAGACCTTTTTTTTTTTTTTTGAGTTTAAAAGTTGCATTGTCAGTTCAACTTCGCAAGTTGACGGTGCATGACACACGAGACATTGTGCGTCTAGTTGTTTGACTTGACACGTGTGAAAATGTTCATTGTACAGTAATGATGAGGACCACTTTTGTAGTAATAATACACGAAATGTAGGGACATAACTGATACATTTATACATCTGCAGTGACAAATGAGGTGCCAAAATATGTTGTCCAACTTAGGCTTTTGTTAAACACATCTGCCAACCTGATCCTTCAACTCTTCTTTCATCAGAATTTACCATTCAATTTCCCAATACACATCCTGCAGTATCACTACTGCCCTAGCAGCAAATTTTCCTCAATTTCCTTGTAGGTGTGGCCAAAAGTTACGGAAATGGCAGCGAAAAAATTCAGGGGTGAGCAACTGTTCCCAAAGGCAACTGTAGGAAGATGATGGATAAACCCACAAGACACAATATGAGGCATGGAGAAAAAGGTTTTGCATGTTCACGATGGAAATATTATGTATGCTGCTTTTCCCGTGGGCTGAAAGACCTCCAAAGCAGTGTTCATTATCTTTGGCTTGAATGGAGTTGAGTTTACCTTGTAACATCTCATAATTGATCAGATTTTATGTTGATGCTTTTGTAATTTGTATACCACTTGACCTGCTATGTGAAGGACTGACTTTGCTAAAAGAAAAGGAAAATTCCAAGACATATCCTTGTGAATGTAGTCGTGCTATACTCAATTGAATGTCTCGATGCTATGTTGATTACTTGCTCGACCTTCTTTAATTGTTTTTATTGTCCTGCATAATGGGATTTCCCCCCTGTAAACATTAGCGATGCTTTCTTTAGCATCTGAATGAATGATGGTATTCATGATGAATTGCAAATTATATTTGACATCTTGATCTCAGATTACACAAACAAGTATGCCATTGTGCTAACAATTAGTATAACTAACGTAGTTACCCCAATTGATGATCGTCTTTCTATAGAAGAGGTCATTTTATGTCAAATATCCTGCATTCTGGATATTTATAAAATCTATTGGTATTTATATCCTGGTTTATAACTAGAATTCGATCTTGTGGTATTAGACAATCTTTATGTAATAAATGAAATTAGTCGATGTAATTAAGATTTTATATAATTTAATTCTAACAACAATGATTTAAGATCAGGTTAATTTAACTATTTTCTATCGTATTTGGACTCCGCCAAATAACAGATATATGCTTGAATATCAGTAGTTGCTAAACTAGTGTCCGAGCAGTCATAGCCGACCAGCACTTCACAGGTATATTGAACGGTGTATCAGGACGAACGATTACTTACCACTCATAGAGCAGATCTCTGCTAATCTCCAGGATCTTGATGTGCAAATGTACATCAAGATGCAAGTTATGCGAGGAAACGAACCCCAATATAAATGCTTTTTTTTGGTACTCCTCCAATCTAAGCCAATACGGTTGAGTTTCCAAATCGAAGTACAACAATCAAGGGTCGTAAAAGGTGGGAATCCCTCCATTATTCTATTCTGCCATCCAAGGTCTAGTAATTCTTATATGGTGCATTTGAGATGGATGGATGGATTTAAGGAAATATTTGAAATTTATCTATTTATTGGTGAGATTTATAAAGTAAAATAGATGAATTTCAAATTCACTCAAATTAAAAAATTATTTAAAAATCTTCATTTCATACTTTGTAAATACGATGAATTTGAATATTAATCAATTTGAGCCTTGCACTAGCAAGCGAAGTGTTTTCAAAAGTTTGCGACAATGTTTTTCTATCATTAAGCAAAGTGTTTATAGGTGGTCTATTACCAATGTTTTGAAAACCGGACCGGCCATTGAACCGGTGGCCTGTCCGGTTCGCGGTTCAACCGGTCCGACTGGCCGGTTCACTAATTTAGGTTTTTTTTTTTTTACCAAAGTGTGATATAATTTAAAATGACCTAAATATATTTATGTAAAATTTGAAATAGAAGTGAAACACTATTTTTGGAGAATTATAGTCCTTATACCCAAAAACACTAATCAAATTTCTAATAAGAAAAGTGAAATTTATACAAAAATATGTATAAAAAAGATGAAAAAAATCTTAACTTAATATTTAGTCTTTGTATAATCTATGTTGTGTATAAGAGACAGAGTTTTTTTCATGATTTCGTTTAATTTTAAATGTTATTGCGCTTAATGTCTCATGGAAATTTATTCTATGGGCTTTCTCTTATACAGTTCTATATGTGTATAAGAGACTCTTTTTCGGACCAGACCGGATATACAATTGGACCAGACCGGTGGTTCTTCCGGTTCGCGGTCCGACCGGTCGAACTGGCCGGTCCGGTCCGATTTTCAAAACACTGTCTATTACTTGAGTGATTATTTGATTTGTTATTACATTTAATAAACATCAAGTTTTTAGGACTGTTGTCAGGTATTAAACTTAAATGGCAATATTAGGTGCTTAGCGATAGTTGCTAATTTAGACCTTTCTATTTTAATTGTTCAATTCTTATTTTAGTAGTAGTAATTGATCCCTTGTTGATATTTGAATATTGTATTTGGTGCCTTTTGCTTGGTGTTTGAGTTGTTGTTTGTTGATTACTTTGTAGTGTTTGATTGGTGAGAAAGAATATTACCTCTTGATTTAGAACCTTAAATGACAATAAGGAGAATCCAGAAGGAAAAGAGACTACAACAAGAATAAGAACAATTCATAATGGTAGACAACAATAACAATAAGAGGGTTGGTATGGAAGAGATACATAAGAAAAATGATAGTAAGAATGGCATGGGTAACAATGGATTCGGTGGCCTTGGCAATGCTAGAAATGGATTGAACAGAAATGGAAGACAATTAGGGACTATGCTATACCCGGTTTGATGGTATTAACTCAAATAGTGAGAAACCTTATCAATGCCAATAATTTTGAAATCAAGTTGGCACTTGTTCAAATATTTCAGGCACTTACTATGTTTGGGGATGATGCTGTGAAGATCCTCACATTCACTTGATGAATTTTGAAAAGTTATTGGACACATTTAAATTCAATAGGGTGAATCCAGATTGTGTAAGGGTGAGAACATTCCCATTTCATTGAGGAACTGAGTTAAAGCATGGTTACAATATCATGATCAAGGCATATTCACATCTTGGAATTGGTTGGAACAAGAGTTCTTGACTAAGTATTTTCCTCCTTCCAAGGCGAATAGGCTTCGAAATGAGATTACATCATTTACAATGCTAAGGAGGTGTCCTCATCATACTATACCATTATAGATGCAAGTGAAAACCTTCTACAATGGTCTCTATCAAAAGACTAATGACATAATCTCTGCATGTGCATTGGTCATTTGGGTTAAAACACCAAAAGAAGATTAAATATTACTCAATATATTGGCATCTAACTATTACCAACATGGGCCAGTTCTACCTCAACAACAATCCTACCAACCTCCATCTCAACTTTAAAGAGGATTACTTCAATTAGATAATTAGGATACTCTATTGGCCCAAAATAGAACTGTCACCAACATGTTGGCTAATCTCCCAAGAGCTTTGGAGAATATGGGGAATATCAACACTATATCCATACCAAATCCCCATACTTCGCAACCCCAGATCCAATTATTATGTGACTTTTGTTCGAGGGATCACCCAAATGACCAATGCACAAGTGAAGGGTCATCCTTATACAATGAACAAGTGAATTACTTGGGGAACCATACCTCTCAACCTAGACATTATGATGTGAGATCCCGTGCGCAATCAAGACTTGATACCATGAAACTCAACAATTCAAGATAGTACTAAAACTCTAAGAATCGAATCCAAAGTTGGTTAGGAAGAATTGGATAGTAATTAGCACAAGAAACACGAAAAGAGACACACAAGAAGCAAGCAAAGAATTGAACCGTTGCCTATAGAATTAAGGCAAGAACCAATATCTTAAGTTTGTTAAAACAATCATTATTGTTCAAACAATGATCCTAACAAAGTTTTAGACCGAAGACTAAAAGAGAGAACTTTTTCCTCACAAAATGTCATGAATTTTATTGATAGAAAGTAAAATATTTTACATGGTTTATGGGCCTATTTATAGGCTTAAAACTCTAAAAACTCTAGGGTAGAAGGTCAGCCAAGGCTGTTTTTTTGTCTTGCAATCCAAGTCTTTTTGATGAACAAGTAAACTCAAAAAAATCTCTAGATTCCAGAAGTTTTTGGGGTCGGCCAGGCAGCCCCTAATTTGCCCAAATTGGGCCTTATTAAAAGGCTAACAAATAAGACTAAAAAATAGAAATTAAACCAACCCAATTTACACAACACTTAATCAAGGCTTGGGCATGACAAAATAGTGGATGTGAACAAATAAAAATCCTAGTATAATTATATTGGAATGTCTCGGCCCTTGGACTTTAAAAACATAAAATTTTAGCATCTTCATCAATTTGGACTTTAAGAACTTGCAAAAAAGATTGTAAGCTTTGATCCTCTTCCAACTTATTAAGGACAGCTTCTTTTGCAAGAACTGTTTCTTATACAATCTTGCCTGGCTTGTTGAAGCTTCTTTGCATGCCCTTGTAAAAGTCCATTTGGAACTTGCAATAATTCCTCTCGAACCTTGGCAAAGCTAGTCCAAGTCCTTGAAGATGCTCCTTGATTCATATCACATTAACAAAATGTTTACAGGAATACATAGAACCTTCATGGAGGAATCGCCCCAACTTTTCAAGGGTGGTCAATCATCTCAAAATTCTCATCAAACAAACTTCCACAACCATGCATCCTCATCTAGATCAACCTCAAACATCCTATAATCAAAAACTTTTAATTATTGATATTCAAGGACATTGCAAATGTGGAGGACGTGACTCCTAATTATGGAAACCAAAAGGGAGCTTGAAACATCGTGGAGAGAAAGTTAAGCAGTGAGAAGAGAAAGTGAGGCGGTGAGAAGGGAAAATGAGGCATTGAGAAGAGATCAAGAGGCAATTGTGAGGAACCAAAATGCTACCACTAGAAACTTGGAAACATAATTGGGACAAATGGTTAGAGTGGCAACCAATAGACACATCGGTTCTCTACCAAATAATACCCTTCTAAATCCAAGAGAACAACATCCAAGGGAAGTTAGAGTTTAGGATCCATAATGAAATTATTGTATTTAATGTATTTGATTCTCTTAAACTCCCTTCTACTTATGAAGACATTACAAGAGTTGATGTGATTGATAAAGTTGTCAATGATTTTTGTAGGCACAAGTATGGCTAAGTATCCATGGGAGAAGGCACTTGTGGACTTAAACGAAGAGGACCAACATAATGAGGAGACACTAGACTGCCCAAATCTTTTAGAAGAGAATTCCTCAACCAAGGAGCTAGAAGTTCATGTTGAAGACAAAGGTAAAGAGAGGTCTGCGACCAACGAACCTCTCAAGATTGAACTTAAATTTTACTTCCATATTTGCAATATGTGTTCCTTGGTGACAATGAAACTTTTCCTGTGTATGTGAATGCACACATATATATATATATATATATATGAACAATTAGTGAAATTGGCTGATGTGCTTAAGAAGCATTGTAGTGCCATTGCTTAGACTATCAATGACATAAAAGGCAGTACACCAACCATTTGTATGCACAAGATTTATGATGAATGAAGGGCATAAATCAACAAGAAAATCCTAAAGGAGATTGAACCCAACTTTAAAAGAGGTTGTGAGAAAAGAGGTAATGAAGTTGCTAAATCCCAGTATATGCTCTACTCAATTAGCGATAGCAATTGAGTGAGTCCAACCCAACTTGTTCCAAATAAGGGGGTTTTATTGCATTCCTTTTTGATACTAATGAACTTTTTCTGTCTAGGTTGGTAATAGGGTCTAGATGTGTGTAGACTTTAGAAATTGAATGAGGCTACAAATGGATCACTTCCTATTACCCTTCATCGACCAAATGCTAGAGAAATTAGTAGGTTTTCTTCCTATTACCCTTCATCGACCAAATGCTAGAGAAATTAGTAGGTTTTGTTTATCATTGTTTTCTTGATAGCCACTCTGGATATTTTTCAAATTAAGAAAAAATGATTTTACATGCCCCTGTGGAATCTTGCATATTGAAAAATGCCTTTTGGATTGTGTAATGCTCCGAGCATATTTTAAAGATGCATGTTAGCTATTTTTCATGATATGATATAAAAGTAAATTGAGGTTTTCATGAATGATTTTAATATATTTGGCATTTTATTTGATGATTGCTTATTGAATTTGCGCTGCAAATGTGTTGCGTCACTGTGAAGAAACAAATTTGATTCTTAATTGAGAAAAATGTCATTTCATGGTCATAGAGGGTTTAGTTTTGGGTCATAATGTGTCATCAAAAGGGTTTGAGTTGTCTCTTAGCAAAGGTGGAAATTATTGAAAAACTACACCCACCTTCTAATGTCAGCGGGGTAAGGAGCTTTCTTGGTCACGTGGGCTTTTACCGTAGATTTATCAAAAAATTTTCAACAATTGGTAAACCTCTTGCTCTCTACTACAAAAAGATTGTGTGCTCCATTTCGATGATGCTTGTTTGAAGTCTTTCAATGTGTTGAAACAGGCACCTATCACTACACGAGTTATTGTTGCCCCAAATTGGTCATTACCTTGATGTGTGATACTAGTGACTATGCCATTGGGCCGGTGCTTTGTCAAAAGGTCAAAAAGGTTTTATGAGTTATTTACTATGAATGTAGAACTTTGAATGAAGCTCAAGTGAACTACTCAACAACCAAAAACGAGTTACTTTCTATAATGTTTGCTTTTGATAAATTTCAATCTTATTTATAGGTTCAAAAGTAATTGTCCATAGTGACCATTCATCGTTAAAATATTTGTTTTCAAAGCAAGATACTAAGCCTAGATTGATAAGGTGAATTTTTCTTTTACAGGATTCTGATTGGGAGGTAGTGGACAAGAAAGAAAGTGAGAATGTGTTAGCAAACCATCTTTCAAGAATTGAAAAAAAAAATAGTCTTGTTGTTTAAGAAAAGATACCCATTCAAGAATAATTTCCATTGGAGAAATTGTTTGTAGTCAAGGAGAGCCATCCATGATATGCGGATTTGGTGAAATTTATTGTGGCCAAGATGGTTGCAACTTCCTTGAATATCAACCAAAAAAGGTAGTTCTTCTCAAAGGTGAAGTATTATTTTTAGGATGAACCATAACTCTTTAGGCAATACAATGACCAAGTCCTTAGACGGTGTGTTCCGCTGTCTCTTAATTGAAGCATCTTGAGGCATTTGTTACTTCTCACTCGTAATTGGCCACCATGGAGCTCAAAGGACAGCATCAAAGATGTTGCAAAATGGTTTTTATTGGCCATGCATTTTTGAGGACTCAAGAAGCTTTGTGCTCAATGGTGACGAATACCAAAGGGTAGCTAATATTTCAAAAAAGCATGAGATGCCTCTCAATTGGATCATTGAGCTTGAGGTTTTGATGTTTGGGTTATTGATTTCATGGGACCTTTCCCAACCTCTTATTCCAACAAATATATCTTGGTTTATAACATTACATGTCCAAATGGATGGTGGCAATTGCTTCACTAAATAGGCTAAGGCGATCACGAGATTTCCAAGGAAGAACATTTTTTCTTGCTTTGGAGTGTCGTGGGCAATCATAAGTAATGGATGGTCTCATTTTAAGAATACTCAATTCGAGACTTTGATTTCCAAGTATGGGGTCAAACATAAAGTTTCATTGGCTTATCATCCCCAAACTTTGGGCCAAATAGAGATCCCTCAACAATAGAGAGTGGAGAACACCGTCAATACATCAAGAAAGGATTAGTTGAAAAAGTTTGATGACGCACTTTGGGAATACCACATGGCATTCAAGACTCCAATTGGAATGTTCCCGTATCGAATGGTGTATGGGAAGACTTTCCATCTCTCGGTGGAACTAGAGAATCGAGCTTATTGGGTAATCAAAAGCTTGAACTCTGATTTGAAGAAGGCAAATTAAAATGGCTCTTAGATTTGAATGAGATTGATGAATTTAAGAAAGATGCCTATGAGAATTCAATGATTTAGAACAAAGCTGGGACTGAGGTTTGGCATGACAAACAAATTTGGAAGAAAGACTTCAATCCTTGAGATCAAGTTTTGGTATATAATTCAAGGTTCAAGTTGTTCGTAGGGAAATTCAAGTCAAGGTGGGAAGGCCCTTTTGAGAAGATTCAAACATTTTCATATCTCTTAGAGTTAAGAGGAGCCACTAACACCTTCAAGGTTAATGGACATAGGCATTTGAAGCTTTACCATGTTAATCTGAAGGAAAAGGAGAGGACATTCTTTGTCTATTTGAACACTTGAAGCTCAACCATGCCATAGTCAAGCTAATAACGATAAAAAAGCACTCTTGGGAGGCACTCGAAGATTTTCTTTCCATTATTTATGCTTTACATTGATTCTTATTTCATTTAGCAGTAATCACTAAATTTGGACTTACTTTGGTTTAATTAGCCTAATTTAGGTTACTATAGTAAATTGTGTGTCTTTAAATGTTTTTATGGAAATGTGAGTGAAATTGCTCTCTAAAATGTGATTTTGATGTTTGTAGATGATGGACAAAGTGTTGGGAGAAATTTATTGAAATAAATGAAATGGTAGTATCAACTTTCTCGAAGTCTCAAAAATAATTGAGAGCGTGGTATCAAATTTGAAGAAGAAAAATCAATACCGCAACATGAAGAGTTCAGACGATACTGCAGTATGGAATGTGGTATCAAACTTCTAGGGAAAAATGTAAGTAGAATTAGTTGATACTGCGGTATCAAATTCAAGAAGAAAATTTTGATACCGCGATATGAAACTTCGGCAAGCATGGTGATTTTACTTTCGGACTGTAGTATGGAATTTCAAGAAGCCAAATATAACATTGCAGTCCAAAATCTAGGAAAGCTGTATAACCTATACTTAGTCAATTTTTAGTAAACACACTTACTTCCCAAATTTTAGAAACCATAACCCCAATCGTCACTTCTCTCTACACAAAATTCTCCATTATCTTTCACCAAATTCACTAAAAATGTACCCCAAACTCCAATATTCAACCTCTTTAGCCTAATTGGACAACTTCAACTAATCAAAAGGAATCAAGGAAGCATCTAAGGGTTCGAATTCAACACAAATCCTTTCGATCAACAAATAATTTCTCTAGTAAAATTATTCCAAAAATGGTCTATCACCGTAAGCTTTAATGGTTAATTAATTGTTGAGGCAATTGGTTTGATTGGACTATTTTGTATTGCTACACATTGGATTATTTGTGCTTGAATTTATTTGTGTTAAAATGGCAAAAAACGAGGTAAAGGTAAAGCTATGTCTGCACTATCAGGTCAAAAAGAGAAAAATTGGGGAAGGGGAAACCATCTAAAAAGAAAGTTCCAAAATTGAATGAGAAACTTTTCGTTAGTAAAAGGGATGAAGATCTATTTAAGGATAATGAAAAGCATGCTATAATCCAAGAAAGGGATTTTGACTTGTCTGGTAATTGGAGGCAATATGAGGAAATTCAGAAAGAAATTGAGGTTCAAATAAAAGAGATAGCATTATTAGGAATTCTTTGATAACAAAGTTCAACCGGGCTACATTAACCTTGTAAAAGAATTTCATTGTAATTTGTGTGATCTTGTTGATAGCAAGTGCAAGGTTAAGGGTAAACTTCTTGACTTCAGTGAAGCCAAGATCAAAAAGTACTTTAGTATGCAAGGTATTTACAATAGTGGATTCAAGAACCTCACATCCAATAGCTCAAATTATGTAAGATAACATTTAAAACCAGTTGTGCTATGAAAATGTGGCTTGGCAAATGAATGCTAGAAGGAACACATACTTGAGATTACCCAAGAGTATTTTGCAATTGCTACAAAAAATCTGGTTTTATTTTGTGAGTTTCCATATTTGAGGTTCAAGCACTGTGAGCTTTGTTTAGAGGGAAAAGGCTTGTTTGGTCTTTGCCATTTTATAGGGTTTGTCTATTGATTTGGGCATGATCATTTCATTGAATTTCTTGAGGAACAGAAGATTGGGATGACTGAGTTTTTTTCGCCAGGTTTAGTATCTAAAATTTGATTTGATGTAGGTTGTCAGATTATTTCCGGCAAGAGAATGACATATCCAAGAGGGCGTATTGATAGGCATTATGTGCACAACATGGTCAAGGAGTTCAAGAGGCACCATAGAAAAGATGAGCAACCAAATTCACATCCTTCACAAGTTGAATACATCAACAAGCCACTAGGACATGCCTTCAATGCTCCACGAACCAATTTGACTGTAGGTCCAATACCCATAAGGAGAGGGATGAAATGTATGGGTATTGGACCTACAGTCAAATGGTCATACAAGAACCTCGCTCTCATTCATCAAGCCTCCTAAACACCCACACTCAACACTTGAATTCATTCATGGCTACCTCTAGTTTGGCAATATGGACCTCAACGAGGACAACCATCTTTCCAACCACAAGATAAATCAATGCAAGAAGGCCAACAAAGCAGTGTTGGTGGAGAAGAAGCCATTTTGGGGAAGAATTTTGAAGAGACTCATGGAGATGATGAAGGGATCGAGGATGACTCTAGTCATGAGGATGAGGACATCTCGAAGTGAATAAGATGACAAGGATCAATGCTTGCCTACCATGAGAAGACCATATTCCTTACTACTTACTTACCCCATTTTCCCCCCTTATTTCACTTGATTGATGAGACAGTTTCCCTTAGATTTTCTTAGTTTTCGGATTTATTGTTAGTTTGTTTTATTTTGATTGCTAGTTCACTTATCCTTGAATAATTAACCAGTTGAGGAAAAATTAGATGAGACAAAGTAGTTTATTTCTTGTTGAGAATAATTAGCCAATGCTTTTATTGGTGCTTATATGATAATTACTTGACTTTGGTTAGTGTCTCCTTAATTGTTCAGATAGTTACGTTATGTTTACTTTTGTGTGCTGAGGCAACCTTTAGGGTGGTTTAGAGTGTTTACCTTTAAGGTATAATGTATTTGTGTTGGGTTTGTAAGTGAATCTTTGGGCCGGTTTGGCAAGAGTTCACTTTGGATGTGTTTTGGTTATTTAATTCGCTTTTATATCCTTTTTTTAGATGTTTTATTTCTTGTGATATAGGTGAGTGGAAAGATGAATGGTACTCATCATTGAATAATATGAAAAGTGTGGCAGTGTGTTTTTAAGTGTTTTGTCTTTGGGAAAGTTTTTGCTTTTGTGAATAAAAATTTTGGTGATTGGATGGAAAGTGATCAACTTGGTACTCGATGATGATGTTTTGACCTAAGAATGACATATATAATTTTTTATGTTGATTTGACCACTTTGGTTTTCATGATTAAAATTGTCTAAGTTCTTATTGTGAATATTTGTTTCAAATGCCAACTATTTGCAATTTGAAAAAGAGAGGTGCTAATTGATTTGTTTGAAACACCTTTTTCTCAATACTCAAAGGTATTTTTTGCTATCAAGTTACTCCTTTGGAAAAATATTTAACTAGTTAGATATGAGTTAGGCCATTTGTGTGTTTGCATTTTGAAATAATTTGATCTATTTTATGCTGTTTAATTCTAGATATTGATTTTGGGTGCGTTTCATTCCCCTTTCTTGTTTTGAGTTATATTTTATCAAAAATATATGACAAACAGACATTTTTCCAAACTCCTGTCTCTTCTATACATCTAAATTGGTATCAGAAATGTCTTACCTTCAAAATAACCATTATAGTAAAAATAATGCTAGTAGTGGAATCGACATCACAAAAGTCTCAAAACGGCCATTAGGGTATATAAATTAATACAAGCAGAAGCAATATATTTTCGAAATGAACTTTCTAGGTGCTAGTGTACCAACAAGTTAGCAGTGAAATTTTATGTACTTTCTAGGATTGATATCGAATGAAACGCTCACTAGATTAATGCTTCCTTATGTGACATTTGCATTTAGGTAGAGTCCTAATGATCCTGCCATTTCCAAGTGGCTTATTCGAGAATACTTGTTTGACTGCTGGTTCTTTTGAGTAAAGTAAAATGTGTTTTGATAGACTTGGTTTCTTTGTGAAAACCTTGTTGATTGAGGAAAATGTGTAGCAATTTGAAACTTTTATTGGCAATTGAACTATCTTTTGAGGAAATTCATCTATTGAGTGACCAATTGGATACCTTAACATTGAATGATATTCATGATTTGTGAGGGGTTGCCATTTGAATCAAAGTACATCAGATTTTCATTTCTTGTTTGTGAAATTTGGTGGTGTCGTTAGTAGAGTTGTTTTAGTTCTTTTTCTTTCTTATTTTGACCGGGACTAGCAAAACATACACACAATTTGAGAGTGTACAAATGTAATGTAAATAGAGTTATTTTACCTGTAAAAACCATAATATTTTAAAATGATTTCTTGGTTTAATTGTTTTCATCTGTGTTGTTCTTTAATTAGGTAGTAAGCAGTGTTTTTTAGATACATTAGAGTAATATTAAAACAAGCTAGAGAACTCAAAGGATGATGGACCATAGTGCAAATGATTTGAACTTCTCTTATAGTGAGAATAAGTTGTGTTTCCATACTAGCATTCACCTTTGGCAAGCCACAATTTCCATACTTCAGTATGGAACTGTAGTATTTCCTGTTCCATAAAAGATTAGGACCGCGGTATTGAATCTGAAGAAGGAAAATATGATACCACAATCTGAAAGAAATTATCATAGAGGAATAAGTTAGCTTTGTAATAGATTCTGAAACTTTTTAAATTTGACAAAGTAGTACACCAAGAACACATAATGGAGGGTGAAGTAGTTAGTTTTAGTCTACTTTTTAGCTTAGCTCTCAAGAAACTCTAGTGTCTTTAGATTATTTTCAACTTTTTAAATTACTAATCTTTAGTTTATATAATTTTCAAGTTTTAATCTTTCTTAGAGAGATAATTAGTCGGTTTTTCACTAGCTTTCTTTTGATACAATTGTTGTTCATTTTCAAATTGTTTTACTTAGCCTACTATTCTGGCTTGCATGCGTTCTTTACTTTTGATGTTCTTAATTGTTGCTTTAAATTTAGTTGTTATGTCCTTTTATTTCTTTGTTGTTTGTTTCTTTAAGCATGAGTAGCTAAATCCCTTTGGTATTGGGCTAAGGAAATGCAACTCTATTATGTGTGATTGATTCTAGGTAGAGAAACATGAAATTGGTGGACAATTGGGTAGTAGTAAATCCTTTGAGAGATTGGTAAGAGAAAAGTGCCCTTTCTATAACCAATTTAGTGGGTTTTAACACAAAATATAAATGTTGAGTGTTAATTCCTTGACTAATTTCCTACTTGATTGGGAAAGGTAATAGTTGGATTAATTTCTTTAATACTTGTTAATAATTAGACTAGAATCATAAGTTGGGCCAAGGGATTGATTCACAATTAGGAGGGAATAATCAATTGAACCCAATCATTGGTCACCCACTAGAAGCAATCACCTTGCAGAAGAAATGTTTTCATAGCCCAATCCCCCTTTATTATTGTTGATTAACTAGTGATTTTCTTCTCATTATTACTTGCTTTGTTTGCTTAGTTCAGGCCTTAGCACACAACTTGATTGATAGTCTAGATAGATAAGAATTCCTATAATCCTAGTACTTGTTCTTAAGAGAAATCCTAGCTGGAATGATCCCCTTGCCTCTTACTACAAATCTTCTGCGAAACTACTTTGAGTGTTTAGAGAACATGAAAATTACTATTGTTTGGTCTTTGAGTGACATAAAAGGAATTAGTCCCAGAACAGTTCACCTACTCAAAATCTTTTTAGATGACAATCCCAAGGCCTTTAAACAACTCAAATGAGGATAAACCTCACCTTAAAAGTGGTGTGAGCTAAGAAAGAATGGTTAAGTTAATAGATGTGACTATTATCTACTCATCTTGGGTATTAAATAGATAGACCTATACAGTTAGTACCTAAAAAGGGGGTTTAATAGTTATAGTAAATGACTCCAAATGAACTAATCCCCACTAGAATGGTTTCTAGTTGGAGGGTATGCATTGATTATAGAAGGTTGAATGAGCTTATTTGGAAAGATCATTTTATTTTACCTTTCATTGATCAAATGCTAGAAAAAACTTTCTGGTTATGTTTATTATTGTGTTCTTGATAGCTATTTTGGATATTTTCAAATAGTCATTGCACCGAAAGACCAATATAAAACTACATTAACGCGTCCATGTGGCACCTTTGCATATTGAAGGTTGTCATTTGGACTTTATAATTCACCGAGCACTTTTCAATAAGTATGATTACAATATATCATTATACGCTTTGAAAATCTTATTGAAGTTTTTATGAATGATTTTTGGTGTTTGGTGTTTGGTGTTTGATTTTGATAGATGTGTTAAAATATAGTTTTACATTTACAAATTACCTAAACCCTACTACTAACTAGACGGTGCATCAAAAATATACTGGGTCAATTAGTAATAAGTGAAAATAGAGATCGAACCCACAAGGATTGATTGGCAATTGCCGATTATTTAGTTTGAACGCTATTTGAAGAATTGAAAATTGAAGGATTTGATTTAGAACTAAACCTAAAAGACTAGAAAGTGTTTTTAAATAGATTAGGGTTCGACTAGCAAATTTCTGATTTTTTATTAATTGAATCGATCAATTTGTTTAGTTAGCCAAATTAGAGGTCGATTCAATTAATAAAAAATCAGATCCTATTCCTCGTGTCAATCAGGTCTATCTACCTACTAATTAATCTAAATGTTGGATTGCTCTTTCTACTTATCACTTAACCAAATGTGATTATAAATTACATGGAATTCCAAACAACCAGCTAAGTGATCTTAGTCTGCTAAGATCAAATCCTAACATTAGTCCAATACTGACCTAGGTCTACTACAAATTCAATTTGTCCATTCACCACTCATCTAACCTTAATCTATAAGAAATTAGAATATAATAAACAACATGAAAGCAAAATAAAACATGGAAAGAATTTAAACTACATTAACTATCAAACTAAGAAAGCAAGTAATAAAATCATTTAAATATAAATTACTTAAATAACCATTTAAACTAAAGAAAATATGATATCAATAGATGTAGATTGAACATAAATAAAACACTTATAAATTAGAAGATTCAATCTTTTACACTAGAGAACACTTAAAGAGCAAATTAGCTAAAATTCATCCCCAATTGGTGGAGAAAATTAGAAGGAAAACAAGGGGGATAGGGATAAAATCAAACCTTAAGGATGTATTTGTATTGTGGATAGGTTTTGGGGTGAAAGGATAAAATTGCCCTTGAAAATAGCTCAAAAAGCTGAAAATTGAGATTCTACAGACCTAGGTGTACAACTTGAGATTTTTCCTTCGCAAAACCCAAGCCACGGCCACCAAACTCCCAGAACTTGGATTGTGTATCTCACGTCACTGCTTGAACACTATTCCGACAGCCTTGCACACTGAATTCTGCCCAATCATTGTTCATTGTGCTTTACTTTTTCTGAACCAAAATCTACACATAAACACGTACTAATATATGATGATTAACAGTAAACAAAACAAGCGCAAACATTCAAAAGGAAAAATTTCACAAAAACACTAAAAACTATTGGACTAGGTCAAAAATAGAATTGAAGAGCCCTAAATTCTTAGGGTTATCGGATTCTAAGGCATTGCTACATGTATGAGGTAGGAGGACACTTTAGTTCCACAAAGAAGGCATCTAAGGTGTTTCACATTGCCTTGTATTGGCCAAGTCTATTCAAGGTTGCCTACAACTTTATGAAGGAGTGTGCTAGATTCAAAGGATCTGGGAATATCTCACGAAGGCTAGAAATATCCCTCAACAACATTTTAGTAGTTGAAATCTTCGATATTAGGGGGATTGATTTCATGAGGCCACTTCCAAGTTCCATTGGCAATAAGTAGTTTTTGAATAAGATATCTTGGGTGCACCGAACCTTGATTAGTGATGAAGGGAGTTACTTTTGCAACAATCTAGATCGAAACATTGGCTAAGTATGTAAACCATAAAATTTCTCTATCCTACTCCCCAACTAGTGGCCAACTAAGGGTTTGAAATAGAAAGATAAAGAGGATCTTGGAGAAAACAGTCAACCAATCAAGGACTATTGCCTATGAGATTAGATGATTCCTTGTGGGCATACTGCATGGATTTTGAGACAACAATCGAAATGTCCCCTACTAATGTTTACGGGAAAGCATGCCACTTACACTTCCAAGTTCCATTGGCAATAAGTGGTTTTTGAATAAGATATCTTTGGTGCACCGAGGACCTTGATTAGTGATGAAGGGAGTTACTTTTGCAACAAAACATTCAAAACATTGGCTAAATATGTAAACCATAAAATTTCTCTATCCTACTCCCCAACTAGTGGCCAACTAAGGGTTTGAAATAGAAAGATAAAGAGGATCTTGGAGAAAACAGTCAACCAATCAAGGAATATTGCCTATGAGATTAGATGATTCCTTGTGGCATACTGCATGGATTTCGAGACA
Source organism: Cinchona pubescens (assembly GCA_025175665.1). Classification (NCBI taxonomy): domain Eukaryota; kingdom Viridiplantae; phylum Streptophyta; class Magnoliopsida; order Gentianales; family Rubiaceae; genus Cinchona; species Cinchona pubescens. Next base: position 246,987 of record JANKKI010000171.1, read on the forward strand.
ACAATCGGAATGTCCCCTACTAATGTTTACGGGAAAGCATGCCACTTAGACTTCCAAGTTCCATTGGCAATAAGTAGTTTTTGAATAAGATATCTTTGGTGCACCGAGGACCTTGATTAGTGATGAAGGGAGTTACTTTTGCAACAAAACATTCGAAACATTGGCTAAGTATGTAAACCATAAAATTTCTCTATCCTACTCCCCAACTAGTGGCCAACTAAGGGTTTGAAATAGAAAGATAAAGAGGATCTTGGAGAAAACAGTCAACCAATCAAGGACTATTGCCTATGAGATTGCAGATGATTCCTTGTAGGCATACTGCATGGATTTCGAGACAACAATCGAAATGTCCCCTACTAATGTTTACGGGAAAGCATGCCACTTACACTTCCAAGTTCTATTGGCAATAAGTAGCTTTTGAATAAGATATATTTGTATGCTTTGGTGCACCGAGGACCTTTATTAGTGATGAAGGGAGTCACTTTTGCAAAAAAATATTTGAAACATTGGCTAAGTATGTAGACCATAAAATTTCTCTATCCTACCATCCCCAAACTAGTGGACAACTACGGGTTTCAAATAGAGAGATAAAGAGGATCTTGGAGAAAATAGTCAACCAATCAAGGAATGCTGCCTATGAGATTAGATGATTGCTTGTGGGCATACTGCATGGATTTCGAGACAACAATCGGGATGTCCTTTACTACTGTTTGCGGGAAAGCATGCCGCTTAGACATCAAAATTGAACATCAGACATATTGGGCAATCAAGTCACATAACATGGATATCCAAGAGGCTAAGTTAGTGAAAGAAAGTTTCAATTAAACAAATTTGATGAGTAGAGAAACGAGACATACGAGAATGTCAAGATCTAGAAGGAAAAGGCTAAGGCATGGCATGATCAACATATCCTCAATCAAGAGTTTGGTTTACAATTCCAAATTAAGATTATTTCTAGGAAAATTCAAGTCAAGATGATAGGTGCCTTATGAAATTGTCCAACTATTGCCACTCAAAGTGGTAGAATTGAAGGGACATAAGAGCACTTCAAGATCAATGGACATCGTCTCAAGAAATACGATGGAGGATCCACTGATATAAGATGACAAAATGTCCACTTGAAATAAAATCGACAACTCTTGGGAAAGTCGAGTTAATGATTTTAAATAAGTGTTTCTTAGGAGGAAACCTAAGTTTATTTTTTGTTTAATTTAGTGATTTTCTTTGTTTTTTAGTGTTTAGTTTGTTTTTGGTTGCTTTTAATTGTTCATTGTAGTTTTCTATGTTTGTTTGTTGATTATGGTGTAGTCAATTAGTTCATTTGTAGGTTGGGAAGAGGTGAGAATTTCAAAGAGGAAAAGGGTATTGAAGGGGACGTTCGTCAGTAGGCAACAAAATAGAAGACCATTCACCGCCAGTAGATAGTGAACTGCAAAAATGTTCGCCGTCAATTTATGTTGATAGAGGACTATTTGTTGTTTATGGATAACCAAATTATGCCAAATTGAATTATCTACTTCTAGATACCAAGGCCAAAAACAATCAACTACTAATTGATAACTAATTCTTGAAGATTTACAAAAGGGTTCTTTATAAACCCTTGCCACTATTTACCCATTTTTCTCTTCTCCCTCTTCTCCTATCATTTCTTCACTAAAAATCCACTACCCCCACTCCTCAAATTCACCAAATGTCACCACAAAAATAGCAAAATCCTCTTAAATCCTTCAACTTCACATAACCCAACATCCTCATCCATCAAATAAACTTAAAAAAGGACAAATCAAGAGGGTGCAAGAAGGATTTCTTCTAGAAGGATAAGATAGTGATTCAAATTTTCATTAGTTTCTTGGTGGAAGTAAGTGATTCTCACCTTCAGGAAATTTAAGAAATTTTAATTGGCAAATTTCTTTGGCAAAAACTCTCTTTATTGGTAATTATTTGCAATATCATGAGAATTAAGTATGTGGTTGATGGTTTTATGAGTAATTGAAGGCAACTTGAGTTGATTAGACTTGATTATTGTTAAAACATTGCTATTTTTGGTGGAATTGGACTAAATTTTGTTGAATTATTGTTGATTGAGTTAGGGTTGACTATAGTTGGCCTATTTGCTACATGGTTGATGGAAATTACTATTTGATTGTTGTTGGTGGTTCGTGTTTAACTGCAGAAAATGGGTTTGAAAAAGAGGAAAATTTGAGGAATGGAGTAGTTCAGAACCCATTCTTGATAATAACTAATTGGTGTCTATTGAGGTTCAAAACCACCATAATGGTTCATTTGTAAAAATAAAAAATTCTATTGAGGGACATTGGAAAGAAACGTGAACTCGAAAACTATTGGTATTACTTTTGGAATGAAATTCCAAAAATGCCATTGGGAGAGGTTTTGTGCTCTCCCGAGAGAGGGGAACACAGACATTGAGAATTTATTGACAAACTTCCTCAAGATACACACCGCTAATACTATTCCTAGAAAAAGAAACCTACTAATTTTGCGAGGAATGTAATTAACCAACATTATACCTCTCCTACTTTTCACAAAAATGAATTCTCCCACTTCTTGAGAACCCAAATCAGTTATCAAAATGTTCATGATAGGATAATGAGGGGACAACATTTTGGGTAATGGTGCCAATAGGATTCTTAAGTCCTTTTTAAGGATGCATCTTACTTTGGAGACCGAAGTATAGTAATACTTTGTGTGTGTTAGGTTGATGCTTATTGTGCATATTATTAAAGTATCAAGGGAAAGGGCATTTATTGAATATGGCATTATGGAGGAGATGGACATAGATGTGGGTTGGGAGATGCATTCGGAAATAAAAATAAATGAAAACAAAAGTCATATCAATTTTAATTTCCCTAGTTTTTTCACATTTCTTTGATCTACAATAGGTGTTGATGTGAGTAGCAAAGAAAATATGCACTCAAAGGAGACAGTTGATTATATCTACATGAAGAAGATAGTGAGGAACATAGGATGCTCATGGTACAAATTCAACAAGAAATCCAACAAGAATAAGGAGCTCAAGTATAGGCACAAGCAGCATTGCAGCAGCCACTACCTCAAGAGTACCTGACTATACCTTCCATATTTCTAAGGATGTGGATAAGATGAACGAGGTGTTTACGTATCAAAGCAATATCCTCCACATCATTCACCAAAAATGGAATCTTATGGCATGGAATATGAGAAAAAATAGCCATTGAACATGGTACATTGATATTCAAGAATTGGAAGCTATATATTGGCACTTTAATATCGCCTGTGAAAACAATGAAGATAAGGGGATGATGGTGATCAAGACCGAGAAGATGACGATTAGAGATGGAAGCAATGATGATGGAGGTGATGGAAGCAAAGGCATGGGAGGAGCTGATTGAAGACTATTAGCTCCTTTTGATAATTTGCCTGTCCTGGTGATAACTAAAGGAAACCAGAGTTATATGTACACTAAACTTGATGATTTTGCTACTAGTTTCAAACATTTTTAGTGTTTTTGTGTGTGTTTTTGTTTAGTTGCCTTTTATGTGCTAGAATGTGTTAGTATGTTTATTAAGTGTTTTAGTACTATTTAGGTATTAATTGTCATATTTTATTAGGTTTTTGCATTTAGAGTTGTGTTGTGTCTTTGACTTAACTTCGTTGGGAGTTAGGTTTTTGTTCGTCTTTATTTGTCTTTTGTTTTATGGCCTATTTTATGAGAATTTTATTCATATATTTAGGTGTTATTTTAAGTATTTATTATAGATAATAATATTCTCCTATGTGTTAAGGTCACATGAAAAAAATAGCACATCAATCGAATGTTGGACGAAAATTTACGAAGTGTCACCAAAATAGTGAAGTGTTGCAAAAGTTCATGTCCATGTCGCGACATGAATTTTTCCTTGTCACAACATGGAGGTGGCTAGAGCAAAAATGACTTTGTTCGGGGCTAATTTTTTCTGCACTATTACCCCATGTCCCTAGCACTATTTATAACCCTTTTAAATCTCAATTAGGTGTATAAGAGACATTAGAAATCTAGTAGGAGTAGGCTAGAATAGAAGTTACTTCTCCTCCTTTTTTGTCCCCATTTAGGAACGGTTTTCTTTGATTACGACTTCTCTTTCTTGTAGATTTCAAATCCAAGCTAAATTAGTTGTAAGTGCTTTGTTTATGATAAAAGTCCTTTATTTAAGCTTTAATGTCATATTCCTTTAGTTAACTAGTTTAATTGTTTGAATCTAATTGCTTCCTTTACTTGTTTTCTTAGAGTAATTATTGGATTAGTTTATGGGCTTTCTTAAAAATGTTTTCTTAGTGATAATTTGTAATTTAGAAATGCTTAATCTAGGATAAATTAGTTTATGGGCTTTTCATTTAATTGTTTTCTTTACTTTCTTTCTTAGTTTAATTGGTATATTAGTTAATGAGTTTTCCTTAATTGTGCTTTCTTAGTGTTAATTTGTAGTTTAGGTTAGTTAATTGATTTCTAAAAGTGGTTTCTTTCTACATGCTTTCATAGAATAGTTTATGGGTTTTCCATAATTATGATTACTTAGTGATAATTAGTTGTCTATTATTAGTTAATTGCTTCTTTAAGTTATTTTTCCCTTTTAATTGCTTTCTAAATTCTCTAATGTGAAGTTGAAATTTCCAACAAGTCTGTCTCTTATACACATCTTTTTACATGCTTCCATTTTACTTGCTTTCTTAGTGTTAATCTTTACTTTAATGCAATATATAGTTTTTAAATTACTTTCTTAGTTCTTTAATTCTAGTTTTAGTCAAATCTCTTCATTAAATCAACCACTTCAACTTGTAATTTAACCAAATAATCGGTAATTATTGACCAATTCTTATGGATGTGATCCCTACTTCCCTTTAATACTAGTTGAAGACAACCATGTATTTGCGGGATACCACCTAGTTAGTAAGGATTCAGGTGCAGTTAAACAAACAACTAGGTGTGTAAATCAAATAGTAATCTCATTAAACATGCTAATGTGTTATTGAACTTCTTGAATATTCAAGTTTTATTATGTTTGAATACTGGTAATTTTAATTTCCTTTGATGGTTTTTGATTTCTTGGCATTTATAGTTTAGTTTGGTAGTTAGAACCAGAGTTCTAAAACTTGAATTGACTTGGCCTAACCCAACTAAGTTGATTCGACCTAGTTAAAACATCACTGGCTCAGTGAAGAACTTGTTTGAACAAGAAGTAATTAACCAAACCCGGAAGGGTGTCCGAGTACACCAAGCAACTAGTTCAAATCAAGTTGAATTGAAAACAAATCACGAGTAAAATTTCATATTCAAACTTCAAATCATCAATGGTGGTATTTTAAATATCTTGTAACTAATTTAATCAAAGATTTTCAATTTACATACATTCTCGGATTTTTGAATATTGATTTGGTAAGGAAAGATTGATATAGCTATTATATTTTAACAAAAAAATTGAAAAAAAAAAACTAGCAGAAGCAGTTTAAGAGATGGAGCAGAACCCTAGAAGTGAAAATTAAATTAGAGAAGAAGACATGATTTGGAAAAGAAGAGATAAGTGTAACAAGAGTCAATGACTATTGTGGTTAGTGGTGTTGCTTAGTATCAAACAAAATACAATAACTTTGTTCTTATCCAGTTAGACTACAACTCTGGTAAGCTATACATATTATGTAATTGTAGTTTATTATATTTACAATCCTATGTCCTATCTAATCTAGAATTAGTATATTTGTTTATTACTTTCTTTTATAGTTAACATCATAAAAATATACACATAACCGACTACAATTGTTTAAAGGACATACTATTTATTTTAATGATAATTATATTTGCAATTAATATTGGGATATTTAAGTCTATAATACTTTGCCAAAAGTTTTATTTTTTGAAATTAATATAATAATGTGGAATTTTTTTCGAATTCATATAATTTTTTAAAATTATAATATCATGTTATTGTAAACTAGATGGAATATAATGTGAATCATTTTGATTTCGTATAAGGTATGGCTAGGGTTGAAAATAGCAACAGTCATGTAGAGTCTGAATATTCTCGATAAACAACAACCTAGCATCTTTTGATCTTGGATGGTCTCATTGTACAACAATAACAGTGGATAAGAAATGAGTTATGATGTAATTATTGTAGTGAAGCGTTGCTTGGAGGCATTAACCGCTTCAATTTAGCCACTTTGCAAAATCTTCCAGTGATGCAAAGCCATGCTCAAAAGTTGATGTCAGTTAAAGCATCAAAGAATTCATTGAAAAAAGAAGTGTAGAAAACAAAAGCAAAAAAGAAACTTGGAAAAAAACAAAGCCTCAAAATGTCATAACACAAATTGGAAAAAGTGAAGGAGTTGTCGGAAATAGTGTGCAAATGAAACTTCCTACTTTTAAGTACAAGAGTTCTAGGCAATGGGTATGCTCTATTATTGTTGGGTGGTTTCATAATTGTGGAATTCCTTTCAATGATATTGATTCTATATATTTTGTTAAGATGCGAGAGGCTATAGGATCTTATGGTCCTGGACTCAATGCACCGACTACATATGAGATATCTGGTCCAATATTAAATTCAGAGGTACAACTTTTAAATGATTATTTAAAAGAAATAAAAGCATCATGGGCATGAAGAAGTTATATATAATAATGTTAGATACTGATCAAAAGAATAGGAGACTTATCAATTTAAGTCTAGTTTTTCCCTTGAGGTGTAATGCTTATCAGGTCCATTGATGCTTCTGACATTGTGAAAGATGCCAACAACTTGTTTCAACTATTGGATGCAAAGTGATAGAGGTTGGTCAAGAAAATATCATTGAAGTCGTTACTAACAATGTGTTAAATTATGTGTTACAGGAGAATTATTAATGGAAAAATGGATAAATATATTTTGGACATCTTGTGCAGCTCGTTCTATTGGTTTAATATTGGAAAAGATTGGAAAACTTAACCATGTCTAAAATTTGATAGAGAAAGCTAAGAGAGTAATAAAGCTTATCTATAAGAAAAAATGACTATTTCGGTCCCTTATTTTTGGGGTATGCTCTAATTTGGTCCCTTATGTATCAGAACAAGCTAATTTAGATCCTCATATTTCAAAATGTTGTCCAAAGTGAGACTTTTGACAAAAGATTTGGACAAGTGAAAACTATGTAAAATATCACGTGGCCATTAAACACAAATGATTGGAGGTGATAAAAGCCAAAAAAATAATGAAACTTTCTTCATTAAATTATGAAAATGTGAAAAGGAAAAAATACTGGGAGTGATAAGGAATAAGACTTTTTAATCTCAAATTTTTTGTGTTTTAATGGCCATGTGATATTTACATAGTTTTCACCATTAATTTTTCTATTTTTTTTTGTCAAAAGTCCTACATTAGCTAATATTTTAAAAGATGAGGAAATAAATAATCTTGTTCTGATACATAAGGACAAAATTAGGGCAGACCTCAAAGATAAAGGACCAAAATGCTCTTTTTCCCTATGTATAATCATGTGAATTTGTTGTCAATGATGAGAAAATTTACAGATGCAAAGGATCTTCTAAGACCAGTAAAAACTCAGTTTGCAACACATTTCATTTTAATTTATTTGCCTTTTTATTTTATTGACTAAATTTAAAATCATTTATTTATAACTTTTTTTTTCTTTCTTTCTTATTTATTTATAGGGCTGAACTAAAAAAATGTTCCTCTATGATATGGAAAGGTTGAAGCTCAAAACATCAAGAAGAGAAGATGGATAGTTGGTCGAAAAATACTTAACAGATGCAGATTTTGGAGAAAATTAGGGGAAATTCATTTACCTCTTGTCAAAGTTCTACATTTGGTAGATAGGGATGAAAAACCAGCTATGGCATATCTATATGATGCACTTGAAAATATTAAAATAGCTATATAAGTGAGGTTTGTTGAAAACATGAGCAAAGATATAAATAGTATTGGGAAATTATTAATGATAGATGGAGTCATTCTCTTCAATCACCTTTACATTTAACTGGTTATTTTCTAAACCTTACTGTTCAATAATGCTGCCAACCCTATAGCTTTTAAGGATTTCAATATTCGTTGTGTCCTTCAACATGTTATTAGAATACTTGAATCAGATATGAATACAAAAATTTGCAGAGGTTTAATTAATTATAATTTTTTTTTTTACCAATGTTTATCACTTTGTTTAATTTAAAATTTCATTATTATTATTACTAATGAGATTGTTGCATTGGTTGATATGTTCATGGACAGTGTTGGAGCATCTGGAACTAAAATTGCTATTCAAAGTAGGATAAAATTACAACTAGGTAATATTCAACTCTTTTTAATTTTTTATTTATCTTTTTCTTTGTCTAATTAAACTTTCTATTTCTTGATATAGTGTATAGTGGAGGACTCATGGTTTGGATACTCCCAAACTTCAAAAATTTGCAATACGAATTTTAAGTCAAAATTTCTCTTTATCGGGATGTGAAAGGAATTGGAACACTTTTGATCAAATATAACCCAAAAAAAAAAGTGAAAAGAAAACAACTATAGCAAGATAAGTTGGATCATTTAGTTTTTGTTCACTACAATATGAGGCTTAGTGAGCAATTGAAGAAGAATGCTCCTACTTATAACCCAGTTGACATAAAAATATCTTCTATTGGAATCGCATATAGATGAGTGGCTTGCTAGTCAAGAGATAACTGAAAAAGATGATGATATCAATTGGTTCGATCAGAGATGTGTGCAATACATTAGTAATTTAAGTGAAGAAATGAAATGTTTGCCAGTTAATTGTTACGTTGTTAAATATAGCAACCAAATAATTGATATTTGCTAAATTTCATTTAATCTTTGACATTTTGACTATTTATTCATAATAATCAATTAATAATAACTAGTTATGTTTTTTCCATTTATAAGTAAAAATTCTTAAAATATTTGTAAGTTTCCTTTTTTCCTCTTTGTCTTATCAAACAATTATAATTACTAGTAGAAAAGGCACATCCTATGTGTGTGACTTTAAAAAAATTGCACAACGTTTCAAAAAAAAAAAAAAAAAATAGGTAGAGAAAATGTTAACAAAAAATTATATAAAAAATTTGATAAATAGCACAAAGAGTGGAGTGTAAAGAGTAGGAAGGAAGTTATGGGTAGTTACTCGCATATAATAAGGGTAAAAAAGGAAGTACATAAAATGAAATCACACCAAATTAAGACTTTTGCTTTATATATAGTATAGATTGTTATCAATTTTATTATTTCTTGTTTATATGTAGAATCCAACTCCTGATTTTACGACTCGGTAAAAACTCTTCCAAGTTTCTGAGTTGATTCAACTCGAGATTTTCAAGTCGAGTACGAGTTTTGAGTTTTTTTAACACTGGTTAGAAATTGGTTAGAATTGGTTTTACATTTTACTTTTTTGTTGTTGTTAAACAGTGTGATGACATTGGATGTTTACATTTTATTTATTTGGTTATTTGGTTAATTATGTTATATGTTAGACGTTATTTTGATTGTATGCTAGCTTTGATTTGATACTTGAGAATTGAGTTGTTGACATAGGCCTATGTTGGGTAGAAATGTGGAGGGCATGGTGGTGATTATGTCTAGTTTTTGATTGTTGGGAAGATTAATCTCATATGATTTTTTGTTGTGTTATTTAAAAATAAAAAATAAAAATTGGTAATAGTAGTTCCAATTTTGTCAAAACTTGGAATTCAATAATAAAGTTAGCCTAAAAGGTAGAATAATTTCTCACTCGTCCTTTTTGAACATCAAAGAACTTTTAGAACTAGTTTTTATCCCAACCAATATTTTGACTCCAATAATTTCCAAAGTCAAAGTACTAAGTTTAGTTAGCAATTACTCCTATCCCATATTTTTTGACGTTATTTGAGAATCAAACTTTTGGAGAATAAAATGTTCTTAGTGGTACTTGGTTAAATATTTCCAATTTTACCTTTAAAAATTCAATATTTGAATGGTGTATGATAGTTCTAGAAAAAGACAAAGGATAACAGTGAAAAAGGAGTAACGATTATGTTTGGATTTTCTAAACATGACAAATATTTTGAGACGAGCAAATATGAAAAACATGACACTTTCAATGAAACGGAAGGAGTAGTGAGGACATCTTTGGTTCTTTCACAACTAATGTGAATTTTAGAAAAACCATTCGTTTTGAAATGAACCATTCCTGAAATAAGGTTGGAATTGGTTTAGGCCGCTGTTTGCCCATAATTGCTTGAATTTAATTATTCTCGTAATAACTCTGGGCTGCATTTCATTCTATCCCATGGCTAATTGGGATTAACAGTGCATGTATACAAAATAATAAAGTGACAAAATTATTAACGTGTCACCAGATTCACGAAAGAAGAAATTAAATTCGACCAAGTATCCAAAAACAAGGGTTTGGTGAGATCAATATAATTTTGTCATGTGAATTAGTTTTGGGTAGTGATCTTGAATTTGTAACTTTTTAAATTATTTTCCCAGATTTACTAGTGATGATGACTTTCTTTTCTTTTAAAAAATTTCCCTAGTCAATAAGGCAAAGTACCGCTTTTGGTATTATGGTGCACTGTGTATCAAGAATTCAAAAAATGCAATTAGGAATTTAAAATACCAACAAGGATATGAATGAACCATTATGTACTATCCGAAATTGAATTAGACCACTCCAAAGTTTATTAATATTTTTTGTGTGCTCAATTGTCTCATTGAATGTGTTAAAGTTCTAATGATCCATTCTCACTAGGGAAACATATAAGTTGGGAATGGGTTTAGCCGAATTTACATAAGTTGCATTGGATTAAATGTATTTTTATAATTTAATTCAAGAATGACAAATTGGCCTAGGATAATTTTTGGATATTTAAAATCATATCTGTGATAAAAACTAGTGGCTGATCTTGTGAAATGAAAAAAAAAAAAAAAAGATTGACAAACCCAAATTCGTTTAAATCCTTCAATACCTGGGTGCTTGAGAAAAATATCAATATGACCAATTTTCCATATTAATTTGTACAAATTTGGTGGTGTATTATGTACTTTATGGTGTCTTTTAGTTTTTAATTTTGCTCAAGACTAGGGGGTGTGATAATTTTAGTAAATAAAATTAGTTAACGACTTCCAATACTAAGTGTAATGGCTCAAACCCCAGATTTTAGGGTTTAATAAGGTATTTTAATGGTTACAGGTAATTATTAGGGTTTTAAGCTTGAATTATGAATAAAAATAGCTACTCATGTGTTAACCTACAATCTTGGTAGGGTTTTAGTGATGACAAATATAATCTAATAGTTTGTAAATAAGTTGTGAAGGAATTTTGCAGTATCTGACATAACAGGGTTTTTGGACGCTACATATCGTCTGAAAAGGAGAAGGTTCGGACGCAAAAGAGAGTTTGAACGAGACCAAGTTTCTCGGACGCAGGAATTCGTCTGAACAAAAATGTCTCAGATGCAATGCATCTTCTGAATGGTTAGATAGAGAGCAAGGACTCGGAGGAGTTGACAACGGATGCTCAACATTGTCCGAAGAAAATTCTATCGAACACACCTGACCATCCGAAGATAGATCAACATTTGTGAAGCATTAAACCTTTCGAATACACTAAACTGTCCGAGGGCCTAGCTCAACAACCAATACAGAAGAACCTCAGCCGACCAAACATAGATTTCAACCTCTTGTTGTTGATGATCGGATGCTTTGTCGGATGCATAAAAAAGGCTTCGGACATCCGAAATATATAACGGCTAGTTTCTCAGCATTTATTATTTTCTGAACTATTGGGAGGTGGTTGGAAGCTCTTTTACTCTATCTATAAATCCCAACCAATATGAATTTATGAGACAAAACTTCCACATAGAATACAAGCATCTACTAAAGCTATTTGAGGGAAAATAGGCTTTCAATAGTGTTTTATTAGCAAAGTGTAAAAGTGAGTGATCTTCAATTGTAAAGAGTGGAGAGATAATTATTATACAAAAGGAAGGTTATGTGTTAAACTCTTGGCTCAACTAAAGATAATTAGTATGAACAAGAGTGATCCTACTTGATGTACAAAAGATTATTATCTCACTTACATTGAAGAATCAGAAAGTAGTGGAATTGCACTCCAAGTTTGTGAAGTTTGGGAGTTTGGTTTGATCTTTCTAAATCTCAATATTTATCCTTCTTTTATTCATACTTGTGCATTTATTGGTTTGATCACTAAGTGTATTGCATCCATCCTACTTGAGTTTTTATTACTCAATAGTTGTAATTGGTTTTTAAATAACCTAATCTCACTCCCCCTCTTAGTTTTTGAATTATGGCTTATGATATCCTAAATCTACTAGTTTTGATTTGATTAGTTAATCGGATGCCAACTTTGCCAATTGTAAAATTGATAGAAAAAGTACTAGTAGTATGTGTCATTTTTTGGGTAATTGCTTGGTGTCTTGGTTTGGTAAGAAACAAAGTTCTATTTCTTTGTCTACAGCAGAAATCGAGTATATTGTTGTGGGTCATTGTTGTGCTCAACTTCTTTGGATGAAACATAGTTTAAAAGATTTTGGTGTTATTTTTTATTCTGTGCACATTAGATGTGATAATACTAGTACAATGAATCTCACAAAAAATTCAATTCAGCATTCTAGAACAAAACATATTAATGTTAAGCATCATTTCATAAGAGATCTTGTTTGCAAAAAAAAAAAATTATGTTGAATTTGTTTGCACTAAAGACCAATTGGCTGACATTTTTACTAAAGCTTTACCTTTGGATCATTTTGAATATCTTAGACCTTGTTTGAGGAATTATTGATTTTAAAATTATGTGAGTTGTGTATTTTCGGATGCAAATGTGCATCCTAAGCTCTCTGTGTTCTTAGACAAACTTATCTGTTTGAACTCTTTGGCTTTTGCGGTTTTGGTATCGAACGCTCTTTTTCGTTTGAACTGTGCATCTATACCCCCAAACTCTCTGGAAAATCTACCGCACGATCACAATCATTTGACAGCCTTTCGGACGCATGGCAACTATTTTTGCCATCTGTTTATCTAAGATCAGATGTGTGTTCGAATGTATACCAATTATTTGGACGTTTAAACGAATGTTTTACGCTATTAAAACCTTTCACTTTTCTGTTTTCAGACACTCTTTCTACCGAACCCTAGCTCTGGCGAAAATGGAAAAACTTATCATTTCCCTCAATTCATCTCATTTTCTCCAAAGTCCCATATCTTCACCAATCTTATATAAACCCATTTCCACCTTTTTAACACCTCCTTCCTTACAATTTCTTGAAATCTCTTCACTCACATCCTTTTTCAAACTCTCTAATCCCTACCTCTAATTCAAGATGGTTCGATCGCATGGCGAATCTTCAACAGGCACCAGAGGAAAGAAATCAAAGGGGAAAGCTCTAGTATAAGGACAAACATTAACAAATCTGTCCACCCACTCCCAATCTCACTTTACCCAAATTCATTGATGCTAAGGAATCTGAATGGTATACCTCTTTGCTTAGTAAATCCATTATTGTGCATTTATGCAACGTCCTGTTTCGCAAGGCATGTTTGATTAAATTTATCTTTTATTAAGGAGTGTTTTGAAAAACAAAAATAGGGGAATTTAATTCGTATTGACTTGCCTGTATATCAGTCATGGTTTTACAATTTACTACAAATCTTTGCAAAGGCTCAACTGTTCGAACCTTGGTTTCTCGTGTGAATCACATTAACATTGAGTTTAATTCCAACATTATCAACTCAATTTTTGAATGTGATGTTACTCAACTTGATGAAATTTCATACTTCTTTTCCCTATTTCGATAAATGGCCTTCTATTGATATTCGATTTGATGTTGAGGAAGTTAAATAGATTTTTCATATTGATTTCAAACAAGCCTCGGAAGCCAAAACCATTTTACTAAATCCTGAGCTCAATATTTTGTATACATTGGTTACAAACTTGCTTTTACCAACTAATGGACATCACATTGAGCCGTGAAAAATGCAGTTGTATTTGTTTTATTGTGTTTTATAAAGGAATTAAACTTGATTTTTGATATTTGTTTTGCTCCTTGTGGGAATTGTTCGTGACTGATACTAGGAGGAACATCCCGTTTGGAAAGTTTTTAACAAAATTTTTTGATCATTTTGACATTCCTTTCACTGGCAAGAAACAACATCCCTCATATTTTAATAAAGCTGTATTAAAGGGTGCACAATTGTGTTTTCCAATCAAAGATGGTTCACTACAGTTGAATATGAAGTTGAAAAATCAAAGAACCATGCCTCGAGTTCAGGACAAGCACTTCCTCATCCTATTCCTCCTCAACCCTCTTCATCCACACATCCACTAACCCATCCTATTCCTTCTCAATCCTCTTCTAAACCCTCCCTTTCACAATTGTGCACCCTTGTCACTAATTTGGGCAATCAAATGGCCAAATTTCAGTGCCGAACCCTTCAAAAATTAAAGAGGTTGGAAACTAAGAAGACCATCATCCTGGAAGCATTAAGTTTGGGTATGTTTGCCTCCGCTCAAGTAAAATTCACAACCATTCAGTCGAAATACACTTTTGAGTCCTCCTCTGACATCGACGATGAAGAAAATAAAGATACTGATCACTCCAACCCTGAGCAAGAAGCCAATAAAGATCCAGCTAGCGCATCAAATCCTAAGGGTACTACAGCTTCAAACACGATATTATTGATGATGAAGATGTTGATGGCACGTTTAATTACATCATGTAGTGCCAGGATACTGAAGAATCCAGTGAGCACAACAGTGAAGCTACGGATGATGACTTGCCCACCAAAAAATTGACAACGCAAGCCGAGCAGCAAAGAAGAAGAATGATTTAGATTCTAGCTCTTATATTATGTTATTTTTTGTTAGATTTATTTAGTTTGAACTTGATTGGTTGAACTTGTTAGTGTAGTTTCTTGCTTGCAATTGATGAACTTGTTGATATTTCTATGATGTTTGTGTTTTTCCCTGCTTTTCATATTTCTTCCTTGCAACTGTTACTCAGTGGTTTAAGTAAGAGGGAGCATCATCTTAGGGAGAGCTTTTCACTTGTTCTATTTTGATAATGCCAAAAGGGGAGAGAAATGTGGTTGTGGCTTATGTTGTGGTTTATGGTTGTTTGATTAATTTGGTGAACCAATTGACTGAGTTATGATTTGTTTGCCCTATGATTTGTCATCATCAAAAAATGGGAGATTGTTAATCTACAATCTTGATTTTGATGATGACAAATACAATCTAATTGTTTGTAAATAAGTTGTGCAGGAATTTTGTAGTACCTGACATAATAGGGTTTTTGGATGCTGCATATCGTCCGAAAAAGAGAAGTTTCGAATGCAAAAGAGAGTCCGAACAAGACCAAGTTTCTCGGACCCAGCAATTCATTCCAACAAAAATGTCTCGGACGCTGTACATCTTCTGAATGGTTAGCCAGAGAGCAAGGACTTTGAGAAGTTGACAACAGATGCTCAATATCGTTCGAAGAAAATTCTATCTGTACACACCTGACTGTGTCGAAGGCAGATCAACATTTGTAAAGCATTAAACCTTCTGAATACACTACACTGTCCGAGGGCCTAACTCAGCTTCGGATGAAGGAACGAACGAACCTCAGCCGTTCGAACGTAGATCTTAACCTCTGTGTTGATGATGATTGGATGCTTTGTTGGATGCATAAAAAAGGCTTCAGACATCCGAAACATATAACGGTTAGTTTCTCAGCATTCATTACTTAGCCGTTGGAAAGTGGTTGGAAGCTCTTTTACTGTATCTTTAAATTCCAACCAATCTGAATTTATGAGACATAAATTCCACGTTGAATACAAGCATAATGATACTAAAGATATTTGAGAGATAATAGGCTTTCAATAGTGTTGTATTAGCAAAGTATAAAAGTGAGTGATCTTCAATTGTAAAGAGTGGACAGATAATTATTATACAAAAGTAAGGTTGTGTGTAAAACTCTTGGCTCAGCTAAAGATAATTAGTGTGAGCAAGAATGATCCTACTTGACCTACAAAACATTATTGTCTCACTTACATTGAAGAGACAGAAAGTAATGGAATCGCACTCCATGTTTGTGAAGCTTGGGAGTTTGGTTTGATCTTTCTAAATCTCAATACTTATACTTCTTTTATTCATCCTTGTGCATTTATTGCTTTGATCACAAGTATATTGCATCCATCCTACTTGAGTTTTTGTTACTCATTAGTTGCAATTAGTTTTTAACCAACCTAATTCACTCTCCCCTCTTAGGTTGCTTGTAGGCCAACATTATGTTTGGTTATTTTTTTGTGCAGATTGAAAGGTAAAATTCCTCATTTTTGGACTTGGGAGTCAGTCAAAAACTCAAACTCTCCAATAGTAGGTCATCTGCCACTACCAGATGCCCAAGCAGGAAATGACCGCCTTTAGAAGATGTGGGTAGAAGGGTCTTTACTGAGTTTGAAGACCACTATCATCTGGCAGTGGAGGACGATCCAAAATCTAACCCTATGGTGAAGTTCATACCTATTTTCTCTTCGCCTCTGATGGACTATGTAGTAGGGAACACTTAATAGGAACCCCTTTATCCACACCTAATCCCATTTTAGATAGTATACTTCAAACTTAGGCTTTTTACTAGTTTAGTGTTTTCAAACTCTCTTCCTAGCTCTTTTCTAGCCTAGTTTTAAATTAAAATTCTCATCGTTATAGATATGAACGTTGGATGCTATGTAATGGGTTTAGTACCTTACCTTTATTTTAGGTAAAACTGCTATATTTTCTCTAATTCAGTGGCTCATTTACTATTTCTTGTAGTTATTTTTTATTTTGTTTTTTTTTTACTTTATATACCATGGGGGTTTGTTTTTTTTTTTGGAGTTAAACCACCAGTACCTTGGTAGGGTTTGATCACCTATTTTATTAATTTGGAAAAATGCACATAAAAGGGGACCAAGCCAAACCTCCAAGAGAAGATAAATTGATAAGAGAATTAAACCCTAATGTAAAGTAGTTACCTTCAATTTGGGATTTGAAATAGGGAAAACTGTGGTGACCTAAATAATATTAGCAATGACATGAGCAACTACTTGTTCTGATTTGAGAAGCTATCCTTGAAAATGCAGCGGCTTCCAGGACTGTCTTTTATTCCCTATCAGCCAGAAGCAAAGATCAGCAATGAAATGTTTTCCTTCACAAAATTCTTTGAAGACAATACCACTAGGAGGTCACGAAGGAGTTCCAATTATGTAATTATAGGGTAAATATAAAATTGGAAAAGTTTATGCTGAACCTGAGTAGATTATTGACAATCAAAAAATAAGTGCTCCAAAGTCTTATGTGAATCACAAAAAGTACATTTTGAAGCCATATATTCTCCTTTCTATTGAACATTAGGATCCAAAAGTAATGTATCATTAAGCATTCTCCATAAGAACACAGAAAATTTCAATGGTAGCATTCTATACCAAATAATCTTCCTAGATTTTAAAGTTGATGATGCACCTCTATTAGTTTGAATAATTGATGATATAGTGAAATTCCCAGGAAGTGTAACTGCGTAGAAACCCCTGTAATCAAATTTAAGTCAAATCCTAGAAACACTCAAGATCTTGCCCTCATCCCAACCTTTATTTCTCCAAGCTTGAGCTAGAGATAGATGTTGCAGGTTTTCATGAGCTTCATGGTTGACCGATGCACCATTACCAAACCAGTCATCATACCAAAACGATATTACACCCTGCCTTCAAAAATAATAGAGATGTTGAAAAGTATCTTCCCTACATTACAACATTCTTCTCTAAACAGGATAGGTAATAGCCCTAGCCAAGTAGCTAAAAGGATGCATATTATCTGGGAGGTATTTGGAAAACATAAAAGAAGACCAAAAGGGAATTCTCAGCTAACAAAGACCACTATAACTTCATAGAGTATGCTTTTTGAGTCTCCAATAAATTGACAACATCCAAACCATTTCAATATATGGAAGACAGACTTTCTTCCAAGCAATCCAATGACCTTGTGAACCCTTAAAAGAAGAATCCCAGAAAAACCTTGCAAACAATCTTTCAATATCTTTGAGTATAGATTTTAGAGCCAGAATCATAGATAAAAGGTATAGTGGTATAATACTTAACACATGTTTATTAAGTAGTAACCCTACAGCTTGGAAGAGCAACTTGTGCTGCCATCTAGATATCTAAACAGCAATCTTCTGTAGCAAAGGCTTGAAAATCTTCCCCAAATAAGTATCTGGAAAAACTTTCTTCTTAAATCCTATGATGTAAGATATTGGTTTAATGTTGGCTAAAGGAAGCTTGGAGGAAACCATGCATGAACTCTTAGTCTTATTAATCTTCTGCCCTGATGCCTCTTTGTAACTTTAGAGAATGAACTTCATAAACTCATTGAGAGATTTCGAATCACCTATGAGGAACACCGTAACATCATGAACCTACGAAAGATGTGAGATAGGCATGAAATTCCTTCTAGAGATGTAATGTTGTATTTTCCCATTAGAAAATAATGATTGTAATTCCTATACGAAAAGATTCCTTAATTATCATTAATAGAAATGGAGATAGGGGATCTCCCTATCTCTAACTTCCCTAGATGATTTAAAGAAGCCAATTGGACCACCATTTATTTGAACTGAAAATTGTGAATTATTCAATGCCTTTGCCATATCAAGTTTGACTATGGCATTCTTTCCCTTTTTTTTATTTTTATTTTTATTTGGAAATGACCAATTCTTGTTCCAACAAAAAATTATCAACAATGCTTCTCCCAGCCATAAAGTACCTTGTTCCTTGGAGATGAGTCATGGCAACAATCCAACAAATCTATTCACCAACAATTTTGATATGATGCTGTTTGTAAACGTGCATAGACTTATAAGATTCGTCTAAAATCTCCAAATGTAGAGGGGTTTTCCATCTGAAGAATGAAAGCCACCAAAGTACTGATTATGGCCTTAGGTATCAAAGAACAAGAAAAGAAATCCTTGACTACTTCTAGAAGATTTTTGGAGATAATAGCACAATAGCACTAATTGAAACTATCAACACCTGCACAACTATCAGAAGATAATAAAAACCTCCTTTCTGACCTCTTCTAAAGTAGGATCCAGTGGCAAGTTCAAATTATCTTCCCAAGAGATTAGTGAAGGAAAACAATCTAGGAAAGAATTTAGGATAACATATGAGTTTGACACGAGTAAACCTTCAAAGAAAGTTGTTGCCTCTGATTGGATTTCCACCTAAAACAATACACCAATGAGAAGTTAATTCGATTAGTTTTGTGACTTTATTATTATATTTACCCCTTTACTATTTTTAATTCTCTTGATAAAAAGTTTGTTCCTCTTAATTTGTAAATAGGAATGAAAGTACTAGGAATTTCTTCCGTCAACATCTTTCAACCATAACAATCCAGCTTTTTTCCTGCAATAAAATTCTTCCATTTTGTGCATCTAATCAATTCAGCCTTTACTTTTGAAAGCTCTAATTCAGTTGACAAAAAGTTATCTTGCTGAAATACAGACTATTTTTTGTAAAACAACATCCCTAGCCCATTTCAAGTTTTGGAATATGTTTCCAAACACATTCTTATTCTAGGCTCTTAAACCTACCTTCAGTGCAGGGATTCTCCAACTAGACTTTACCACTCCATTGAAGTCCTTATGATCAATCCACATGTTCTAAAACCAAAAAGCTTAGGACCAAAAACATATGCGTAGATTAAAGAAAAAAGAATAGGAGAATTATATGAGCACACCATACTCAGATGTATTGAGTTAACTTTTGAATAAGAAGTTTAGCAATTATGAGTTAACCATAACACTATGCAATCATTTCCAAACAACTGAACTCCTTCTTATTCCAAACCATGTGTATTTAGAACCAACATAAGGTATGTATCATATTCAACAAGGGAGAAATCTAGAATACTTCTATAAAACCCTCAATAGCAGTAAGATCAGGTTGTGAAGGGCCTCCATAATCTAAAAGTGAGATGATGACATTAAAGTCACTACCTATAAAGCAGGGACCAACATACATCTCCTAGAAAAGCTCTAAGGAAGACCAAAAACTTCTTCTTTCCACCTTTGTACATTTTGCATAAAAAATGATGTATATAAACAAGCTTAGGGGCTTGTACTTGCTAAAAACAAGTGTGAACAACCTACTCCTCAGTTGACAAAATTGGTAGTTTAGCTTACACGACTAAAACAACTCTTGCCGCTACTACATTTTGAGAAACAACAAGAGACCCTAGTTATATTCTAACTTAGCAATCTCAAAATTATATTCAGCTATTGGATCCAAAAGGACCAAATCTAAACAGAATGTAAAAGATGTGTACTAAAGAATAAGATAGCTAGATGGCAGCACAAGTTGCTCTTCCGAAGCTTGAAATTTATTAAATAATTCATTCAAAGAAATTTATGGCAAATTGAGGACCATAAAAGTGGACCTAGCGATCATTGCATGACCTTTTACGTAAACTTTTTTCCTCATGCATTTGGTAGTTCAATTAACTGGGATAATAGGCTGCTTATTCTTTAGTTTGAGAAAGAAAGAATTTAGAAAAACTCCTCCGTTCCTCTTTTCAAAAAACCCTATCTAGTCTTGAAACCCTAGGCTCCTATGTATTAGAAGCATATTTAATTCCCTCTAAAACCAATCATCTACTAATATGACAAGGATTCACAGAAGCTTTACTACTTCAACCAAACTCCATTTACCCTTCCAAACTAGATACTTGCACATTTGGAATAGTTTTTGTGATTTTAGGAATTATAGTGTCTTTATTTGGTAAGGTATATTTATTTTGAATTTATATGATTTGACGATAATGAATCATATTTTGAAATGGAACCTCCTGATTTGTTGGAACTAATTCCTTAATACTAGGCTGAGATTGGGTTTGCATGTTTGAAGTTGGAATTTCTAATTTTTTTAATTTTTGAACTTGGATCCAAACTTGCTTCTCCGTCCTTAAAGAAAAAGCTCTGGCCATCATAGCCAGCTGATGTTTTGGCATTACAAGCTGTTCTACCATCTTATTAGACTAATCCACCATTTTACACTTAAAGCTTTGATCTCCTATTGTACATTGGTGCACAACATGACCTATTTTCCTGTATTTGGATAGTAGCTAGGGAGATTCTCCTATGTGATTTGTTGCCATCGTCCCCAATCCTCTAACACTAACCACAAATGATAAGGAAGCTTGTCCAGTAGATCAACTTTAACACAAACCTTTGCCATGCTCGGCCTAGTCAAGGAGGCAGTGCTTAAATCCACTTTAAATAGGGTACCAATTGCTTGTGCAATAGAAAATAAAGCAGATCTGTTAAAAAATGACCAGTAAACCTTTAACCATTACCCATCCTAGAAGAATAGGAGAATCAAATTCTGGGGAAAAATCCAGTGACCATATTAGTAAATCTTCATAGAGTAATCAACAGTATACCAAACTTCTTTAAAACAATATTAAGGAAGTCTTCTTTAAGCTTAAAAAGAATAATGATTTGCATCAGACTAGTTAAATTACCTTATCCCACGTCACCACTAATGCCCATAACTATACAGTTGTTAGTGTAATAGGGTGAATAAAGGCCGATCCCAAAAGGATTGGTAACAAGTACCGAGAATCTAGTCAAATTTCTATTTACACGGTCGATTTGCCAAGAATTTGGATTTTAGAACTAAGATTACTAAGAAATAAATAACTAAAATTTAAGGAACTACTAAATGAAATTAAGGATTTAAGCAAATAATAGAAGTGGGTCGAGTGATAGGCTAGCAATTATCTTGGGTTTAGTCAAATCTCGGGTTAATCAATCAATTTCAATTATATTTAATAGAGATTCTGTTCATGTTTCAACCCAACCCCGGAGCCTTCGATAACTGAATCCTATCAAATCAATTAGCTAGGGTTCAACAACTAGCGTTCTCTTGCCTAATTAACCAATTCGAGTCTTTATCTGCATGGAATTTGAGTTTCTCCTGGGAATACTCAACGAATAAACTAATCAATTCCACTGCCCTAGTCTAGAATAATTAGCCTAATAATTTAACACTAGCCTATAACGAAGGTTTAAAAATCTTATCCTCTCGATCAACTTAACCAAAAATAATGTTAGCTTCTCCTTAGAATTGTCTATTTATATTAATCATTAGCCGATTAATATAATTTTGCAATCAACCCTTCATTTTAATTCAACCCATGAATAATTGCATTACCCGTACCTAAACCCTAATTAATTTAGCAATTCATGGCATGCAAAAATGAAAACAAATTAATTTAATTTCTAATAGACATGATAAATTGTTAAACAAAAATAAAAAATGTAGTTATGAATAAATAAATAAAAGAAAAGTTATCAGAATCAAAATTTTTCCAAAAAAACTTAGATTGAATTACTTGAATGACCCAAAAGTCAAAAATTAAACTATTAAGGAATTGAAGAACAATTAAACCCTAAAGTATGAGAAAAGTAGTTCTAAAAACCCTAAACAAAAAGCTGAAACTAAGTTTTGAGTATTGCTCTCTTTCAATCGTAACATAAGCCATATATTTAAAAAAATCGCATAACAGGCCCAGGCCCAGGTCCAAGATGGACCACCCGTACACTATGGGTGGCTTAAGCTAGTTCTCTTGCAGTCTGTGACTAACTCACTAACCGTGAGTAATGCGTATGGTTTAGCCGTAGTCTGCGGCAATGCTTATGTTTAGGACGAAGTCAGCGACTGTTTAAATGTAGTCTAACCGTAGTTATCATGCTTCTGCTTATGTCGCACTAAGTGGCTATAGTTAACTGCAGTAAACTATAGTTATTTTACTTGTTTAAACTAACTTATTGTCAGTATTTTTTGGATTTTAGATTAGACTTTTGTGTTTTGTTTAGTTTTATTTCATTTAGTAGTTGCATTCGCAATTGTGATGATAATAGTGTTAATTCTATCTTAGTTTGTTGCTTATTAGGTTTTTAGGACATTTACAGGTCTAGAACAAAGGATGTGGAGCAAAAAGGGTTGAAGCGTTCAAGAGGAAAAGGGTAAAAGAGGAAACTCAAGTTGCCGGAATCTTGCTCCAGATTCCGATATCGATAGTATATTGTAAGTCAATATCACGATATGGACACAAGATTGAGAAGGCTATTTGTAAGCTCCATATCGCTATATCATATACCATATCACGATATGGAGGTGTGTTCAGTAAATATAATTTTTGCCAAATTGTAATCCATTAGCTCTAATTGTTCCTTGGGTACTAGATTTGTGCTACTAAATCTAAGTAGTAGTTTAGAAACACATAATAGAGTGTGTGGAGTGTATTTTGCTACTTTTAGATTAGATTAGGCCTTGCTTTACATTCAAGTTTTTATCTTAATTAAAAAGTTCTCTTTAATTTCTCTTTAGATCTACTCTTTAATTCTTAGCAAGTTTAATCTTTCTTAGATAATCTTAGTGAGTTTTTTCAATAGCTAAAAGTAGAAAGATAATTTTTACTTTTTTCTCTTTAAATTACTTGCAATCAAGTTTATTCAATTTCAAGTTTCCTTTAAAGTTCTTAAGTTCTTACTAAATTAGTGATTTTCTAGTTTGAATTTTCATTTCCTTGCATTAATTAGTAGTCATTTCTAGTGGGCTTTAGTTTTTATATCATTCAAAAATCCAAAAATTTATAGTTTTAGTCTATTTTCTTCTTCAAAATGCTAGACTTTTAGTTTTGTCAAAAATGGAGATTTCTTCAAATTCATGCTTTGTTAATGCTTTTCTTAGTCAAATTAGAGTGATTGCTTTCTATTTCCAATCTAGTTGTAGTTAAATTAGATAGTTTAGTGATTAATTTTACTTGCTTTCATTAGAAGTAACTTAGTTCTTCACTTACTAGTTTACTTGCTTAATTAGAAGATAGTTTACTTGTATGTTTGTATGTTTGCATTGATCTTAGTGATTTTAATCTTAAGTTGTTCAAATTTATTTTATGGATATGTTTAGTTGACTAGTTTTTTCTGTTTTGGTTTTGCCTAACTATGCAATGACCTTTGAATCCTAGTACTTGCCTCTCGACAATCCTTGTGGGATGATACTCCACTTACCACTATCTATTATCTACCCCGTATACTTGCGGGCATGATGGTAGAGTTTAATGTTTAGTGCACTTTTTATTACTTGAGTGGTTTGATAACCTTACCCGAGCAAGTGAGCAAGCATCGCTTGTCAACCAGTAGACTACAACTGGTCTTCTTCAGCACCCTTTGACTTCTTTGCTCCTCTATTCAAGCTCCACGTTCCTTTATCAATTGACCATTTTGCCCATCATTTCATTTGCACAAAACTCAAAACGGAGTGAATAGACAAATATGCTAATAAAATATACATTTGACCACAAAAATAACTTCAAACAATACAATCAACTATGAACATCCTAAATATAACTTTACTCCCCTAAAACACCACAAAAGGGACTAAACACACCAAAACACACAACAAAAGTGGTATAAAAATAGCTCTAATTATAGAGTTATCAACTTTCCCCAACTTGGTATTTTGCTAGTCCAGAGAAAGGTTAACAAGACACAACCCACAAAAAACAAAATAGGAATGGCAATATCAAAATCGGAATGATCCAATTTACTCATCAACCAAGTCTACATCCGACCAATCACATGAAATCCTGTTCCACTTTACTCGCACCAAAAGTTCATCCGAGTAAATGCCAAATAAATTTTCTCAATTACAAATACAAGAACTCACATTTATCAATATGAGTCACATCACATAATAAACTTTTCCTACCCACGACTAATTCAAAAGATGCACAAAATTGAAACTTAATAATCATCAAAAAGGTAAAGAAGGATCAATAGACCTTACAATGCAAGCACACAAATGTCACACAAAAATCAAGCATTATAGAAGCATTTAATTGTTTTATTCAAAAATGACCTTATTACCTTTCGTTGTTCCTTCATTATAGCTTCAACTTGTGCATCCTTTGAATTAGTAATCTTCTAAAGGGCTGTCTCTTAGCTATCTAGATGTTCATAAGAGACACCTTATGATTCTTCGTTCTTAGTTCAACAAGCAAATTTAACCACAAAGAATGAAGATCTTATACACATCTCAAGTTTACTTTCTTGGTTCAAGCTCATTAGAGCATTTA
The DNA here is from genome assembly GCA_025175665.1 of Cinchona pubescens. Taxonomy (NCBI): domain Eukaryota; kingdom Viridiplantae; phylum Streptophyta; class Magnoliopsida; order Gentianales; family Rubiaceae; genus Cinchona; species Cinchona pubescens. The sequence goes on from JANKKI010000171.1 coordinate 272,166, forward strand.
GAGCATATAAGGAACTAGATTACATGAAAAATGGGTTATGTTTTTACATAAGCCAATTAAACAACTATAATGAAACCTAATAGTTCGCCATGCAAAAACATACAAATGAAAATACAAAGGTTTACATCATATCCTACTCTATAATACTTAATAATTACAAGGAATAGATTCCAACAACTTCAGATAAGCATGGGCATCAAAATAGATTACATGACTCCTCGCTAATAGAATAAAGTTCAAGAATTTATAACCAAGAAAGCACATTTGACTAAAAATTCAAATTTCCACTCTTTTAACAAAATTGTAAAACATGAATCATGTGGAATATTAACTCTATGTTTTTCATATCATTGGCAACTAGAAATCAGTCCTTCTATTACAGAATAAGCCATTCCATTAACACATCACATAACAAATTTACTTCACACACTAAAAACACTAAACATTAAGACTACTAACATTAACAGGCAGACTAAACCACAACTCGCCCACATAACACTAAACTACAACAAGTGGTAACAACAAAAAATAACTAAACAAACATCAAGAACTTAGGCCTTAAAAATGCTCCCCCTAACAAATTTGTGCAGATGTAAGAATGTTCAACTTGAATGTAAAGCAAGGCCTAGCTTAATCTAAAAGTAGCCTAATACACTCCACACACTCTGTCTCTTATACACATCTAGATGTGTATAAGAGACAGCAGCCACCTGGAGTAGTCTTTGGCCAATAAGACATGTCAAAGTTACCAAGGTGGCTGAGCTGCCATGCCCGGAAGTCCATCTTCTATCTCATCTCTAAGAAGCATTGGCTATGGTAGAGTAGGAGCTCCTACTGTGTCTCAGTATTAAGCAGTGGATGGAAGATAGTATCAGAGACAGCTCAAGAGAACAACACTCAAGGACCTTTGGTTGTCTCTTGAGTGCGTTAGACCTTCTCAGCTGCTTTCTCTCCTCTTTCCTCAGCTTGTACTATAATCATTTTGGATTTATACTAGGTCACAATTGCCTTAAGGGCCTTTCTATCAATTGGCATTGGTGCATCTCATTTCTTTGTAGTTATGATCCACAAACCTACAAGCTGGCACAACTAGGTTATCAAATTTTTAAAACATAATGCCTTGTGCTTCCTATTTCCCTTCCTTAGAATTTCTTGTTGAATCTCCTGTCCCACATCAATTATTAACTCCTCCATAATGGCAAAAATCAGACAAGTTCTCTCAAGATCAACATCGGTGGTGTGTGAAGTAGGCAACATGTTGGCACAAACAAATTGCATAATGCTCAAGCCTTTGCATTCAAATACCTTCGCCTAATCCACTTACACTTCCCATCATGTCCCATTTTCCCCAGCCATCAGTCAACATGTTGGCCATCTCATCATAATCAATTTCATACTCCATATAAAATTCACTGAATTGGTTATTTGGATTAGTAGGTAAATGGTAGAGCTCATTAATGATCTTCATTCTAACACTCACTGGTGTACCCCTAACCTGGACTACATGGACTGAAACATCTACACTATTCCCAATAAATTCAGAGACCAAATTTTTGTTTGCCACAATAGTAGGAGTTTTACAAAAATTTATCCATCCCCTTTGTTGAATATTATTAAAAATATTATGATGCAATGCATCTGCCTCTTGATTATTTTCAATTCTTACATTCTTTATCAAATCCTCACTCATATAAAGAATTTAACCGATTTTAAAGTTTGTCATGTAACTACTTAGTTTCTAAAGAAACAAAAATATTGGCATCATAAGTATTACCCTTCGACTAATTTCTCTTCTTCTCCATTGATCAATGCAATCAAATCAATAAAACCACCAACCAAATAAATTTCCATCCCTTCCCCAACTCAATTAAAACCAGACCTAACAAATTATCTTACCAAATTGAAGACCAAATCCAATCAATAAGTGTAGCAAAATAGCCATCACACAAATAAAATAATCACAAGGCAATTTCACCAACAAATCGAAGAAATTAATCCCATAAGTTAGATAGGAACAATCTTACTCAATTCTGGATTTGTGTTGATACTCCCTTGTCTTACCAAATGAACCTCCTTCAATGTGATGGTTTGATTTTCCCAACTTGGACAAGGTTATGATAAGATAGAAGGAAAATTCTTGGTTGATTTATATTGATGAAAACAAATAATGGTTAGAAGAGAGATAGTGATGATATAAGATTATGAGGAAAAGAAGGAAGTTGGAGAAGATTAGAGAAGAAGAAGAAGAAGCAGAAGAAGAAAAAGAAAAATAAAGGAGTAAGGGGTTTGCTTCTTTTCCATTTGAGTCACCTAAGAGAGGATGGAAAGAGAAGGAAAATTGGTTTGTGAAATAAGAAGTGGGGTTGAAGGATTTAAAAACCTATTCGCCTCTTACCTAGGACAACTACGAGACTGATATTGGTTCAGCGTAAATCAACTGCAGACTATGGCTATTTAACATGTGTTCTCCTGCAGACTGGGGACACCTTCTATTTCTCCCACAGTTTGTGGTTAAAACGCTTGGGGTCACCTGTAGACTACGGGTGAAGTATTTCTGTCAGTTCATCAACACATTGCCTTTTCAATTCCTCTATTTTTTTATTGAACTTAAACCCTACGAAACAAACATGAAAAATAATTATTAGTTATTTTCATCTTTTAATTCACCTAAGCAAAAATTAAAAATTAAATTTAAAGAAATCAAACTAAAACATTAAGAATTTAAATAAAATACTTGGTTTACTCCCAGAAGCGCTTCTTTAAAGTCATTAGCTTCAATTTATTAATCGTTTCCATTTAGTCATCAAAATAGACTTCTTCAAGTCCATTGTGAAAGATACCTCCACAGTAGATCTTCATTCTATTCCCATTAACTTTGAATGTTGACTTTTCACATCATATTTCCCCCACCCATTATCTGGAAAAACATTCACCACTTCAAAGGGTCCACTTTGTCTTGACTTCAACTTGCTTGGAAGCAATCATAATCTGGAACTGTATAAAAGAACCTTGTCACTTAACATGGAACTCTTTATGTATGGTGCGCTTTTCATTCCACTTCTTCATTCTTTCTTTGAAAATTTGAGCATTTTTATAGGCCTTATTCTTGAACTCTTCAAGCTCGCACAACTTAAGCAATCTCTTTTCCCTTGAAGCTTGGGAATCAAAGTTCAATGCCTTAACTGCCTAATAGGCCTTGTGCTCAAGTTCTATTGGTAGATGGCAAGTTTTCTCAAAGACCAACCTACACGGGAACATCCCAATAAGTTTTTCAACACAGTCTGGTATGCCCATAATGTATCATCGAGCTTTCGAGCCCAATCCTTTCGTGAAGAAGTTACAGTCTTCTCCAAGATTCGTTTCAACTCCCACTTAATACCTCAACTTGACTCAAAGTTTGGGGGTGGCAAGGTAAAGAAATCAACTAGACTTGTGCTTTACCCCATACTCTGACAATGAGGCTTCAGATTAAGATTTCTTGAAATATGAACTTCCATCACTTATGATTGCCCGTAGTACTCCAAACCTTGAGAAAATATTATATGGCAAGTGAATCTAGTCACAACTCTAGCATTATTAGTAGGCAAGGCCACCATATTGACCCACTTAGAGATACAATACATAGCCGCCAAGATATATTTGTTAGAGTATAAACTCGAAAACAGGCCCATGAAATCTGTCCCCCACACGTCGAATATGTCAACAATGAGGATATTATTCAATGGCATCTCATCTTTGCAGGATATGTTTCTAGTTCTTTGGTACTCATCACAATGCTCGACGAATTTTCCAACATACCGAAATAGTGTAGGCCAATATAATCCACTTTGGAGGACTTTAACAGCTACCCATTGATTACCATAATCTCCAACAACTAGTGATGAAAGGCACATTCGAAGTACACATTTAATCTCATCATCAGTCATACATCGCCGAATAATTTTGTCACTGTACCTCTTGAACAAATATGGCTCATCCTAATAGTAGAACTTTATATCAAAGAAGAATTTTCATCTTTGGTTATAGCTCATTGATGATGGAATAACCTTGGATGCTAAATAGTTTGAAATATCAGCATACCAAGGGTTAGTCCCCACCAACATCAAATGTTCCAAAAACACCTCTTTGATAGGTGACAAGTCACTACTCTCTTCAATTAATTCCAGTCTAGACAAATGGTCGCTACAAGATTCTCAGTCTTTTTTTTTGTCAACAACCTCCCAGTCAAATTCTTACAGCAATACAATCCAACAAATTAACCTTGGTTTTGATCACCTTTAGAAAACAAATATTTTAAAGTTGCATGGTCAGTACAAAAATAACTTTTGAGCCAACCAAGTAAGACCTAATCTTGTCGAAAGAAAAAACAATAGCTAGCAACTCTTTTCCAGTTGTGATGTAATTAATTTGAGCATCATTAAAAGTTTAACTAGCATAGGAGTTTCAATAAATTAAATACACATAAGTAATTTCCATCAAAGTTAAAGGCCACATATTTTTGCAACAAATATAATAAGGGTTTAGAGATTGAGAAGAAGTTTTTTATGAACCACCGGTAAAACCTAGCATGCCCAAAAAAGCTTCTTTTTCTTTTAACATTCGTGGGTGGGGGGGTAATTTCTTCATAACTTTGACCTTCACCCTATCCACCTCAATACCCTTAACAGATATTTTATGACCTAAAACTATTCCTTCTTAAACCATGAAATGACATTTTTCCCAATTAAGGGCAAGATTTGTTTCTTCACATCATTCAAGAACCAACGACAAATTATAAAAGCAATCATGAAATGAAGAATCAAATATTAAAAATTCCCATCCATGAAAACTTTTATGCATTTTTCAATCATGTCATGGAAAATTGCAAACATGCATCTCTAAAAAGTACCAAGTGCATTGCATAAACCACAAGGCATCCTTTGATGACCTAAGGTGTCATAGGGACATGTAAAGGTACTTTTCTCTTGGTCCTCTGGAGCTATGGAAATTGAAAATTACCAAAGTAACTATCCAGAAAGCAATAGAAGGCATGACTTGTTAATCTTTCTAACATTGGATCAATGAAAGGTAGGAGAAAGTGGTCCTTAAGGGTGGTTTAATTTAGCTTTGTATAATCGATTCATACCCTCCAACCCATAACTAACCTAGGTGAGATTAGTTCATTATTCTCATTAACAACTGTAGTTATCCTCGTTTCTTGGTTACCACTTGAGTGGGTCTATTGATCGCTTAAATTATTCTAGCATCTAATAGTTTCATGAGTTATTACCTCCTTCAATGTGGGGTTTAGCTGACGTTGAGGTTGCCTACAAGCCCCATAGTTTTAAGACATCAAAATTTTATGCATACAAATTGTAGGGCTAATTCCCTTTATATCATGAATGCTCCATGAAATTGTATTTTTATGCTTTCTCAACAAAACAAGTAGTTCAGTTTATTGCTCATCAAACAATTTTGCACTTACTATAACTATAAAATTTTCATTCTCACCAAGAAAACATATTTTACATGACTAGAAAGCGGTTTCAACTCCACCTTAGGGAGTTTGTTGGTCGGAGACCCTCCTTACCTAACTCTTCGACTAGACCTTTATCCTTGCTCAGCGGATTTATTTCTAGCATCCTCAAGCAACCCTTTGTGGATTCATCTTGCTGTTCTATTTCCTCTCCTTGAATCAGCGCCCTTTCCAATGGAAGCTATGGAGTATTATTCTTGGAAAAATCATCAAGAAGGTCATCCGTTGTATCTATTGTCATTAGATCATCATAAATAGTAGGAAGTTTAAAAGAGCTAAAAACAAAAAAATTGATAATCTGATCATGTTCAACTCTCAATTGTAACTTTTCCTCTTGGACAACTATCAATGCCTATCCCGTAGCTAGGAATGGCCTGTCGAGAATCAAGGGCTGTTCACACAAATTTTGAGGTTTGGAAAAATACTGAAATCAGGAACAAATAAACTAAGGATCAATTTGATTAATTTAAAGGTACGCAACTCTGATTTTGTATATTTCCTTTTTTACAAAAAAAAAAGAAAATACTCCCCTTGATTCTTGCTCCTCTAGATTGCGGATCTAAGGATGATGGATCTTCTTGCGACAATTTAATGACTGGAAGAAATATCTGTCGAACACTTGTAACGGAATTTGAGTAAACCTTGAGGAAAGACGTCTCTTGATCTACACAAAGGTTGAAGATTTGAACACTTGACACGAACAACTTGAAGATTAATCACTTGAAGACTTGGAACGAAGATCTTGCAGGATTTCGAGGACTTGATGGTCGAAGAACTTGCAGAGCTTCAAGGACTTGAGGGACTTGACGTGTGCCGTAAAACATCTCTAATCTTCCTCCTCCTTGTCTAAGGGAGGGTACCTCTATTTATAGGTAAAAATAGGGTTTCCTACCCCTAATGGGTTACTTGGAACTTAAGTCACCCATCACTTAAAATAAAATATTGGGCCGGTCCAAGACATAGTCCAAAACACTTTAATGTGACTTTAGTCAATTTAATTTAATTTACTTGATTGAACCCAAATCCAAGAAAATCAAATTATCACATCCTATGAATTATTGGGCCTTGACTTGAATTTGTCATTTAAATTAATTAATCAAAACAATTATTTAATTATTGTCTTAATTAATAATAATTTAAAATTTTAACGTCTACAAATGCCCCCACTTCAAGGCTCGGTTGAGAATCCATCATCAAGAATGTGTTTAGGAGCTTCATTCGATCTACTTGACCACCAATGATGATAATCCTTGTATATGGCTTGACCCAAATTGGAGATTGCATTTCACAATGACGGCCTTAACAAGTCCACCATAAGAGACCATGTGTCCCAAGATTTCCAAATTGCATGGTTGATGGTCCATGATACACCAAATGCAGGAAATCCAGCCCTGAACTTCCAATTTGGTTCACAATTGCAGAATACTCCACTTTGGACCTTTCTTGCTTTGTTATCATATTTAATATAACCATTTGCCAAATTTGCCTAGAAAACTTCTAACCAAATACAAATACTAGATTCCCTTTCCTATTTCAGCTCCACGAACCCAATATGCACTTGCTTTGACAAATTTCTTGAAACTACTAATCTAGATGTGTATAAGAGACAGATGCATAATCCTTATACACAATTAGGAGTGGGGGAAGCTTTCTAAACGAACACCCAACTTCTACTTCCAAAATCTCCGAAGTTCCGCAACTTCCAAATTGGTAATTACCCAATTCGTAACACTTCAAACTCTATTTAAAAGACAACACTCCAGCAGCCACAGCAAGCAAACAAGCAAAAACTCAATTTCTTCAACCAAATTACGAATAAATTGGACGGATCTTGAATTTCATCTGTGATAATATATCAGACAGCTGGAATGTTGAGGTTTCATTCTTGATCACCTGATTGGTCAATTGCCTTTAACAATGTGTGATGTCTTTGACACACTTGTTTTGTGTGGCAACAAGTGTAACCTGCTCTTATGGCAATTCTAATATTCAAACTTTGTAGGAATCTTGGTCTTGTGTTAGTGCACACCAACTGTTCGTCAGATTTACCAAGAGAACTTGCACTTGAAGGAATTATTCCCCCAATTAATTTTGAGGGAGGATTATGCATCTTCAATTGATTCAAGAGCTCTAGCCACTGATTTTTTCCAAATAGCAGGTTCTTACCGTGATTTTTTTGCTACTTGGCAAATTGAAACCTCAACATCTACAAGAAATCCAAGCTCTAATTATTGACACCTTCAAATGTTACTATCCAAGCGTAAAGCATCCCGGCACAATATCTTGTTGAAGTACATCACTTTTGTTATTCAATCATCAACGAGTAATTAACCATAACATCGTTTTGCTTTCAAACTTTTACTTTACTTTTCTAATTAATCACTCTATTTGTTACAGGAACTTTTGGCAACATGCAAATCAAGGATGGTGAATCTCCTAAACAATGTCTCCAACTTCTTGATGGCACGCGAGGCCCGAGTGCTCACGATTTATCCCTTCACACACTGCCACCTGCCATCGGTGACTTGGCGATAAAGATTGATTCTTTAGATGTGTCGTCTCATCTTCTCTAGTGGTCCACCAAATCTACGAAAGTAGTGATTGGCCCTTCTTCTTCTCTTACAAGCAAGGAAGTGCACGTGTTACTGTCTCACAACACATCTAGATGTGTATCAGAGACAGCCACCAAGCTTGCGCAAGTCCCTTTGCTCGAACCAATTTGGACAAAACTGCTTGGGATGCTCCGTCTTCTCCTTTCGGCGAAACTTGTTACACAACGTGCTATTGGGAGTGGGCTGAAGATGTCCTCTCAGGACACAGGAAGGTGCTCCTAGATGCCAAGATCTATGACGCCGTTCATGCATCTTTGTTCACAAACGACTATTGCGACAACACCTTGCATGCCTTCCTTGAACTTTGGTGTCACACGACGAATACTCTGCATGGCAGAAGGAATTTGCAGATCCAGCAAGACAAAAATTGAGCAAGGTATGTCTCATCTCTTGAAGTCTCGTCAACTCCCAAGTCAAGTTGTTCCTTGGCTGATGAACTTTGTGGCACTAGCGTTGACGGAAATCTCGATTACCAGCAAGTTGCATTCATTTATTCTCTGCCTTTCATCCACTCACAAATGGTGCGCAAGTTGTTCGGGATGCTGATAAGAGTCAATTTTGGTTTATTGGCCAAAATTGAGATCAACCGCCCCCGCTTAGAGTCAGTAGGCGAAGAATTTCATCAAAGCCACGGACAACTCACAATCCAAGTGGAATCATTGACAATGACTACGCATTCAAGATTAATAATAAAGCTGAACAATTCCTTGACTTGGGAGTTGACGAGACTTCAAGAGATGAGACATACCTTGCTCAATTTTTGTCTTGCTGGATCTGCAAATTCCTTCTGCCACGTCACAAAATTATCCACATCCATCCCAGCGTATTTAAAGTGGCGAGGGTCATCTTTATCTTTTGGATCTCGCCTTCTCTGTACCTTTGTGTAGATCAAGTACCTCATTTCACGCAAGATGGATCCTGTCAATTTTACACATCTGGCAGAAATCCACTGCTGCAGATCCAAGCATTATTTGTATGCATGGAGCTCACTATTTTGACGCCTACCATATGCATGGAAAATGTAAATAGACAGCATTGATGACTAAATTTGGTGGTGAGAAAATGGCCAAATTCTTCACTGCTGATGGCGTGTTTTCTCCTAAAGATGAACCCATCAATTCTTCCTAGCTTATGCTTGGCTCAAGAGAAGAATCGTGTCTTGGTCGACAATGGAGATTTATCATCTTCATGGATAGACTACTTTATTAGCACTCGTTCATGTTACTTGACTCTTCGTTTGAACAATGTTCATATTATTGAGCCGTATAATCCCTGCGAGTTTAGCTATTTGTATCTAGAAGTCTGCTCATATAAAAAAGAGAAAAAGCATCGAGTCATGTGCACATTTGGCGTCTAAGAGTGATGTGGCTATTCATTCTTCACATGAGCACAAGTCGACCAAAAGGAGTAGTTCTCAAAACCATTCTTCTGTGCATTATGACACTGGAAAGGGAGATATTTTGGACACCTCAATCAAGACCCTCAACGATGCAAGGGAGACGATTACCAAAGATTCGCATAAAGAAACTGAGGCAACAGTTGTTCAAAATTCAAGGGGCAACTTGACGAAAAAAGAGGTGAATGCACCAAACTGAGGAACAACCATCAAAAGCAGTGATAGCTGGAGACTTAACATGCCACAACACTTGTGACAAGGAGGAGTCAAGTGAAAGTACATCCGGCCGTGATCGCCCTTGGAACCGACCCAAGAAAGGCAATAAAGGAAACAATGTACGAGACTTGGATATGGCTATCATCGATTCAGAAGCACTCATTCAAGGCGTACCAAGCTCAACAATACCATTGGGGCAACTTGCTCAATATGTTGTTATTTCATTTAACACATTTTGCCCTCATGCTCCTTTTTTTTTCGTAATGTTGATATGACCCTATACTTGTCCTCTCATAGATGTCATATTTTTTTTCTTTTATTCTCTCTTTTCAGTTTGATGATCATGAGCAACGAATGGACCTTGTAGACGATACTCTTGAAGAAATGGAGGTTTCAGTGACCGGGCCTAGCAAATTTGATATTTTCAGCAATGTTGTCCATACTTCTTTGAATGCCAATCTTACCAAGAACCTTGATAATGGGGGAAATGATCAACGAGAGTATGTATCCATGTTATGGAGGAATCTTAAGCAGCAGATTTCAAAGACTTCCTTAGAACACATGTCCTCTCTAAACAAACATGCAACAAGGTTTCTTGAAGAGATGGGGAGCAAAACGGACATCTCGGCTTTGCAAGGTCTAATCAAGACATTCTTTGAGAATATAGAGACATACAACTCTGTCAAGGCATCATTTGATGGAAAGATGACTCAAGAATCTTATGAAGGACTTCTTTCAACTACCCAACAAAACTTGCGCACCATTGAGATGTAAGAACAAGAGCAAGTAAAGAGTGTAGAAGACTTGGAATCACAAATACACATCAGATTTTCTCGCCGACCACCCTATTCACTAACCGAGAATGAACTCTCTGATGAATTGCTTTGAAGCAAACCAAAGATTTTCCTTCCTTATAGAGGTTCAATTTCCATCTAATGAAGATTGAGACAGATGATGTCTGTCTCTATAGACCCCACGCCTATCTGAAGAAGATGTGAAGGTTTTAGGCAAAATGGAACGTCTGCTTGAAGAGGATCAAAATGAACTTTCAAGCTTTCAATTTTTTGGATAGCTCTTTTATTTATTTATTTATTTTTGCAGTAACTTTATTTTGGACATGTAGGAAAGGATTAGTCTTGACATATTTCCACTTTGGTATTGCTGATGTAATAAAGAGCATTTACATGGAATAAAAATGTCCTTTCGTTCAAATTCACATGTGTCTCTTCTTTTTTTTTCAGCAACTTTGTTGACAACTCACATACCAACTAGCCTAAGCCAAAACGGAATTTTGATGTTGATGTGACTGAACTTGAAAGTAACTTTCAAGTTGCCTACGTATCCCAAAAGGAGGGAATCAAGTCATCACGTTGTTTAAAGGATTTTAATGCCGTCCACAGTTTTAGGTCATGCGGGCCACATTTTTTGGTTTTTTTAATGCCATTCACAGTTTATACTCATGTGGGCGAGGAGTTGTTTACTGAGTCAACCTTCAGACTTGATTCCCTGTCTTTAAGAACTTCCCGATTGATTGGGCCAATCTTAATGCCATCCTTATCTTCTGGAAAATTCGCCCACATGAGAGTAAACTGTCTTGATACACATGAGGCCCATCCCATTTTGAGGTGAATTTGTTTCCCATGCGATGATTGGTGATAATTGGCCTTCTTATTGCAAGAACTAAGTCTCCAACTTGAAAAGTTCGCGGCCGCACTTTCTTGTTGAATGCCTTGGACATTCGAGCTTGGTAACACTCAAGTTCTTTGATGGCATTAAGATTGGCCTCATCAAGAGCTTCTAGTTCTTCCAGTCGCAAACGAGCATTGTCTTCAGCCGTGAGACCTTCTTGAATTGAAATTCTCAAAGATGGTATTTGACATTCCAATGGTAAAACCGCTTCAACTCCATAGACAAGCGAATACGGCGTAGCTTGTGTAGGTGTCCTGAAAGTTGTCCTATAAGCCCAAAGCGCTTCATGATCCTGTCATGCCAATCTTTCTTGGATTTAGATTCCACATTTCTTTAGTAAATTGCATAAGGTTTTGTTGAAAGCACAAACCATTTTGGTGCATTGTACATTGAAGAATTATGCTGCTCTGAATTTGAATTGGGCACACAATTGGTTCATCAAACTGTTCTTAGAATGGCTTTCCATTATCTGTGATAATGTATCGAGGAACACCATACCTAAAGATAATAGAGGTCTTGATGAAAGAGACAACGTTTTCCTTCTTTACTTCTTTTAACGGAATAGCTTCCTCCCACTTAGAGAAATAATCTGTCGCCGCCAAGATGTAAAGATGGCCTAGCAAAGATTTAGGTAATGGACCAACTTACACATCTAGACCCCATGCATCAAAAGGCCATGAAGCTACAGTAGGATGTAACGGCTCTGGCGGTTGATGAATCAAATTTGCATGAAGTTGACAAGCCTCACATCTTCTTGCATAATTTAGGCAGTCTCTTACCATAGTAGGCCAGTAGTAGCCCATTCTCTTAATTCGAAAGTGAAGTTTTGGCCCAGATTGATGTGCCCCACAGATACCTGAGTGTGCTTCCTCCATCGCCTCAGTAGTCTCTGCCCCATGCGAACAACGTTGGAAGTTTCCTTCATAAGATCGGCGATACAATGTATCTTTGTAAAGCACGAATCTGGAGGATCGACGCCGAATTTCAGTTCGATGTCGGAGATCTTCCGGTAACTTTCCATGCTTCAAATAATCAATTAATGGTTGTCTCCAATCATTTTCATCAATTTCAGAAATCGAGATTGCGCTTGCCTCCTTTATGAAGTACTCTGGTAAAGATGGGACAATCCATTTGCAACAAACGGCAACATTGACTTTTTCATCATCAGATAATGCTAGGGTTGTTGCTAGGTTTGCCAGAGCATCTGCCATGCGATTTTCTTTTCTAGGAACATGCTCTAAAGAAATACTGTTGAATCGTCCCACCAATTGGGTAGCATAATGAAAGTAAGGAAGCAAGTCATCTTTCTTCACATCATATTGCTTCAATACTTGACTTATTACTAATTTAGAGTCTCCGAACACCTCAAGCTCCAGAATATTCATTTCTACTGCCATTTGAAGCCCGATAATCACATCTTGAGATGAATTCTCTTAAGAATGTTAGAGCATAAGTCAGTCAGCACCACCTGTGGAAGAAGAATAAATCTTTCTGGCGAAACAAACACAATTTACCCCCGCTCCAGTTGATGTAGCTCTGTCCATCAAAGAACATCATCCAAGGCGGTAGAACCTCTACGAGAAAAATGTCCTCATCAGGAAAATCATCAGAGAGTTCCCATTCAGCAGGAATAGGGTGGTCGGCGAGAAAATCAGCTAACGCCTGACTTGTCTTAAACTGTATAAGAGACACCTGAATACCACTGGAATAGGAGCTCCAAGTACAGGTGGGTTCAAAAGGTACTTCTTGATGCTCTCAAAGGCATTTTGGCAAGACTTGTCCCATCTAAACTCGGCATCTTTCCTTAACAAATGATTGAATGGTTGACAACGACCAGCGAGATTAGAGATAAATCTATTCGAATGAATGCTAGATTTCCTTGAAGGCTCCTTAGTTCTTGCAAATTTCTCGGCGCAGACATCCGTTGTATAGCATTAATCTTGCTTGGATCCACCTCTATACCATGGTGTCGAACAACAAATCCAAGAAATTTTCCAGAAGAAACGCCGAATGCACATTTGAGAGATTCATTTTTAAATTGTACCTCCTCAATCGCTCGAACACAATTCGAAGATCCTCTAAATGATTTGCCTTTTTCATAGATTTGACAACCAAGTCATCTACGTAACATTCGACCTTCTTATGCAACATGTCATCAAAGATGTTCTGCATGGCCCTTTGGTATGTGGCACCTGCATTTTTTAAACCAAAGGGCATCACCTTATAACAGTATATCCCCTTAGGAGTGCGAAAAATGGTACATTCTTCATCCTTTGGTGCCATTCTGATTTGATTATACCCAGACGATCCATCCATGAAAGACAAGACTTCATACCCCGTGGTAGCGTCAACCATGAGCTCAATGATGTCTCATAGGTAAAGGAAAGTCATCTTTTGGGCATGCCTTATTTAAGTCTCGAAAGTCAACGTAAATGCGAATTTGACCATTCTTCTTCTTAACGGCACGATATTCGATATCCATATTGGATATTTAACTTCACGAATGAATCCAGCTTCGATGAGCTTATTTACTTCGACTTCAATACGAGTGATCAGGTCAGGTCGAAACATCCGTTGTGCTTGTTTTACCGGTCGAGCACCATGTTTAATTCCAAGGCAATGAACTGCAACCTTTGGGTCTAATCCGGGCATTTCTTTATATGTCCATGCAAAAACATCTCTGTATTCCAAGAGCAGGTCAAAGTAGTCCTTCTCTTCATTGGAATTCAAAAGTGCACTAATAAAGATTGGACGCAGGTCATCTAGAGTTCCCAAATTTAATTCTTTGAGATCATCGATTGTTGCTTGTCCCCCGTCTTCTAGTTGCGGAGGTGCATCTTCAATCCCATATCTTTGACTAACCGTAAGATCTTCTTCCACTGTCCGTCACGTATGAAACGCCAACAAGCATGGGGACCATGTTTACTGAAGTTTCATACGTGACGGAACAATACTTCGGATTTCTTTATTATCCTCATCCTTTAGAAAACTTTCACTATCAGAGTCACGGTATCTTTTCCCTAGTAATGTGGACTTTCTTGCCCCCAGTCGATCAAATACAGAACCTAGTTTGTTAAAAACTGACTTGCGAGAGCCATTACTGCTGCCACTTTGAATTTGCAAATGGGGCCCCAATCTTTTAAATATCGAAGAACGTGAAGATGATTCCCCAATGTGATCAAAGGCAGATACTCGAGCTTGTGACTTCTTTTGCACGTTAGTGTCATTGTTTTCTTCTTCCACAGCAATGTGTTGGGTATTGGCTGCATTTCTTCTCTTCTTGATAGATATCCTTACGGGCTCATTCGGTATAAATCCCACTCCCGATCTAGGATTATCGACATGGTATCCTTGTTCCTTCAACTTTTTTTGAGTTTCAGAAAGTCCATGAATTCTTTCACCAGTTACTTCCGGCACTAGTTCGCCTAATTTCGCAGGGCTCGAGAAATTATTATATGACTTCTCAAGTAATTTGTAAGCCTTAGCATCAAAATTTCCTTGAACACTTCTGTTGGAAGGTGAACCCGTCCTAATGGCTGCGATTTTTGTGAGGGGACTTACACAATTTTGTTCGATCACTTGAGGAACCTTTTCTTGAACGAAGGGAGATTGCCCTTCTTTTCGTTTTGATCGAGGTACGTACCGAAATACATGAGGAACTAATGTAGATTCGACTTTCTCTTTTCCTTTTGAGGTGTTGAGGCAATTATAATACTGCGAGCTTATCCACACATCCATCCAAGATAACGATACTCCATCTAACCTTTCTTTTGTGTCGCCACTTGAATCGGCGTTCTTTAGAAGCGAAGACCTCTTAGCAACAACGTGTGTCTGAGAATGGTTTGATGTCAGCACAAACCCTCTTCGCAATTCCATTTCTCATGTATTTAAAACATTGGTGAAGAGTCGATGGTACCACCCTATTTTCATGCACCCAAGGCCTTCCTAGCAACATATTGTAGGACGTCCTTGCATCTATCACATGGAATAGAGTACTAGCTTTTAATTCACCTATGATCAAGTCTAGACGAATCATCCCAATTGCTCGTTGGCCTTCTTGATTGAAGCCCTGGATCGTTAAGCGACTTGCAGACAAGTCATCAAGTGAAACACCAAGCTTTTTCATAGTCGACTTTGGCATGATGTTGACAGCAGAACCACCATCGATGAGTATGCGATTTACCTTATG
The DNA here is from genome assembly GCA_025175665.1 of Cinchona pubescens. NCBI lineage: Eukaryota > Viridiplantae > Streptophyta > Magnoliopsida > Gentianales > Rubiaceae > Cinchona > Cinchona pubescens. The sequence goes on from JANKKI010000171.1 coordinate 287,783, forward strand.
CTCTTTGACGCAACCCGAAATGAAAAGAGGATGATTATGTGATATCGGTCCTAGCAAAAGATCTTCGTCGGTGAAAGTAATGGTTGCACAATCTACGATCCATTTTGGACAACTACTCTTTGGAATAGGTTCTTCAAAAGCACTATTTTTTTCGTCACATTCTTGAAGAACGTCTACAAGCAAGCGCCTAGCCTCTTGTGGAAGCTCGAATAAGCTATGAATAATTGATTCGAGTGAAAATAGATCCAATTCCACGGAAGAGCCGTTATCTTTTGTCGTCTTTGCCAGAACCTCAACTTCTTTGGTCACATCCTTGTCCTTAATTTCTATTGAAGACGTCATATTGACATTTTCTATTTGGTCTTCCTTCAAGAACCCTTTTGGAAAATATTCTCCAAGTGTGATTGGCATATGCCCTCTTTGAGCATTTTGATCATCTTTCTTTAAAGAGGTCTTACTATGAACCATAGAATGTTGGGGCCGAGGTAGCCAAATTTTTTGGAGTTGTCTACAAAGAAGGTGTTTGTTCTGAGTAGGACTTCGTCGTCCTTTCCTTCTCTTGGTGACAAGAATCCATTCTTCATCTTCTTGGGCATTTGGATCAAAATACATTTCTTTCATATTTATCTCTTGACCTCTCTATACCTAGGCAAACTTGAACCGGTCTAAGGCTCCCGAATTGTAATAGGGTTGTTGCCATATGCGAAGGAAATATTGTAGGACTATATATGGGTGGAGTGTCAAGTCTCTTCATATTTAAAAATGGCATTTGCAAGGTTTGATCCTGCTACAGGTCTTCTATGTCGAGGATAATCCTTCCCTCCCTAGCCAATCTCATAATTTTGTCTTTAAGGACGAAACATTTCTCTACTGGATGGCTGACTATCCGATGGTACTTGCAATACTTCTCTTATACACATCTAGATGTGTATAAGACATCATCCTTAGACACATCTAATTGGAGTCGTATTCACCATCATAGCCTCTTTGTTATTTCCGCTCTTTATAAACTTTTCTATTTTCTTCACGTCTTTCTTCTCATTTTTTTGCTCTTCAATTGGGACATTCATGCCATGATTAGTAATGCTTAACTCCAAGTCATGCACTTTAGTCGCCAATTTATCGAAAGTTGCAGGTTGGATCCCCTGAAGAATATAGGATAGCCCCCAATGCATACCTTGTATGCACATTTCAATAGCAGAAGTCTCGGATAGTTTGTCTTTGCAGTTAAGGCACAGAGTGCGCCAACGATCAATGTAGTCGATAACTGCTTCACTTCCACATCTAGCATTAGTACGTTCGGTCATACTAACAGTTCGACGCGTGCTATAGAAACGATTTAGAAACTCACGCTCCATTTGCTCCCAGCTGTCAATTAACTCAGGCTCTAAGTCCGTATACCAATCAAAAGCATTACCCTTCAAGGATCTAACAAACTGCTTTACAAGAAGGTCACCACAATTCAGTGCCAGCATTATTACATGTCTCTATGAAGTATGCAATATGTTGTTTCGGATTACCTTTTCCATCAAACTGCTGGAACTTTGGAGGTTGGTAATTAAATGGCATCCTTAGACTATCGATCCTTTTTGTGTAAGGTTTAGAATGAAGAATAGATGATTGTGACGGGCCACCAAATTGAGCTCTCACGGAATTAACTATCATGTCCTGAAGTTGTTTGACTGAAAGAGAGGCTACAGACATAGGTTGTTGATCATCTTGAAAAGAAGCAGATTTGTGGGGATTCTCTTCAACATTTTTACCTTTAACGATCGAATTGTCACTATTTTTTAGGCTAGATTCTCCCCTACTGAGAATTTCTAACTTGTTCATCAATTTTGGAATTTGCAAATCTTTCTCTTCAACGATCTTTTTCAAGTCATCGATCGTCATGGACATGTCGCTCACTTGTTCTTTCAAGTGTGAAGCATTCGTCACCATGGATGGCATAGTATTAGATTGTTCATAAAAGTGATGCCTTTAGAGTTGATCCTACGCAGACCTCCATTATATGCCTTAGAACTAGACCAGAGACACGCAGCGAATTCAAACGTTGCCTGAAGAGGATCTTATCACACATATCATAAGAAGCCTTCCTTTGTAGTGAATTGGCCGGATGCTCTTATGGCTCCAATGAGAATGGCATATGCCATTCCTTGTAGCCGTACTTGCAATTTTTTGTTGGACTATCAAAGCGGCGAAATCAGTCTAGCGCGGGTCATTGGTCCAGAGTATAACTCTACAGAAGAAGTCTCGGACGAGATGTTATTCTGGGCGGACTGATTTCCTTGTGCAGCCATGAAACTTTAAGGGAAGAGATGAAGGGCAGAGTTGGTCCCACTGGGCGTGCCAAAAATTTGTTCACACAAATTTTGAGGTATGGAAAAATACTGAAATCAGGAACAAATAAACTAAGGATCAATTTGATTAATTTAAAGGTACGCAACTCTGATTTTGTATATTTCCTTTTTTACAAAAAATAAGAAAATACTCCCCTTGATTCTTGCTCCTCTAGATTGCGGATCTAAGGATGATGGATCTTCTTGCGACAATTTAATGACCGGAAGAAATATCTGTCGAACACTTGTAACGGAATTTGAGTAGACCTTGAGGAAAGACGTCTCTTGATCTACACAAAGGTTGAGGATTTGAACACTTGACACGAACAACTTGAAGATTAATCACTTGAAGACTTGGAACGAAGATCTTGCAGGATTTCGAGGACTTGATGGTCGAAGAACTTGCAGAGCTGTCAAGGAAATCCTGCAAGATCGTGTGCCGTAAAAATCAAGTAATCTTCCTCAAGTTGTTGTGTAAGGGAGGGTACCTCTATTTATAGGTAAAAATAGGGTTATCCTACCCAAGTAATGGGTTACTTGGAACTTAAGTCACCCATCACTTAAAATAAAACATTGAACGGTCCAAGACATAGTCCAAAACACTTAGAATGGACTTTAGTCAATTTAATTTAATTTACTTGATTGAACCCAAATCCAAGAAAATCAAATTATCACATCCTATGAATTATTGGGCCTTGACTTGAATTTGTCATTTAAATTAATTAATCAAAACAATTATTTAATTATTGTCTTAATTAATAATAATTTAAAATTTTAACGTCTACAAGGGCATCTTCTTGTCTTTTTCCATGTCCAGGATAATGAAGTCTATCGATAAGTACAATTCCCCACCTTAACCAATACATCTTCAACAATATCATTGGGGTGTTTTACATTTCTATCAACTAATTGAAGAGACACATTTATAGGCTTCATTTCGCCACCAATCAATTGCTTATAAATAGATAGAGGCATCAAGTTTATGAACGCCCCAAGATCACATAAAGCTCTTTCAAACTCGACTCCTCTAATTGTGCATGGGATGGAGAAAAAACCAGGATCCTTAAGCTTTGGAGGTAGTTTCTTTTATGTAATTGTATTACATTCTTCAGTCAACCATAAGATTTCATCTTCCAAGATCTTCCTCTTATTGGTCTAGAATATCTTCTTCATGGACTTCGCATATTTGAGCATGTCTCAAGTGCTTCTATGAAGGGTATGTTGAGCTGTCTCTTATACAAATCTAGAGGTGTCTCTGAGAACTTCTTTTGATCATGATCCTCACCTCTAAGCCTGCTAGGGAATATAATCCTTATCTAGCAAGGGGTAAGTTACTTCAATTTACCTCTTAGTCAAGGGATTTTATACTTGGTTGCTCTATTGTCTCTTACTTTGGCACTCCACTACTATTCTCATTTTCTTTCTTTTCTCATTCCCCAGCCAATCTCTTTTTCATCTCTTTTTCTACTACAACAGTTTACCACTCCTCAATGTGATAGTCTTGGTATGCTTTTTAGGGTTGTTACTGTGTCACTTGGCAATGTTCCAAGCGGTCTCTCAACCATTCCCTAAGCTAATTGCCCTACTTGGTTCTCCGTATTCTTAATTAAAGCTATCAAGTTTCTGATTGAATCCTTTAATCCCCTTACCCTATCATCGTTGGAATGGATCATGTACTGATTTAGAGTATTTTTCACATAACTAGGTGCTTGAAGTGGGATACATGTGTCCGCTGCTGTGATTATTGATACTATTTGAATGGAAGTCGATCATTTGAATTATGATTCTAATTTTGTTGATTATCCCAAGACAATGTTGATTGATTCCTCCATCCTGGATTGTATATATTGCTAAAGGTATTGTTTTAACTCCTGTACTAATTTTGACCTTGGCCTGACTCCCCATGTAGTTCACTTGCTCTTGACTGGTCATAACCTTTCGATAGACAATGTAAGTGTACAACATTTGCATACTTCATAGTCACCTGAATAGAAATGGTAGACTAGTAACTGTGATGTAGTCACTACTTTGACTTTCATCTCTTACACTTGTTTAGTAACGTTGCCATCTGTTCAGATATAGCTTCTTGTTAAGCCATCATTATATCCCAAGTGTTTAGCTCAAGTACTTTTCTCCATTGCTCTTGGGCTTGTGTTGCGGAAGACTTGAAGTAATGCCTATTTGATATTTTATCCAGCAAATCGTGAGCCACTTTTGGAGTTTTATTTATCATAAGGGACCCCCAGCTAAAGCATCAACTAATTCACAGATTTCTTGAAGCATCCCGTTGTAAAAGATATCCATTTGCATCCACAGGGGCACCCATGATGTGGAAATTTATTAAGCAAGTCATTGTATCCATACTAAGGTTTTCTCCATACTGCTGATTGAAAGAAGTTATGTCATTCCTTAACTTAGCTATTTTTTATGGGGAAAAATACTTCGACATGAATGCCTGAGCTAATTTGTCCCAAGTAGTAAAAGTCCCCTGCCTGTATCTTTGTAGCCACAATTTTGCTTTATCCCTCAAAAAGAAGGGAAACAATATTCGTTTAAAGGCATCTGCGAACACAACATTTTGCTTAAAAGTATCACATACTTCTTCAAAGTTGATTAAATGGCGATTTGGATCCTCACTGCACAATCCCGAGAATGTAGCATGTTGTTGAAGTATGGATATAAGTCCTGGCTTGATTCCAATATTATTCGCATGAATAGGATGTGGTACAACACTCGACTGAGATCCTTTAAAAGCCAGTTGGGTATAGTCTCCCAATGGTCTGTTATGAGTGTGTACATTCTATCCATTCCTTTCAAATTCTTCATTGAGTTCCACATCCTCCTCTTTACCTGGTTGAATCACCAATTGATGTGAATTTCTTTCGTCAACCATATCTAACTGGCTTTTAAAGGATCTCAGTGCTTGTCTCTATAATTGCCTGAAAGTTATGTCAATTTAAGAATCAAACTTTGCAAGAGTTCAATCAGATCTATGTATAAACTATCAAGTAGAAGGAAAACGTTACAAGCACTAATTTATATGAAAGAATAATCAGTAGAATTTGATAACATTCTGGCTCGCGAAATATAAAAAAACAAAAAAACAAAAAAAAAAACAAAAGTCTAAAGTAAGAACTGTTTTAGCATCTTGATATTGCCTAACAACAGTCCCCAACAATGACACTAACCAATTAAACTTGATGCGCGTCGAAGAAGTTAAATTACCTTTTCTCATGTTTCGATTACTACTCACAAGTATATAGTTGTCAATGTAGTAGGGTGAATAAGGGTAGATCTCACTAGGACTGGTAGCAAGTACCAAGAATCTAGTCCAATTTCTATTTAGGTAGGTGATTTGCAAAGAATTCAGATTTTAGAACAAAAATTACTAACGAAATAAATATCTAAAATTTAAAGAACAATTAAATGAAATTAAAGGTGTAACCAGAGGATAAAAGTGGGTCGAGCGTTCGGCTAGCAATTATCTTGGATTTAATCAAATCTCGGGTTAATCAATCAATTTCAATTCTATTTATCTGAGATTCCATTCCCATATTTCCCAACCCCAAAACCTTAGGTAATTGAATCCTATCAGATCCATTAACTAGGGTTTGAGACCTTTTATTACCTAATTAACCAATTTGAGTCTTTATCTGTATGGAATTCAAGTTTTCGGACGGAATCAACTAATCAATGTCTGTCGCCCTGGTTTGGAATAATTAACTTAATAATTTAACACTGACATATGACAGAGATTCAAAAACCTTATCCCCTTGGTCAACCTAACCAAAACTAAGGTTAGCTACTCCTTAGAATTGTATTTTATGTTAATTATTTGCCGATTAATATAATTTTGTGATCAACTATTATTTTTAAATCAACCCATGAACAATTGCATAACCCGCACTCGAACCCTAATTAATTTAGGAATTCATGGTATGCAAATATGAAAAAAAATTAATTAAATTGATAAACAGAAATTAAAAATACAGTTGTGAATAAATAAATAAACCAGAATCGAAATTGTTGCAAAAGAACTTGAATTGAATTACTTAAATGATCCAAAAGTCAAAAATTAAATTAAGGAATTGAAGAACAATTAAACCCTTACTTGTGGGAAAAGTAGTTCAAAAAATCGTAAACAAAAATTTGAAAATAAGTTCTAAGAATCGCTCTCTTTCAATCGTTACATAAGCCTTCTACCTATCATTTATAAAAATCACATAACAGGTCCAGCCCAAAACGGATAACCCACAGACTGCTAGTGCTTTAAACTTGTTCTCTCACAGTTTGCAGGTCACTCGTAGACTGTAGTGATGCATATGGTTTAGCCGCAGTCTGCGGCTATGCTTCTGTTATGCCGCAGTCAGTGGTTGTTTACATACAGTTCAGTCGCAGACTGTGGCGGGTCTTTTTTGGCAACCTTTGACTTCTTTGCTCCTCCACTCAAGCTCTACTTTCCTTTGTCAATTGACCATTTTGCCTTGAATTTTATCTCCACAAAACACAAAATGAAGTGAATAGATAAATATGCTAATAAAACACACATTTAACTACAAAAATGACTTAAAAAACACAATAAACTATGAACATCCTAACTACCTAAAACATGACAAATTGGACTAAACACACCAAAACACACAACAAAAAAGATGTATAAAAATAACTCTAATTATAAAGCTATCAAATAAGAACATGATTATGGTACAAATACTCCCAGAGAAAACTTGCCCTTGTAACGAATTCTTTGAAAGTTCTTATGAACTGTCTCCATATTTGGCCTTCCATATATGGATTTGTCTATCAACGTGAACTTGAAGATTGTATAAGAGATCAATCTCCTCCTTAGAAACAAATCTAGAATATTCATTGATAACTCTAGGAAAGTAGAGCTCTTTGTACCCTAAATTTAGCTGTTTTGTTATTAGTTTCGAGTATTCTTAGTGCTTTAATATGTGTTTTTGTATATTTTTACTTTTATGTATTAGAATGTATTATTATGTGTTTATTAAGTGTTTTAGTACTTAATTAGACATTAATTATCATATTTTAGTAATTTCTTGTGTTTAGAAGTTTTGTATTGTCTATAACTTAATTCTTAAACACATTTGGTTTTCATTTGTCTTTTGTTGTCTTTAGTTTTTGGTCTCTTTTATGAGTATTGTTTCAGTGTTTGTGGGTTATTTAAAATATTTATTATAGCTAATAATGTGATTATATTTTATGTGCTAGGGTTGCATGAAAAAAAATGACACATCAATTGGACATCGGGTGAGGGTTTTCGAAGCAAAATAGCAAAACAATGCTAAAGCTAAGTTGGTGACACTGCACTTACCAAAACAAATTGGTTCTGGATGTTTAACCGCATTGGGTGACCACAGCCACCAATCTTTGGGGCCTAAAAATGCCCAAAACAAGTCTGTTTTGTGGCTAAAATTTCTCCCCCAATTCTAACACTACAAATAGCACATTTAAGCCTCTTTTTTCACACAGCTAGAGTGTGTTTGTAGGTGTTAGTGTAGGATAGAGTTTGTTCTTCATTTTCCTCCCCATTTGGGGAAGATTTTCTTAGATTAGATGTAGTTTAGTATAATCTCTACTATCCTAGTTATGGATTGAAGACCATTAATGTAAGATCTTTTATGTTTATTTTAAATCTCTTTTACTTTGTTTAAATTTATTGTATTTTAGTCTAATTACTCTATTTATGTCCTTAATTTAGTATATTCATTTCTTAGTTAAAATGGTAGATTAGTTTATGAGATTTTTATTTAATTGCTTTCTTCACATGGATTGTTAGATTAATTGGAAAACTAGTTTATGGGCTTCCTTTAAAAATGCTTCTAGTATTAACTTACAGTTTAGGCTAATTAATTGCTTTCTAAAATTTCTTTCTTTTTACATGCTTTATTAAAATAGTTAATGGGTTTTCTTTAATAGTGGTTGCTTAGTGATATTAGTAGTTTAGATTAATTAATTGGAGTAGACTAGTTAATGGATTTTCTTTAATTACGCTTCCTTAGTAGTCCTTAGTAGATTAGATTAGTTAATTGTTCTCTTAAGATGCATTACCTTTTATTTGCTTTCTTTGAATGCTTTCCTTAGTGCTAATGTTTACTTTAATGCATTAATTATCCTTTAAATTGCTCTTTTAGTCTCTTTAATTCTATTTTTAGTTAATTCGGTTTAAAATCAATCACTTCAACTTGTAATCCAACCAAATAATAAATGATACTCTCCAACCAATGATTGTGGATTCGATCCCTACTTCCCTTTACTACTAGTTAATAACCATATACTTGAGGGATATTGCATAGTTAGTAGTAGGACTTAGGTGTTTTATATATAATATAACTAGGTGTTTTCAAACGTGGTATCAAGTTTTTAATGCCGTTGCCGGGGATTGAATTTTCAGTGATATTGACATAATTTGGCTGGATTGCTAGATTGAAATCTTTTGTTTTCTTGTATAGTTGTTTTATTTATTGAAAAAATATATATTTTCATTTTGTAGTTGTGTTCTTATCTTGAAAAATAAAAAAATATTTGTCTGTGATGGATAGTTTAGACTAACTAGTAGTTTAAACTTTCCTACTTTTCTTGTTTGTGTGTTTTAGTGCCCTTTCTTGTTTTTGTGTTGTTGTTTGTTGTTCAAAAACATGCAAGGAACTAATTGGAACTATTCATACCAAGGAAATATCATTCTTATGATAATGGAGGTATACCCAATGAAGTATGATTCTTATTATGATTATTCTCCTTATCTTTTAAAATCTCAAATGTAATGGTCTAGCTATTCATATTCTTATGAGAGCTACCGAGAAAATCCCTATTCTTTCTCTCCACTACAAGAGCATTCATATGAACCAATGGAGTGATATTTCCTTCACCAACCAACTAAAGAAATTGAAGAGGCTAGAATGAGAGACAAGTGGACGATGCTTTAAGAAATAGCCCAACTCCAAGAAGAACAAGCTTAACTTTGAGGAAAGATGGCTAAATTTTGAGAAGAGCAAGCCACGTCCATCAAAAGGTTACAAGACCAACTTGTCAAATTTCAACGAATAATGGATAGTGAAGGGCTATGAACTCCAACATTCCCACCAATGGATGAGAAACTGGGCCAAGAAGAAGAAAATGAGGAATACATTTTGGATGAAACCGGTTCCTAAGAGTCTCATGAGTTTAAAGTGGCAACAACCGGGTCACTCAACATTTACACATATGAGTGTCTGAGTTTGTTTGGATTCCAACAGAAAAGGTTTCATTTGAAGTATTTGTGGAAAAAGAGCCAACTCAAAGAGGAGAAAAAAAAGAAGGATACTTTCTAGAGGGAACTAGGAAGGCACTAACTACCAATGCCAAAGTTCAATTCCTTGGGAACTTCAAACGAGCTAAGCAATGGTTCAAATTCATCAAGAATTACGATATACTTGGGAAGCTTCCTTAGTGTTGAAGGAGTACTTCTTTCTCTTTTATTTATTATGCTTTATTTTAGTTTCGTTGCTTTAGTTTAAGTACCCCGTAGGTCATAAAGGCTTGTAGCCTTGTGCTTAATTTAATTTATGTTTGATGTTGGTGAATGATTTTTGACTTTCTTGGAAAATTTTGGTTGATAATGAGAATATTGATGAAAAAGCTTTTTGTGCTTTGTGAATGATATACATTGCTTATGGAATAACTTTGGACTTGGTTTTTATTTTATACTCGTTGACATTCTAGTTGTTGTACACTTATGTGTCTAAATATTTGAGATTATTTTGAAAAATTCATGTAAATGCTTGATATAATTTGAGAATAGCCTTTGTGATTGAATGTCTCTATGAAATCAATTATGTATGAAACTAAGTTTGGAGGTATGAATTAGGCATTTAGGTAACCCATTTCTTGTGTTAAACCTCTTTACCTTTATATATATTTTCCTTTTCCTTTAATTGTTTGCACCCCGTGAAGCCTCAAGGACCCTTTCTTAGTGTAATCATGATTTGTTGTTGGAGAAAAATCAATTGCATAATCTTCTTGAAATTGTTCGTTGGTCATTGCTTTAGCCTTTATTAGTATCACGCTTATTGTTGGTGAATTCCATAATTAAGGGTAGAACTCTTGTTTGTAAGTTACATTTATGCTTAATTGCATACATTCACAGTCACTTGGTTAATATGTTGTCCACATTTTTTATGAACTTTTTGATTGTCCAACTGTAGTTCAAAGTCATTGCCTAGTTTTATGTTTAGCTAGTTATGATATTTTTGTATGCTTTCTAATAGTATTTTTATTTCTTGTTATATGGGCGAGTGATAGGATAGTTTGTACTCATCATTGAATAATATGAAAAGTATGGTATTATCTATTGTCTTGTTCATTGGGAATGGTATTATTTTTGTTGTTGTGAAAGTTGAAATTGGATACTGAACATAGGTTACACTTTATGTGAAAAATTGAATTTAACCCTTGAAACGCAACCATGTGTTCAACTACTTCATAAAAGGTTTTTCTTAAATAATTTTGATCTCAAAATTTACTTTTTCCATAAGGGTTTTTCCAAAGCTAAGTTCAATTGATCATTGATATGGATTAAACATTTCAAGATTTTAAGAAATTGGTTTTGAGTAGCAAAAGAAATGAGTTAAGCATCACTTGGTCATATTGCATGGACTTGCATTTTCAGACATTTTGTGAGTCTTGTGAGGTTTGACTTGGTACATTGAGTGAGATAGTGTAAATCCCTCGTTTTAGCCAAATAGGTCTGTCTCTCTCAGATTTTGAAAATGATCTAGGCATTTTCTTGGACTGTTTCAACCAAAAATACTACATTGTGTTAATTTTATCTCTAGTATTCCCATTGAGTCTTATAATCTAATTTTTTTGTCAACCAAATAACTTAGCAACTCCATTTTATTTATTCATCATCTCTTCATCCCATGACCTTAGTCATTGTAGAATTATCTTATACACATCCAATATAATAGTTTACATGATGGTTTGAAGAAAAGTTTTGTGTAATTGCTTTGGAGATTGAAGTTAAGATGTTTAATGTTTATTATATTCCCCTTGATGTAATTTATTAATTATGTCATTATTATTTTTTTCACATTTAGAATTCTCTAAAAAAACAAAAAACAAAGGAAAAAAGAAAAAATAGAAAATTGAAAGTGTTGTGATCCCTTATTGAATAAAGAAGGTTCATCTTACCTTCAAAATTTAATTTAGTTAAAAATAATGTTTTTGTATTGAAGCGTTGGTAGGTTAAGTCATGTTGGTTTCTTGGAACTCACATGTTTGGAATAGTAATCCAAAAGTTTATATTGAAATGATTGAGGTGATCTAAGTTACTTATATCTAAATTTATCCTACCCTATTTCCTTAGCCCAAATTATAAAGTTTAAAAGTCCTAATAATCTTTAATCTAAGCTATTAGATATTTAAGAATTGGGGTGAAGCATTGCTTCGCTTGATGTTCTTTGTTAAACCTAGTGGTGACAACAAATATCTTTATATGTTCATTTGAATCAATTTGTGCTTTTCAAAACAAGTTTTAATGAACTTTCTATACTTGAAACAAATTTTTTAGAAAGTTGACTTGTTTGCTATAGATCAATTTACATTTCAATTAGCATTGCAATAACTCTTCATTTGTCAAAGTAATGTTTGTGATGTAAAACTAGTGTATACTCTGTAAATAGAAGAGTAGTTGAAAATATTGACTTTATTGAGTTAAAACTTCATTTTCACTTTTAATTAGTGTACTAGAGTTTAACATTTTAATCTTTGCTAGTGTGTTATGTATTTTGTGTTAGTCGTTTTTCTTGTTCTTTTTTTATCTTTATTTTGCTCGGGACGAGCAAAAACTTAAGTTTAGGAGTATGCTATCTCTAGGAAATTAGAGATATATACCCTAAATTTAATGGTTTTGTTACTGGTTTTGAGCATTCTTAGTGTTTTAGTATGTGTTTTTTGTGTATTTTACTTTTATGTGTTAGAATGTGTTAATATATATTTATTAAGTGCTTTAGTACTTGTTACATTTATTTATCATATTTTAGCAGGTTCTTGTGTTTAGAAGTTGTGTACTGTCTTTAACCTATTTCCATTGAAAGTTAGGTTTTTATTCATCTTTGTTTGTCTTTATTTTTTAGTCTCTTTTAACAGTTTTTTGTTTCAGTATTTAGGAGTTATGTGAAGTATTTATTATAGCTAATAATATGCTTATATGTGTTAAGGTCGCATAGAAAAAAATGGTGCATCAATCGGAAATCAGACGAGAATTTTCAGAATAAAAACACCAAAGGAGTACTGAAACTAAGATAGTGATTGTGGTTGGTGACTACAATTACTAGACCAAATTGGCATCTGGATATTTAACCGCACTCGGTGACCACGGTCATCAATCCCAGGGCCCAAAAGGTCCAAAACATAGCTGTTTTGTGACTGAAACTTCTCCTCGAACCTATCACTATAAATAGTATATTTAAACCTCTCTTTTCACATAGTTAGAATGTGTTAGTAGGTGTTAGTGTAGGCTAGAATTTCTACATTTTCCTCCCCATTGGGGAGGATTTTCTTAGATTCGACATACTTTTAATGTAATTTCCACTCTTCTAGTTGTTGATTGAAAACCTATGTAAGATCTTCTATGTTTATGTTTAATCTCTTTAACTTTGGTGTTAATTTAGTGTAGTTTATTCTAATTACTCTATTTATGTGCTTACTTTACTTGATTTTTCAGTTGAACAGGTAGATTAGTACATGGGTTATTTATTTAATTACTTTCTTCACCAATGGATTTTTAGATTAATTGGTAGATTAATTTATGGACTTTCTTTAAAAATGCTTTCTTAGTATTAATTTGTAATTTAGACTAGTTAATTACTTTCTATAATGATTTCTTGTTACATGTTTTATTAGAATAGTTAATGGGATTCTTTAATGGTGGTTTCTTGATAATTTGTAGTTTAAACCAGTTAATTAGGGTAGACTAGTTAATTGGTTTTCTTTAATTATGTTTCTTTATTAGTGATTAGTAGTTTAGATTAGTTAATTATTCCCTTAAGATGCTTTTTCTTTTATTTCTTTTTGTAAATGTTTTCTTAAAATGTATTTCTTAGACCTCTTGGCATGATTTCACCCATCAGCAAGGCTGCGTTCATGCCTGGTCCAAACAGCCTGCACATTGGCTAGGCAGACTGCACGTCGGCAAGGCAGACTGCTCGTCGGCTAGGCAGCGTGTGAGATTTGCAAATGGACGTGGGCCGACTTTAGCCGTTTGCATGCTAAGTGTTCCTACCCAACTATGCCTTGGTGTTTTCGAAGTCCTTGGGAAAGTTTTGGCATCATTTGGACCAACTTTGATGGGGTCTTGAGTGGCCCGAATTTCTCTCCTGATTTTCAATAAATTGGTGTCAACTGCTGTCACTTGGAATTTTTTTGCAAGCCATATATAGGGAAGGTACGCTCACTCCACTTCCTGGGTGGCCGATGGGCTAGGCCACCAGGTGGGTTGAGCAACCCGTGAGTATTGTTAGGAACCTTTCCCCATGTCCTATGAATGCTAGGCATGGTCGTGTTGGCTTCGGGACGGATGTTGGCAAACGTTGGTTTTGGGCAGCCCACGGGCACGAATGAGCTGGGAAACGCTGGCAGTATTGCACGGGTGGCACGTGGATGGACCGTTTGTTGGCTGAGCATGGCATTTTGAGTTCATTGGCTTCAATTAGCTACGTTGGAATTTTGGGAAGGTCCGTGCAAGGCGTGAACCGTGTGCTTGAGGCTGGAAATCCGCTGATCAACCTGGGTGGTTACGGGCGGTTACCAGGTAGTCCCAAAATGTGCGAGCCGACTGGGTGGACAGCTAGGCTCCCACAACGACCCACTACCCATGCCCCTTTGTTTGTAGTGATTATGGCCAACGGTTGGGCCTTGTCAAAAGCCCCCTATGCCCCTTATAACTAGCCGGTAGTCAGCAGCCAAGGCAGAACGTTAGAGAAAGACCTTGGCTTTGTACTGCACACCAGGTGCTTGTAAAAATTCTCTGTTGTATACTTTGTGTGAAAGTGATACAATGGTTGGCCATTTTCGGCTGTAATTTCTTGTGTGCTTCGTTTTCTTTTATTTTCATTGTTGCCTATTGCTTGTGTGAGATCCTAAACGAGTTTGCCTGACTAGCTAGTGTGCTAGACCATCAAAAATACTGTGTCTATGTTCCGTTATATATTCTGAGAAGTTATAAGTGATAGCTTTGGGTAATAATAGACATAATTTGTTATTGTACATGCAGCAAAAATAGCTCAAGACATAGATGTGGCAGTGGCAACACTCTCTCAGAGAGGATGACCCGTCAATGCAAGCATTTTCCCAATTGATGGACCGGCTCGGTGATTTGCCTACTGGCTACGTTTCGATGAACGATTTACATGAGATAAAGGCAATCTCAGCCGTTCTAAGGGAGCACATGCGGACTGTGGATGCTACTCTTGACTCCTTAAGGCAAGACTTGTCAGTTACCAAGAAAGTCGTTGCCTCTGGTGTTGGGACAGAGGCGTCATCAAGCAAAACGGTGAAAAAGAAGGTGAAAGTACCAAAACCAAATGCTTTCGAGGGTGCCCAAAGTGCCAAAGAGTTGGAGAACTTCTTGTGGGATCTGGAACAATACTTTGTGGCAGCCGGTGTGCCCGAAGAAAAGAAAATATCCATAACCAGCATGTACTTGGCTGGTGATGCAAAGCTGGAGTGGAGAACGATGACAAACGACCCAAAGATCACTCAGATCACGTCCTGGTTGGCCTTAAAGAACGAGTTGAAGAAGCAATTCTTACCGACCAACACATCCTCATGGCTTGCCAGAGACGCCTTGAGGCGGTTGAAACATTCTGGCAGTGTTCGGGACTATGTCAAGGAGTTCTCTTCCTTGATGCTAGACGTTGATAAGCTTTTCAATTTCATGGTTGGTCTTCAAACTTGGGCCCAAGCGGAGTTGCAGTGGCAAGGAGTTCAAAACTTACCCCAAGTCATAGCGGCTGCCGATCGATTGGTGGATTTCATGACCATCTCTATCCAAGAGAAGAAAAATAACAAGAAAGGTAAGGGAAAAGAGTCGAAAGATGGCAAGTGCCCACAGAAAAAGAAGCAAAATGGGGCTGAAATAGGTTCGGTGAAGGTTGGAAACGAGACGGGTTCCAAAACAGCCAACAAAAAGAATGGTGGTTGCTTCATTTGTGGCGGCCCTAATTTGATGTGTGAATGCCCAAATGTGTGAAGGTGAATGCTATTGTGGCAGAAATGAATGATGGTGACGTTCCTGCCCCGACTCGTATAAATCCCTTGATGTTGGTAAGTGCTGCATTACTGTTGAGAAATCTACCCCTCCCCGTGATGGTTTGTTGTATGTCCAAGCTAAAGTGAATGGTATAGACGTTCTGGCCATGGTTGACACTGGGGTGACTCATAGCTTTGTAACTGGACGTGAGGTTTGTTAGTTGAAGTTGGAATTGAAGGAACACGGGTACTGTATCAAGGCTGTAAACTCAGAAGCACAACCTGTGCTTGGTGTTGCATCGGTTGAACTAACACTTGGCCCGTAAAGTGGCAAGTGTAGCCTGATGGCAATCCCGTTGGATGACTTCGATCATATATTAGGGAAAGAGTTCATGGCAACGAACAAAATCTTCCCAATCCCTCATTTGGATGGTGTGATGATTGCCAATGAAAGGTGCCCAACTTTCATCCCTTCTATTTTTGTTAATACTAATGCTAGTGCTGGTCCTTCGTCTAGTAATGACAAGGGTAAATGGGGTGGCCAAATTTTGGCCATAAAGTTGGAAAACGGCTTGAAATGTGGGAAAACTACTTACACCTTGCGGCCTTGGAGGAAATTCGGCCTGATGCGTTCCAAGGTGTCATGCCAGATTGCTGTGTGGCAGTGCTTGGATGAGTTTGTGGACATCATGCCAGCTAAGTTGCCTAAGATGTTGCCCCCTAAACGTGCTATTGATCATCGTATTGAACTAGTCCCTAGAGCAATACCTCCGACTCAAGCTCCCTATCGAATGTCCCCCATGGAGTTGTTCGAATTGAGGAAGCAGCTTGATGATTTGTTGGAGAGTGGCCTCATTTGTCCTTCCAAAGCTCCCTATGGTGCCCCGGCTCTTTTTCAGAAGAAGGCAGATGGTTCCTTGCAGTTTTCTGTAGACTATCGTGCCCTCAACAAGTTGACTATAAAAAACAAGTACCCAATTCCTAACACTCTTGATTTGTTTGATAAGTTAACTAGGGCAAAAATCTATACTAAGACAGATTTGAGGGTTGGGTATTGGCAAGTCCGCAATGTGGAAGGAGATGAGGGAAAAATCACTATTGTAACTAGATATCTGGAGCCTATGAGTTTCTGGTCATGCCGTTTTGGCTGACAAATGCTCCAATTACGTTTTGTAATTTGATGAATGATGTTTTATATGAATATCTAGACAAGTTCGTTGTTTTACACTTGAATGATATTGTCATATATTCTTAAATATTGGATGATCATGTTGTACATTTGAGAGCTGTGTTTGCCAGGTTAAGGGAACACGAGCTCTATGTAGAAAAAGAGAAATGTGAGTTCTGTCAAAAAACCATAACATTTCTTGGTCACATAATTAGAAATGGCTTGGTAAAAATGGACCCTAAAAAGGTTGAGGCTGTAATTGATTGGGCAGCCCCAACAACGGTTCCAGAATTGAGATCGTTTCTCGGGTTAGCAAATTATTATCGACGATTTATCAAGAGGTACTCAAAGCTGGTGGCTCCCTGAACCGATTTGATAAAGAAGGAAAAACGATGAAGCTGGGATGATGATTATGAAACACCCTTCAAGCTGTTGAAGGAGGCCTTCGCTTTTGATATTGACCTCTCCCAACCTGTTCTTGGACACGGACTTGTCTCTTGTCGTTTGAGATACATACGAATGCCAGTGATCGGGCTATTGGGGGAGTGCTTGTCCAGAACGGCCATGTATAATTGCCTATGAGAGCCGAAAACCGAAAGATTATGAAATGAGGTATAGTATATACGAGAAGGAAATGACAGCAGTTGTGCATTGCCTTGAAGTGTGAAAACATTACTTGTTGGGAACCAAGTTCACCGTGTTCACTAACAATGTGGCAAATACGCAACCTTCAAGTCCCAAAGAAGCTTACCCCTAAGCAAGCTAGATGGTAAGAGTTTTTGGCTGAGTTTGATTTTGAGTGGTTGCCCAAACCCGAGAAAGAGAATGTCGTGGCAGACGCACTGAGCCAAAAACAAGTGGGGGAGTATATTGCTGCATTGGTTGCTGTGGAATCTGACTTTGTGGAACAGGTGAAACAATCTGTCCATGCCAATGCCGTTTACCAGAAGACGGCACAACAGGTCAAGGATGCCATTCGCAGGTATTGGCTGGAAAATGACCTACTCTATGCAAAGGGTAGTCAACTTTATGTACCTACAGGCTTATTGAGGCAGCAGTTGCTCCGAAAAACCCATGACATACTTGGGGCAGGTCATCAGGGTGTTGAACGCACTAGAGCATTGCTAGCCCAAAAATTCTATTGGCTTAAGATAGACGACGATGTGGAGTCCTTTTTGGTGTGCCAACAGGACAAGACAGAAAGGAGAAATGAAGGTGGTCTACTACAATCTCTGCATATACCGGAGAAACCGTGGTAGCCGATTTTGATGGATTTCATCTCCGGGTTCCTAAAGGTGGGAGGTAATGCTTCTGTTTTTGTTGTAGTCGATCGTTTCTCTAAGTATTCTATTTTTATGGCCGCACCTAATGCGTGCCCAGCTGATGTTGCTGCTGAGCTTTTCTTCAAAAATGTTGTTAAGTTATTTGGCTTGCCAGAAGATATTGTGAGTGATCATGACACCAGGTTCACTGGTCGGTTCTGGACCACTCATTTTCAACATGATGGGGTCTGAATTAAAGTTCTCAACAGCTGCACATCCTCAGACGGATGGTTAGACCGAGAGGATAAATGCCTTGTTGGAGGAGTATTTGAGGCACTATGTGACTGCCAGCCAAAAAAATTGGATGGATTTACTTGTTGTAGCCCAGTTTTGTTACAATTTGCACAAGTCCTCAGCAATGGGAATGAATCCGTTCGAGTTGGTCTTTGGTCAGCCCCTTAACTCCTCATGGGGTTGTTGCCCAAAATGAAGAAAAGTGCCCTGCAGCTCATAGGTTTGCTAAGTCAAAGCAAGAGTTGATTGAGGAAGGTCAGGACAGCTTGACTCTAGCTCAACACCGCATGAAAAAGTATGCTGATATGAGTAGGAGGGATGTTGAGTTTCAGGTTGGTGACTTGGTGATGCTCAAGTTAACCCCTCAGATTTGGAAGAAAGTCAGTTCGAAAATAGTGCATCGTGGCTTGATTTTGAAATATGATGGACCATTTGAAGTAATCAAACGTGTTGGTAATGTTGCTTATCGCTTGAAGCTGCTCGATAGACTAAAAGTTCATCCAACCTTTCATGTGAGCTTCTTGAAAAAGTTCAACCAGGATGAATTTGATGAAGGAAGAAGTCAAGTTAAACGTGCCCCTCCCATCATACAGAAACAATTTGACAAAGAGGTTTCTAAGGTACTGGACCATAAAACCATGGGGCAGAGTAAGAAGAACCGGAGGACCGACTATTTGATCCATTGGAAGGGTGAAACGGAAGCTGATGCTACTTGGGAAGAGGATATGACTTTGTGGCAGTTTGAGGATCAAATTGTAGCTTATTGGGAAGCTTAGAAAGTTGGTGGGTTGACGAGGACGTCAACCTCTTCAAGTGGGGGAGGTTTTTTAGCCCCCTTGGCATTATTTCACCAATCGGCAAGGCTACGTGCATGCCTGACCCAAACGATCTGCACGTCGGCTAGGCAGACTACCCATCTGCTAGGCAGCATGCGAGATTTGCAAACAGACGGACATGGGCCGACTTGAGCTGTTTGTCTGCTAAGTGTTCCTAAACTATGCCTTGGTGTTTTCGAAGTCCTTGGGGAAGTTTTGGCATCATTTGGACCAACTTTGATGGGGTCTTGAGTGGCCCGAATGGCTCTCTTGATTTTCAATAAATTGGTGTCAACTGCTGTCACTTGAGATTTTTTTCCAAGCCTTATATAGGGAACGTATGCTCACTCCACTTCCTGGGTGGCCGGTGGGCTAGGCCACCAGGTGGTTTGAGCAACCCATGGGCATTGTTAGGAATTTTCTCCCATACCCTATGAGTGCTAGGCATGGTCGTGTTGGCTTCGGGACGGATGTTGGCAAACGTTGGCATTTTGGAAAGGTCTGTGCAAGGCGTGGACCGTGTGCTTGAGACTGGAAATTCGCTGAGCAGCCCGGGTGGTTACCCGGGCGGTTACCAGATAGCCTCAAAACGTGGGAGATGACTGGGTGGACAGCTAGGCTGCCACAACGACCTACTACCCGTACCCCTTTGTATTTGTGATGATTGTGGCCAACGGTTAGGCCTTGTCAACCGTCCCCTATGCCTTTTATAACTACCCGGTAATCAGCAACCAAGGCAGAACGTTAGAGAGAGACCTTGGCTTTAATAATTCCCTGTTGTATCTTTGTGCGGAAGTGATACAAAGGTTGGCCGTTTTCAGCTGTAATTGCTTGTGTGCTTCATTTTCTTTCATTTTCATTATTGCCTATTGCTTGTGTGAGATCCTAAACGAGTTTGGCTAACTTGCTGGGATGCTAGGCAATCACAAATCCGTGTGATGTGTTCCATTGCGCATTTTTGGCAAGATTTTGTGACAGTTTGGTATCAAAGCACGGTTGTGTTGTTGTGGTGTTGCAAAAATGGCTCATGACATACCAACGGGCAGTGGCAACACTCTCTTAGAGAGGATGACCCGTCAAGAGCAAGCATTTTCCCAATTGATGGACAGGCTTGGTGATTTGCCTACTGGCTACGTTTTGATGAACGATTTACGTGAGATAAAGGTACCAATCTCAGCCGTTCTAAGGGAGCACATGTGGACTGTGGATGCTGCTCTTGACTCCTTGAGGCAAGACTTGTCGGTTACCAAAAAAGTTGTTGCCTCTGGTGCTAGGACAGAGGCGTCGTCAAGCAAAACGGCAAAAATGCTCAACAGAACACAACACACGGTTTTGTGATGGCCTAACATACTAGCTAGTCAGCCAAACTCGTTTAGGATCTCACACAAGCAATAGGCAACAATGAAAACGAAAGAAAATGAAGCACACAAGCAATTACAGCCGAAAACAGCCAACATTTGTATCACTTCTGCACAAAGCATACAACAGGGAATTTTTACAAGCACCTGGTATGCAGTACAAAGCCAAGGTCTCTCTAACATTCTGCCTTGGTTGCTGTCTATAAGATAGTTATAAGGGGCATAGGGGACGGTTTACAAGGTCCAGCCATTAGCCACAATCAGCACTAAACAAGAGGCACGGGTAGTGGGTCGTTGTGGCAGCCTAGTTGTCCACCCTATCAATGTACTCCCACCTTTTGGGGCTGCCTGGTAACGGATTTCCAACCTCAAGCACATGGTCCACGCCTTGCACGGACTTTCCCAATATGCCAACACAGCCAGCCGAAGCCAAAGAACTCAAAATGCCATGCTCAACCAACAAACGGTCCATGCCCGTGCCACCCGTGCAACAATGCCAACGTTTCCCAGCTCATTCGTGCTCGTGGACTGCCCAAAGCCAACATTTGCCAACATCTGTCTCGAAGCCAACACGACCATGCCTACCACTCATAGGACATGGGGGAAGGTTCATAGCAATGCCCACGGGTTACTCAGCCCACCTGGTGGCCTAGCCCACCAACCACCCAGGAAGTGGAGTGAGCATACCTGCCCTATATAAGGCTTGGAAAAAAAATCTCAAATGACAGCAGTTGACACCAATTTATTGAAAATCAGTAGAGCTATTCGGGCCACTCAAGACCCTATCAAAACTGGTCCAAATGATGCCAAAACTTCCCTAAGAACTTCCAAAACACCAAGCGTATAGTTTAGGAACACTTAGCACGCAAACGGCTCAAGTCGGGCCACGTCCGTTTGCCAATCTCGCATGCTGCCTTGCCGACGGGCAGTTTGCCTAGCCGACGTGTAGGGCAGTTCGGCCAAGCATGCACGCAGCCTTGTCGATGGGTGAAATCATGCCAAGAGGGGCTAACAAACCTCTCCCACTTGAACAGGTTGACGCCCTCATCGACCCACCAGCTTTCTGAACTTCCCAATAAGCTGCAATTTGATTCTCAAACTGCCACAAAGTCACATCTCGTTCCCAAGTAGTATCAGCTTTCGTTTCACCCTTCCAATGGATCAAATAGTCTGTTCTGCGGTTCTTTTTACTCTACCCCATGGTTCTATGATCCAGCACATTAGAAACCTCTTTGTCAAACTTTTTTCGTATGATGGGCGGGGCACATTTAGCTTGCCTTCTTCCTTCATCAAATTCATCCTGATTGAACTTTTTCAAGAAGCTCACATACACATTGATCAGTGTCTGTTCAAGTGACAGACTTCAAGCGATAAGCAACCTTGCCAACACGTTTGATTATTTCAAAAAGTCCATCATATTTCGGAATCAAGCCACGATGAACTGTTTAAGAACTAAGTTTCTTCCAAATTTGAGTGGTCAATTTGAGCATCACCAAGTCACCAACCTGGAACTCAACATCCCTCCTACCCATACCAACAAACTTCTTCATTCGGTGTTGAGCTAGAGTCAAGCTGTCTCGAGTTTCCTCAATTAGCTCCTGCTTCAACTTAGCAAACTGATGAGCTGCAGGGCACTTTTTCTCGTTTTGGGCAGCAACCCCATGAGGAGTTAAGGGCTGCTGACCAAGCACCAACTCGTACGAACTCATAGATGTTATAAGGCCTTATGCAATTTGCAACAAAACTGGGCTGCATCAAGTAAATCCACCCATTTTTTCTGGCTGGCAGTGACATAGTGCCTCAAATACTCCTCCAACAAGGCATTTATCCTCTTGGTCTGACCATCCGTCTGAGGATGTGCATGCAACGTTGAGAACTTTAATTCAGGCCCATCATGTTGAAAAGAGTGGTCTAAAACCGACCAATGAACCTGATGTCACGATTACTCAGAATATCTTCTGGCAAGCCAATAACTTAACAACAATTCTGAAGAACAGCTCAGCAGCAACATAGCTGGGCACGCACTAGGTACGGCCATAAAAACAACATATTTAGAGAAATGATCAACTACATCAAGAACATAAGCATTAAATTCCACCTTCGGGAACCAGAAGATATTGCTGTCTCTTATACACATCTAGATGTGTATAAGAGACAGGTATTAAGAGGCTGTGGTGGAGACCTTTATTTCTCCTTTTCGTCTTGTCCTGTTGGCTGTTTTGGAACCCGTCTCGTTTCCATCCTTCACTGAACCCGTTTCAGCCCCATTTTGTTTATTTTCTATGGGCACTTGCCATCTTTCGTCTATTTTCCCTTGCCTTTCTTTTCTTTTTTCTTCTCTTGGGCAAAGATAGTCTTGAAATCCACCAACCGGTTGGCAACCCATGCTATGGCTTGGGGTAAGTTTTGAACCCCTTGCCGTCGCAACTCTGCTTAGGCCCTAGTTTGAAGACGAGCCATGAAATTGAAAAGCTTATCCTCGTCTGACATGTCATGCACGTCCAGCATCAAGGAAGAGAACTCCTTGACATAGTCTCGAACACTGCCAGAATGTTTTAACCGCCTCAAGGCATCTCTGGCAAGCCATGAGGTGTTGGTCGGTAAGAATTGCTTCTTCAATTCGTCCTTTGAGGCCAACCAGGACGTGATCTGAGTAATCTTTGGGTCGTTTGCCATCGTTCTCCACCACAGCTTTGCATCACCAACCAAGTACATGCTGGTTATGGAGACTTTCTCTTCTTCGGGCACACCGGCTGCCACAAAGTATTGTTTCAGATCCCACAAGAAGTTCTCAAACTCTTTGTCATTTCGTGCACTCTCGAAAGCCTTTGGTTTTGGTACTTTCACCTTTTGTTTTCGCCGTTTTACTTGACGACGCCTCTGTCCCACCACCATAAGGCAACGACTTTCTTAGTCACCGACAAGTCTTGCCTCAAGGAGTTAAGAGTAGCATCCACCGTCCACATGTGCTCCCTTAGAACGCTGAGATTGTCTTTATCTCACGCAAATCATTCATCAAAACATAGCCAGCAGCCATATAGTTGTGGGATGCCACCTTGTTAATTGTAGAATTTATATATTTTATAAATGATATAACTATGTGTTTTCAAACGAAACATCATTCACCTTTGTAATTTGAAACTTACTTACTAATCGGAAAAAAATCTTGTTGTGAGAGCAAACAAGCATATTATGTGTGCCTTTCAATTGATTGTTGAAAGGCAATCATAGCCACGATTGAGAAAAGAAGAGAGAAGCGTGAGAAATATTCTAGAGAGAAAAAGGAATGTTATGTTACCGTGAGCTAAATAATTACTAATTTCATATGGGTTATGACTAATTGTTCATATTTGTTTTTAAATAAGCTAGATTCTTCAAAAATTATTGCTTGTGTTTTGTCACTGGGTGACTATAAATTAACTACTTTTAGCTCACAATTAATAAATTAGGGAGAATGAGAAATGAACCCTAATTTTGGACTTGGTAATGATTGGGTTGGATTAATATAACGCTAGATATTGGGGCTCATTCACTTAGTTATATTAGACAAATATATGGCAGTTAATTAAACATCTGGTCTAGGAAATTGATCGACTAGGAATAGCTAATTTATTACGGTAAATAGTTAGGTAGAACCCGATCTTTGACCCCACTTGTAGACACTGTGGTGTGGATTAAAGTTTAGAGAATCTATAACATTAGCTGATGTAAGCAAAATTTTTTAAAATTTAATTTTGATCACAGGACCTATAGGTAGCGCCAAAAATCAGGTCTACTTAAGTATTTTCCATTTATTACTAGATTATCGAGAGGACCAATGTTCCGAATAATCAAAAAATTTTATGAACCTAGACCCGGATAAACGGATCCAGATTGACTCGGGTTCGGATCTAAACCTTACCCATTGACAAGCCTACCTTGATGAGTCACTAGAAGATAAGGAACGAGATGATTTTTGTAAAAATTAAAGTTTAAAAAAAAAATTAAGGCATAATTACTACAATTTGATAATTTTCAACAAATTCCCTACTGGGACCAATATCCTTCTTACCTACCTAAGTCGGTAGCCTGTATGCTTGCGGCATACACATACAAAAAGACATGGATCACCAATACGACAAGAACAATATGCATGTGTACGTAGACAAACGACATGGATTGTATGCTCACCACAAAACTTATGCTTATGTTTTTTAAATGAATACTTCCAGAAACAGATGTTACTACCAGGATTGCTAGGTAGTTCTGGGACTTTGATCCCCCTTCTGCAACCACGAATATACTCATGCTTCATCTCCACTAGTTTCTATGATAACAGGTGTCTTTGTGGTTTTCATTTTCTTAGAAGCAGTGTTGATTTGACTCCGGTCTGAAATATTGTCAGATTCGTTCTTCAACTCAAAGTTTTCAATTTCTTCGAGAATTCGGATGACTCCATATTTCTCTGTCTTTAACTTTCCAATCACCTTCTCCAACTGCAGTAAATACAACTTTCATCATAACCAAATCCAACTTTGTTCTTGTGACAAAAGAGCAGAATACATTAGATATGTAAGAACCATTATGAAGGCTGCTAAGAAATGAGGTTAACTATGAGGCAAAAACAAAAACTTCGGAATTGCATAGCAAGCCTGATTTAAGGACAAGAATTCACCAAAGTAAAAGATGTGTACCCAAGATACACCAGCAACCCTGGGATACATTATTAAATGCTAAAATTTGTGGTCCATGCAGAGATCAGCAGCAAAATAAACCTATAAGGGTGTTTTTTTTCTTAAATTGTTGATTTAGCTGCAACATGGTTATAAAGTAGAAGATTATTAATCAATGACTTTCACTAACAGATGGTAAATAATTTCGTAGAGTAGTAAACGACTCCACCTGTTCAACTGATTTTGGACGCTGGACACTCAGAGTGCTAATTTGTTGGGTAGATAATACAGAGTAGGGGAATATTCCCCCATCACCGAATGCAAGTTCTTTTCGCAGCTCATCAAGTTTGAACTCCAAAATACTTGATTTGGTGCGTTTTGATTGTTTCATAATGCTTGAGCTTCCTTTCTGTCCACTTGAAACCTCAACCTTAATAATCTTCTTCCCTGACAGTCCCCAAAAAATGGTAAGTTTACTACTACAAAAATACAATCAACAGAACATCCCTTTTCTTAAACACAAAGAAACAACCGTCTAGCTGTGAAGGGCAGACACCATTGGAAATTCAAGACGCGTTAATTATCCTTAGATAAGCCCAAAGCCACTATGGTATGGGCCAGAAGTGAAAGGATTACACATCCTGATAATATCAGTCACCAGAGTTATCTACCTCAACAGAAAAAAGTCAGCGAAAAATCTAGTTGTGACCCATGGAGAAGCAAATTCCAGCTATATACAACCACTCTCATCAAGATAAAAAAAGTAGAAGGGAAATTTTTTATCTATTTAAAATGCCACAAGTTTATGGCCCATGAGAGATGGTCAATAACCCTGCCATAAAAGAACCAAACCCACAAACTTCTGTTGTTAAACTAACTAAACTAACTGTGAGTGAGTGTATTTGGACATTGGCACTAACCCACAAGTGTCATTGGCACTAACACGCAAGTGTGTTTGGAAGTGCAAGCATCTTACACCTATGTTTTTGAATGATTAATGTCCCTACTAAGGCACATATTCAATGAATAATCTTCATTATATAGTAGACTTAAATCTTTCAATATTCGACACCCTTTTGTATGCACTTCAAGCACAGCATATTGGACTGAAGACTAAGTGGAATTAATCATAATACAGAGAGGAAGAAGCGGACACCAAATCTTTTCCTCTTCCCTTTGCTGCAGTCCTGTGGTCCACTACTAATGACTCAGAAAGTAGTACTCTTACTTCTAGCATTCTTAGATATTCATGGAATATGCATTAAAGGATTGAACTACTAGATACTATGATGTGTATTGTGAATGTAAGAAAAAGAAAATTCACACAGAACTTAACACCAATATTAGGATGAACTTCCTTTTGGCCTGTATTACTCATTGAATAATATGAATACCATAACAATAACAATCAGAATGTACAGTAAAACGAAGATACTCATCTGAAATTCTAATGTTGCCCTATTAAGGGAAACAAAATTACTGATCTGAAACTCGGACGGTCCATATATTTGGATTCGTTTTGAAAGTCAAGCATCTTACCATGTAATACATGCTTTGAAAGAGGTCCAATCGTAACATATGCATTTGTAGCATAAGCAGTATGCTGGAATTCCTCTTTCTGGAAGAAGAGAGATGGGCATAAATACAAGAACAATAAGACCTCAAAAAATAAATAGCCAACCAGGAAGAACTTTAAAAACAAAATTTGAAATTCACTTTAACTGTTCATTGCTGGAAATAAATAATGAAAGGAAAGCTTTCTCTGTGTCTGTCAGTGAGATGAGAAAAAGGAGTTTATGCCAAACTGATAGCCCACTTTAAGACCAAGGACTCTTTCTTTTATCAAATCAAAACAAAAACCATCATGGACTTTAGCATGGTAATAATACAAGTCACAAAAAATCCAGCAAGTAATTTGAATCATTGCGTCGTTTTATCCTATTGCGGTTGTCTATAGCGGATGTATGGATAGAACAACATAAGGCAAATTTCTAAGCAATTGCCTTCGCATATATAAATATGCTTCATTGAGTATACCTCCATCTCAGTTGGTTGAACAACCTATTCGATTGAATCAAAGCTCCAATTAATATTTCAAAGTAAACCAAAAAACTTAAAACAAAAGCTCCAGAAATCACTTAGCAGTCCACTTAACCAAATGCGTCTCCTAGTCTTTTATTCTTTAAATCCTCTTTTCTTAAAATCTTAAAAATACAGTTTGAGAATCATTTTCCAAAATACTAGATAGCCTTGGACAAGCTTTCATAATTGTTGCATGAATTCTTTCTCAATAATTCTTCCATTTTTGTTATGAAATATTTTGTTCCATGCTTCAGTCTCTTCTTCAAATGGGTATAACAGATCTGGAGATAGAAGTAGATCTCAGAAGCATGGAGAAACCATCTCAGTCATAAATGTTTTTTGAATTGCTGTCTCTTATACACATCTAGATGCCTGTCTATTAGAGACATATATAATCCATGCTTGATGCTCTACGTTGTTTTGTTTTACTCCAAGAATAACTACCCCCATGCATGTGTATAAATACAACTTATCTTGCTCATGAAAACAAAATAAATCCATTCACTCATGACAGTCTTGCTGACATCCAGAAAAGAAAACAACCAGTATAAAACAAAAAAAATAAAAAAAAAGGAAAGATAAGCTGAAGCAGAGCTACTACTCGGCACATCAGCACATATTCTTTCACAGCTAAGTCAAGAAGTTCCTATCAGGAGTAATAATTTCTCTCCAATTCATTCACTTCATAATTTTTAACATTTTCTCTCCAAATTATTCAATTCATGATCAATTTTTCTAGAAATATTTTCTTTGAAACTAGGCTTAGCGAGTGTAAAAAAGAAATTGGATTGCTTTCAAGACAAGTCTCATACTTTTATGTTGTGATTACTCTATTTGATGACACAGCAGATATGATATTTAAAACCAATCGAATCTGCAGGACTTGGGCAACATAATACGCAGATAAACAATACCTACTATTACAATGACCTTGGAGTAGCATATGTTTAATTGCTATACTTTCCAGTGAAGAGAATGGTGGCACATAACCCTATATGTTGCATCCTAAAATCTGTTTGCCACGTAAAATTGTATCACTTCTATTTAGTTACATGCTTGTCTTTGTACTAAACCAAAAGCAAAACCTCCTTTAAACTAACTGTTTCCTTGAGCGGTCTTGTCTAGGCATTGTGCTTTCAGGTCAGAATCTTTCAACCATAAGGTATTCCAATTTGAATTTCACGCGTCCAACGTCTATCTCAAATTGTAATCAACATGCAATGGACTAACTATAACAAATGACATAACAGTGAAACTTCAATAGATCATCTCGAGAACCAAAACTTTGGTTTTTCTGGCAGTGGACCAAGGTCTCATTGGGTCGCTTCCATGCTTGTTTGACTGTCATAACCAACACCGTAGCAACTAATATGAACATAATTGCAGATTGAATGCAAGGATGATGATGGTAATAATCCAAAGAATAAAAGAATAGGAAAGAGTTAGGCTCCATACCAATACATGTTCCAGTAAGAGCTGAATAACAAGTTGCTCGAGTTCATCTCTCTTTAGCTCGAGACCTATGCATAAACCTTGAACTTTTTATTTCTTTGTTACAAATAGTTGTGCATTATTGACAGGAGAAACTAAGCAGATAAAAATATTTAGTACTCCACTTATTCGGCCACGACTGAGAAAGAAAAATGAAGAATATGTAATATAAGAAATGGAACAGCAGCAGACATAAAAATTGAATAAAAGTTTCCCCTCTACACTAATCTAGAGACCTTATCTCTTAGATCCACAGATAAATCAAAACTGCCATCCCCTTGTACAGTATAAACTTCCAAAAGTCACAGAAGGAACTGGAAATGACATGATAATAGGACGTACAATAAAAATTACAGCCCAGGTCAAAAGAATAAGAAAACAAAACCTTGTGCCGAACACTGTTCGATAAGAGTATGCGAGCTTAAAATCTCTATTTCCATTTAGGTAAAATGTAATCAGACCGAGAAAAAAAAAAAAAAAGATGGGGGAAAGAGACAATTCCAAGTCATCAAACCTTGAAGCTGGGTAAGTAAATAGTTTACATTGACATCAGCTCAGCTAATGGGAGGTAGCATTTCTTTACCTCCACTTCTCTTATTGTTACGAGTCCACATGAGTAACCAGGATACAATATGGCAATTGGGAACTTCAATTAACATGTATGTTGAAGGTGCATCAAGACATGGGACTAACCTATTCCCTTCTGCTTTACCTTCAATTTGTCCACCAATTGCAGCATAGTAACTCTTTGATGCATTCTCTTGCAAATGTTGCAACAATGATACTATCATTTTTGCATGAGCTGCAGATTGCAACCATCTCAAGCACAAGTCAGAGATATAAACCATGTTTTCAAAAAACAACATACTAATTGAACAAAAGAACTAACAGTCCTTTTTTCCTTCTCTCACCCTTCCCAACCAAACTCCTCCCTGTCCATCCTAGAATACTGCGTAAATTTCAATAGAGAAGGGCATATTTCCATTTCCAAAATGCTCTACATAGAAATTGTTGCCATTAGATAAAAATTGTATACCGGATGCATCCAATTCCTTGACATCGCTTGCAAAGGCACAGTTGTCACACATCCCTGACCAGGATACAACCAATTTTAGCATGTGAGCTCAACCAATTTTAGCACGTAATTGCTCACAGTAAAAAGCAAAGAGTTAGAGATCAACCATTGAATAGCAAGTAACAAAAAATTTACCATTACAATCTTGAAGAGGCTCAGCAAAATGTCGGAAAAAAGCACTTCTGCGGCATTCTCTTTTAGACTGCAATTTGGAAGAGAAGTATTCCCAAGTCTTTACTGAATCGCATAATTACTCGTGATCCATAATTTCCATCAAGTAGGTGTAACAACGAAGTAGTACACAGAATTTCAATAACTAAGTTACTTGGAGGCTGAGAATTCTTATAAATGAAGAAAACTTGACAGATAAGCTCTCAAGTGCACTCGTTAAAAATGGGCTCAGGCCTACTTTCAGCAAGAGATATATCGAAGAGCTAGTGCTGGGCTAAGCCAAGAATCAAAGTTTATGGAAACCTGGTTTACAATTTCTGGAAAATTAGCTTTTTATTATTACGTTGGAAATAGTCCGGCAAAAGGAGGATTAGTCAGGGCGGGCTTGAGGGATAATGGGGATGGAATAGAGGTTGGATGATTAAGACACCACATCTTTCGAGGTGAAGGACAGGAACTTTTTATACATCGTATGCCTAACTGACTCAGTTTTCTAGTTCACTCTCCTATGAGGTGTTACATCTTTTTGTTTCAAGTTCTCCTTATTCCATAGAAGTGCATTTTACACCCTCATGCTAAAGAAATACTGAGTGAAGAAGATTTAGCAGCAAATGAACAAAGCAGCATAAAGCAAGTCAAAATGTCCAATTGCCTGCTGATAAGTTCAGTTGAAGTTGGGGTGAACATTTTCAAAGAGCATCAAACCAAGCTGTAGTTCCACAAGTGTGTAAGGTAGATAAGTTTTCGTAAAGGAACTTCGGTGGTGTAATTACTTGTGCTTTTAGGTGAATATCACTTGAAGTCATGGTAGTTGAAGTTAAACAGGATAATCTTCTCCTTAGTTCAAGACTCAAAAAGAGAGTAAACATTCAAAGTATCAAGACTGCTCCTGGAAGTCCCATTAACATGTGTTGCCTCTTCTTAAACATTAAAAATAATAAAAAGACCCAAAAATGTAAGTAGATAAAGTTCAAGATGTTATAGACAAGCAAATGTGAAGATACATGTTGATTTTCTGAGTCATGCAGTCTGAAGGCAAAGAAAAGTAATATGCATTTCATCCTAAGTAAACAACTTCAACTTAGGTTACCAAATTCAGGAAAACTAGGTACAATTGCTAACAAAAGTGCTATACCTGACAATAGCGTACTATGTCGTATAGATTTTGCAATCCGGCATTCTCATAGAAGACCATTGAGCTCTGGCAAAGAAATGAGAGCAGCAAAGGGTAGCACAGCATTATGAACAAAGCATGAAGGCAATGATTATCAATTATTTAACTATTTCAGACCTGCCTAGGTACATCGCCAGGTCTAAAGTACAGCACGCATTCTGAAGGAAGGCCATCTCTTCCAGCCCGCCCACTTTCCTGGGATATAAGAAGTTAAGGAGGAAATGAACTAAAATCCAAAGAAAGATTTATTGGAAGGAGTAAAACCTGATAGTATGTCTCCATCGATTTGCTTAAACTGTGATGAATGACAAACCTGACTAGAAGAATTTAAACTTGATTAATATGACTACTGAGATGCGGTTTCAAACCAGAAATAATGGCAAGTAAATAGACATTAGAAATCCATCAATAATGAGGCAAAGATACCCGTTCAATATATTGGCGAATCCCCATTTATCAGGTTCGCAAAGCATGGGAATGTTGATTAGCAATCCCAAAGTTTTTTTCTTCCGGTTTTCTATTCTTTGTTTTTTGGTAAGAAAAGGCAGCACTCGTGTAGAAACTCTAAATCAAATTCTTTTGATTGTTCATCATTACCCTAAACATGACCAAAACAATCATTCAATGGTAGATCTTGAATTGGTAGGCATGGTGCAAACAAAATCTTACATTTTAGACAGTACTGGAATGGTTCTTAGAAAATTAAAAGGCAATTCTGTTTTGGCTGGCCAACCATTCAGTCCAAAGAAGTAAATCTTAAGTCTTATTATCTGGTTACCTCAATTTTAACAGGTATGCAACAACCAATATCTTAATTATTGTCCAAAATAAAAAAATTATGGCAGTTCATTTTGAGATCAATTAACACTTTTAGGAGTAAAGTCCAAGGCAAATTTAAATTAAACAACAGACAATTTAAATGAATCACCACAGACAACTAGCCCGAAGATAATAAACTTTTTTTGATCAAAATGTCACAGAGTGCACAAAGAATCAATTATTAGCTAGTAGCTATCAAGTTTCACCTCTTATACTCAAAACCTTTGTGACTATAACTTTTCCATTACACAGTTGTGGACCAAATATTCAGATTTTGCTAATTAAGGATTCTTAATTCTTAATGGATGATCTTAAGTGATTTAAGAGAGAGAGAGAGAGAGAGAAATGTGTGCATACCTATCTTCAGTTTTAAAATGCTTTACCCACTTTATGGTTGTTTTGATGTTTAATTCCGATGGGACCAAACCCATTAGTTGTTAAAATTTGGAGTCCAACCTCCCTACTCTTCCAGTCTTCCTTTTCTCTAAGTCACCTGTTAACACCCCAGGTGGCCCAATAACTTTTGGCCCTAAACCACGAGGTCAAAATGGTTAATCCGAGTTATTAAGAGCCCAGACACACCTTATTCCATACAATACAATTCTCTATTCCCTATCCGAAGTGGGACTTCACATTCACTCCCCCTTAAAGCCTTGCGTCCTCGCAAGGCCCATAACGGACCACGTTCGGTTGTGCAAGACTCTAGAGCTGGCTTGTATGGCCTCTAGAGGTGGCTCCCCCCGTTAGTTTGACATAACACTAAGCCCCGCACAACACTTAGCTCAAGTATTCCGTTGTGTAGTTGCAGTCGCACAACACTTAGCTCATATTTTTGACCTTTAGCTTTCTTATCTGTCAAGTTTTCTTCATTTATAAGAATTCTCAGCCTCCAAGTCTTGTTTCCTATGTGAATATCAGTTATACTAGCTTTAGGGCATATTGGAATAAAATGAAGAAATTTTCAGAAATGCCTTTCTCCCTCTCTCTTAGGTGTGAAGCCTGAGGTCTCTTCTTTTCTCTTTCTTCCTCCTCTTCTTCTCTGATTTCTTTCAAAACAATACTTCTCAACTCTATTTTCTACCACAATGTGCACCTAAAAGATACATTCTTAACACAAAATCACCAACCCTTAGTTTCAGTGCTGAAATCAAGAAGTACTGCATCACGAAGTATGCTTAATCTTGTCATGTCCATAGAAAGTACCTAGAGGACTTGCATATTGATCATGACAACCTTTAGCAGCTCATTGAACGGTGGTGTCTAGAATACTGCTTTGTTTGCTGCAATATAACTCCAAAATATTCGAAATACATGATATCAGCCAGGGCTTAAATTGTTGTGTCTTCCACAATATACAAATGTTATTCTTATCTCCCAGGACCTCCCCCTTGCCTGGCACCACCCCATTCTTTTTCAGTTCAAATCAAGATTCCACAAGGCAAGAAATAAGAGTGCTGAAAAGCAGTAAACTTACAAAATTAATTTATATCTCCTGTTATATTTTTCAGTTTCATCAAACAAAATGTCAGTCATACAATTATAACATCATCTAGCTGACAATAACATGCCACCTCAACTAGCAAAAGAAATCTGATTCATTATCATCTTCTGCAAAAGGAATATGACGTTCTAAGTACTACTCAGCACAGAAAGCATACTGGAAAAATTTTAACAGGCATGGATAATAACAGTAGTGGTGAATATCTAATTCTCCATGAACAAATTAATGGCAATGTTTACATGAAACATATGAAACCAACGTTACCACAATTGAACTAAGATTCAAGCATTTATTTCTTTAGAGAAAGTCATAATATGTATGGTGCCATGCAGGTTAAAGATCATGCATACAGTAAATAATACTAATCCGAACTAAATTCATGGCCACATAGAAAGTCAAAAAGGTTGCATTTGGATCGAGGGATTTGGGGAATGATGTGAAATCCGCCCATTTGTTGGAGGGATTTGTAAAGTTGAAATGAATGAATTTCAAATCCACTCAAATTAGAAGTTATTTGAAATCCTTCCTCCCACACTTTTTAATTTAGGTAAAGGGAACTAATGACCTTAATAGTCCCTCACATTCACATTCATACTTTTTTAGTCCCTCACAGTCAAAATGATGCATTTTAGTCCCTCACAAATTCAAAACGCACCATTTTAGTCCCTTGATATAATTACGGGCATATTTTGGCCTGAAATACTCACATGCATATCGAATGTAACATATTTAAGGGAAAAATTGACAATATATAATCTTAAACACTAAATTATCCTAAAAAGAAAAGGATTGGGCCTGTTGGACTAGCGGTGGTGGAGGAAAATTATGTGGTGAGAGAAGGGAATAGGGGTGGGTGAAAATTCTGAAACAGCGCCAATTTTAAAAATCGTTCTTTTTGAGTGCTGATTTCAAATGGGTATTCAGCAAGGGGAAACTCGCATTCAGTGAATGCGAGTTCAAGACCTCGCATTCCCTGAATGCGAGTTTAGGTAAGACTACTTTTTTGTTAAAAAAATACACATTTTAGATTGCATAAGAGCAAATCGAGGTCATGCAATTTTTTTCTGTAGATAATGAAAAAAAAATTGTGTTGCAAAATAATTTTTTTTTTTTTTTAAATATTCGCTTGACCTCACATTGTGAAATGCGAGGTCAGGTAATATCGTGACTTAGCATCTCATTGAAGTTTGTTGCAGGAACGATATGGCTCCCTCTCATTACAAATGGGAAATATTATCTGACCTCGCATTTCGCAAATGTGAGGTCAGGCGAATTTTTTAAAATTATTTACAAAATAAAAAATTAAAATAATTTTTGCAATTTAAAAAAATTCCATTGACCTCCATCTGCTGAATGCGTAGTTAGAAAATATTTTTTCAAAAAAAAAAAAATTAGTTTTACCTGAACTCGCATTTAGCCAATGCCAGGTCAAAGAGCTCGCATTCAGCAAATGTGAGTTTCCCCTTGTTTGAAAAACCACTTCAAATCAACACTTAAAAAGAATTAATTTTTAAAATTGGCACCATTTCAGAATTTTCTCATAAGGGTGGTGGTGGTAGGTTAGAATTTTTAAGATAGGTAGTCTTTAGTTCTAGGTAGCGTTATTTAGTATTTAAAATTTGTATGTTACAAATTTTACCTATAAAAAATATAACATTCAATACGCATGTGAGTATTTTAGACCAAAATATGCCCGTAATTGTGTTGAGGGACCAAAATAGTGCATTTTGGATTTGTGAGGGACTAAAATGCTTCATTTTGAATGTAAGGGACTAAAAAAGTACAAATGTGAAATGTGAGGGACTATGAAAGTTGTTTTCCCTTAGTTAAATTTAAAATCATCTAATTAAACTTTTAACACTAAAAATTACTCCAACAAATTGATGAATTTCAAATCTTTTGCCAAATCCTTCGATCCAGCCAAACAGAGCTAAAAAAAATTCCTACAAAAGACAAAGTGAGCAGTAGAGCTAGGTAAGCTCAAACTAACCATCTGGTTTGTTGATTCCCATACCAAATGCCACCTGTAAGAAAGCGGTCATTTCCAAATTACAAACCGAAACTAATTCATCAAAAGTTAGAACAATTCTTAAATATAGACTTATTTAAGCAAAATTAATAAATACACAAGAAAAGTGATAAGACGTACTGTTCCAACAATAACCTGCAACTTGCCATTGCTCCACCTATGACAGCAAACATGAAAAAAGAAATACCACAAGTGTTGTAGTGTAATATTGAGTATGGGAAATCAGGCAGTGGCAACCACTAACCCCATGCTTGGTACACATGAATGGCCTAGAATGGAAAGGCCTTTCTAACTTATTCTTTCCATTTCGTGTTTGGTATGGGAAGTTTAAGTCGGAAAGGCCATTCCACAAGGAGCGCTCATTCCCACTACATCTTATACCCATCTCATACAATGTGTATAAGGAAAAAGCTTTTGCAACTTCAATTTGAAACTAATCATATACATAACTTTCTGTAGGCTTTTCAGATTTTATTCAAAGAATTTTTAGTTGCATCTTATACACATCTTATTTCTTTAAAAATAAATAAGATGTTATATAATTAGTTAAATTGTATAATATAGTTATTCTGTATGTAAAAAAAAAATTATTAAATTTTTTAGTTTTTATCATTAAGATAAATTGTTAAATTGTACAATATAATTATTTGAAATTTTGAATGTATAGTATATTTATTTGTAATTTTTTTATCATTGAGATAAATTAGTTAAATTGAACAATATAATGTTAAAAGATTACATAATTACATATATTAATTTTATTTTTTTTTACATTCAAATAATTAAGCTGTACAATTTAAATATTTGAGTGGAAAAAATTTAATATACTTTGGTAATTTTTTATTTTTAATCCAAAATACTTAAAGTATTTCTTAATTGAACAAATAGTATATAAGATGAACAAAAACAAAAAAGAGAAAAGTTTTTTTTATTTAAAATCCATTCTATTGTACCATCTAAAAAAATTATATTAAACAATGAAAAAAATGCACTTTCCATTTTAACTTAAGTCACCAAACAATGAGATAAGAATAAAAGCATTCCTGCCTATTCTAAGTAGAAATTTATTCTTCCTGGAATTTTAACGTCTTTCCATTCTAGGCCATTCCAGTGTACCAAATTGGGGTAATGACCAAGACTGTATGTTGCAATTAAAAAGATTGGATAATGGATATACATATCACAGAGAGCAATCTAATCATATCTCCAAAACAGAAGTATGACATGTCAAACAAGAAACAATGTTATGACAGACAAAATGGCATAATGGGGT
This sequence comes from Cinchona pubescens, assembly GCA_025175665.1. Taxonomy (NCBI): domain Eukaryota; kingdom Viridiplantae; phylum Streptophyta; class Magnoliopsida; order Gentianales; family Rubiaceae; genus Cinchona; species Cinchona pubescens. The sequence goes on from JANKKI010000171.1 coordinate 324,537, forward strand.
CTATATCTGTATCCATGGTATAGCACTAGCATTGAAGTATGAAACCACAATTGACCTTGCTATCATGCCTCTAAATCTTATCAGGAGATTGAGTATACCGCAAATGAACTTTCTCACGAGCATTTACATCCATATCAGCATGGTAATAGTCAGCTGAAATTCCCCTTGCACGCAGTTCTTTTGCAACCTACACTTCTTGGTAGATAAGAAAAAATATGAGGTATGATGATAATGATGCAGTAACAATTTTCTACCAAAATTTGGCAACAATCTGTAATATAGGATCTCTACGTATCTACTGTCTCAGATGCCCCACTGGCCTTAGTAAACTTTGTAACAAGAGAACTCGACACAATACATGAACTACACATATCTTCCACCACTAAGTGCTTTTGTGAGATCAGGGCCTTGGCGTAAGTTCATTACATAAATGCATCAAATGTACTTGGAGACAAAGTTGAAATGACCATAAGAAAGATAAACTTCAAACAATCCCAAACATGTAATGCAGACCCAAGTATCAATCAGGATAAAACAGGAAGCTGGGAACTCATGAGTCAGTTGAATTGGCATTCCAGGTTAATGAACAGTATATCCATCATTCTGCCTGGCCTATAGGTGGCTTAAAACCAGTAAATTGAGTTCAACCAGTGGGGCAGATCATGGCTTACGAAAATGATGTAAAGATTATTTTACTTTCCTCAATAAGGCTCTTACAATCTAGTGTTAAGTACCAAAAGTATCTCATACACATCAGATGTGTAATAACTAATGGGATTTCAATTCATTTTATCTGTAGATTTTTCTTATATTAGTGCTTTTCTCTTGAACATAACAACTATCAATATGTTCTGTAAAACCAAATCTTTGAGTACCTTTATTGTTGTAGGTATTTCCAACAGATTAAATAATAGCATTAGAGTTTTACAACTCACAATTTTACTGAATTCTTTCATTAGGCAACTAGCAGGTATACACAGGCAATTTTAATCGGCTTTCAACAGCATCTGAAATATATTCTACAAATGCCACACTTTTATAGACTTTATATTTTCTCTCTTTTCAGTTTTATGTTTTCAGATTGTACTTTCAATAGAAAGTTATAAATGGCATAGTTTGCCCATTAAGTGAAGTATTTTGTGCATGAATACCATGTTTCACACATCCACATAACAGTTGGCCAAAATATGCATCCAACGACTTGAAAACTTCCAAAATACCCAGGTGCTTATGTTAAGAATATGGACCTTCCACAGGATTGTAATGATTAAAAGAAAAATACAAAAATGCTGAGAATAAGTCAAGTTACAAACCTGTATGTCGTACCAATCTGAAAACATAAAAGTATAAAACTATGCAAAATCATATAGTTATAAATACTTTTGGATGATAGCTATACCATATAAAAAAGATTAGGCCTGTTCACTGTGCTGACAAACTTGACACATTTTGAAACATGCAACATCTCCACTAAATCCTCCTGCACTTTCTTTGTTGCCGTTGCCTGAAATGTGGACAAATAAATGGAGCTAAGGAAAATACCATATAAGAGAATATTTTGAACTTTTACAAGAGCAGGAAGTTATCGTTATAATATCTAGAAAGGCATACAGTCAGAGCAACCACAGGAACATCTGGAAACTGAGTCTTTAAGATACCAAGATTCTTGTAGTCTGGACGAAAATCATGGCCCCATTGACTACAACGAGTGCAATGTGCTTCCTGCAAAATGCCCAAATGGTGAGTCTCAAATATCAAAAACGTTATCAAGGTGCTTCTTTTAAGAATTGCAGGGATCAAGCATAAAGAGTGCAACATTTTGAGGAACCTAATGGTAAGTTATGAATCTAAGTAGTTCATTTCCTTGACAAAGAAAATCATTATTCTTATCACCACAAATTACACGACAAAACCTCGATACAAGAGCTATAGATGAAAACCGTTTTCACCACATATTGCTATATCTTCAAATCATGCGAGCATTCTCCAAGAAAACATTATTTTACAAGAAACATTTCTCTGCTTTTTATAAGGGAAGAAATCGATTAATGATATCATTAAGATGATGAACAGTTCTCAAGAAAAAAAATGGAGTAAAAAGCTACATAAGAACCACATCCCAATCCTTGTATAAACAATTCATGAGAAATCTGAATACAGTAAGCACCAGGAGGATTAAAAAGTTGCCTATTTTCTCCCTGTTTCCTTTTTATCGATACTGGTGGTACTTCTTTTCCTTAAAATAGTAAATTTCACATTCTATTTGCACATCACAGAGATTACAGGTGCAATGCATATTCTTTTCCTTGTTCCTTCAATTTCACCACTCAAATTAGTTCTTTTAACTCCCAAAAGAAAAAGAATAAAAGTCGCTATTCCATTTACAATTTGATAAATTATTTTAGTTGGAACTTGGAATATATTCATTTAGAGAACATCTAATTTCATTTAAACTTAATAATACTGTTGGTTACGTTTCTTATATCTCTTAGCAGCTTTAGATTTTTGCAAAAAAGATATTTGTGGCTTTCCTCTTGCCTTTCTTCTTATTCTTCAATACTGGTTTTCTTTTTGCCAGGCAGGAAAGATGGAGCAAGAAAACGTAGAGAACAAATAAACAATGAATCAAGTAGCACAAATGTGATTTTTTTCTCTTAATGGGAAAAACATGTGAAAGGAAACTTACAGCGCTGCATCGTATGCAATTAATTTTATTAGGAAAGATGTTCATGAATGAGAGCAGAGACAAAGTCATTAGCCGCCTCTTTCAAGAGTTATTGACCTCAATAACTTATAACATGTAAGGAGAAATTTTCAGCACTGCATAACACAAAAATTACTTTTGTAGGACAGATGTTCACGACTGAGAGCAGACACAATGTCATTAGCCAGTTTCAAGAGTTATAGACATCTAATTTCACTTAGCTAAAAATAGGCCACTCAAACACCCACTCTTTATTTTTACCCTTCATTTCTCAAACAGAAAAAAAAAAAATGCAAACAAATCAATGAACAAGTATTTTGGGGCATTTCATCATGTGCTTACATCAATAGAAATTAGAGAGAGACGACCAGCATGATGGCACTTCTCAAGTTTCGACATGAATCTTTTGCTCTTCGATATCTTCTCTGGTGTAACATAGAGTATTTTAAGCTCTCCATCACCCTTTTCAAGAGCCTTGTATATGAACTTTTCGTTTTCCTTACTGGTAGTCGATGTCAACATGAGGAATGCTGGAATACCCAAAGCAGCCAAGCCCATTACCTAAAGCTTTGATTACTATCAGACAAGTTGTATAAATTGGTTGAAGCTATGAAAGGTATGTAAAAATATTTTAAGCACCATAGGAAACAATACAAGAACCTGGTCTTGAATAAGAGAAAGCAAAGGACTGACAACCAAAGAAACTCCATTTTTAAGAATTGCAGGAAGTTGATAACAAAGACTCTTGCCCCCACCAGCAGCCATGATTACAAGAACATCTCTTCCACACATGATTGCATTTATTATCTGATATCGACCAGCTAGTCAATAGTTAATATAAAATTGTACAAAAGAACCAAGCAAATGAGCAAACTCAGTTTCATGTAATTCAGTCAACTGAAGGAAAAAAAAACAAACATGATGGTAAAACAATAAAGGGGCAGAAAAAACCAATATGAAATGCAGATCCAAAATGAAACCATATAATGAAACTAATCAAGAATGCCAAATTCCTGATTCGGTAAATTTTTGAGGTCTAAAAGGGAAAGAAGAGGAACTTTTAATTCCTGAAATGTACTCCCTTTGTCCCATTTATATTGTCACACTTCTAATATTGGGATGTCCCACTAAAAATGTCACCTTACCTAAAATGAATCATTTGTATTGTTCAAATTTCAAATTCTTTGTCCCATTTATATTGTCACACTTCTAATATTGGGATGTCCCACTAAAAATGTCACCTTACCTAAAATGAATCATTTGTATTGTTCAAATTTCAAATTTACCTTAGCAAACGTTTAAAATACTCCCAATCTCAACAACTAATGGGCCCAACATATCAATTCATCACCCCTCCCTCCTCTCAAATATTTGTCCTTTAGTGATGTGAAGTCAATTCAAATCAATAAGGGTATTTATGAACATTTTGTAGAAAATATAGCTGCCCAAAAATTTGTGCAAATGTGTAAAAATATTTGGACGGAGGGAGTAAATTGTATTCTGTGCCAATGAAAAGTTGTTGCACAGCAGTGGGACATGTATTTAACATGCTCACAATGTTCAAAAACAACTATCAAACAGAAATGTTTTTTCCAGATGTCATTTCAAAATGAAAAAGCCAAACAGATAATCTAACTTACGAGATAAAAGAGGTGACTAAATTTCCTATAATTAAGTATCTAAAGCCTTAAAAACCATAAGTATGCATATGAAACGTAACCATATGGTTTTGTTAGGAAAGTTGGATTAGCATCAATGAGCAACAAAAACATACTAAGATTTCTAGACTTGAAAAACAACTTGGAAATTTTCGATGTACTAGTGCCTGATGCTAAACGATTTTCATAGAAAGCAGTCACAGTGCTCAACGATAAACTAGCTTAATACAACAATAACTTTTGAAAATGGAACCGATATTTACAGGCTAAACAATACATGTTACAAGAAAAACAGTGCCAACCAAATTTGAGCAAACCAACATTTGATCAAATCCCAAAACATGAGAATGCCCTATAACATATGGACTCTAGAAGGAAATGTAAAACATACAAACAAATCACAGATCCAAAATATATTTAAATAAGTGGTAAATTATGATTACGTGAAAAATCTTTTATTTTCCTAATTAGTTTTCTCGATCAATGAGGATGGTTCACAACAGAGCGCAATAGCATAGAAGTATTCATGCAGCTGACCTCACTTAATAAGAATAAGGCTTGGTTTGGAATTAGTTTTCTTAGAACACTTTGTAGTAGAGAAGATATCACCTAGTAACATACTAGCAAAAACTAGTCAAGCATATATTCTGAAAACCAATTTATAATTACATGAAAAATAGGCATCAATCCGTCATTGTTGGATCCAATAATACATCATAGGGACTATTGAGAACAGTCACCATATTGAAAGCTTAGATATCATACAAAGCTCAAGCGGATAGAGAAGACTTTCCCTGCATCAAAATTCACTTCACTTGTTTCTCTATATGAAATCAACCAGATGTGATATTAGATTGTTCACATCTTAAGATGCCTCTGATTCATAGCCGAAATTTTGTTTTTAAAACAATGGCTATGATGAATGATACAATCAGTTCTATGCAAGATGCTTCCAGCCTTGGAAATGTCTTTTTGGAGCAGACGTACATTTTAACATTTGACAGTTTTAGGATTAAAGCAAGTGAATTTAAACTGAGAGGTTCATTTCCTCATTTTCTCTCCTCCTATCACATCAGTTTCTTGTATTTATATGGATATGCCAACCAGAGTTAGTGGAAAACTAGAAGCATAATTTTACATCATAACTTTCTTCTGAAGAAATGAAAATTTCAAACAAACATTGTCCACCATAAACTGCCGAACTATACAATGAAATAAGGCTTCAAAGATTTAAACTCCAACGAAACTACAGAGGCAACAGCTGAAAAAACACCAACCTCTCTCTGATTTGCACGATATGTAGGAATGCCGAAAAGATTGAACCTAATATCATCAGCTTGAGAATCCCATTCAAATGTCCCTGACCAGTTCTCAATGCAAACAGACGAGCCAGAGTGAGAGAAAATCATTACCAGGATTTCTTCTTGATGATTCAGAACACATCAACAAGGCTTTAAGTTCAGATTGCCTCTCATATAACTTATCTTGTCTATCTAGCAATATCTTTAATTGGTCTGGACAATGAGGAAACATTCAATAATGTAAAATACTAACAGAAACTAAGCAAAAATCAACAAAAAAGACAAGAATTTGAAGCTTTTTTATTTTACCACTTTTCATCAACGCAATCATGTGTTATATATCAAAGACAAATATTTTGTTGACGACATGAATAAATTATCTAACAGAAGGACAAAATTTAACTATATAGCATTTTTATTTAGTAAAAAAAAAGATTTGAATAAAAAAGGGAGGGAAATAAAAACAAAATTATTCCACTAATTTAATTCTTGGCTTGCTTAAAAAATTACTCCGAAATTATTCTACTCGTAAATGCAAAATTAAAACTGAAGGCATAATCTATTTTGCAAACGCGCAACAAAAAAAAAATGGAAATCCTACAATATATAAATTTGTAAAAAAGATTCTAAAAAAAAAAAAGAAAAGGGGAAAAAGACGAGTGGGGAGAAACCTTGGACATCTTGAAGCTCGACCTCAACATTGAGGAGTTCCTCTAAGATATCTTCTGTACCTGCCATGTCTTCTTGTTTTCTATTTGGCTTAGAAAAAAGAATCAAATGCTATAAGAGATTGTGCTGTTTAGGCGTGGCATGGTGTAGCGCGATTAGGGTGCATTTTATTTTTTTGGAAAATAAAAAGGTTAACTCGACGTAATACCCAATTAAGAGAATCTAATCATTATAGAATGTTTCTTTAATCATAACTCGTTGGGACAAGTTTCATCGCAATTTCACCAACACACCAATGGGTATAAGAATTTCCTTCACTGCAGCAGTAAATACCACCAACTCATAATAATCAAATAATTGACAAGGCCTACGTGGAGGTTCAAATCTTGGTATTTAAATGGGAGTGGTAAAACCTTAGGTATTAGGGTGTTAGAATTTTGGTTTTTAGAAGGTCGAAAATTGATTATATGGTTAGATTTTGATTTTTAAATTTTAAATTTTATTAGTTTAAATTTTTAGTTTTTAGGTAACTAATTTTATATTTTTATCATTTAGCATTTTTATATTATTTTTATTTTCTAGTTTTAATTTTAGCTGTTTATTTATTAATTTTATTAGTTTTACATTTAATTTTATTCTCAGTTAATTCGTGAATTTCGAATAATCCGATAAATCTAAAAAAAGATTGGTTAACCAGCTAAGTAAAAAAAAAAAATTGATTCAAATATTCCCTTACATTTAATATGATGCATTTTGGTCCCTCACAAATTCAAAATGCACCATTTTGATCTCTTAATACAATTACCGGCATATTCTAAAATACTCACACGCTTATCAAATATAACATATTTAAATGCAAAATTAACAATACATAATTTTAAATATTAAATTGTCCAAAAAATAAGAGAATTAGGACTGTTAGAGTAGGGGTGATGGAGGAATTAGCGGCGAGAGAAAGGAATAGAGGTGGTGATGGTAGGTGAGAATTTTAGGATGGTGGTAGAGGAGTTTTAGGTAGTGTCATTTAACATTTCAAATTTGTGTTGCCAATTTTGCCTTTGAAAAATGTAATATTCTATATGCATATGAGTATTTTAAACCAAAATATACATGTAATTGTGTTAAGGGACCAAAATAGTGCATTTTAAATTTGTGAGAGACTAAAATACATTATTTTGAATGTAAGGAACTTAAAAAATACAAATATGAAATGTAAGGGGCTATTAAAGTTGTTTTTCCTTCTTTTTTTTTTAACACTAAAGTCCTCGACTCACACTAACTAACTAATAGCGTTTCAAATTTTGGTTAAATGGACAAAAAAATCCCTTGATTAGTTACATTTTAACCACTCAAACTTTTTTTTTTTAAATTTTTGAATAACACTTTAATCTATAACATTTGAGTACTTAACCCCTTCGTTATGTCAACTTAGTGTTTGACGATTGTATTCCTATTTTATTCTATTTTTTTCACCTATATCCCTTGAAGTAGTACCTTCACCAACATATAATATTACACCTTTTTTTTTTCTTTAATTTTTTTATTTTGATTAGCTCAAATAATTGTAAATAATAAAATTAATTAAAATTTTCTGGATTCAAGGGTTATCCAAATTTTGAATAGTCATTCTAATCTAATAAAGAGACATAAAATCATTATAATTGAATACCATGGAGATTTGTGTTTTAAAAATAATGTTACTTAGAGTTTGTCATCTTCTTCAATTAATCACGGCTAAAGTTGATTAAAAAAAATATTGAATTCAACTTTCAAACATCTTTTCGTACCAAATTTTACATGGATAAAGATTTCTTTTTATAAAAATTTAATTTATCAAACAAAATAAACAAAAAAATTGTAGAATAGAATAGGAATAAAATGGTCAAAATACTTAGTTGATATAGCAGAAGAACTTCAGTACTTCAAAGATGCATTAAGTACTAAAGTGTTGGTGAAAATAAAATTTAAAAGGAAAAATGCAGTTTAATTAACCCTTTATTTTATGAGTTTTACCTAAAGGGCACATAAGCTTTGGGAACTTGCAACATGAGTCATCAGGTCCATACCATCTATTGTCTACATTAAGATTTTGAGAACGACAAACCACATTTACTATTTTGGTAAAACGTATAAAAACAAATTCTGATAAATCAAGTGTAAATATTAATTATATTAATAGTAGGGTCACATTTTTTTTCTTTGAAATATTTTTTACTATTGTCCCAAGTATTTCACTTCGGTTTAATCTTTCATATACTATCAATGTAGAAAATTTTTTATATTATCGGATATAGATGCATATCGCATATGCAAAAATGACATTTGAAATTTAAAAAATATATATGTGACATATATTTACAATCGATGGTATAGAAAATTTTCTATACCAACGACGTATAAAATATTTAATCCTTTTGCTCACTTCTTGACAAATTAATAAAAAAAGGTACAATATTCTATAAAGCGAAAAACGATATTGAGATATCCTCTTAAAAGATCGAGAAATTTTACAATCCTGTTGAGAAAACCATCTTGTTAGTTTCAAGTATTCGTACAATACAAGTTTTAAGGTATATATGTTGTACTGTACAATCTTTTAAAGTATAACATGATAGTTCTCTTATCGGGATTATAAAATTTTTCTAAAAGACCATGTTCTGATCAATTAGTTAATGCAATTAAATTGATCAAATGACGAGTTGAAGTACCAAATGACTATTAGGGCTAATTGCTTAGAATAGGACAGTTTTTTAAATTTATCGTGCAAATGTAACTATTTTGGGAAGGTTTTCTAGAATTGTGACTGTTGCATTCTCAAAATGCGATATTGAATCGATTACATATTTGCAAAATGCATAAATAGCTTTGGCGCCAATTTTTTTTTTTTTTTTAATGAAGATTTCGCACTTTGAAAGTGTAAAATTGCTAAAAATAATTGGTGATTTCACATTTTCAAAGTGCGAAATCAATCCAATCATTTTAAAAAAAATTGGAAAATCAAATCACTTGATTTATTTTTTTTAAAAAAATTGAAATTATTTGAAATTACACGGAAGAATAACTAGAAAGTTGAAATCGCACTTTGTAAATGTGAATCGCAATTTAAAAATGCAATTTTTGTGGTTAATTACACTTTATCTTTGTAAATTTGATAATGTCTTGATTTGTCCCATGAGAAAATTTTATACATTTAGCCCCCTCTAACTAATGGTCAAAGTTGACCATTAGTCAAAACGGTATAGGATGATTAAAAATTAATGAATTACCCTCAAATAATTTTAGGATTAATTTTAGTTTACCCCTATAATGGTATAAATTTATATGTTTACCTAAAAAGTCCTAAATTTTCATTTTATGAAAAAATATTTATCTTTATTAAGAACCATGGTGCGACAATCAAAAGGTATAAAGAATGATTAATTGAAAGTTAAAAAGTCAAAATTTTTATGCTTCTTAAACAAGAAAAAATGGTATATTTAAATAAAAGCACACTTGATATTAATTCCGAAGTTTGGAATTTTATGTTGTTAAATAATAGAATTGGTAAATTTAAACAAAAGTACATTTAATATTAATTGCAAATACAACATTTGAATTATACCAGTACTAACCTGCATAAATATTATTGAATTTGAAATTCACTTAAATGTAAACAACTAAAAAATACAGAACATTGAAATGAGCTGGAACTGGCACTCCAGAAAATGGTTAAGTATTCAATATGCATAAAAGTGTTGTTTGGATAGTTGGACACATTATGTCTCGCCATGCCACAATTTTTACATCTTCTGAGTCTGCTAATTTTGCCACATTTTTTTGCCAACCTACTACTGAGATAACACAGTTCAAAATCAGCATCAGTTCAATATTATAGATGATGCAATGAGTAAAATCTACCCAAATATGTATGTTGATATGCATTGTTGGAGTATACTTTAGTGACAAGTTCAGTAGGGTTTGTACTGGATTGGATGCAAGCAGCCAAGACATGGAAGCATGGGATTCGAAACTTTTTCATGTCTTCCCACAAGTACATTTGTGTTCCTCATAATCTACTACGTCAGACGTGATTATTCGATACAGGCCTCGTACCCTATCAAATAGCTCCACATTATGGCCTCTACCAGTCTTTTTGGTTGATAAAAATTTTGCTCAAGTGTTATTTGGGAAGATATAATGTGGACAACATGCTACTTTCTAGTACTCTCAAAACAATTTCATAGTTCTATCGAAGGTGAACTTTACACATGTTGTAATTGGTAAATAATGAGCACCTTTGAGTACATTGTTTAAGCATGCTACCATATTAGTTAAGGTGATACCCATTGATATCCATGGATACCCATTGATATCCCCCATCACGAAATAAAGCCCATTATTGGGGATTGACAGCTCCTTTCATCAACCATTGGTATGTATCGACATTCTGTTGATAAATTAAATAGATATCATAATCAAATTTGTGGGTTTGTCGTGCACTTCTAGCTAACCAAACAAGGCCCTTCAAGTTGTGGAAGTAAAAGTGTACAAACAAAAAGTGTGAGGCAATAAAAGATACAATAGCGAGTTGTGTTATTGCAAAATAATTCATATAGTTTTTTTCTTGAGTGAAGTTTGTCTGTACCTATGACTTCTGAATTTTTTTGAGAAATTTGCCCGAACATGTACCAAGCCAAATCTGTGAACAGCATAAGATTCAGTCCATTCTTCTAGTGTCTTCATAGCATTAATTATGCCCTTATTTCTATTAGATATGACACTAATGCCACATACATCTTGATACACATGTACTCTTAGTTGATTCACGAACCAACTCCATTTTTCATTACTTTTCTCAGCAACTAAGGCACGCTGGTGCTAATTGACAAGTATTAGCTTTGATGGCAATTGTTGTTAATAACTTCCCCTTGTAAAGACCTCACATATATGTGCTATTTATACATGTAACTGGACGTAAGTGTTAGAAGGCTTGGATGACAAGATTGAATGCCCAGAAGACATAGTCAAATATTATTTGTCCACTTGTTTTGCTATATGAGTGGTGGCATCATGTTACAGCTGTTCCGGGATTTTGCTCCACTAGCTCCTTCATGAATTTAGGAAGTTTGACGATGGATAAAGGCCAACCGCCGTAAACAATGTTAATAGCCCTTTGATGTGCATACCATGCTTTCTTGTATTAAACATCCACATGGAAAAGTTTTTTTTTTTGTCTGAATTTCTTTTATTGGGTAGATAGGTGAGTTTTAAATGTGCTCAATTATGTTGTTTGCTAGCACATATTAGAAATTAAGTGGTGATGATCATTTATACTAGAAACTCGAACACGTGTGCTGGTCAACAAATTTTGTAATTTGCCACATCTTATGAGTACTTTTTTGACATCTCCTCAACTCCCAATTGCAAGAAAGATTCACGTTCGAATGGTTGCACAATACATGCTAAGTTTTTCCCTTACTTTCTTGGATTCTAAAATATCTATTTTGTTTGATAAACCATAGATTAACAAAATAATGTAACCATTTCTTGTCCTTGATCAAGGCATTCCCAATTTGAGATCCATGTTTCTTTCATTACACAGTTTAAACATTCTGAATATCCCCCTTTAATAGCATCAAATGAGAGCATTGCCAAGGTCATCGAAGAATGTATATGATGGCATATGAGCATTTAAGGAACTAGTATGACTCTATTGAATGTCTCCCAAACTGATACATGTTGCAACCTCTGTCTGGACAAAAGATTACGTTTTTTGATCATCTGAGTTCTCCCAATCTGGTTTTGGCTTCGAATCGAGTTGAATATTTGAGTCGTTGACTGAATCTTCGATTTTGTCCTCAGTAATAGTAGCTAAGGTTAACGACACATTCGGACGGGTCGCTTCGCCGTATGAATTATAACTACTGGATGCTATATTGTTGTTTTGAATGTCAGGATATATGGTAATATTTGAGGGTAGAAATTGTGATTGTCGAATTGTGTCATAATCTTGTACTGCACTACAATCATATATGACAGATGGCCTAAATATGATCACATCAACAAATCTATGGTTTGATCTCGTAGAAGTTGATAGTCATGTTGACGTGGCTCTTCGGTTTCGACACAAATTTCTGCTTGGTAGTTTGACATTTGCGAATGAAAATTGTAAATTATTTGAACATTTTCATTTAATGCTAATGATGTTGCAGAGTAGGTGCCTCTTCTACCAGACCAACTCAAAACAGGAGTTTACAATGTTAGATCCAACCGTATTAATTTGTATTCAAATACATAATCTACTAAAATTTTATTAACAAGTTCATTGAACGACACACATTGGTTAACATGTAAAGATTTTTTTGACAATTGGAGGGTCATTCACAACAGAACCATATTGCATCACAACTTTGCCTCCCGTATAGAAATTGAATTGAACATCAAGCTTGGTAATAAGCAGCTTGTGTTAATGGTTTTGAAGGGCTGTAGGTTTGAGAGAAAATTGATATTGCCTACAGGTTGTACGAGAATATGAAGAAGTTTGTGTGAATACAATTATTAGTGTTATCAATCCACCTTCCATATTTATAAAGGGTTTATTAAGGTTTTTGTAGTTTTTAAATGCACAGAACATCACTATTTTCATTTACTTTTAATAGGACAATACATCACACGGCGATGTTCACAATTCATAAAATGCGAAACCACCTATTCAAGTGCAGGCTCATTCATGGCATTGTTTGACTTGGATGTGACATGCATTTCAAGCATACTATCCATAAAGCAAATCATAACATGAAAGCATATTTAGTTTCCTTCTAAATCAGATAAATTGTCATCTGGTGAAACATAATCAAGATTAGTATATAATATTCGTAGTTCCTCAGATGTTAAATTGTGGTTGATTGTTGACATTTCCTCACAGACTAATTGGATAAGTTGGTATCGACATATTCATTTAATCATTCAGTTATTTTTTTTGCGTATGTGATCTAATGCGATTTCATAGTCATGCCTATTTTTTCTTTGCAAAAACAACGTACGACATCGAAGAACTAGAGTATTAAGAACCAACAATTGCTATCCACAACCAATTTCTTAGATTCTTCAAGACTATGTGCCCATTCTCGACGAAGAACACAGTAATTCTCCGTACGATCTGTGTGTTGACACTCTAGGTAATCATCATCTCTCTCCTATATTAGTCACATAGCAGTATCTAGTTGTTTAAAGTTCGATTTTCATATATTTATAATGTGTAGGAGGACTATTTTGATTTTTTTTTTAAAATAAGGAAAAGGTGATTTCACACTTTGAAAGCACAAAATCTAATTTTACACTTTCAAAGTGCAAAATCACCTTTTCCTTATTTTTTGCACTTTTTTATTTAATAATACTTTGCCCCCTAGCTAGCCTCTGTAATTACACTATGCCCCTATGAACTAAAATAATATACACTTTACCTCCATTAAAAGAATTCAACTATTAAAATTTTAAAACTATGAAGGTAATCTAGTAAATTCAATTATTTAATTTAGTGTTGGATATAAATTTGTTATTATACTTGAATTTTTCCTATTACATTGTAAACTAATAAAGTGTATCTTTTACGTTAAATATACATTACTTTCTTTTTTTTTTAATCCAAATTCCATGACTTGTCATTATTAACCCCTTACTATTTCACATAATGTTTAAATAGAAAAATTGTTATTAACCCCTTACTGTTTGATGTAATGTTTAAATAGGAAAAATTAAAGTATAATAACAAATGTGACTGTTTTGGAAAAGTTTTCTGGAACTATGACTATCGCATTTTCAAAATGCGATATTGAATTGATTACGCATTTGCAAAATGCATAAACAGTTTTGGTAAAAAAAAGCCACCAAATTATTTCTTAAATGGAGATTTCGTACTTTGGAAGTGCAAAATTACCAAAAAAAAATTGTGCGAAATCAATCCATTTAAAAAAAAAAAAAGAATTGGAAAATCATTAATTGATTTATTTTTTTTAAAAAAAATTGGAATTATCTGAAAGTTCACGAAAGAATAACTGGAAAAGTTGAAATCACACTTTGTAAATGAGGAATCGCATTTTAATAGTGCAATTTTTGTGGTTAATTACACTTTACCCTTATAAATTTGACAATGTCTCGATTTGTCCCATGAGAAAATTTTATATATATTTAACCTTCTTTTGACTAACGGACAAAGTTGACCATTAGTCAAAACGGTATAGGGTGGTTAAAATTTAATGAATTACCTCATATAATTTTGTGATTAATTTTAGTTTACCTCCTATAATGGTATAAATTTATATTTTACCCAATAAAGTCCTAATTTTTCATTTTATGAAAAAGATTCATCTTTATTAAGTAACCATTGCACGACCATCGAAAGCTATAAAGAATAATTAACTGAATGTTAAAATGTTGAAATTTTTATGTTCTTTAAATGAGAAAAATGGTAAATTTAAATACAAGCACACTTAATATCAATTCTAAAGTTGGAATTTTATGTTTGTTAAACAATAGAATTGGTAAATTTAAACAAAAGCACACTTAATATTAAATGTAAACGCAACATTTAAACTAAGCAGGTAGCAAACAAAGCACAAACATTAGTGAATTTGAAATTCACTTAAATGTAAACAACTAAAAGATACAGAATATTGAAATGAGGTAGAACTGGTTGTCTAGAAAAAGGTCAAGTATTCATTATGCATGAATGTTGTTTGGACAGTAAGACACATTATGTCATGCCATTCCACAATTTTCACATCTTCTGGGTGAGTTTGGGCACTTCCTCTCCATCTCATTTGAAATCTTGGCATTTTTTGTTTTGCCCCTTTCTTTTTGCCAACCTGCTGCTGAGATAACACAGTTCAAAATCAACATCTGCCTAATATTGCAGATGATGCAATAGGTCAAATCTACCAGAATATGCCTATTGATATGCATTATTGGTGTATACTTTAGAGACAAGTTTAGTAGGGTTTGTATTGGATTGGGTGTAAGCAGCAAAAACATGGGAGTATGGGAATCGAAACTCTTTACACTTCCCACAAGTACATTTGCATTCTTGAAATTTTATTATTTGCACATTTCCTCCCGGTTACCACCATCAGCACGTCAGGCTGTGATTACTTAATAGAGGCCTCGCCCCTATCAAATGGCTCTACATTATGGCCTCAAGCAGTCTTTTCGGTTGAAAATTTTTTTACCCAAGCGTTCTTTGGGAAGATATAATACGAACGACATGTTGCTATGCAATGCTCTCTAAACAATTTCATGGTTCTACTGAAGGTGAACTCTACACATGCTGTAATTAAATAACGAGCACCTTTGAATACATTGTTTAAGCATTCTACCATATTAGTTGAGATGATACCCTAACGATATCCCTCATCATGAGATAAAACGACTATTGGGGATTGACAACTCCTTCCATTTACCATTGGGTATGCATTGACATTCTGTTGATAAATTAAATAGATATAATGATCAAATCTGCATGTTTGTCGTGCACTTCCAGCTAACCAAACAAGGTCATTAAAGCTGTGGAAGTACAATTGTATAAACAAAAGGCCTTAAGTAATGAAAGATACAATAGCGAGTTGTTAGAGTTATTAGAAATAATTCAAACATTTTTTTTGGAGTGAAGTATTATCTATACATGTGACATTTGAATTTTTTTAGGAAATTTGCCCAAATATATATCAAGCAAAATTTGCAAATAGCATAACGTTTAGTCTATCCTTATAGTGTATTCATAGCATTAATTATGACTTTGTGTCTATTAGATATGACACAAATACCATATATATCATGACACACTTGCATTCTAAGTTGATTTAGGAACCAACTCCACATTTGAGTGCTTTCCTCATCAACCAAGGCAAATGTCAGTGGTAGTTAACAATTAGTAGCATCGATGGCGATTGTTGTTAATAACTTCCCCTTGTAAGGACCTTGCATATTCATGCCATCTATATATATAACTAGACGCAAGTGTTGGAATACTTGGATGGCATGGTAGAATGCCCAGAAGACATAGTCAAATATTATTTTTCCACTTATGCTATATGGGTGCAGTTCTGGGATTTTGCTTCACTAGCTTCTTCATGAAGCTGCTTAGGAAGTTCGATGATGGACAAAGGCTAATCACTGTAAACAATGTCAATGGCCCTCCGACGTGCATACTCTGCCTTCTTGTATGAAATGTCCACATGGAAAAGTTTTTTTTTATTTTTTGTTTTTGAATTTCTTTTATTGGGTAGATAGGTGAGTTTCAAATGTGTTCAAGTATGTTGTTCGCTATTATAAGTAGCGATGATTATTTCTGCTAGAAACTCAAATGCATGTGTGCTGGTTAACAAATTTTGTAATTTTCCACATCTTATGAGTATATTTTTGACGTCGCCTCAACTCTTAATTGTAAGGAAGATTCACATTGGAATGGTTGCACAATACATGCCAAATTTTTCCCTTACTTTCTCGAACTCTAAAGTCACTATTTTGTTTGATAGACCATAGATTAACAGCATAATATAACTGTTTCTTGTCCTGGAAAAGCATTCCCAATTTGAGATCCATGTTTCTCTCATTTAAGATGTTTAAATGTTCTGAATATCCCCTGCCAGTAGCATCAAATGAGAGGGCATTGCAAAGGTAATTAGAGAATGTGTATGATAGAATATGAGCATTTAAGGAATTGGTATGACTCCGTTGAATGTCTCCCAAATTTATACCTGTTGCAGCCTCTGTCTGGACAAAAAATTCTATTGTTTCGTCATTTGGTTGTATCCACATTAACAATAAATAAGGTCAACGACACATTTAGACATGTTTTTACCCCGTATTAATGATAGTTGCTAAATGCTGTATCATTGCTTTGAATGTAAGGAGATATGGTTATATTTGAGGGTGAAATTTTTGATTACCGAATCGTGTCATAATCTTGTGTTACAGAATAATTGTATGTGACATATGACACGGACATGTTCACATCAAAATCTGTGGTTTGATCTCGTAGAAGTTGATAGTAATGTTGACGCAACTCTTTGACATCGACATAAATTTCTACTTGGTAGTTTGACATTTGCGAATGAAAATTGTAAATTATTTGAACATCTTCATCTGATGCTAATGGTGTTGCCGAGTAGGTGCCTCCTCCACCAGACCAACTCAAAACAGGGGTTTGCTGGTCATTACATCCAACCTGTACTGATTCAGATCCAAAACCGTAATTTGAAAACTTTTATTAACAAGTTCATTGAATGACACACGTCACCTAGCATGTAAAGATTTTTTGATAATTGGAGGGTCATACCCAACAAAACCATATTGTATCACAGCTTTGTTGGACCTCAATTATGATAATCATGTTTTGATGATGACCAAATCGTAATAGGCTGTTTGAAAACAAGTGTGCAGAAAAATAGGAAGGCTCGGATGAAATGTTTATTCGAATACAATCAAGGAATACAACTAAAAGTTGAACAACACCTTACGAACGATGAAGAGCGTCCGAAAAAAATGAGCTCGGACGCAAGGGAGCATCCGAAACATGACCAGACAACATCGAGGAAGACACATCTTTTGGACGTAGATAACTGTCCAAAAGATAGTGCTTCGGACACAAAAGACCGTCCTTGAGAAAAGGAATTCAAAAGCATGATGATCGGACGTTGAAGACCGTCTAAAGAAAGTAGTTCAAAATGAACTAATTTTCTGTCAGAGCTGTAGGTGCATACGACCATCCGAGACAGTGTTCATCAAGTTGTAGGACACATTTGACCGTCCGAGATACTGTTCATGATGCTGTAGGACGTATGAACGGATGTCCGAACCACCGTCCGAACCCCTAACTGCTAGTTTTTAACAGCTAGTTTTTTGACCGTTGGACCTCAAATTTCAGCACATCTTTCACCTATAAGTAGCCCAAGGATATCCAAATGATGTGTGGAACTACTACATTCTATACAAACACTTGTAAGAGCTATTTTGGGAGAAATAGGCTAAAATATTGTGGGTTGTATTGGTTTGAGTAGTATAGTTCTCATTGCTCAACTAGAGGAATTTAGTGTGAGCAAGAGTAGACTAGTGAGTGATCTTCAAGTGTAAGAGTGGAGGGATAACAAGTGTACAAAATTGATGGGTTGTAGTGTAAAACCCTTTGGCTCAACTAGAGAAACTTAGTTGGTGCAAGGGTGAGCCTACTTTGTGTACAAGAAGGTTATTGCCTTACCTTCTTTGACGAGGCACTACTAGTGGATGTACTCCAAACTTGAGAAGCTTGGGAGTTTGGTTTGATATTCTTTATCTCAATCTTTTATTTCTTCTTTAAGCTTTGATTGTTAAATATTTATCTTTGATCATTTGTGCTTAAGTATTCATTTGCTGCACAAAGTTTGCATTTTCATTAAGCACTTCAAAAGGTTTGTTTTTTGAGACAACCTAATTCACCCCCCTCTTAGGTTGCTTTTGGGCCAACAAGCTTTGCCTTCCCAATAGAAATTGAAACGGACATCAAGCTCTGATGACATTTTGGTGATAAATAGTTTATGTTAATAGTTTTGAAGGGCTATGAGTTTGAGAGAAAATTGAGATTGCCTACAAGTTGTAAGAGGATATGAAGAAGTTTGCGTGAATTCAGCTATCGTGTGTTATCACCTTCCATATCTATAGTGGGTTTATTAAGGTTTTTGTAGTTTTTTAATGCACTAAATATCACTATTTTCATTTGCTTTTGATGGGACAATACATCATACAACGATGTTCACAATTAATAAAATGTGAAACCAACCTATTCAACTGCAGGCTCATTCATGACATTGTTTGACTTGGATGTGACATGCATTTCAAGCATACTATTCACAAAACAAATCATAACATGAAAGCATACTTAGCTTCTTTCTATATCAGATAAATCGTCATCTGACGAGATATAATCAGGATTAGCATGTAATGTTTGTAGTTCCTTAGATATTAAATTGTGGTTGATTAAGGAACATTTGCTCGTAGACTGATTGGATAAGTTGGTAGCCAAATCAGATTTCCCACTTTCAAAGTGCGAAATTACCTTTTCCATTTTTTTTGTTGCACTTTTTTGTTTAATAAAACTTTGCCCCCTAACTAGCCACTATAATTACACTTTTTTCCCGTGAAGCATTTGGTAAAATAATAAACACTTTATCTTCATTGACAAAATTCATCTATTAAAATTTTAAAACCATGAAGGTAATCTAGTAAATTCAATTATTTAATTAAATGTTGAGTATAAATTTGTTATTGTACTTTAATTTTTTCTATTTACATTATCACCAATAAAGTGTATTTTTTTTTTTATTTTAGAAGGGCAAAATATAATTATTCACCTACTTTAGGGGAAAATTGTTATTAACCCCTTACTATTTGACATAATGTTTAATTATACATCACTTTTTTTTAATCCAAACTCCACGACTTGTCACTTCTCTACTTTTTTGATATCTTGTTCAATTTCTGACCAAGAATCCAAACTTTGCTGAACAAGTTGTCATTTCTTAATTATCATCTGCAGCTCTTCTCATTTCTCAATTGTCTTTCAATAACTCATTCTAAAAATTTTAGCATAAAATTCAGAACTTAATAGTGGAAAAAATGAAAGGATCTAAACTATTCAGCATTCTTGAGTTGTCATGCATGGTACAAATATTTGTGGTATATAAATAATCTAAGCAATCATAAGCAGTTACACATCTATGCAAAGTATGCCAGTGATTATGCAATGTCTTCCGATGATGATTGTTGATAGTGATTTGTGCTTTGTGTTAATTTAATTATTGTCTTATCTTTGTTTTGGGTATTAGTGTGTTTCAATATAATATTAAATATGACTATACGATATATGACCATCATCTACAAATTTATTTTTTAAAAATTACAAGGTAAAAAAATTAAAAAGTTAGAACATCATTCAATATTAAAAATCTAAATTTGAAGCCTAAAATCACTATCACCCCCTATGTCTAGCACCTTAGGAGTGCCAGAACAACCCCATTTGCGACACCAACGATGTGTCTTGTAGCCTTCATCAGCTTGCCTCTTAGACCTCGTATGTGTATTCTGAGTTTCCTCATCATCATTTTGTTCCCTTACTGCCGCATCCTCGTCTTCCTAGTTGTTATCATCTTCTGCTTCATTATCTTCATTGCCCACTTCATCATCATCATTGGCCTCATTGCCACAAACTCTCCAAACATCGTCTTGCATAGATGCACTCCGATGGTGATCTGCCTGCAGGGTCATCACAACAAATGTAGACGATACACAATTTCAAAGTCTGGTGATATTTGAAGAGTGATGCCTACAGTTCCGGTAGCACCAGAAGAAGCAAATGATGAGCTAAAAAAAGGGGGACTTTTCCAAGTAAATGAGGAAGAGAAACCTAGTGATGTGCCATTCCTAAAGGACCAGCATTATCCCTGGCATGTGATGAGAAGAAACCCAGTAGCATGCCATGTCCTGAAGGACCAGTATTATCCCTAGCATATAACGAAGAGAAAGGCTGGGTGCTGGTGATTCTTGAATGCATGGTATCACCAAAAATCTAGAACGAATTACCCCTCACATGTCTGTTACCAGCCACTTAGCCTGCCTCAACATG
This sequence comes from Cinchona pubescens, assembly GCA_025175665.1. Taxonomy (NCBI): domain Eukaryota; kingdom Viridiplantae; phylum Streptophyta; class Magnoliopsida; order Gentianales; family Rubiaceae; genus Cinchona; species Cinchona pubescens. Next base: position 345,498 of record JANKKI010000171.1, read on the forward strand.
TCGGATTCTAGGCAGCCACGGTGATGCCCTGTACGCATCAGTTGAACATGTGACCCTATGAGGAACCATGCAACATATTGTCCTGCCTTTGACTTGGTCCTAATTCCATTTGATTGTGTTGTTGAACATACTGCATCCTTCCCAATACCTCAACACGTATCTTTGCCAAATTTGCTACAAATTGTGGTAGACATCGAGCCATATTCTGAACAAATATATGGCCAATTTGACAAACTGAGTCCATCTGCAATATTGGTCCTAATTCCATTTAATTGTGTTGTTGAACATACTGCATCCTTCCCAATACCTCAACACGTATCTTTGCCAAATTTGCTACAAATTGTGATAGACATCGAGCCATATTCTGCACAAATAAATGGCCAATCCGACAAACTGAGTCCATCTGCAATAATAATAATAATAATAATTGAACAACATAATTTAATTCCTAAAAAGTAGTAAATTATATATAAAAAATGTTATCATTAACTTTGGTGACAAATACCATATACTCGTTCATCGTTGCATCTATAACTGACGCCCATATCTGTGGGTGCTTAAGTAGTCTTAGATAGTTCTACTTTTATACCATTGCAATTATGATAACTCTAGTAAACTAGAGTTATTTTCCTCTAAATTATAGCATTTTGATAGTGTAAATTCCGAAATTAGGTAAGTAATTGAAGATTTTAGTTAATTTCTTTCATATGTATTTGTATTTTCATTTTTGAATTAATTGTGATAATTTTTGTGTTAAATTTTTAGTTTAATTAAGTTCTTAATGGTGTTAATATTATGCAGGTTAAAAATTAAAGGTTAGAAGCTGGAAGGAACAAAGCTCAAGGGACTAATTTGCAAAATGAAGGAAATGAGGATTGCTGGAATGAGACGAGATCGCGGTCTCGACTATTCCAGACCGCGATTTCGACTTGAGAATACAACCTATCATTTTAGAGTCGAGATCGCGGTCTCAAAACTTCCAGACCGCGATCTCGACTCGCTAAATGTAGAAGTTGTAAGAGGCAGGTTTGTAAATTTCCAGCCCAAAAACCCTGATTTTTGCCTTCGTATAATGCTAGAAGTCTCTTAAGCTAATTATCTAGTTTGAACCTGTCTAGTAGAAAGTAGAGTTCTAGTAGATAGTTTAGAATAGAGAATTTTAGATAATTCTAGAGAGATTAGGATAGCTTATAGTACAAGTTACTTTTTCTAATAGAAATCTCTTTCATCTTCATCTTAGATCTTCTTTAAATTTCTTGTCAAGTTTACATCTTTATTAGATCATCGTAGTGGGTTTTTCGTAAGCTTCAAGTAGATATAATTTTTAATTGCTTTCTTATCTATTTTAGTAAAAATTTCTTTGCTTTCAATTTAGGTTTTTAGTAAAATTAGGGTTCTTATCAATTTCTTGCTTTCAATTTAAGAATTTTCAATTTCTAGCTTTAGTTTCTAGTTAATTCTTAGTGGGTTTCTTTATTTCTAATCAAAAAATCCAAAAATATTTAATTTCCTAGTTAATCTTTTCCTAATTTCTACTTTAGAAATGAATGCTTTAGTAATCAATTTTAATAACTATTGCTTTATGGTCTTTTTAGTTGATTTATGCACTTGTTCTAAATCTTAGACTTAATTAGATTAAATTAAGTTAGAATTGAAGTTATAGCTTTCATTAGAATAGTTCTTCCATCCACTAATTGATTTAGCTTAACTACACATTCACCCCAAAAACCTTGGTAATTGTAATCGACAATCCTCGTGGGAACGATCCCTACTTCCCTTGCTACTAGTTGACAACCGTATACTTGCGGGATGCCACCTAGTTAGTGATAGGATTTAGGAGTTTTTCATTGATTTAAAACTAGGGTGTTAAAAGAGGCATCAAGTTTTTGGCGCCGTTGCCGGGGATCGTCTTTGGTTTTTGGCAATATCAAACGCTTTATGTACTCCATATCTGGCAACATATGATCAAAGGTAGTGCCACCCTCTACGGTATCTCTACAGATAAACCACCATGCAATGTACGACTCGTGGTAGACTTCCCAATTAGTTTCTGCATGGCTTGCTCGTGTGATATTCCCTATGTAACAGAACCTTGGTGTCTATATCGCATGGTGTGAGTTGTCATAAACCAAACTTTGTAGTACCCAATAGGGGAGATGTCACTCAACGATTTCCCAACAAATCGTAGGAGTTACAGATAACCAGAAGTGTCTGCCATCTGTGCAATAATGTGGTATAGACTCAAACAACTCATTTGTGTAAGGCACCCATATAAACTGTAAAAAATAAATCATTTTCTACAATTAATTTTTTAACATATGCATTTAAATACTTTAAAACAAACACAACTAGGACAACCTGATCGATCGTAATTCGGATAGCTCAACACGGTAGACAGAAAGCACTTGAAGAAGGTATGTATGTTTAAAAGACCTAGTCCACTACACACCTAAGGGACTGTTAACTGGTTGATCGCCCTGTCAGATGGAACGAAGAACAGGAATGCGCTTTCATGCCCAAATCTGACACAAATACGCAATTTAAATTAGTATCGCTATCAACCATTTATCAAAATTAAAACATTAATTAATGGTTTATGTACCATATGTGTTAGATACCTGTAATATTATTAAAGGCCTACTAATCTAAGTAGACTGTCATGTGTTGCTTGCATTACATAGCTTTCCATACGAGAATGCTAGCACAGTGCTACCCTAAGAGTACTGCCCACATACAAGTAAATCTACCAACAAGGACATGAAATGCATTGATATTCTACTGCTACTCGCATTAGATAACAACATACCACTGATCAGGGTCATTAAATATATCCTAGCACGCTGTAAATAAGCCTCACCTGGAAGACCATCCCCCAAAGGTATTTTTTGGTTATTAACAAAAGCACTCGTTCTGACAGTATGTGTATATGCACATGTGATCATCAAGTGTAAATCCAAACAACTCAACAAAAAGATTCCTCCAATTGTCGTTACTCCCAACTTCCACCCCAATTATAGGTGGTCCATTTATACGTACTCCATAAATAACCGGCACATCTTGTAATGTGATGGTGACCTCGCCAACACGCAGGTAAAATGTTTCTGGGTCTTCTGTCCCATCGTTTAACTAAGGAGGTAGTTACAGAGTGAGATGTATCTGTCTCTTATACACATCTAGAAAAACTCCACCGAAACCTGCTATACAGATGTACTCAAAATCTCTATCATGTATAGTGATTTTCCCAAATTTTCCCTCACAACACTGGCCTTTAATAACATCATTAACGCCGACATTGCTAAATTGTTGGTCCCAAAGAGCAACTTAAGAGGGAGGGGGGTGAATTAGGTTGTATCTAAAACAAACCTTTTTATGTGCTTAATAGAAATTCAACCTTTATGCACCAAATAAAAACTTAAGCACAAATGAATACAATAGATATTCAACAATTTAAGCTTAAAGAACAAATAATAATATTGAGATTAAGAGAATCAAACCAAACTCCCAAACTTCTCAAGCTTGGAGCTTATAACTACAAAGAACTTCTTACAAGGCAACTACCAAATTCTCAACTTGAAGTTTAGCCACTAAAAGTCTCTTCAAAGTAGGTGAGAAGTATCCCTTTGTTACAATTGTTATCTTTCCACTCTCACACTTGAAGAACTCTTACACTTCTAAGCTCTTTTCACAAAACTACCTACACTATTACAACACTTGTATTCACTATTTCTCCCAAATAGCTCAAGTATTACTTGTAATCAATGTAGAAGTATCTTCTTATTTAATTCAGGCTTAGGGGTATTTATAGTTGCCCAAAATCTGCTTCCAACAACTTTCCAACGGCTATTTTCTGTTCACTGGAAAACTAGCCGTTGGACCTTTCGGACGGCCGATGCAGCAAGTGTGCGTCCGAACGAACTAGCCGTTGGACTGTTCGGACGGCCACTGCTAAACCCTGCATCCGACGCTGCGTCCGTTCTCTGAGGATATTCGTTCGGACGTCCGAGGATGCGTCCGAACATGCGTCCGATCGAAGGCAAAGTCTTCTGGAAATATGATCGGACGCTGTTCTTCGTCCGAGACTTGCTTCAAATTCTTTGTGTCGGACGATTACCATCGTCCGAAGCTCTATCTTTCGGACAGTCATTTGCGTCCGTGGAGTCTTCTGGTTGTTTAGTTCGGATGATCATTTGCGTCCGAACCTACCTATTTTTCTGCACACTTGTTTTCAAACCATTAGTGCGATTTGGTCATCATCAAAACATGATTATCATAACTGGGGTTCAACATAAATAACATAGATGACTATGCAAATCCTTACGGTATAGCAAATCACAAACAATTGGCCTTGGATGTGAGTCCAGAGTAGAGGTATAATGATGCATATCAAATAAACTTGACCTGTAGAAAATAAAAATTTTATTTATTAAATAGATTTAAACCATACTTGTGCTCAATAAGGCATGATACCAAACCAATCACCATGACTTCAAAATAAAATACTCTATGATCGTTATAAATTATTCCTGAATTTCTATTATCTAACATTAAAAAAAATAATGTACCTTTGATCCCCATAAAATAGTTAAATAAACTATGGAAGTCTACTATTAACGATAAAAATTAATGTACCTTTGATACTCATTTTACATTACCATCATTTAAAAATACCAAAGTCATGAAATATAATACAATATGACCATATCAATTTTTAAAAAAGGTATAACCTTCTGTAAAACAAAATATTACATATGCAAAAACAACAATGTAATAATAAAAGTCATGCCATTATTTTATTTCTTATCAAAAAACCTAATTAAATATTATCGTATTTTAATTTTACTATTACTTAATCAAATATTTAACCATTAAAAAGTGGGTTTAAAATTAAATAATTGTTCAAATTTACTATCTAATTATTCCTAGATCTTGTTCAACTTAAGAGTTGTTCAAATAAATAAATAAAGAAAATGTCACCCAAGTTAGTCAATCACACCCTTCCAAAACAAAATACAAATATCACATGTCTGTACACTAACTATTATTAAAATACTAATTATTTTAAAAGCGTAAAAAAAAAATAAAAATACAAACATCATATAACTAAACATCGAACCTTTCTCCAAATACAAATTCGTGCCAAATTATATCTACAAAAGCATCAGAACTTTCAACCATAATTTTATTCCAAAGGAAGATATAACCAAAACAAAAGAACCAATAAATATGAAACCATTATTTTTATGCAAAATTATAACAAATATAAACAAAAATTATCATTTATCTTTCATATCTATATTTCTATAACTACTTTTTAACAAATATATAAATTTTAGTGAAAACTTTAAATTTACCTCAGAATAATAAAAAATTCTAATGTAATATGGTAGCCCACTGCAAATTCAACTTGATCTACAAATAAACCACATTAATCCATGACACAAATTAGCTTGCATGTTAATAAAAAAATTGTACAGGAATAAGAAGAAACTGAAGAAGAGAAAGAGATGAAGATTGACGAACTCACTTGGAGAAGAAACCGAGGTCTGGTTTGGAGTGTGGAAATGCGATATCGCATTTCATTTTAAAAGAAAAGGATTGGACTAATTCGCACTTTGAAAGTGCAAAATCACTAATTTTATTTTTAAAAAAAATGGAGATTTCACACTTTCAAAGTGTGGAATCTTATTTAAAAAAAAAAAAATAGTGATTTTACACTTCCAAAGTGCAAAATCTCCATATTTTTGTGCGAAATCTCCATTTAAAAAAAATTGTTGCATTTTTGTTGACCAAAACTAATTATGCATTTTACAAATGGATAATCAGTTCGATATTGCATTTTGACAATGCGACAGTCACAGTTCTAGAAAACTTTCCCAAAACAGTCACATTTACGTGATAAATTTAAAAATCAGTCATATTCTAAGCAATTAGCCGATGATTAGATTCAAAATTTTGTACCTCTTTTAACTAACTCCTCCAAAGCATCTAAAAAAATAGAGAACATTTATTTTATTGTTACCTTAGGAGTGAGTTACAAAGTAATGACACCATTGTCTATTTCTTATTTTTTGTCAAGCTAGAAAATTCAGTTAGATCTATTGTCTTCTACTGTAAGCATCTGTTTATAAATTCAATGTTCATTTAGCCATATTACATAACTAAAACTATTCAAGTTCCACCCGTTATAGTTCTTTTTTCTCAATTCTCCTAAGCTCGTAGTATTAATTAAAGGGTTTTTGATCCATTCTGAGAATAAGGAAAGTATTTTACTTGAAGATTGCAACATTTTTGGCAATATTGGCTTCTTTCCTATTACAATTCTTGCTTAAATGGATGAGGATCCATGGCCCAAAGCACGGTTTTGTTTTGGTATACTAGTAATTCCCTATTGGAAGGCTCTTATCATAGGGCGAACCACCATCTACAACATGATGCAGCAACTTGCAGATGCATTGGTTCCTGCTATTGCCTAATGCACCTGGTTCGTGTATGGTTAAGATATTTTAGGGGTGCAAATGCTACAAAGATTTTGGAAATCTGTCATGCTCCTGATGTCAATGAGATTTGCATGGATATCACATAGAACCAAATTATAGGATGAGAACCAAGTATCGAACCAAAGAGACTAGTCTCTTTATTGTACATGTGTTGGACCTAGCAAAATAAAATAGTTCTATTATGTGTAAAAATGTTAGTACCAAGGTCTAAAAAACCAAGTCTAAATTCCAAGTCCAAATATGTTTGATCACTGAAAATATTCCAAAGCAAAGGTGAAGTTACGCGCCAAACTCACGATGTGATAACCTGCGATGAAGAACAAAATCGACGAGGCTTAATTCCCAGAGTAGGCTCTGACCCTCAAGTCAGGATTTGCAGATGAGAGGAAATTAGAGAGTAAATGAAAGTTAAGAGAGGAAAGTTGATTAGTAATAAGAGTTGAGTTATGAGATCTTATCTTGCACATTTGCTATTTGTACTAGTAATTGGTGGGCTTGGAAATTTCTTGGGTTTAGAAATAATTGGTTGGCCCCTAAGGACCTTTAATGGGTTATAAACCAAATCATTAGCCCATGGAAGCCTTTAATGTTTGACATTATTTACTCTTGACTTTGAGGTTATGTGAAATGACCAAATTGTCATCATGAATATTTGACCACATTGACTAACTTGCCACGTGTCTGCGAATTATTGGGTGGTATATTTTTTTATCATCATTTGTTCTTTACTCTTAAGTCAAGTTTATCCAACTTGAGAGTAGTTTGATGGTATCGACCTGTGTCTTGGCCGAAGCCAATGAGATTTTGCCCATAGTCAAAATTTTGAAAATCAAACTTTTCTTCTTGGAGGGAAAATGTTTGATCTTCAATAAGTTGGCAATTTGTGATTTTTTCACAAAGGTTGAGTTGTTAACCACTTGCTACCTCAAGCTCAACCTCAAGCTCAACCTCAACCTCAAGCTCAACCTCAACCTCAATCTTAACCTCTTCCTCAACCTCAACCTCAACCTCAACCTCAACCCCAAGCTTGAGGTTGAGCTTGAGGTCTGTCTCTTATACACATCTAGATGTGTAACCCCAACCCCAACCTTAAACCTCAACCTCAACCTCAACCTCAACCTCAACCTCAACCTCTACCACAACACCAACCTCAACCTTAACCTTAACCTCTACCTCATACCTCAACACCAACCTCAACCACTACCTCTATTTCTACCTCAACCTCAACCTCAACCTCAACCGCAACCTCAAACCCAACCTACACCTCAACCTCAATCTCAACCCAAGGTTTAGCCTTAAGCTCAACTTAATACTTTAAACTAGTACCCTTACTTCTTGACTTTCTTGGCTTGTCTTGCAACTAGGACTAGGGTCTTAGTTCAACCTCTAGCCTTAACCAAAGATATCAAGTGGGTTTACCCTTGTAACTTCTCTACCATTTTTACAAGTAAGTACATTCTTAATCTTGCACTGCTTCTTATTCTCTCTCCAAATTTCTCTTTGATATTTTATCAAACACATATTATGCATTTGTTTGAACGACATTTTTCATCATTTCCTTGAGCTCCAAAGTTGAGAATAAAATTGGATCTAGTGGTTACCTCATAGATTTAGGTAACATTAAACTTGATGAGGGTCCTTTTGGCATGGAAATGGACATGGAAAAGATGAAAGTGAGAGAAGAGAAATTGAGTAGACCTCTTGGAAACTCTCCCTTCACGTGTGTGGTTAGGGGTAGGGGATGATGGAAGATGGAAAAAAATTTCAGATGAAGATCTCCCATCATAGTGTACCAAATGCAACAAGATAGGCCATCACATTGCTGATTGTAAAGCAGGAGCCACAAAATTGCCAAATCAACAAGAGTTGAACTCGGCTAAGATGGCTGCTCATCCTCCGAAGAAGACTACCACACAATGGCAACCTATTCAACCTCATTTGGAAATATCCAAGAAGAATCATTCAAAAATTCAGTCCAAAGATCTTGTACATCCCCAACTCCAAGCTAAGGAACTTCCGGTCAAGATGGTTACACCAGCCCCAACAAACCAAGAAATTCAAAATTCAAATCCCTTGGAGGGTGGAACTCCAAAGTCAAATTGGCATGCCTAGGAAAATAAGAAACTATCAAACTTGAACTCAACAGATTTGACTAATTCCAAGGACCAACTGAACTCTCTGAATCTCTTACAAGATCTGAAAATTCAAGATTTCAAAAGATGATCCTTCTTCTACATGCAAGAATTTTGGAAGAATTGCCATGTTACTTTTCAAAAGTTGATTCTATCCATGTACAAGGCCACACACAAGATGAACCTCCAAATGAACATGAGCTGGCCATCAAACCAAACAGAAATTCCACCCCAACAAATTAGCTGAGAACTTCTCATAATCAAATCCTAGGCAGCAAGTCATCTTCACATATTCATGTTTTGGACAACAACATCAAAGATGCTTCGGACAATCCTCACAGCCAAACCATGCAAAATCTCCCAGCCACAGGTCAACCTTCTTTTATGGAAATTGTATTATTTTTGAACAAGAAGGAACCTTCAAGCATACATTCGGGCAGCACATAAACCAGTTTCATCTCCACCTGGCCTCCCTCTTAACAGCCAAATTTGTAAGGTGATGGACGACTCCACCATGCCTAATGAAAAGGCGTTGGTGGAACAAACTAGCTACTGTATAAGAACATAATGAATTTCCTAATAGCCGGGATGTACACCCAATCCAAGATTTGGAATTTCTTGCCCCAAAACAGAAAGAAAAATGTAAGAGGACATACAATATGCCAAGGGTAATGCGAACCAGGCATTCCTCGAAACCTCTTTCCCCGAATTAATTCTAGAATGTTAAATGCCAATTCATAGAATTAAATGGAGCTAGCATCATAGATTTCACAAGATGTTAGAATTCAAAGGGTTTGTCTTTGAATTCATTCACATTGCTGGAGAACTAGGCTTTATGTTAGCCTCCATGTAACTTTTTTTTCCTTAATAATAAATGAGAATCCCCATCTACTAGGTGGTTGCTCAAAAAAAAAAAAAAAAAAAAAAAAAGAAAGAAAAGAATTATAGTAATGTGATGGCTTGGATTGGTAAACGAGTAGGCAAAGACCATAACCTAGCTATGGATGTACTTGTGGAGAAACAAGCCCTTAGAGTTATGAAGAAACCCACTTCTTCCTTGATGATTGACGACATTGCAATTTTTGAAGTACAAACTCCAGCAATCAAACCTTCTTTTAGGGTTGTGGGGATCAATACTAGAATTTTGGATCAACTATGGCAGCTGTCTCATATAGACATTGGTCAACTTGCTGTATTAGGTTGATATGGCACGGCAACCGGGTTTTTCCCCTCAGTGTCTGCCCAAAGCTCTTTCTCCCTAGTTAGTCTATTGTTGCTCACTACTATACATTTGAAAACAAGATGTGTGAGAAAAACATTGAGTAGCAGCACTAGCAGCAATATATTTGCATGCGTCGACCTCAAATTCTGGTAGCTTAAACGAGATAACAACCTTAGTGAGGCCAATGGAAGTCACGAAGATAGCAACAACAACCAAACCTGGTAAAACCCAAAGCAATTGGCCAATTGGTATTGATAGAGTAACTTCTCTACAAGGTGATGTTGAGCTAACGACATGTGGCTATCCCTCGACTGCACTGGCTTTCAAAAATGAAATCGCAGAAGCAATAGAGTCCACCAATACAGCTGCTTCCCCACTATCCGAAGACTTTATGAATAGTTTGCAACGAAAAGATTCTTCTATGGTGGTTCTTGGTTTGCCTTCCTAATCTACGACAACAAGACTTGTTGGAAAACAACCCGTCGCAACTTCAGCAACCATACTTCTAATGGTAAGGAACTTTCTAACACGATGTTAGATGAGGAGCCAAATGATGTGGCTAATCCTTTGTGAGACAAGGACATGAAAGCCTTAGACCAAAGTCACAATCCAAATGGATTTCAAAAAAATTTGTTTACGGGTTGGGCTTTGCTTGGGGGGCCCTTTGTCTTCCCAATTTAGAGTGAACATATGTAGAACCACTTCTTTATTTTCTATTGTGCTTCCTGAATTGTCTTATTCGCACAGGGTCAAAGAGCATAACTCTATGAGAGCACCCCGAAACAAAGGTTTTATAGATATTGCATATGTGAGTGAACCTGAGCAAGATGGATCTAGTAAAGATCAAGCGAGCGATGCCGAGCATGGAAATTCTAATAAAGAATTTTATCTCAATCTATACAAGAGGATTCTAGTGAGGAGGTCTCATGTCAACATGAGTATGAAAATTCTAGTGAAGATGTTATGGCTTCTCCTTGACCAATTAAAGGGTAAATCTTTAGCTTCTCCTATTCAAGAAGGAAAAAGAAAAACCAAGGGTGATAATAATAATCCCATGTATGTTTATTACTCAATTTCATCCTTCGGTCATCAATATGGATTTGATTAGGGAATGGATAGAAAGTTTCATATTCCTAATTTTTTCAAAGTGAAGTAACTACCCCTTGACCATCAAACTTGTGTGAACTCCTCCAGATATGTTTTTATATATTTGGTGCAAAGGGATTGAGGTTCCCACTACCCTTGTTCTTCCAGAAGGTGTTGAAACACTATCAAGTTGGGCTTGAACAATTATAGCCATGCAAGTCCATTCAAAACATCAATGCTTACTTGATAGCTTGTGCTGCCCTTGGAATTAAACCTTCAATCGCCACTTTAAAGAAATTTTTTCATGTCATGACATGTGGAGTAGGATTTACTTTTCTTCGAGAACTAACAAGAAATTTGTCGAAGACGCTCACCACAAGCTAGGTAAATAGTGGAGCCACTATTTTTTGATCCAAACGCGATCCGATTGGAATTTTCCCACTTGGAATTATGACTTGAAAGCTTCAAAAGCTAACAAACTAGTTTCTCTTAAAGGGGCCAAGAGTGGGCATCTTTCGGAGCTTATGAGAGTTAATAAACTCCCTTGGCAAGTGGTTGTTAACGAGCAAGTTTTAGTGTCGGCAAGATTGAGCCCTGCCTATCTTGATCCTACTTTCTCTTTTGGTTGATATGCATACATTTTTACTTGGCATTTTTGCATATGTCTTATCTTTTTCACATATAACGTGTACATTTCTTTTGCCATAATAGTGTTGAACTACTAAAGGCTCCCAGTTATGTTAATCATGTTTTGATGATGACCAAATCATACTAATGAGTTAATAACAAGTGTGCAGAAAAATAGGTAGGTTCGGACGCAAATGATCGTCCGAACAAAAACAACCACAAGAGCTTCGGACGATGGTAATCGTCCGACACAAAGAATTTGAAGCAAGCCTCGGACGAAGAACAGCGTCCGATCATATTCCAGTAGACTTTGATGTCAATCGGAAGCATGTTCGGACGCATCCTCGGACGTCCGAACGAATATCCTCAAAGAACGGACGCAGTGTCGGACGCAAGGTTTAGCAGCGGCCGTCTGAACGGTCCAACGGCTAGTTTGTTCGGACGCACTCTTGCTCGCATCGGCCGTCGAAGGTCCAACGGCTAGTTTTCCAGTAAACTGAAAATAGCCGTTGGGAAGTTGTTGAAAGCAGATATTTGGCAACTATAAATACCCCTAGGTCTGAATTAATTAAAAAGAGACTTCTACATTGATTACAAATAATTCTTGAGCTATCCCATTTGGGAGAAATAGTGGGTACAAGTGTTATAATAGTGTAGGTAGTGTGAATTAAGAGCTTTACAAGTATAGAAGTTCTTCAAGTGTAAGAGTGGAGAGATAACAATTGTAACAAAGGGATTTGTGAGTGTAAAACTCTTGGCTCAACTAGAAGGAAATTAGTGTGAGCAAGAGTGATCCTCATTGTGTACAAGAGGTTATTGTCTCACCTACTTTGAAGAGACTTTTAGGGGCTGAACTTCAAGTTGTGAACTTGGTAGTTGCCTTGTAAGAAGCTCTTTGTACATTGCAAGCTCCAAGCTTGAGAAGCTAGGGAGTTTGGTTTGATTCTCTTAATCTCAATATTCTTATTTGTTCTTTAAGCTTAAATTGTTGAATATCTATTGTATTCATTTGTGCTTAAGTTTTCATTTGGTGCATAAAGTTTGAATTTCTATTAAGCACATAAAAAGGATTGTTTTTAGAGACAACCTAATTCACCCCCCCTCTTAGGTTGCTTTTGGGGCCAACAAATAGAATACTAGAATTAGGTTATTATTTTTAATTATCCGAGTTTAGGTAAGTTAATAGAATACTAGAATTATTAACTATTATCCACATAAAATTAAGTAGTATTATTTAATGTAGGATGAAATTGGAATTATATATATATATGGGCCGGGTTTTAATCGGGCCGAGCCTAATAAAGTTCAAACTCAGCTCACAATTTAATCGAGCATAATATTTAGGCCTCTACTCAGCCCAGCTCACTTTAACACAGGCTCAACCCTTTATTTTTCAGGCTAGGCGGGCTGAGCTTGGGCCAGCCCAGCCCAATTGACAGTCCTACTCAAGAGTATCATCTAGCAAAAATTTATGAATTGGAGATCAAGTTTAAAGAGGAGGCGACAGCAAAAGAAAAGCATTTCAAGGCTTTGTGTGCTTCTTCCGAGAATAACAAGAAGCATATTGAAGAAATCAGCAAGTTGAAGCATGAGATCAAAAAGATTCAAGAATCTCATAAAGGAGAAATGAGAAGAGCTTCGACTTTCACACAAGGAAGAGCTTAGATTCATGGAAAAGAAGAACAAAGATGCAGCGATATTTGACTTCCTTGACTCCTAGGACTATTAGGATCACTTGGAGAAGCACTTGGTCGACTATCGCGCTAGCCTAGAGTTCGAGGATTTGGTAGAAGATCGTAGCATTGGATATTTCAATAAAGGTTATGATCGGGCCTTGTCCTACATGAAGAAGAAGTATTCACACTTGGATATTGATGACTTGCTTCAAGGCATAGCTCTTCCTACCCTATTTACTCTAGTATATCAAGGGCTCCAACTAAGGATGGAGTAGTATCCGCTAGAGTTAATACGAGGGATGCTACTTCGGGGGTTGTTGAGGAGAAGGATGGAGTTTAGGTGAGAACTTCTACCTTACCACTAGCTCAAGCTTAATACTTAACTTAGCTATTTCCTCTTTTTGGGGACTTTAGAGCTTGGGTCTCTTATATGTATGAGCTCCTACTTTCAGATAGTCCATTGTGTTATTTACTTTCCTTAGTGTGTTCTTAGCTGCACTTGTTGCTTGGCTTTGAGTTGTGACCCTTCCTTATACCAACTCCACCTATATTATGCTTTCTGCCTAGATGATATTACACTTTTTCTTTGTTACTTTATGCTTTCATGGTTTCAAGTGTTCTTCCAAATGCCTTCGCCTACCTTTGATATTTGGACATTGTTTAAGTGACTAAGTTATTTCTAGCCAATGTCTTCATGCTCAAGTAAAATTTTCTCGCCCCTGGACGGTAAGTCTTGGTTTTGTTATCAAGGTTAGCCAAGGCACTTATCTCCTAAGCATGCTTTGTTTTCATCTCCAGAAGGGTTATGGTTGCTCTTTTGAGTATAGTTAACCAAAGAATTTCTTCTCCAATGAAAAGCTTATTTCATCTCCAAAGGGGTAATTTAAGGTTAGTCTATGTGTGCAACTGTTCTAAGTATACCTTAGTCTTGGGACTAAGGTTACCATTGGCACAAATCTTCTATAGCATTTGGCAAAAATTAATTTCACTCTCAGAAGGATTATGGTTGCTCTTTTGAACATACTTAACCAAGGAATTTCTTCTCCAAGGAAAAGTTTATTTTTGCTCCTAGAGGAGTACACCAAGGTTAACCTAGGCACAACTCTCCTAGGTAAGTTCTTAATCTTGAGACCAAGCTTACTCTAGGCACAACTCTCCTAGGTAAATTTTAATTTCGCCATCGGAAGGGTTTTGATTGCTCTTCTGAGCATACTTAAATGAGCAATTTCTTCTCCAAGGAAAAGTTTATTTTCGCCTTCGGAGGGGTACACCAAGGTCTTGAGACAAAGGTTAACCACGGTGCAACTCTCCTAGGTAAGGTCCTAGTCTTGAGACAGAGATTACTCTAGACACAACTCTCCTAGGTAAATGATGCAAGCCTTGCCAATAGGAAAACTTTGTTATTTACCCTCGAGAGGGTTATGATGACTTCAGAGAGTGACATTTGATTTTGTTCTCCTGAGGGATTAAGTGACCTCGGAGGATCGTAGTATCCCAGAAAATGCGTTGCACCTAAGGGCTGGGTGGGTAGGGAAGCTATTCTACATAAGTTACAATGAAATTACACAGGAAAAAGACTTAGAAACTTTCATTGATAGCGAAAGGAAATATTTACAAGTTGCACAACCTTGTTTCACCTCGGAAGGCACCTCTTGGCTTAGGGAAATTTTTAAAAAAAAAAAAAATTAGACAAAATAAGAAAAGCTCAAAAATAGAAATTATTCAAATTTTGAGCATTCCAAGTGCGAGATAAGATCTTCCCATCTTTGGCTTTTAGTTTGTAAGCTCCATTAGAGTATGCTTCAATTACTTCATAAGGAATTTCCCAATTTGGCGATAGCTTTCCACAATCTTGGGTTGGTTCACCTCCGCCTTCCTTGTAACCCATTCTCCTACTCGGAACCTCCTACCTCGAACTTGTTGATTATAGTAGTAAGCAACCCTTTGTTTATCTGCTTGCATTTTGAAGTATGCCTTATCTCTTTCCTCTAACTCTTATGTAAGTCAATGTTAGACCTCAACCTTTCTTCATTTTTCTCCATGTTGAAGTTGTAGACACGAAAACCAGGCATACCAATTTTCACAGGTATAAGTACTTCGATCCCTTTAGTGACATTGAAAGGAATATCCCTGGTAGCATTCTTATAGGTAGTGTGATATGACCTCAAAACACTTGGAAGCTCTTTAACCCATTTTCCCTTAACATCATCAAGTCTCTTCTTAATTCCTTCAAGAATGGTATGATTATTTACTTCTACCAAATTATTGCTTGGGGGATGGTTCACTGAGAAGAAGCATTGCTCTATGCCAAAGTCCTGGCAAAACTTTTGGAATGGTGCTTCTTGGAATTGCAAACTATTGTCCAAAGTAAGTGCGTTGGCTATTCCAAAGTGACATATAACACTCTTCCAAAAGAATTGTATGATTGCTGATGAGTAATGCTTGCTAAGGCCTCGGCCTTAACCCACTTGGTAAAATAGTCAATGGTTACTACCACAAATTTTTTCTTTACTGGAGCCATTAGAAAAGGACCCAAGATATCTATGCCATGCTGAGAAAAGGGCCAAGAGGTAAGAATTAGAGTAAGTTGTTCTGTTGGATGGCGAGGTTGATTAGAATGGAATTGACATTTATCATATTTTTGCACATAATTCGTGGCATTTTCCAACATTCTTGGCCAACAATAACTTTGTCTTTGCACCTTTTGAGAAAGAGCCCTTCCTCTAACATGATGTCCACAAATCCCCTCATGCACTTCAGCCAAAGCATATGGAGTTTCACTTTGAGTTAAACATCAGAGATAAGCCATTGACTAAGATCTTTTGCTGACATTTTCTCTACCCTTTGAGCCTCAATCTTATTATCGCGAAATTTTCTTTCTCACAAATATTGAATGATTGGAGTCGCCCTATTTGGAGTAGAGTTTATATCCATAACCTCCCCAGATGTATACTTCTTTCCTTTATAACCTCCAAGAACACTTCTTTCAACATATTGGAGTGCACTGTTGAGTTTGCAATTTTTGAAAGCGTATCTACCTCCTTATTCTTATCTAGATTCACATGGACTATGTCAAAATTTTCAAAGTGTGATATTAATTCCTTCACCTTACTTAGATAAAACTGTAGGGATGGCTCTCTTGTTTCATAGTTTTCTTTGACTAGTTGAACCACAAGGTTTGAATCCATGTTTACCAACAAATTTTAACCTTCGACTTTTTGGCTAGCCTAAGTCTGGAGACTAAGGCTTCATACTCGGCTTCACTGTTACTTGTTTGAAATTCAAATCTTAAAGCATAGCTTGTTTTAAGTCCCTCTGAAGAGGTAAGAATAATACCCGTGCCACACCTTTCGGCGTTGCTTGCTCCATCTACATGCATTTTCTATAGAGGTGAGTCTATGACTTGTCTCTTGGAGGGGTTAGACACCTCTTGAACTTTCTTCTTACTGGGCTATTCTGAGCACTTCTTTTCCATCTATTCTAAGATGAAATTGGCTAAAGCTTGATGTGCTTTTATTGCCATCCTAGGTTGAAATTGGATGTCATACTTACCTAGCTCAATTGCCCATTTTACTAATCTCCTTGAGACCTTGGGCTTCAAGAGGATGGACTTGAGTTGATGGTTTGTAAGAATCACAATGGGATGAATTAGGAAGTAAGGCCTAAGCTTTCTTGCCACTATCACCAAAGCCAAAGCCAATCTTTCAATGATAGGATACTGAGTTTTTGGATAACTTAATACTTTACCACATAGTACAATAAAATTTTTGGACCTTGTTCACTTCTTTGATAAGAACAACGCTCGTCACCACGGATGAACAAGCCAACTATAAATTAAAGAGTTTCTCTGGGTTCGTGCTTAGTTAGGAGTGAGGGAATGCCAAGTATTCCTTCAACTTCTCAAAAGTTTTCTGGCACTTTTTCGTTCATTGGAAATTCTTGGAACTTCTTAGAGCTTTGAAGAAAGGCAAATTCCTATTAGCATATTAGCATAAGAAACGGTTTAAAGCGGCAGAACTACAGATGCTCTATTAACCTTTGCACGTTCTTAACCCCATTGGGAGGTTCCATGTCTTAAATCGCCTTGATTTTTTTGAGGTTAGCTTCAATCCCTATTTGAGTTACCATGAAAACCAAAAACTTTTCCCCAAAAACTCTAAATGCACATTTTTCTGGGTTAAGCCTCATTTTGAACTTCCTCATGGTAGTGAAGGTTTCTCAGAGGTCCTCCACATGGTTTTTTTTCAACTTACTTTAGACAAGCATATCATCTATGTAAGCCTCCATATTCCTCTCTAATTTATTTTCTAAAATTTCTTTCTACCAACCTTTGTTAAGTGTTTTTGGCATTTTTAAGCCAAATGGCATCTCCTGAAGCAATACAGTGCCAGATGTGTATGATGACAGGTATAGATTTAGCTCGATTTTTTTCCATTTAAAAAGATTTGGTAATATGCCTTTGTATGCATCTTAAAAAGACATGACCTCAAACCTGGAGGTTGAGTCTACAACAGTATCTATGTGAGGCGTAGGATCGAACAATTCTTGGGGCAAGCCTTGTTCAAGTTAGTGAAGTCTACACACATCCTTCATTTAGTTCTGGACTTTGGTACCATGACTACATTGCTAATCCATTTGGGGTATTGGGTTTCTTCTATGATTTTAGCTTTCAAGAGCTTGTCTACTTCCACCTCGATCGCTTGACTTCTTTCTCTTTCAAAATTTCTTTTCTTTTGGATAATAGGTTTGAACCTAGGGTCTATATCAAGGGAATACAGATCTATATTTGGATCAATCCCCAGCATGTTTGAGGGATCCCATGCAAAGAGATCTTTGAACTCTCGAAGTAAAGAGATAAGGTTTTCCTTGATATCCCCCGGGAGAGACTTTCCCACTTTCACCATTTTGCTAATGTTATCTTCATCTAAGAGCACTTCTTCAACTTCCTTTCCTTTTAATTTCAATGAAACTATGTAGCACGGTCTTGCTACTGCTTGATCTCCTTTTATCTCTCCCACGCAATTCTTCATTTGGAACTTCACTCTTGATGTAATGAGAGGAAGGGACAACACCAAGTGCCCTAATGGTAGGTCAACCAATAATGGTATTATAAGGCAAAAGATCCTTTGTAACTACAAACTCGACCATGAGTTGAACATCTTGAGAAGGTGTGCCAAACATGACAGGAAGGGCAATGTATCCAAGTGGTTCAACCATTTCTTTGGCAAAACCGAACAAGGGTGAAGTTACGGGTTTTAAATACTTTTCATCCAACTTCATTTGTTTGAAAGTTTCATGGAAAAGAATATCTATTGAACTTTTATTGTCAATCAAAGTTCTTTCACATCATAATTTGCAACAGGTAAGGTCACTACCAAGGGATCATTATGAGGGGTGAATTACTTGTTTTCTCTCGTCCGCAGTGAATATTATATCTTGACTTAACCTAGGTCTTTTCACAATAGATTGGACCAAGTTGATTAATGAGCATAAGACTTATGAGATGATGCTAGATGTGTACTTTTTGCTTTACCAGAGATAGTATGTGTAATGATGAGTCTCTCTTGGTTTTCCAACCCTGTATACTTTTTCTCTTCATGGCGGACCTCGATCTTCTTTATTTGGGTTTTGAGTTTGGCGTTGAGGTGATCTTTCCCTATCTTATAAGACATCTAGATTGCTTAAGGTAACCCCTTCTTAACAAATATTCAATTAAAGTTTTTAGGAAAATGTAATCATTGGTCCCATGTCCATGATCTTTGTGAAAGCAGCACCGCTTGTTCTTATTGCGTTGCTCTGAGTCACTCCTAATGAGCCCAGGCCATTTGACATAGGGTTCCTTCTCAATTATAGCCAAAATGCGTGAAGGTTGAGCATTGAGTAGGGTATAAACTTTTCTGTCTATCAGGACTCTTCCTATGAGGAAAGCTATCTCATATAACCTATCCTTTACATTGCTTTTCTTTGAATTTTCCACCTCACTAGTTTCTCCATTTGCTTTCCTCTTTTTCTCATTTTCACCCTAGACACTATCTTTCTCATTTCTCCTTCATTAGCTTGAGACCAAACTCTTTGGCCCCACGGAAGAGTTAAATGAGGGTGGCGAGTGACCTCAAATTAAGATCGAATGAGAACATTCTGGGTTTGTCTCCACTTTGGAAAGCCATGATTTGCATGTCTTCCATAGCCCTTGAATCCTAATGGTTTTTCTCTTGAACCAATCCATATAGTCAAGGAGGGATTCTTATATCTTTGCTTGAGAGTAAGCAAGTGATAACTCTAGTAAACTAGAGTTATTTTCCTCTAAAGTGTGACATTTTGATAGATTAAATCACGAACTTTAAGTAGTTAATTGAAAGTTTAAGTTAATTTATTTCATATGTGTTTATATTTTTGTTCTTATTACATATGATAAGTTTTTATTAAAATTTTAGTTTAATTAATTGCTTAATTGTGTTAATATTATGCAGGTTAAAAATCAGAGGTTGGAAGCTGGGATGGACAAAGTTCATAGGACCGAACTATTAAAGAATCCCAGAATTGCTGGGAGGAGAATCCCAGATCGCGATCTGGACTCAGGAAAATCACTTAAATATTTAGCGAGTCGAGATCGCGATCTCGAATTTCTATATTGCGATCTCGACTCGCTGGTGGATAAGTTGTGAGGGCAATTTTGTAATCTTTTAGCAAACAATTCCTGATTTTTGCCTTGTGTAATGTTATACTATTTAAGCTACTTTTATAAATTGTAATAGGAATAGTAGCTAGAATTAGATAATTGGGAAGTTGCTAGGATAGATTAGGATAGCTTGAACCTCAAGTCTTTTGTTTAATGAAAATTTCTCTTTAAATTGTCTTTTAGATCTAGCTTTCATTTCTTAGCAAGTTTAAATTTTGATTGGATAATTGTAGTGGGTTTATCATTAGCTTTAAGTAGATATAATTTTTACTTGTTTTGTAGTTTAATTTAGTGGAAATCTCTTTACTTGCAATCTAAGGTTTCTAAGAAAAATTAGGGTTCTTGTCTATTTCTTGTTTTTTAGTTAAAAATCCTTAATTCCTTGCATTAATTTCTAATTAATTTTTAGTGGGCTTTCTTTATTTTCATAAAAAATCCAAAAATATTTAGATTTCAATTTTGATTTGTTCCAATTTTTAGTATAGAAATGGTTGCTTTTTGTCTTTAAGGTTCTTATTTGTAGTCTTTTTAATTAGGTAACTTGCTTACTTTTTAATTTTAGTCTTATTTTGGTCAATTTAGGGTAAAATAAAGTACTTTCAGTTAATTGCTTTTGTTAGAATTTAGTGGCTAGTCTCTTAATTTCATAATTTCTTAGTTTCCCTTACTTGTTTTAGTAGATAAATTAGTTTAATTTGGTCTTATTTATTTGAGTTTAAATATGGATTTGATTAGTGTAGTTTCATCTCTCACTCATTGATTTTTGCTTAACTATATAAATACCCGTATATCTCGGTATTTGCCTTCCAACAAATTTTAGTGGGAATGATCCCTACTCCCCTTTACTAATAGTTGAGAATCGTATACTTGTGGGATGCTACCTAGTGAAGGATGTTAGTAGTAGGAGATAGGTGTTTTCTAAATATTTTAACTGAGTGTTGTAAAGAGCATCAAGTTTTCGGCGCCATTGCCGGGGATTGTCCTTGGTTTTTGGCAATAGCAACGCTCTAGATGTGTAAATTAAGCATTTAGTACAACCCTTAGTTGTTAATTTAAATCATTAGATGATTGTCTTGTGGAATTGAACTTGGCACTTCAATTGACTATTTTCTTTGGTTTTAGTTGTAGTGCATGGTAAGAGGAAATCAAGGGCCATTCATTTACTTGGATAGGAAAAAGAACTAAGGAAAATTCAGAAGTTGAGAAGGGTACAACAAGAGCAAGAAAGGATTGAAATGGCAAATGCTAATGCTCATCAAAGGAATTTGAACATGGAAAACGAAGAAGAAGAGGTTGTTGGAAATAATGGGATAGGTGGTTGTGGGAATGGAAATGGCATGAATGGGAATGAAAGGCCATTAAGGGAATATACCTTGCCGAATTTTGATGGAGCGAACTTGTCTAGCATTGCACGGATGCCCGTGCAAGCTAACAACTTTGAAATTAAGCCCGCCTTAATCCAAATGCTCCAAGCTCATGCCATGTTCGGGGGGTAGTCCCAATGAAGATCCCTATACACACCTCATGAATTTTGAAGAAGTTTTGGACACGCTCAAGTTTAATGGAGTACATTTGAATGAGGGTGTTTCCATTCTCTCTGTATAACAGGGCAAAGTCATGGTTACAATCCTACACCTAAGGAACATTTACTACATGGAATCAACTTGCTCAAGAGTTCTTGGCAAAGCCTTTTCCACCTGCAAGAACCGCCAAATTGAGAAATAAAATCACCTCCTTTAAGCAAGACGTTGGTGAAAGCTTAGGAGAAGCTTCGGAGCGGTTCAAGGAGTTGCTAAGGAAATGTCCTCATCATGCGAGCCCTTTTGGCTTCATATCCAAACTTTCTATAATGGTTCAAGAGACCAGATCCATAGTGGATGCTTCTGCCGATAAGTCTATCTCATAGTCCCAGACTCCGGAGGAAGCTCAAGAGTCGCTTAATAGGATGGCATACAATCACTATTATCATGGACCAATGACCTCACCGGTGACTCAATATCAAGCTAATCAAGCCAATGCCAATAGTGGAGTGTTGAATTTGAACATTCAAGATGCTCTTTTGGCACAACAAAGTATGTTCATGAGTGTGATGAATAGCATTGCAAAAGCGTTGGAGAACTTGGAGAAACAAAGTAGTGTAAATGCCATGTCTTCTTCTCCAACCCAACCAACAATGGTATGTGATTTCTGTAGAGGCGGTCATACAAATGGACAATGAGGGATGTCTTATGGGTCAAATGAACAACTCAATTATGTGTCTAATCAATCATCATTTCCAAGAAACCCATCCAGACCTTATAGGAACACATATAATCCTTCTTGGAGGAACCATCCTAATTTTTCATAGAGCAATACCAACAATGAATCAAACCCCCTTACCAACCAAATCTCCTACCTCAAAATGTCCAAGGCCACACTCAAGCCTCAAGTTCCTCACCTAGACCTTATCAACTGCCACATCAAAGAAATTTCCAACCTAACTCATATCAATCTTTTCCTAATCCTTCATTTCAAAACCAACAACCTAGGCCTCAATTTCAATATGCAAACTCTCCCCAACCTATGTATCATGACCAATATGCTCCAAGAGAGAATGTGGGAGAATATGGTTGGAAAAGAGAAGCCGAGTACTTGAGGAAAGAGTTGGATAGGAAAAATGACGAACACAAGAGAGATTATGAGAACTTGAAGGCATCTACAAGGAATTTGGAGATTGAATTGGGCTAATTGGCGAGGTTGAATAATGAGAGGCCTTTAGGAGTGCTTCTAAGTGATACTATTCCAAACCCCAAGGAGCAATGCAAGGACATCACCCTTAAGAGTGGTAAAGAGTTGGAAGAAATGGTTGGGAGAAATTTGCTGAAAAGTGGAGAAAAACAAGGAATTGATGATGAAGAGAAAGAAAAGGGGAAGTCTTCAAATGGGCAAGACAAAATGATGAATAAATATGTTAAGCCCAACTCACTAAGCAATGAAGGCAAGGATTCGAAGCATAATGAGTTGAAACATGTTAGTGTGCCCTTTCCTCAAAGGCTAAGGGATGAAGAAAAGGCAAGAAAGTTTAAGAAGTTTCTTGAGATTTTCAAAAAGCTTGAAATCAACATTCCATTCATGGAGGCACTTGAGAATATTCCTTTCTATGCTAAATTCAAGAAACAACTCCTCACATCAAAAAGGAAATTGCATGGGGATGAAATCTTATGCTTAACGGAGAATTATAGTGCACTCCTTACAAAGAGGTTACCATATAAGCTCAAGGACCCTGGATCAGTTTTCACACCTTGTGAGATTGGGGGTTTTCAATTTGAAAGAGCATTGTGTGACTTGGGAGCTTCAATAAATCTCATGCCTTTTGCGGCATTCAAGAAGTTAAATGGAGGACAATTGAAGTCAACAAGTATCTCATTGCAACTTGCGGAGCCAAAGCATAAATTTCCCAAAGGGGATCATTGAAGATGTGATTGTGAAAATTGACAAACTCTACCTTCCGGCCGATTTCATTATGCTTGATATGGAAGAGGATGAAGAAATTAGAATCATTCTTGGAATTGACATTTCCCTTCATAAGCTGTCTCTTATTGATGTTCAAGAAGGGAAGTTGAAATTCCGGATAAATGATGAGATTGTTACATTCAATGTTTTTAGTTCATTAAAGCTTTCTTCAATTTTTCAAGATGTCATGAATATAAATGTGGTAGATGATTTCATTGATGATTGTTGTAGGAATGCAATGGAGAATTTGTCAATGGAGGAAGAGGTCTTAGAGTCAAATGCTCTAAATCAAGATGGTGAAGAAGGGATGAAGAATTTGTATCAATTGGAGAATGATACCTTATTGCAAAATGAGGATGCGGAGAATTAAGAAAAAGGTAAATGGGGGTCTCTGACCAATGAACCCCCCAAGTTGGAGCTTAAATCTCTTCCCCATAACTCACTTAATGTATGCATATCTTGGTGAAAATGAGACATACCCAGTGATTGTGAATGCATCTTTGACAAATGAGCAACTTGAAAGATTGATTTTGGTGCTTAAAATGCATAAAGATGCCATTGATTGATCCATTGATGATATTAAGGGAATTAGACCTTCCATATGCATGCATAAAATCTTGTTGAATGATGGAAATAAATCGTTAAGGCAACCTCAAAGGAGATTGAATCATACTTTAAAAGAGGTTGTGAGGAAGGAGGTTCTCAAACTTTTGAAAGCCGGTATTATTTACCCTATTAACGATAGCGAGTGGGTTAGTCCCACTGAAGTCATTCCAAAGAAGGGCGGTATTATCGTAATCATAAGTGAAACCAATGAGCTCCTCCCCGCTAGATTGGTTACGGGTTGGCGAATGTGCATTGATTTTCAAAAGTTGAATGAAGCCACCCGAAAGGATCATTTTTTTTTACCTTTTATTGATCAAATGCTTGAGAGGTTGGCAAAGTTTTGCATATTATTGTTTCCTTGATGGTTATTCTGGTTATCTCCAACTTGTCATTTGTCCGGATGATCAAGATAAAACAACTTTTACATGCCCATTTGGTACCTTTCCATATAGGAGAATGCCCTTTGGGCTTTGCAATGCACCAAGCACATTTCAATGTTGTATGTGTCACGCCCCAAAAACGGGACCGTAACACGCCCGCTAATGGCACACCGGTCCAAAGCGAAAGGCACAAACGAACAGAGCAACAAACTTAACCGCAATGTAATAGAACCATCAAACCATTTCTTAACTATAAAACCGAATTTTTCATTTTTACACAAAAATACGAATTACAAAATTCCTTCTTAGTACAAAAGATGCTACAACAAAAACAAAGTTCATCAATACAAAACCTATCTAATACACTACCCTTTCCAAAACAAAAGAAAGCTTGGAAGATTATCCGAGAGTCCTACCATAATGTGGAATGGGAAAATCTAAAAGCGCTAACTTGTGATGGAGAGTCAAAACGAGCACCTAATCTGAAAAATTATAAATCACGTGGGGTGAGCATAACTAGCTCAGTGGATATCATAAAAGCTCTTCAAATGGGGCCAAGCATTTCGATAAAAAAGAAAACATTATCTTTATTACATCTCTTATACACATAGTCATGAATAAGTTTCTAAAATGTCTATGCCATTTAAAGAGTCAGGTTTTAGGTACCACGCCACCTAGCCAAAAAGATCCAATCATTTCAAAACATAGTATGCTAAAGCATAGCGTAGCCAAAAAGATCCAATCATTTCCATAGTATGCTAAAGCATAGCGAACAAATCCAAGTACGTTTCAATCCGAATATAATAAAATAGCATGAGTATCTTTTAGGCTCAAAGGTATGACCTACGATCTTGTCGACTTGTCTCTTCGCTATGCTTATAGATGTGTATAAGAGACAGGCTTGGCAACAGACTTACAGCAGCGTATGTATCATTTCTGGATGTCTCTTAGTCTCCATGGCGTCCCGAATGGATGACTATAGAACCGGTTCTCCACAATTCTAACATTTCTTAAACACATCTAGATGTGTATATACCTCGGTCACCTATGAGCCAAAACAGTCATAAAATGCTTTCATATCAAAAGAGTTTGCAAACATATCATTTGATTAACATAAAATAGCTTGGTCCCGATTTCATATGTAATAGTTCCAAAACTTGGTAAAAGTGTAGTTCCAAACATCATACACATTTTTGGAATCCGGTCCAGGAAGTTTTCGAAAGTCATTAAACAAAATACAAGTGGAAGAGGGTCTATATACCCACCTATCAAAGCAAAAACTGCACAAATGATCACTGAACGCGATCGCCGGCTGTAGGTGGCGTGGTACCTAAAACAAATATAAGAGGACTCTTAGAGATGTACTAGTTAAAGAATGACTAGGAAGCGAAAGCGGCGAAAGCGATCATAAGAGACATGACTGCTATGCTCTTTGGTCTTTGATGGAAATGTTATTAATGTCTGAGGCCAACTACGACTAGNGCCAATAAAATCCAATTCCAAGGTATTCAAGGGACCTTGGTTACAACCCAACTCAAAACAACATATTCAACCAACCAACAAAATCCATAAACGGAAAGATTCACGGAGCTAGATGTAGATAAGGACAGGTATGGATTGTTGTAGAATGCTATTGATATGTCTCTTACTACAATTAACTCTATTACAACATTAGAGCAACAACCTATGGTTGGAATTCCTCTGACTCAATCTCAAACTTTTACCGTCTAGCCAAACACATCTAGATTCAAAGATGCTTCCTATCCAACCCACTACCAAGGAAACACTTAAAACCATCAAAAGATCATTAAAGATCCTTCAAACATAACCAATTATCCAAATTATCCTAGTTGCGCCTACTTACAAAATGAAGGGAACTCAATTCCACTTGGTTTCAAGTCTCAATTCCTATCCAAACTAACCTTAAAACACTCTTAAAACATCATTATGTGCATAGACATAAGCATTCATAGCATAACACTCTAGGCCACATATGGAAGACAAAACCCTAACTCATAATCTTAAAATTTGTAATCTAACCATGGAAAGTTGTTAAAAATCAACCCCAATCACTTCCCAACCTCCAAAACACTAAAAATAACCCATAACATACATAAATCATAACTTACAAGGCTGCAAAGAGGGTTTATTTTCAGCCATAAAGAATCCTACAAAACTTGAAATTAAAGCTTGGATCATAAAGCCCATAAGCCATAAATGCTAAAATATGATAAAATCTTACCTTCCAAGTGATTTCTACTTGAAATCCAAGAAAATTTTTGGGGAAAAAGGAGGAAGAATTTTGGCTGCTGCTGGGAAAAAAAATGAGGAAGAAACAACAAGAAGAAGACGAAAAATTTGCCGAATTGAAAAACGAATAAGTTGAAGTACTTTATGACTAAAAATAATATGAAAAATATTTTAAACCAGTTAAAATCAAAGAAAGAGGCTATTAAAATACTGGGTTTTCACAGTATGTTTTCCAATTTTCATGGCATGGTTGAAAAGAGCATAGAGATCTTGATGGATGATTTTAGTGTATTTGGTGTCTCATTTGATGATTGTCTTGCAAATTTGTCCAATGTGTTGAAAAGGTGTGTAGAAACTAATTTGGTTCTCAATTGGGAAAAGTGTCATTTCAGGGTGAAAAATGGAAGAAATTGTTTTGGGTCACAAAGTTTTATCGAAGGGGATAAAAGTTGATTGGGTAAAGGTGGAGGTGATTGAAAAGTTGCCTCTTCCAATTAATGTTATGGGGGTAAGAAGTTTCTTAGGTCATGCAGGATTCAATGGAAGATTCATTAGGAATTTTTCACATATCGCTAGACTTTTATGCTTGTTATTTCAAAAAGATTGTCCTTTTCATTTTGATGATTCCTGTTTGGAAGCATTCAATGAGTTAAAACATGTTCTTGTGATATGCACCGGTCATTGTAGCACCAAATTGGTCTCTTCCATTTGAGCTTACGTGTGATGCTAGTGACTATGCAATAGGTGCCGTTTTATGTCAAAAGGTGAATAAGATGTTTTATGTCATCTACTATGCAAGTAGTGTTGAACCCCAATTATGATAATCATGTTTCGATGATGACCAAATCGTACTAATAGTTTGAAAAAAAATGTGCAAAACAACAGGAAGTTTCAGATGTAAATGATCGTATGTCCGAACACAATCAAGAAAACAACCAGTAAAACTCTACAGACATTGATGATTGTCTGAAAGGAAGACATTTCGGACGATGATAATCGTCCGACACAAAGGACCTGAAGCCTCAGACATAGAATAGCGCATGATCATACTTCCAGCAGTCATTACATGGACCACTCGTAGGTTCAGAAGCATCTGAACCTACGTCCAAATGAATACCCTCAGAGACCGGACACAGGACCATGCATCGGATGTCCGAAAGGTCCAATGGCTAGTTCGTTCAGACGCATTCTCACTGCATTAGCCGTCCGAAAGACCAAACGGCCAGTTTCTCCAAAAATAAAAAATAGCCGTTAGAGAGCTGTTGGAAGCAATTTTTGGGCCTCTATAAATACCCCCAAATCTGTAAATGTAAAAATGAGAGAGTAGAACTACTGCATTCAATACAAACACTTGTAAGAGCTATTTGGGAAGAAATAGGCTAAAATGTTGTGTGTTGTATTGGTTTGGGTTGTGTAGTTCTCTTGGCTCAACTAGAGGGAATTAGTGTGAGCAAGAGTAGACTAGTGAGTGATCTTCAAGTGTAGGAGTAGAGGAATAACAAGTGTACAAAAGTGAGCTTGTATTGTAAAATCCTTTGGCTCAACTAGAGGGACTTAGTTGGTACAAGGGTGAGCGAACTTTATGTAGAAGAAGGTTATTGCCTCACCTTCTTTGAAGAGGCACTAGAGAATCATCCAAGGCACTCCAAGTTCTACAGAAGCTTGGGAGTTTGGTTTGATACTCTCTATCTCAATCATCTTATTTGTTCTTTGAGCTTCAATTGATTGAATATCTTTTGTACTCATTTGTGCTTAAGTGTTTATTTATTGCATAAAGTTTGCATTTCTCATTAAGCACATTAAAAGGTTTGTTTTTAGAAACAACCTAATTCACCCCCTTTTAGGTTGCTTTTGGGGCCAACAATTGGTATCAGAGCATTGGTCTCTTTATTTTGCTTAAATTGCATTAGAGTAAAGATCATGGCAACCACTTAATGCTTTGTTTTTAGAGGGGCATTCTATTTCTAGACCTCCCATGTTTAATGGAATTAATTTTGTTTATTGGAGGGATAGAATGAACATTTTTGTTCCATCTATTGATATTGATTTGTGGTATATTATTTATGAAGGTCCTTTTGAGGCCAATATTCTTGATGAACTCATAGATTAAGGCCTAAGACTAGAATTGAATTAAATGCACAAGATAAAGTAAATTAATCTTTAAATGCTAAAGCCATAAATATTTTGTATAATGTTTTGGATGCAAATGAATTTTCTAAAGTAAAAGGTTGCAAATTGGCCAAGGAGATATGGGATAAATTGAAAGAAATCCATGAAGGAAATGAAGATATTAGAGAACAAAAGAAGTCACTTCTTGTGGCTAAATATGAATCCTTCGAAATGGAACCTCATGAGAATATTGACAAGATGTATTGTAGGTTCAGTGATATTGTAAAGGATTTGGAAGGATTGGGTAAAGAATATTCCTTGGGTGAGAAGAATAGAAATTTTTTGAATGCTTTACCTAAGGAATGGGAACCTAAATCCATTGCCATAGAGGAGTCCAAAAATTTAAATTTTATGCCTATCGAGTCTTTGATTAATTCTCTAACCTCCTTTGAATTGAAGATGAAATACAAGGTACAAGATGGGGAGGCAAAGGGAAAAAGAAGCATAGCATTTAAAGCTCTCATCAAAAAGGAGAAAAGACTCAAGGAAGCCTCACTTCAACAACTTCTAAATCACTTGGGATGATTGCAATTCGGATGGAGAGGTTAAAGAAGAATAAAAGGAGGTTGAAATGGCTTTTATGCCACTTAGCAACATGAGGTATCCTCTTTTTGATTCTTGCTAATAATGATTTTGATGATGTTGAATCATTTATTTTTAAAATGCATGAATGTTTGAAAGAATCATATGATAAGAACAAAGAGTTAAAAATTAAAGTTAATGCTTTATTGAGTGAACTCAAAACTTGTGCATGAAAATAATTCTTCTTTGACAAAAGAAAATGATGTTTTGAAAGAAAAATTTGCTGGAAAAACCAAGATCATGGATGAACAAGCTTCATTGATGAAGAGATTAGTCTCTTATTGACATATAGATGAAAATAAGAAACATCTTTGTATTTGAAAAGAAAAGAACTAGCAAATATGTTTTTGAACAAAAATTTTATCACCTTTAGAAAAAAAGATTTGTTCTATGTTAAATCTAAATCTTTTTTTTATGGCAATAAGAATATTATTTGTAATTATTGTCATCAACATGGCACCAAAACTATAGCAAGTAGTTCCCAATTTGATAAGGAACTACTTGCTATAGTTTTTGCATTTGATAAGTTTAGATCCTACTTGATTGGATCAAAGGTAATTGTTCATACCGATCACTCCGCATTAATGTTATTTGTAATTATTGTCATTGTAGCACCAAATTGGTCTCTTCCATGTCAGCTTATGTGTGATCTAGTGACTGTGCAATAGGTTGCGTTTTATGTGAAAAGGTAGTTCTAATAAGATGTTGCATGTCATTTACTATGCAAGTAGGACATTAAATGATGCACAACTTAATTATCTACAATAGAAAAGGAACTACTTGCTATAGTTTTTGCGTTTGATAAGTTTAGGTCGTACTTGATTAGATCAAAGGTAATTGTTCATACCGATCATTCCGCATTAAAGTATTTATTTTCTAAACAAGATGTCAAGCCGCGGTTATTGAGATGGATACTTTTATTGCAGGAGTTTGATTGGGAGGTAATGGACAAGAAGGGTGTGGAAAACATGGTAGCCGATCATTTATTAAGGATTGAAGCATCTAGACTTGTCAATTATGAAGAAAGAGCCATCAATGAAGAATCATCAATTGAGAAATTATTTGAGGTGAAGGAAGTGAGTCCAGGGTATGCGGACATTGTGAATTGTCTTGTAGCAAGGACAATACCAAAGATGCTAAATGTCAAAGAGAAAAGGAAATTCTTTGCGGAACTTAAACATTACTTTTGGGAAGAGGCTGTCCATATGTGTTCCGAAGGTGTAATGATCAAGTCCATAGGAGATGTGTCCCGAAATGTGAAACTACCGATGTGTTGAGACATTGTCATTGATCTCCAGTTGGTGGACACCATGGAGCTCAACGAACAGCTTTCAAGGTTCTTCATAGTGGTTTGTTTTGGCCAACTATGTTCAAGGATTCCCGAGAATTTGTGTTCAAGTGTGATGAATGTCAAAGAGTGGGTAATATTTCAAGGAAAAATGAAATGCCCCTTCATGGAATTATTGAGTTGGAGGTATTTGATGTATGGGGAATTGATTTTATGGGACCTTTCCCGGTTTCATATTCCAACAAGTACATTTTAGTTGCGGTGGACTATGTGTCAAAGTGGGTTGAAGCAATCGCTAGCCCAACGAATGAAGCTAAAGTGGTCACCAAGGTCCTTCGAAAGAACATCTTATCTCGGTTTGGAGTGCCTCGGGCTATCATTAGTGATGCTCATACTTCAAAAATTCACATTTTGAGAAGGTCATTGATGACAAATTATGGTGTGAAACACAAAGTTGCTTTAGCTTATCATCCACAAACATCAGGTCAAGTTGAGGTTTCAAACGGAGAATTGAATAGGATCTTAGAGAAGATGGTGAATAAGGCTAGGAAGAATTGGACATTGAAGTTAGATGACACATTGTAGGCCTATCGGACGGCATTGAAAACCCCCATAGGCATGTCCCCGTACCGTATTTTGTATAGAAAATCATGTCACTTGCCGGTGGAACTTGAGCATAGAGCATATTGGGCAATAAAGAACTTGAATTTTGATTTGAATGAAGCATATGAAAAGAGGATGTTTGAGTTGAATGAGTTGGATGATTTTTGGAGGGAAGCATTTGAAAATTCTTTGATCTATAAGGAGAAAACTAAGGCATG
Organism: Cinchona pubescens; assembly: GCA_025175665.1. Classification (NCBI taxonomy): domain Eukaryota; kingdom Viridiplantae; phylum Streptophyta; class Magnoliopsida; order Gentianales; family Rubiaceae; genus Cinchona; species Cinchona pubescens. The sequence continues at coordinate 377,005 of JANKKI010000171.1, forward strand.
GCATGACAAGCTCATCCTAAGGAAGGAATTTAAAGTTGGTGATTTGGTGCTACTTTACAATTCACGACTCAAGTTATTCCCGGGAAAACTCAAGTCAAGGTGGAGTGGTCCGTTTGAAGCTTAGACAATCTAGATCTGTAATGCTCATGTCCCTCAAGAAAGCGATCTAGATCTCTTTAAGAGACATTCTAATTGTCTTATACACCCTAGATTTCTAAGAGAATCATCAAGACGGATCAGATCTTGTCCAACCGCTTGGAAGAAACCACTCCAACTCTGCCATACACATCTAATGTGTATAAGAGACAGCATTTCTTGGGAGGCAACCCAAGTCTTTAATTTGGTTATTATTGTGTTCTTTTTGGTGTGATTTGTTCATTAGTTTGATTTTGAATAAATTAGTTTGAATTAGGTTAGAATTTTAGTTAAAAATCTAAGTTTTATTTAGTTGAATAAATGGTGCTAAAGAATGAGTGAAATTGTCATTCTAACTTATTAACTTTGTGTTTGTAGGTTGTCCTTGGAAATGGAGAAAAGTGATGAAGAATTGAGCAATTTTGGCATACAGAATTGAGAATTATTGGCAAAGTGTAAAAATCACACTTTGTAGAAATTTCAACTAAAGCATTCACTTCACTTCTCAAATTCCAGATCGCGATCTCAATCTGTCTTTATACACATCTAGATGTGTATAATTTGGTTGATATCGCGATCTCAAATTCGAGATCGCGATATCAATTCCAAACTTTTGCAAAGGCAAATTTTGCACCAAGTCGAGATCGCGATCTCAACTCCTTCGAGATTGCGATACCAGATCCGAGATCTCGACCTCAAGATCTTGCCAGATCGTCTTATGGAACATCCAGATCGTGATCTCGAATTGCTGGAACGTTTACTTATGCATCTTTTCTTCTTCTTTTCTCAAAATTTTCCAATCTTTTTCTCTTTAATCAAAAAAAAAAAATTCATTTTCTTCCATTCAAAATCACTTCAACCATCATTTTATTTATTTTTAGTCTTTTGATTTGGAGTAGTTTAATTTTCCTTTTTAGTAGATTGGCTAATGGCCTTAAGCTGACGCCAAGTAGATATCGATTGTGATGCTTCATGGATTGAATCTTTGTGGGAGTTTCTATGTTGGATACTTGGTGTAGTTTTGGTCATTATTATTGTCGAATAAGAGTAGAATGTCTAAGGGCCCTAAACTGATGCCATTTTTGCATTTGTTGATGAATTGAATTGGATATTGATTTTTATAGGGCTTAATTGATGAGATGCATGGCATGGTTTAATACTCTTGGCATTTTTTCTCAATTTTTAACTTTTAGTTTGAAATTGTCTCATAGTTTCAGTAGTTTTTGTTATTTTTAGTTATTTCATTATGTTGGATTTTGGGTGAGCAGTAGGATGAGTTATACTCATCATTTGAATAAATGACAAGTTTGGGGATATTTATTTTTTGTTTTGGGATCGGTTGTTTTGTGTAAGTTGATGTCACTTGATGCATAATGGATGGAAATTTGATCAATTGGGTACTTAATGATGATGAATTTTGACATTCAATACTCTATGATTGGAATATTTGATTGAATCATTCCACAGATTTTTGTGTGAGTGAGTAGTTCGTTTGCAACATAAATATCAAATTTCAAAAACTTGGAATCAATATTTTTCAAAAAGAAGTGTTGAAAATTTAGGAAAATTTATTTGAAATGTTGTTTCTGATCAAGTCACTTATATTATTTGGTTAGATGATCTATCTTTTGGAAAGAAATGAGTAAAATGAAATAGAAGGAATTTTGGGACATTCTGTGTGTTTGCATAGGGAATGTTTTTCTAATTTGTGTATAATTGATATTCGAGATTAATTTTAGGTACATTTCACTCATTTTTCTTGGTTTAGGACCGTTTGTCAAAAAAAAAGTGTGTTTTAGGAATAAGGCGAGTACGGGATTCCAACATGTACCCATATTGTTTCTCCGAAATAAGCCATTAGAGTAGACAATGTGAGTACGGGATTCCGACATGTATCCATGTTGTTTCTCCGAATTAAGCTTGCGTTTTAGTATACCAATAAGTTAACGAGTAAATGTTTGTAATACTTATCATTGATCTCATATTACTTATTCCTTGTTAGAGGTCTAGGCTTCCCGAAATGTATGACTTTGCATTTAAGTTGATTCCTAAATGAACTTCTATTTTCATGATGCCTAGTCGAGATAATTGACTAACTTCATAATATTTTTGACTTGAGAAGCAATGTTTTAAATGATAGAACTAAAACTTTTGGTAACTCTTTTTGAGAATAGTAATTCTTGGTGATGTGAAATCTTGTGTAGTGAATGAACGTGTCCTTCTTTGTAGAACAAAATTGCAATTTTGCATTGACTCACATAAATACTTCATATATCATATAGTATTGAACGTTTCTTGAGAGATTTCTTAATTGTTCTAAGTACATCCACGATTCATCAAGTGTCTCGTCAATTTTGGTGGTGTTTATGTGTTAGTAGGTTTCTTTTAATTTTTCTTTTGCTCGAGACTAGCAAAACGCTAAGTTTGGGGATGTAATAACTCTAGTACACTAGAGTTATTTCTAAAGTATGACATTTTGCTAGCTTAAATCCCGAACTTTAGGTAGTTAATTGAAAGTTTAAGTTAATTTCTTTCATATGTGTTTATATTTTTGTTCTTATTAGATATGATAAGTTTTTATTAAAATTTTAGCTTAATTAATTGCTTAATTGTGTTAATATTATACAGGTTAAAAATTAGAGGTTGAAAGCCGGGATGGACAAAGTTCAGAGGACCAAATTGCAATTATTAAAGAATAGAAGTCCTCTGGGAGGAGACTCCAGATCGCCATCTGGATTCGGGAAAATCTCTTAAATATTTAGCGAGTTGAGATCGCGATCTCGAATTTCCATATTGCGATCTCAACTCACTGGTGGATAAGTTGTGAGGGCAATTTTGTAATCTTTCAGCAAACAATTCATGATTTTTGCCTTGTTTAATGTTATACTATTTATGCATAATTTTAAAAATTCCTAGGAAGGAGATTTAAAATTAGATAATTAGGAAGTTGCTTAGGCTAATTAGGATAGCTTTACCTCAACTCTCTTCTTTAATGATAATTTCTCTTTAATATTATTCTAATTTAGATTTTGCTTTCATTTCTTAGCAAGTTTAAATTTTGATTAGATAATTGTAGTGAGTTTATCATTAGCTTTAAGTAGATATAATTTTTACTTGCTTTTTAGTTTAATTTAATGGAAATCTCTTTGCTTGCAATCTAGGGTTTCTTAGAAAAATTAGGGTTCTTGTCTGTTTCTTGCTTTTTAGTTAAAAATTCTTAATTCCTTGCATCAATTTCTAATTAATTTTTAGTGGGCTTTCTTTATTTTTATCAAAAATCCCAAAATATTTAGATTTCAATTTTGACTTGTTCCAATTTTTAGTATAGAAATGGTTGCTTTTAATCTTCAAGGTTCTTATTTGTAGTCTTTTGAATTAGGTAACTTGCTTACGTTTTAATTTTAGTCTTATTTTGGTCAATTTAGGGTAAAATCAAGTACTTTTAGTTAATTGCTTTTGTTAGAATTTAGTGGCTAGTCTCTTAATTTCATAATTGCTTAGTTTCCCTTACTTGTTGGGTTAGTAGATAAATTAGTTTAATTTGGTCTTGTTTATTTGAGTTTAAATATAGATTTGATTAGAGTAGTTTCAACTCTCACTCATTGATTTTTGTTTAACTATACAAATACCTGTATATCTCGGTATTTGCCTTCCAACAATCCTAGTGGGAACTATCCCTACTCCTTTTACTACTAGTTGACAACCGTACACTTGCGGGATGCCACCTAGTTAGTAGTAGAAGATAGATGTTTTCTAAATATTTTAACTAGGTGTTGTAAAGAGCATCAGCAAGTCAGTTCTTGTTTCAGAAATTCTCTTTTGGTTCCCAAATTTGTTCAATAAGAGGTCTAAAAATTGATCAAAACTTATTGTGTTTCATTTCTTGTACCCTCTAAACCAATCAGATGTTGCGCACTTGAGAGTTCAAGGAAACCCTCAACATAGTATCCGAGACATCTTGTAGACCCATCTTAGATTTATAAGCATCAAGATGTTCCCATGGAACTGAACTTCCATCGTAAGCTATGAAGTCAAAATGAAGAGTTTGCCAATGTCTTGGGAAAGGTTCTAGCATTATCTCATCGGTCAATGGTAAGGAGTATGTGTATCTTGTAGCCATTCTTCCTTGTCATACATCTTATCTACTCGAACTTGGAGCTCCTCTAACTTTCTCCTTAGTTCTTCTTCTTACTCAGGTATGCGTTCCAATATATGTTCCCTATCTCGGGGTTTTACCTTTTTTTTGGCCATTGAGGTAGCCTCGCTTGGACTCCTTTGTCTAGCTTTACTTGGCCTTGAGGAGGCCTCTCTTCTTAATTCATGCTGGGCAGATCAACCTTCACACTCCTATCGGGTAGACCTGACTGGAAATACTTCTCGAACCCTTTCATCATTCTTATTGATCACACAGGAATGTTTCTCTTCTAAAGGACCTTGATGTGCAGAGTGGACAACCCAGGGGTTGTCACTAGAGTTATGTGGAGGTTCTCTTCCTACCTCAACTTGTTGCTCAAGCTTATCTTTCCGAAGTAAATCCTGTCAACATAGCATTCTGTTGCTTTAGCAATCGAATCTCTATATCTCTATCATTAGCTTGGGGATCGGGATTCCTAGCTTGCCCCCTAGTCAATTGAATACTCTGATTGATCGATTCGATTGATGTTTGGAAGTAATCTCCTTTCCTCTATCCTGGTTGTTACGATGAGTATTGTGCGTGCTAGGAGCCATAGCTGAAGATAACTTAGGATGGCTTCTTGTTCAAGTTCCCACAGACGATGCCAAATATTGATGCGTAAAAATGTTAGCATCATGGTCTAAAAAATAAAGTCTAAATTCCAAGTCCAAATATGTCCAATCACTGAAAATACTCCAAAGCAAACGTGAAGTTACTGCCAAACTCATGATATGATAAACTGCGACAAAGACCAAATGCGACGGGACTTTGTCCCCCAGAATATCCGATGCTCAAGTCAAGAATTATCGACGAGAGGAAATTAGAGAGTAAATAAAAGCTAAGAGAGGAAAATAGATTAGTAATTGAGTATTATGAGATCTTACCTTACATATTTACTATTTATACTAGTAATTGGTGGAGTTGGAAAATTCATGGGTTTAAAAACAATTGGTTAGCCTCTAAGGACTTTTAATAGGTCGTAAACCAATCCATTTGCCCATGTAGGCCTTTAATGACTTATATTGACTCTTGACTTTGAGCTTATGTGAATGATCAAATTGCCATCATGAATATTTGATCACCTTTACCTACTTGCCACATGTCCACGAGTCATTTGGTGGCATATTTTTGAATCATCAGATTCAATCATTTAATCTAATAACAAAATATACAAAGCTTGAAAAGGACTTAGTATTAGTATATTTACTAATTATTATCACATTAACCTACCCAATTAATAAGCTACGCTGATCATGCATGACGAAACCCGCCCCATTTCTTTTTTGACACATGAACTAATGAAGTAAACTTTAATTTATATATGTGTGTTTGTATTTTTCTGTATTGCTAATCATAAATAAACACAAATTCAACTAGGATTTACTAATTATTCCATTTTTTTTATACGTCATTTTGGGTTGGTGCTCAAGAATTAAGAGAGTTATTAAATTACAATAATTTTATAGAAAAAAATGTTCAAAGTGGCTTAATTACATATTCACATTAACATTGTCCAACTATTCCTCTCTCTCTCCATTAATATGACACTAAGGGTAAAGTTAGAAAAAATCATTTAATACCCTCTTCAATTTTTAAAGTGATAGATAATTTGGCATAAAGAAAATTATCTAAAACAAAATATAAAATGAAACGAACGTAATAGCAAACAAGAAGAAATAAAGAGAGCAAGTTAAATGGGTATCCTATTATTGGGTTTTATCATGCAAGTACCATATATTTGGGCCCATTTTTTTTCGTTTCGAAAAAAAGAAAAGGAAAATAAAGCAACCTAAAAGTTTTCAAATATGGGTCTAACTTGAAGATCATGGAAATGATGGAAAATAAAAGGATAGAAAACTTCTATATTTCCTTTTCATGTTTTTGATAGGGAATCATTTTCTCAATAAGTATTCAATTGCAACCATATTAAATAATGATAAGTATTCAATAAGTATTCAATTGCTATCATGTGTTTGTAACCGACTTGGCCCGCCCGATCTGTATGTTGGCCTGTTTGGCCCACCCCAATAGGTACAACAGTGGACTAGGCTAGACCATCCTCATACCATAGGGCCTGGCTTGGGCCAGGTTTGTTGGCCCATGCCCCGGCCTGTGTATTGGCTTGGACCAGACCGCCAATCAACGGGCTAAGTGTTGACCGGTTCGATCAACGGTTTGACCGGTCAACTCATTGACCAGGCCGATCAACCTATTGACTAGAACTTTTCTAATTTTTTTTTACCAATGATTTTTAACATTTTAAATGTCTTTGTTTCTAAACATATTTATAAATTCTTTTCTTCTAGGACTAATAAATAATAATTTGTAGTAAAGAAGATTAAATTGGACTAATAAGTAATGCTTTATAATATAAGTAGTAAATTGGACTAGATGATTTGTTCTAAGAAGTACTATAACATTTATGCACTTTCCTTTTGGACTAATAAGTATCAAATTAAATCATAAGTGATAACTTTAAAATAAAATGAGGAATATCTTGTACTAAGAAATATTAAATTAAAATAAAATTAAGAATTACTTGGTCTAATAACTCAAAATAGTAATATGAAATTACTTGCATTAATAAATATTGAAAAATGATGTGCTAATTAAAAATAACTTCAAATAATAAGTATTGAAATAATAACTAGATATTATGTAATAACATGATTTAATAACTCTGTCTAATTTGTTTCATTTATTTATGTATTCTATGATAAGGATTCAAAATGAGTACCAATTAATAATAACATCATATAATAGGCAATAACTTAGACTATTAAGTACTATTTTTGAATTATAAGTAATAAGTTAGACTATTAAGTACTAGTAATTTGGCCTAATTTCAATTATTTAAAAGTAGGCCAACCTCGTGGGCTAGCCCGAGGCCGCCCAGCCTGCCTGTTATGATCCCTGAGCCTAGCCCGATAAGCTGTGACCAGACAGATATTTCCCATCTTAGCAAGGCCCGGCTCGCCCCTTTTCCCAGCCCCCCTCGTTGATCTCATATGTGAGCTTGGTTCGACGGACTTTAGACCCGGCCCACCCCACTGCCATCTCTACTGTAAGCTTGCTATAATAAGTTATGCCATTTTTCAATTTTGTACATTTTTAACAATAAAAAAACATAGATGAAAATTAAATAGATGATGAATAATTCAAAATTAAGACACGTAAATACTCTCTGTTTAACACTCTTTGTATTTGAAGTGAAAATATGTAATTATCTAGGAAAAATTAAATTATAAACGAATAAGTATATCCAATCTAAAAAGTTTTTATGGACAAATAAGTCTAAAAAGTTATAAGATATTTGTACAACATATTAGTACTAAAATACTAAATAAATATTACTAATAGAATAACATTTATAATGAGTAATGAGTACCATAAAATACCAAAAAAAAAAAAAAAGTAAGTGAACAAATTTGTTCAAAACAATGGTATATTTTTTGAATCACAAAATTATGAATTAAATAGTACAATAGATAATAAAATAGTACTATGTAAGAAAAGAAATTTAATGTCAAAGTATCAACATAGTGGACAAACCAAAATAACTACAGTGTACTATCTTTTTATGAGAAGTATTTTGAGGTAATAAATTAAAGGCACTATTAGATTATTTTTATCATCATAAAATATTTTTTTGTAGTGAAAACATATAAAATAGCAATTTTTGGTGACAAAACAAAAATACAACAGTATAATAGAATATGAAAGAAAGTATTACGAAACATTTGAACAATATTTATGTCGTCTAGTAAAAGGTACCCATAGATGCACTGCTTTAAGTTGATTAAAAAAATCAATCCATAATTGAATATAACAATATGAAAAGTAAAAATGGAACAAAAATTACATTATAATCACTAATTGTGAAATTATCAGCTAGATAGTAGTAACAGATGGCAAAATAGTATTATGTAAATGAATGAAACCTACTATCAGAATATTATAATAGTACTATATAAAATAACAACAATGTACTATACCCTTATGAGAGGTCCATTCTAATATTTTCAAAAAATGTTAAAATAAATGAACTATAATGACAAAATATTCTTTGTAATAAAACATATATTACTTGTAATTTTTGCTGATAAAAAAAATAGTACAATAGTACTACAGAATTTAAAAGAAAGTATTATGAGATATCTAAACAGTAATCCCTCGTATAGTAAGAAGTATTATCTGAGTCTATTGTTCCAACTTCATTAAAAAAAAATCAATGCATAGTTGAATACAAACAATATGTAAAATAAAAAATGGATAGAAAGCTACATTATAGGTCACTAACTATGAAATTATTAACTAAATAATAACAGATAATAAAATAGTACTATGCAAAGCTAAAAAATTCTACTATTAAAATATCATCATTGTACTATCAAATATAACTACAATGTTCTATTCCCTTATCTAATTATTTTTTGAGAGGTCATTTAGTAATTTATGAGACATTAAATTATTATTATTAATAGATTGTCTATATCATCTCAAAACAATTTTTCATAGTGAAACATATATATTACCATCTAACTTTTTGTTATAAAAAATATTATGATAGTACTGTGGCATATGAATGAAAATATTATGATATATCTAAATAGTACTATTTCCTATTATAGAAGGTAGTATCAAGTCTATTGTATCATTTTGTCAACAAAAATTTATTATAAACACGAGTTTCACAAGTAAATTAACAAAATATTATTCAAATTTCACCACTTAATAAAAATAAAGGTCCTAATTTGGTAGTATTTGTCAAATTGTAAAAGAAAGCTTTGTGCGAGATAAAAATAGTATTATCCAAGATCACAAAAGATACAACTTCTCATAATTTTAATTAATAGTACTTCCAAAAGTCAAAAGAATTATTTCAAAAAGTGAAACTAGTACATTTAAATAGGCACCACCTCTTTATTTGTAAAATAATACGGATCTTATTCACCGTACATAATTGTCTATATTGTAGGTTTATAATGATAAATTAGAGGGAGATTTATAAACTGTCTCCAAATTATGGATAGTGTTAAAAACTAGCGGTTTTGGTCTACAAACTATTCAATTATGACAGAAATAGGAAAAATGATCGAAAAGTCCTAATACTTAACAGTTTTGGTTGTGCCATGCACATGATCGTTATATAAAGTTATTTTATCTACAAGATGTCAAGTATTTTGCTAGTAAATTTTTTGGATTATGTGTTTTATGTGTTTTTAATCTAATTTATTGATACTTAGTATTTTTATTTGCATTAGATTAAAATTAGAGTTATATTATTATTTTATGCCATTTTTAGCTTAATTTAGTACTTATATTTGTTGATGATATTTTGTTGGCATGTAGAACAGCTAAACCTAAGTAGATAAAATTCAAATATGAAGGACTAGAATGCAATTATGAGGAAATCTTGAAGAGTCCATAAAGGAGCACGGAACGCAATCACGGATTCAAAGAAGAAAAAAGCCTGACCATGGTCACAAAGTTAATTTTTACGAAGGAATACTGAATACAGACCATGGTCATGAATTTCAAGAAGCAAGTAGTGTGACCGCAGCCCACATGCCTGCATGGATGTTCAAGTGTAATGAAGCGAGATTTGAATATGACGTAATTTTAGTTGAATATCAAGTTACTTGTGTATAAAATAGTGCTACTAGCCTTAGAGAGTGCACATATTATTATTATGCTAGGTATTTTAATTTTAGCTTAGACTACAAGTTTAATTATCTTTTCAAGTTTGAAGCGTTCTTAGATTAAATTTTAGGGCTTTTATTTAGTTTTCTTTACAAACCAAAATCTTACACTTATACTGTGAATTACTTAGTTAGATAACTATAGATTGCATGAGTACTTACCTTTATTAATTTTTTGTCTTGATTTTGATTAGTATTTGTATTTTCCTATTGATTTTATCTATGTTTTCTATAATGAGTAGTAGTAAATCTCAGTGTGATTGGAGTAGGGAAATATGACTTCTTTTTATGCGAGGTTAATTTCAATTGGATAAATTTGAATTGGTGGATAATTGGGAAGTCGTTGATATTTTGAGAGATGTACGAGAAGAGGGCCCTTTTTCAAATCAATTTTGTGGGTTTTAGCACAAAATGTGGAAGTTGAGTATTATTTACTAGACTAATTATCTACTTGTCTAGGAAGGGTAGAAGTTAGACCAAAATGCCAGCATTTATTGTTGATTCTTCAAGTAACTTTATATTGTTTAGATTGACTAGAATTAATTATCGGGCCAAGGAATTGATTCTCATTTGAGAGTCAGTCCCTCATTGAACCCAATATGACAACCAATTGAAGTAATCGCCTTGTAAAAAGAACGTTTTCATGGCCCGAGCCTTCTTTAGTCATTACTGTTAGTTAATTTGATTACTTTAGTAATCATTTGCTGTGATTAATTTTGTTCTAGTTTATTACTTTCAACTTGTTGATTGGCCTCTAGATCTCAAAGGCCTTAGTACTTGTGTTTTTAAGAAAAACCCTGTGGGGATTATTCCTTCACCACTAAATATCAATCTTCCTCATATACTTGTGAGTGTGTGGATGATAAAAAATGTTTGTAGGATGTTTTTATTTTGAATTTGATACTATCTGTAGTGCATATCAAGTTTTTAGCCCCATTGTCAGAAATTGATCTTAAATGGTAATATTAGGTACCTAGGGATAGTTTCTAATTTAGATCCTTTTATTTTAATTTTTTAATTCTTGTTTTAGTAGTGGTAGTTGATTTCTTGTTGATACTTGAATATTGTATTCGGTGCCTTTACATTGGTACTTGACTTGTTCTTTGTTAGTTGTTTTGTAGTGTATGGTCGGTAAGAAAAATGACTTGCTACCTCTTGATTTGGAACTTGAAAAGACCTGAAGGAAAATCCAGAAGTGGAAGAGACTTCAACAAGAATAAGAGCAATTCATCATGGGAGACAACAATAACAATAGAGTATCAGGGTGGATGAAGAGATTTATAAGGATAATGATGGCAAGGAAGGTGATGGTAATAGTGGATTGAGGGCAATGACAATGGAGGGAATGAATTGAATGGAATGGTAGACTATTTATGAACTATGCTATGCCTACATTTGATGGTAGTAACTCTAGAATAGTGAAATTTCTATCAATACCAATAACTTTAAAATCAAGCCGGCACTTAATAACCTTAAAATTAAGGTTGTTATGGTGCTCATTTGGACTTAGGTTTTAGTGTTTTGAATCTTAATTATTGTGTTTTTGTGATATTTTTATGTTAACACTCTAGTTATCATCATTTACATGTTTTTCGTAGTTCTTATGTTAATTTATGATTAATTTAGTCATTTATGTTAGTTCCCCTTTTTCTATGCATGTAAAAAAGGTAGAATGATTGAGTTGGAGAGTCGAAGGATAAGTGAAGAAGCTAATAAAGTTTGGACAACAAGCTCATTCGCCACGACAAAAGGTTCTAGGGCAACAGATCGAGAAACAGCGGGCTTCTTCACCACAGTGAATGAGACAAAGTAGAAATGCTTCACGGTGAAGGTCTCTGTTAGAGTTCAATATGGAAATTTTGCTTTTTGCATATTCAGTTTTCCACTTGTTATAGAACTCTTTTCAGTAGCTAGCTAATTACGAAAGAGACTCCTAATTTTTTGGAATTGAATAGGAAATAAATAGTTATGCTTGGATAGAGAAAAAAAACATCATTCTAGTTTTTCACCACTCTACTCTCTTGTAGGATTTATATATTTTCTTCTATTGCTCTACTCTTTGAATTTTTTATTTTTAGAGACAAAGTTTAAGTTCAATTCAAGATTTCTTAGTTCAGAGTAATTATCAATAATTTTTTTCCAAGTGATTTCAATTCTTGCTAATGTAATTTATTTTTATGTAGATTGTAGTAACAAAACCTAGTATAATAGTTCATTTATTTTCTTATGTTCTCCTTTATTCTTATGAACTAAATCTACTAAGGTTTAGTACCTGGCGACGTAATGAAGTAATTTAAATAACCATTAATCGAATCAATTGCACTTTTAGGTAATAGTTATTACAAATTTGACAACTCTAGAGCATAGTTAACTCTAGTTTTGGTTAAATTGGATGAGATGACAAAGAAGTCAATAGCCCATCATAGATTAGTGGAATTATTAGATTAGATAAACTCGTGGTCATGACTGACATGAGTTTCTATTTAGTTCATTATAATCGCATATAGCAAATTACTCAATTTAATTATAATTAGGATTTAGAGGAATCTACCCCTAAAACATTAGATTGATAGGATTCAGCATTGTGAGGAATCGAGTTTAGTTTATAATTGAGAATTGAACTTCCATTGTGTGTGATTGAGCCGATTATCTGGTGTCTTGAATGAATTTTGGAAAATTGCTAACCTAGTACCCAATCCGTCTTTTATCATTAGAGAATATCTTTTTCCTAATTCAGTTCTTTTATTCCTTTCTTAAAATTCCTGTTTGATTACTCAGTTTAGTTTAAATAAAATTCAAAAATGCCTTTTCGATTATCTAGATAGAAATTGTCAACTACTTCTGGTACTTGTCTACATAGTCCCATGATAACTCTAGTAAATAGAGTTATTTTGCCTCTAAAAACCTTTAAATTATGAGTATGTTGGTCTTATATTAACTCTTTGTATGTATTTTTACTTGAATTTCATGTCTAGTAGTAGTGTTAGTTGTGTTAGAGTAATATTAGGCCTTTTGGCAGTATTTATACGTTAATTGATGATTAGATAGTGCTTATTAGTTTTTGGTGTATATTTGTAGGGATTATGTGCATTTGGGGCAGCAGCTTAAAGAAGAAAATGGAAGAACAAGTCCAAGACTGCCCAAACTCACCACCACATTGCCAGATTCCAAGACGTGTCAAGCTATTCAAGACTTCTGGAGTTCACTACTACGGTGTTAGATCCCAAGGCACAACATTCCACATCACGGTTACCAATTGGCAGAGAAATCAAGCTCGGTTAACACCATGGTTACGAAATTGATCCACATCCAATATTACAGTCAGGATAGTTTTTCTGACAAAGGGAATCTTGGCCAATTTTGGAAAGGTTGTGAAAATTCAAATAACCCTAAAGTGTACACCTAGAAACACATAGTAGATTAGTGCTAGGGTTTTTGCTTCTTCAATTTTCAGCATTTTTATCCTGAAAACTATTCTCTTTTGTCAATGCAAGTTTAGAATTTCTTTTACAATTGGTGTTAGCCTCTTAATTGGCTTTCATTTAGTATAAATATCTCTCATTTTCATGCTCATTTACATTTCTTGCACTATGACTAGCATATTTATATTTATGTTACTTGTAGTTCTTTCCTTAGTAGTAGCTATAACTTGACTTTTTGTTTCTTTATTTTGCATTCATTTAAGCATGGGTAGATAAACTACTAGAAGATTGGACTATGAAAATATGAACTTTACACATGTGTGGGTGATTTCAAGTGGATAGACATTTGAGTTGTAGTAAATAGTTTCAAATGGTTGGTGATAAATTCATAATTGTGCTATATTTTATGTGTCATTTACCGCGTTTTTATATATTGTAAGAAAGATTTGAGTTATTATTGAGCTTAATTCGGTTATCTTTAGTTTATACAGGGTTGTAGTGAAAGAGGGTTGAAAAAGATGAAGGAAAATTCCAAGGACAAATTGTGCAAGAGTATGGAGCTAATCTAGATGCTGCTTCGTATATCATGCACAACGTTCAGGTCTGAGTTCTGATTGATTTAATTCAAGATGTGTTGGAAAGCTAAGTATAGAGCTACAACTTTCGTGTTTTACACTTTTTTAAATTCTAGGAGCATCGATGTCAAAATCGAAGCCAAATGTGAAATGCAGGATTAGGGCAGCGCGCACATTCATAACCTTAAAGGTGAGCACATATGCTATTTCCAGAGAGCAAAGTTCTAGAATTTTATAGCTTGTATAAGCTGTGCACATGCGTGCGAACTCAGAAGGGTTACATAATTTTTTACTCATTTTCGGAAGATTTCTTCGTACGGTTGGACTCTTTTTCAGCCGATTTCACGGTCTTATCCTAAGATAGGGATTGTATCCATAATATTCACTATAAATAACCCTTGTAGGGTGCATAGAAGAGATGACATCCGTTTCTTTAGTTTTATCGCTATTTTTTCAGTAGTCATTATTGTGTTTTCTTCCATGGCACGTAGTGCCCAAAACTGTGAGACCTCTGTACTTGAATTTATTCATTTTTATATCAAGTATGGATTATTTTTCTACATTAATTTTATAATTGTTCTTTTTAATTTGCTATTGCTACAGAATAGTAATTTATTGGAATTAATCTATGGCTAGATTGTTTTTAACTGCTTATGTTTAATTAAATCTGTGAAGCAACTCAGTTAATGATTGCTCGATTAGCGTTATTGAACTTAGAGGAAATAATCAACAAATTAACATAGTTGCATGCGTTTATGTTTAATTAACAAGCGGGATGGACTAAACGGAGAATGGCATTGAAGATAATATTATGTGACTGCAAAATTCCTTTACGACTTAAGGGTAAATTCTATAGAACGACAATTAGGTCAGTGATGCTCTATGGGTCAGAGTATTGGGTAGTGAATCACACACATAAGCAAAAGATGAGAGTAGTAGAAATACGAATGTCAAGATGGATGTGTGGGTACACTAGGATGGACAAGATACGGAATGAGCATATTCGTGAGAAGATTGGAGTAGCATCTATTGATGAGAAGATGAGAGAAACACGCATAAGGTGGTTAGGTCATGTGTTAAGACGACCAGTAGAAGCACCTGTCAGGCGAATAGATTTTAGAGAGAGTAGTCAACATAAAAGGGGTAGAGGAAGACCGAAAAAGACTTGGTGGGTAACTTGTAAGGAAGATATAACCCATCTAGGAATTAAGAAGGATATGATCCATGATAGAGCACAATGGCGTAGCAGGGTTCATGCAGCTGACCCTACGTAGTGGGGTTAAGGCCTAGTTTTTTTGTTTTGTTTTGTTCTTCTTGTTGTTGATTTTAATGCTTCTATTAATTAATCTTTGGTACGTGTCTATATTAATTTAATGGTTAGGGTTAATTGGATCGCGTGTTGAAAATTAACCAACCTTAGGAAATAAATAAGAATCAACCTTGAATTGGAATTCTGGTTAATTCTCCAATTAGTGCTTGGTTTGAAAATTACAATATCTTTTGGTGTCAATTATCAATTGATAGTATTTCCATGATGGATGTGACCGAAACCAAGATCTATCTTTTATTGAACTTTCTTAATTTTAGTTCATGCTTTAGGCTTTAGTTCAAATTTATTCAAAAACCTCCTTTCTCCTTTTAAGCATAAGAATAAACCCCGTTCTCTATAGAAAGACTCGAACTAACAGCTGCTACATTAATAAGAGTGAAATTGATTAGTTTTGGGTGCCTACGATAGCATATCACCAAACATTTTGGCACTGTTTCCGGGGAATGGTTTGATTTATATTTGTGCAATTTAATTTCTATTTTTTATTTTCTTTTGTTTTGTTATTATTTCTTTAGCTAATTGTGTATGCCAGTAACACGATCTACTAGACAAGTTGAATTCCAATTTGATTTGGAAATCTAGAAAACGTTATGCAAATTAGGAAAGGAGTTAAGGGAAAGACAGCTAGGGGAATATCAACTCTTTAACTTTTTTTTTACTGACAATCAAGAACACCAAGGAGAAATGAGTATGGCGCAAAGAACTCTTAGAGAACTGGCAGCACCCACTTTAAATCAACAACCTCTGTACATTACATATCCTGAGTTAGATGCAAACGTTACCTTTGAATTAAAATCTGGACTAATCCATTTATTGCCTTCTTTAATCGATTACCAGGTGAAGATCCGAATAAGCATCTTAAGGACTTTCATGTAATTGGTACAAGTATGAGACCCATCGGGGTTTTTGAGGAGCACATTAAGCTGAAGGCATTCCCGTTCTCACTCAAGGAAGAGGCAAAAGACTGGCTGTTAGATTTACCATTGGACAGCATTACAACCTCATACATGGGAGCAAATGAATAGATTGTTCTTGGCAAAATATTTCCCAACCTCCCAAATTGCAAATATCGTAAAGTAATTTGTGAGATAAGGTAGTTCAATGACGAGTTCTTATACAAGTATTGGGAACGCTTTAAGAAACTATGTGCATGCTATCCTCAATATTAGATAAGTGACTCCTTATTAATTCAATGCTTTTATGAAGGTTTGTTGCCAAATGAGAGAAATATGACCGGTGCCGCTAGTGGAGGAGCGTTAGATAATTCGACTATTGACGTTGCCCGTGAGCTAATATCAAACATCGCGGCACGTTCTCAAAAGTTTGGGACGCGACGTGAACAACCTCTCATACGTATTAATGAGATAAATACTTAATCCTTAGAACAACAAATTTCCAGTCTAACTTCTTTTGTGCATCAATTAGAATCAGGAACTGTGTAAACTGTGCAATCCTAAGGACTTTGTTCAGATGAGGACATCCAACAGATATGTGTCCCACTTTACAGGATGTGAGTCTCAAGAGCAGGTAAACGTTGCTGGAGGATTCCCAGGGCAACCAAGAGCAAATCATGATCCCTATTTTAACACGTATAATCCTGGGTGGAAGGATCATCCTAATTAGAGATATGGGAATCCAGCACAGCAATAGCCTCAACAAAATTGACAGAATTTCCAACCATATAGGCCTCTATTTGCTCAAAAATATCAAGCTATTCCAGTTGGTCAATCTAAGTCTTTAGAGGAAATGCTAAATACTTTAACTGCTAATACTATGCAATTCTAACAGGACATCAAGGCAAGTATCCAACAATTGCAGACCCAAATGGGACAAATGGCGATGCAATTAGCCGATTGCAAGTGCAGAATACTGGAAAGTTTTCCTCTCAAACAATTGTCAATCCAAAGGAAAATGTTAGTGGAATTGTGTTGAGGACTGGCAAGAAGATTGAGGTGCAGTGCAAAATGGTTCTTGAACATGTTAAGGCCTAGAAGAAGGAGGCTGAAGCTGAAAAAAAGGTTGTGTTGTTCCAAGCAACAAGAAAGGTAGCAAAGATGAAGAAAAAGGTAAATCTACTATGTGGCCAGAATATAAACCCAAACCCTCATTTCCCGAAGCATTGAAGGAGTTTGCAAAAGAGGATCCCAATAGAGAGTTGTACAAGACTTTTCGTATCTGCGAGGTAAATATTTCTTTATTAGATGATATTAAACAAAGACCTCGATGTGCTAAATTTTTGAAGGAATTGTGTACACACAAAAGAAAGCAAGAAGAGAATAAAGTTAGAAAGATAGAGGTTGGGAGAAATATATCATCCATCATTCAAAAATCCCTACCAGAAAAGCATAAGGACCCAGGTATGTATTGAACCCCAGTTATGTTAATCATGTTGTGATGATGACCAAATCGCACTAATGGTTTGAACACAAGTGTGCAGAAAAATAGGTAGGTTCGGATGCAAATGATCGTCCGAACAACACAACCAGAAGACTCCACGGACGAAAATGACTGTCCGAAAGACAGATCTTCGGACGATGGTAATCGTCCGACACAAAGAATTTGAAGCAAGTCTCGGACAAAGAAGAGCGTCCGATCATATTTCCAGAAGACTTTGCTTCGTTCTTACGCAGGTTCGAACGCAACCTCGGACGTCCGTCTCGAATACCATCAGAGATGTGGATAAGAGACGTCGGACGCAGGGTTTAGCAGCGGCCGTCCGAACGGTCACGAACGGCTAGTTCGTTCGGACGCACACTTGCTGCATCGGCCGTCTGAAAGGTCCAACGGCTAGTTTTCCAGTAAACAGAAAATAGCCGTTAGAAAGTTGTTGGAAGCAGATTTTTGGCAACTATAAATAACCCTAGGCCTGAATTAATTATAGAGAGACTTCTACATTGATTACAAGTAATACTTGAGCTATTTGAGAGAAATAGTGGGTACAAGTGTTGTAATAGTGTAGGTAGTTTTGTGAAAAGAGCTTTGAAGTGTAAGAGTTCTTCAAGTGTAAGAGTGGAGAGCTAACAATTGTAACAAAGAGAGGTTGTGAAAGTCCTCTTAAACTCTTGGCTCAACTAAAGGAAATTAGTGTGGGCAAGAGTGATCCTCATTTGTGTACAAGAGGTTATTGTCTCATCTACTTTGAAGAGACTTTTAGTGGCTAAACTTCAAGTTGAGAACTTGGTAGTTGCCTTGTAAAAAGCTCTTTGTGGTTGTAAGCTCCAAGCTTGAGAAGCTTGGGAGTTTGGTTTCATACTCGTAATCTCAATCTTCTAATTTGTTCTTTAAGCTAAAATTGTTGAATATCTATTGTATTCATTTGTGCTTAAGTTTTTATTTGGTGCATAAAGTTTGCATATCTTATTAAGCACTTCAAAAGGTTTGTTTTTGAAATAACCTAATTCACCCCCTCTTAGGTTGCCCTTTGGGACCAACAGTATGTTCTCTGTTCCTTGTAAGATTGGCAATACACAATTCAAACAAACCATGCTAGATATTGGTGCATCTATTAATGTAATGCCATACTCTATTTATGATGCATTAAAGATTGGACCGCTTTACTTGAATAACATTAGTATGGTAATTTAGCTAGTTGATAGATCTTTAGATTATCCTAAGGAATAGTGAAAGATATCTTAGTTCAAGTGGGGAATTTGGTTTTTCCTGCTGATTTTTATGTGCTAGAAATGGAAAAGGTGATTCTATTACCCCTATTTTATTAGGAAGGCCGTTCTTAGCTACTTCTCACACTAACATAGATGTTCTTAATGGCACTCTTAGCATGGAATTTGGTGATACAAGTGTTAAATTTAGTATTTATGGTGATGTTGAATCTTTGAACCATACCAAACTTTTTTCTGTAATTGACGTGCTTAGGCCTCCAATACAGGAAATTCATGGACATAATAGCAATAAAGGGGTGGAAGTGAACCACAGAGAACATCTTGAGAAAAATAATAAGAACTTGTCGCTCAGTGCTAATTTGCAACAATCGGTGGTAGAACTGGGCACTTCTTCCAAGTCGCAGTGGACAAGGAATGGAGGTTCTAGCGCTTTAACACCTATTAATGAAAAGTTGATGCTATCTATCATGCAAGGAACAATTCTGGATTACAATCATCTTCTTGGTCACCTTAAATACTTATTTTTGAAAGATAAGGAAAAGGAGATCATCTCGAGTCAACTTAGCAAACTACAAGAACAGCAATTTGTTCGGATCCTGAAAGAGTACAAAAAGTTAAATCCATCATTTATGAGAAAGGTGAAAAGGAATATTCTTGGACTCCTCAATATGGGAGTTACTTAATTGAGAAGAAATAACATCAAGTTGAGCCAATGACAATAAACAAAGACGCTGCATGTGAGGCAACTCATATCTATTTACATTCTATTTCATTTATTTAGTTTTGAAGTTTCTATTTGGATATTTAATGTTTAGGATTTTAATAGTTTTATTGTGTTAGAAATCAACTTAATTAACAAGGTTTTGTGTTGTATGGGTAATTTAAGAATAAAAACTTTATGCTTAAAAGTGTGTTTATGCACATGCACACCGTACAAAATCTGCAGAAGCAAATTTTCCTACCCAGAGTCACTACGCATTTGCGCGAGGCTAGTCCCAGCACTCGAGTGCTCTACCAAGCACACACATGTGTGTAAAACTAGTCATGTATGTACACGTGACTCTTTATAAGGGTAAAACCTTATTTCACAATCATAACACATGGCGCCCCTATTCTATTCTAGCTCACCCCCATTCAATCCCTTTCAAAAATAATAAGAACTTGTCGCTCACTATTCCCCACCACTTTCCGACATCAATTCACTCCTATTTCATGAAAGACACATCAAAAACCTTTCTTAGTCTATGTGAATGCATAAGAATGTTCTAGAAATTTATATAGACCTTAGTTTAGACACGAATTTGTTGCATTATATCTTGTGCATTCTAGGGCTTATGAGTTGGGTGTTAGGATTTTTTATAGGTGTGGGGTGCTGGATTATTTGTTAGGTTGCCATGATTTTCACATTTATATTTTGTAGGTAGAGCAAGAATGGGCAAGAAAGCAGAAATGAGCTGTCCACGGGCAAAAGTGTCGGAGCATCTTCGTCATCCGGGTCTCAACAGCCTAGGGAGTTTGGGAGAGTGAGATTTCTAACTACAACAGCTCAAAAAAAGTATGAGAAGGATATATCGACAAGGGCTATGATTAAGGATCGGGGCATTCGAATACCTTTGGTAGGGGTACTTGAAATTGAACTGACAATTCGTAATCGCAAGTACAATCACTTCACCTCTACTTCTAAAGAAGCAGTTGTACCAGTGGTGCGTGAGTTTTAAGCAAATTTGGACTATTACAGTGACATATTTGAGGGAAACAATGGATATCTTTGCCAATGAGATTAACAGGGTTCTAAAGGTCAATGGAGTACGCAATGATGAGTGGCCAACTATCAACCACACCAATATAGAGCTGAATAAAATTACAAGCATTCTTTGTAATGGTGCCGTTGAATGGAGCTACAGGATTGATGGACACGTAGCACGGCATTTCAATGAAAATATGCTTAAACCAACTTGGTTCTAGCTGTGGTTTAAGCTCCTTTGTGTTCGCCTTCTTCTGGTCAGCCATCTTACTCACGTCACGCTGGAACGGACCAAGTTCCTGTACCATATTCTTATCGACAAATCCATCGATGTTAATCGACTTATCCGTCACCAAATATTTTATTCGGCCACCAACAAGTAGCCAAGCTTATCATTTCCCAATCTGATCACTGCTTTGTATCTTGAGAGTGGCGTGGTGATTGAACCAGTAGAAGAGAAATTGAAACCTGGGAAGTTGATTACGATGGAAGGTGTGAGAGCTCCGATTGAACGCACTCGCTCCCATCCATCTACATCACAAGTGGGTGACAGTACCAATTCTGAGGTTGAGCCCGAGCCACAACATACTTAAAGAGAAGATCTTACAACAAATCCTGGTAGAGCAGCAGCGAATGAGTTAATAGTTTGACATGTTTATCCAGCACCAGTATGCTTGAAAGTAGACCATGGAATCTTGCCAGTTGGCGAGGGAATAGGGAGAGGACCCATCGACATGGTCTAGCCTTTCCCTCAATTCCCATAGGATTTGGCATCTAATGCTCCTTGAGCATATGATGTTTGATGCCCTATGCTTAGGGCCGTTTTGATGATTTTCTTATCTTTAAGTTGATTTCTTGGATAATTTTTGTTGTTTTTACCGATTAGACATTTTATCTAGTTTTATTTTATCTAGTCTTTATTTTTGTGGTGTATTCCCTTAAGGGAATAAGTTTTTTTCCTGATTATTGTAGGATTAATTTCTACAATTTTCTTGATTTTCTTATTATCTCAAGGGAATTCTCTATTTTGTTTTGTTTAGTGTTACTTGAGCTTCAATTCATGTCAAAGGGATATTTATAGTGGATACTTCTCCAAACACGAATTAAATTCAGAGAAATTTTTTTCCCCATTTTATGCTTTTATTTTCATATTGAGGAAAGTTCATTTTTTAAGTGTGGGAATGGGGGGAGTTATTTAGATTTATACATCTGTTTGGTGTATGATAGAGTTTTATCAACTTTATTGTCAAGAGTTATTAAGACTTTTTTTTTTATTTGAGAGCTTGTCAAAATTTTTGGAATTTTGAAAATTTTTGCAGGCATGTTTCTCTATTTTCTGCATAATAACTCTTGACTTGAACTGTTCATGAGTGAGTAGTCAGTGTTAATATTTTCCATTCATGATTTTCAAGAATTTTAAGCACTAAGACATACATTAATTTTTGGTTGGGACACTTAGGAAAATTTATGTAGACTCAATTCTATTGCATCCCAGAAACATACCTTATTACATTTTCAAGGCAAATTTTTAGACTACCTGATTTGGTTTAAAGATGAGGGTAGAGCCTTCTTTGGTCATTTCTGCCTTTCTAGCCAACTCTTTTTAACATTTTTATCCCTAGTACCTTGTTTGAGCCTTAAATTGCCATGAATAGACAGAAACACCATTCACTTTCTTTCATTTGAACTTGGTTTACCTACCCTTATTGAGCCTAATAATTTCTTTAATTGTTCTATCCTAAATTTTTCCTTTAAGAGATAAAGACTTTATTATGCACGTTAATTGTTAAAGCAACATAAGGGCAGAAAATTGTGTGAAGTGGGTGGTGTACATTTATGGAGCAAAATGGGGTATTGAAAAAAAATTTGAGGAAAGAAACATAAATATACTAATAAGTTCTTGACATACACAGGTAGTGCCTATCACTGGTACCTGTGGTTGCAAGTAGTGCCCATCTCTGGTACCTGTATGTTTATATGTTGCAGGTAGTGCCTATCACTGGTACGCATGCTATGAATGGACATACAATAAAATAATAATAATAATAATGTGATTTATAAATGTCCAAAGGAATGTTGGCATGTTTGGCCAATTCGAAGAAAGGGGACTTATTTGCTTATTGTTTGTTTGGAATTTTTCATGGGTGTTTATTAATCAAGTGAGGGGAAATGGATGTACGACACTTCACATGTGATCTAGAAGGTTTATTTTAATGTCTGACCACCATTACTATAAAACTCTCATTTTTATTTGTTATATCCTTTTCCTTCTTTGGTTAACCAATACCCTAACCTATGTTACAAGCTAAAAGGCCTTACCTAATTTCAATGGAATCGGTTGTCTAGATTGGTGGAGATGCGCAAGAAGATTGAGCTATGGGGTGTTTAGGAGGGTTTAAATGATTTAATCTAAGTGTTTTCAAATCTGAATTTTTGGCTGGCTATACACATATACACACGAATCTCATGTTCTGGTTTGTATTAGCATTTGAGCTTCTGGGTTCTCGGCCTACTCTGATTGGTGGATTGACTTTTGAGTGTTTATGTGGATAATTTTTGAAATATGTTGGGTGAAATTTTGATATGCTTAATTGTTTAATTTTATATTTGCTCAAGGACGATCAAAGGTTAAGTATGGGGTAGATTGATAAGTTCATAATTGTTCTACATTTTATGTGTAGAATTTACAGCATTTTTATGTGTTGTAAGCAAGATTTGAGTTAATATAGAGCTTGATTTGGTTATTCATAGTTTTTGCAAGGTTAAAGTGAAAGAGGACTAACAAAAAGATAAAAGTGATGGAAAGAAATTCCAAGGGCAAAATATGCACGAGTATGGAGCTAATTTGGATGCTAATTTGTATTTTAAACACAACTTTCTGGTTCGAGTTTCGATTGATTGATTCAAGATGCGTTGGAAAGCCAAGAGAAAGAGCTAAAACTTTCATACTTTAACTTTTCCAAATTCCAAGAGCATCAAGGTCAAAATTGAGACCAAAAGTGAAGCATAGTATTAGGGTGAGCTGTATCGAAATAGCAGAATTTCAGAGCAGCTCGTGCACACGACACAATAGGGTTACTAATTTTTTTAATTTTTGGCAGATTTCTTTGTCCGATTGGACTCTTTTTCAACCGATTTCACGTTCTTATTTATAGACAAGGATTGTAACCCTAGTATTCACTATAAATACCCCTTATAAAGCACGACATAAGAGAGACAAGTCTTATTCTTAGTTTTGTCGTTAGTTTTCAGCAGTTATTGTTGTGTGTTCTTCCATGGCACTCATAGTAGTGCCTAAAACCTTTTTCTTGGTTAAGAGAAATGAAGCCATGGTTGGTTCTATTAAATTGTGAGACCTCTGTACTTGAATTTATTCATTTTTATATCAACTATTTATTATTTTTCTGCATTAGTTTTATGATTGTTGTTTTTAATTTGCTATTGCTGCAGAATAGTGAGTTATGAGAATTAATCTACATCTAAATTGTTTTTAATTGCTTGTGTTTAATTCAATCTATGAAGCAACTGAGTTTAATGATTGCTCGATTAGTGTTGTTGAATTTAGAGAAAATAATCAACTAATTGACATAGCCGCGTGTGTTTATGTTTAATTAGCCTAATTATTTTTCTTGATTTAATGCTTCTATTAATTAATCTTTGGTACGTGTCTGGATTAATTTAATAGTTAGGGTTAATTGGATCGTGTGTTGAAAATTAACCAACCTTAGGAAAGAAATAAGAATCAAACTTTGAATTCAATAAGAGATTAGATTGTCCAAAAAGATAATTGGTCTCAAATTTATTGCATTATCTTTTGGTGTCGATGATCAATTGATAGAATTTCTATGGTGGATGTGATCGAAAGAAAGATTCTTCTTTAATTGAACTCTCTTTGATTTAAAATTCTTGCCTTAGTTTTTCAGTTAAAATTATCCAAAACCCCCCTTTTTCCTTTAATCACAAGAATATGTTCTCTGTGGAATGACTCGGACTCTAGATGCTACATTATTAAGAGTGAATTTGATTAGTTTTTGGGAAGCCAATGACAGATACACCATTTTTCAACCACCTACCCACCCTTCGTAAGAGTACCAATAACGGCATCATAATCAACTTGTCCAGCCAAATTTTAGTCAATCTAACTGTTTAGAATACTAGGGGTACCAAGAAAAGTATTCAATCTAGCAGGCGCAATTCTCACATGTTGGTTTCTAATTCGAACTACATCGTCATTCAACTTCACAGTATTGCAAGAAATTCGCGAACAATCTCATGGTTACTCGATGATCTAGGAAATGGTAGATTGCAAAAATCAGTCGAACCTCTATCATTAATCACCCCAAGAAATTATGTACAACGATGTTCAGAAATAGGGATTGGTGCAAGAGTCAACTTAAAATAACATTCATGACGTGGCTTCTCAAAATTATGCAACCATAGATAAGCTTTTTGAGCCTCTTCACTAACAAATTTCTCTTCATCCCAAGGTGAAAGTTCATTATTTTTTCTTTTACCTTTTGATACCATGAATTCCAAGATAAAGTTCAAACAGATGAACAAAGAAACAATCTTTTCACACAAATCACCCAATGTATGTAAATGTGCAAAAAAATTTCAACTTGGATATCACCCAAAAAAAGGCAAAAGTGAATGTCTTGAATGAAGAATAAGGTATTAGAAAGATCTCACCTGAGGGTCTTGGAAAAAAATTTTGGAAGCCACTTGTATTCATTCACTACTGGCACTTACTGCCCTCGATTTCTTCAATATTCTCCCAATACATGTAGAGGATGAATATAAAATATAGAATATAGTAATAGAGAAGTCGGTTAAATGGACTAATCATATAAGAAGTTTGAAGGATTAGGAATTGGGGTTATGTAATAGGAGAGGAAATAAGGAATGAATAAGGAAAAGAGAGAATTTATAGAAAATAGTAGGTTAATAAAAGAAAAGAAGGTAGAAAAAATTTAATTTAGTTTACTCCTAGGGTTCAAAACCATGGTCCATACTAGATTGAATTTGTTTAGCCCACTGAAAAAATGCTATAGGCATACTATCCCACATCGTAGCACTGTAGCATTATATTTGCCTTGGAATAGAAAGCCACGATGTCCGGTCCTTGGATTCTCTCCCTTGCCGAATATGAGTGCCACAATGATAAGCTCATAAATGTCTTTAATTTTACATGTAATTTACGTCATTTTTTATGTGTTGTAAGTAATGTTTGGGTTAATTATGGGTTTAATTGATTTATTATTAGCTTTAGTAGATTTGAAGTATAAAAGGATTTAAAAAGATGGAATAAAACAAAGATTAAATTCAAAAGGGCAGAGTGTGCACAAGCATTGATCAAATTTGGATACTATTTTGTATTTTGAGTATAACTTTCTTGTACGAGCTCTAATTGGTTGATTGATTCAATATCCGTTGGAAAGCTAAGAGGAAGAGCTACAACTTTCATGTTTTGCAATTTTCCAAATTCTGTCAACATCAAGGTCAGAATTAGAGTTGAATTTAAAGCAGGCATTTTGGATTCAATGCATGTGCACTGGGAAATCTAACGCATGTGCGTTGCTTCCAGAAAGGAAATTTTCAGCAACTTGTCCCAATGCATGTGCGATGGGTTCTCAATGCATGTTCACTCAAGTCTACCAGGGTTACAAAAATTTATTATTTTAATAGCTTTCTTTATCCAGTTGGGCTCTTTTTCGAGGGGTTTTACACGTTTCTTGTGGGATAAGAAAGCTTAACCACAGAATCACTTATAAATATCCCTTTTATAGTTGATTTGAAGACATAAGTAGTTTTATCGTTGTTTAGTCATAGTTCTTAGCAGCACTATTTTGTGAGTTCTTCTATGGCCATTTGTGCCTAAAACCACAATTCTTAGTCAAGGGAATTGAAGCCATGGACTCTATAAAGTTGTGAGACTTATTATTCTTCAATATTTCAAGTATTGGTTATTTTTCTACAATTATTTATATGATTGTTTCTTTTTAATTGCTGTGTGTGCAGCGTAGTAAATTAATTAACTTAATCGATCGCTAGAATAATATTGGTTGCATTTGTTCGGTTTAATCTGTTAAGCAATTAGATTTAATAATAATTGAATTAGGGTTATTACATCTAGGGAAAATAACCAACTAATTGACTTAACCGAGTGTGATTATGTTGTTGTAGTCTAATTGATCTTTCTAGTTCTCAATGCTTCTATTTAATTAATTTTTGGCGCATGTCTAGAATTAATTAGTAGTTAGGATTAATTGGATCGCGTGTTAAAGATTACCAAATTTAAAGAAAGATATAAGACTAAACTTTGAACTGAAATTCGGTGCTATTTCTTAAATTAGTACTTGATATAGAATTGTTTTATTTTTGTGTCAATTATCTACTGTCAAATTTCCATGGTGGATGTGACTGAGACCAGGAATATTTCTCCTATTGATTTCCTTATATTCAATTCAATTCAACTGTGTTGTTTTAATTAAATTGTGTTTATTTAATTTTCTTCTTGAACCCCCCATTTTATTGTTACAATCGAAACATAATTAATTTTGCTCTCTGTGGTAATGATCCTGTACTTTTTCTACTATATTCATCTTTAGAGGTATAAGTATAATTTTGGATGCAAGCGACAATACGGCCAAAATTTTGGCACCGGGGAGTGTTTGCTTTAATTGTGTTTTGGTTTATTTTTGTTATACCGTTTTATTTTGTTTTTAACTTTGCATGCCTAGAACTCGTTCTACTGACAGAAGTGCTTTATAGTTTGTCCCAGAAATTGAAAGAACTTTGCAAGGGTTTACGAGACAAGCATGTCAAAGATTACAAGAAGAATAAGTAAACATGGCCGAAAATCAAACTCTTAAGGAGTTGGTGGCCCCAAATTTAAATCAACAACCTCTTTGCATTACTTACCCTGCTTTGGAAGCTGATATCACTTTTGAGTTAAAATCTAGACTAATCCGTGTTTTGCATTCTTTTCATGGATTGCCAAATGAAGACCCTAAAAAGTAATTGAAGGAATTTCATGTGGTTTGCACGAGCATGAAACCTAATGGAGTCTCTGAAGAGCATATAAAATTGAAAGCCTTCCCTTTCTCATTCAAGGACGAAGCGAAGGATTGGCTATTTGATCTATCCCCAACCAGTATTACTAAGTATTTCCCAGCCTCAAGAATAGCTAATATAGAAGGAGATATGCAAAATAAGACAGTACAATGAGAAAGCCTCATATGATTATTGGGAAAGATTCAAGAAGCTCTGTGCCAGTTGTCCCCATCATTGGATAAATGATTCTTTATTGATTCAATACTTTTATGAGGGACTTTTGGTTCATGAAAGATGAACATGATTGACGTGGCAAGTGGAGGAGCATTAGAGAATTTGGCCATTGAAACTACCCGTAACTTGTTATCAAATATGGTGGCCCACTCTCAAAAGTTTGGAACAAGGCATGATCTTACTCCTAACCATTTCAATGAGGTAAGTGTTTCTTCTCTTGAATAGCAAATGGCTAGTTTAACCTCTATTGTTTGTCAATTAGCTTCAGAAACTACATAATTAGTGTAAGCTTGTGGGATTTGTTCGAACATGGGACATCCAACGAACATGTGTCCTAATTTGCAAGAAGATTCCCATGAACAAGTTAATGCAATAGGAGGATTTTCAGAGTAATCTCGAAGAAATTATGATCCATACTCGAATACGTATAACCCTGGTTGGAGAGATCACCCGAATTTGAGCTATAGGAATCCACAAGTTCTATAACCTATGGAGAAAAATAGAAATAATTTGCAGCCATATCAACCATCAATTCTTCCAAGACAACAATGGAACTCTACTCTTCTGGTAATTAGGTATGTCTTTAGAAGATATAGTGAGTTCTCTAACCACTAACACTTTGCAATTTTAGCAGGAAACGAATTGACAATCAAGTTATTCAAATGGCAACAGTGAATAGCCGTTTGGAAGCCCAAAATTCAGGAAAGTTACCATCTCAAACAACTGTGAATCCTAAAGAGAATGCCAGTGCAATTGTGTTGAGATGTGGTAAAGTGGTTGAGATGCCCATTAAATAAGTTTTTGAACCCGCTAAAGCTGAGGAAAAGGAAGCTGAAGTTTAAGAAGATTTGGTTCAGAACGACGAGGAGGTAAGTGAAGGTAAGTCAATTACATGGCCTGTATAAACCTGAACCCTCATTCCCTTAAGCATTGAAAGAATCTGCAAAAAATGATCCTAATAGAGAATTATATGAGACTTTTCACATGTGTGAGCTAAATATTCCATTATTAGATGATATTAAACAAATACCTCATTATGCTAAGTTTTTGAAAGAGTTTTGTACTCATAAGTAAGGAAGCAAAAAGAAAAGAAAAGTGAGAAGATTTGATTAGGACAAAATGCTTTAGCAATAC
Organism: Cinchona pubescens; assembly: GCA_025175665.1. Taxonomy (NCBI): domain Eukaryota; kingdom Viridiplantae; phylum Streptophyta; class Magnoliopsida; order Gentianales; family Rubiaceae; genus Cinchona; species Cinchona pubescens. The sequence goes on from JANKKI010000171.1 coordinate 406,128, forward strand.
ATCAATAAAATCTTCCCACAAAATGCAAAGATTCAGGTATGTGTACAATTTGTTGTACGATCAACAATACCAGGATTAAAGAGGCCATGTTAGATTTAGAAGCATCTATAAATGTTATGCCCTATTTCATTTTTGTTTCTTTATAGCTTGCTCCTTTATTGAAACCAATACAGTTATCCAATTAGCCGATTGGACTTTGGCCTATCCAAAGGGTATAGTTGAGAATGTTTTGGTCTAAGTCAATGAACTAATATTTCTTGCATATTTTTATGTTCTTGAAATGGAAAATGATAATAAATAAGCCCCTATTTTGTTAGGAAGGCCATTCTTAGAAATATCTAAAACTAAAATAGATGTGGATACGAAAATGCTCACAATGGAATTTGATGGAAATATCTTTGAGCATAATATTTTTGTGGCCATGAGGTACCCTACTGATGATGAATCCTGTCTATTTTATTGACATCATTGATTCTTTAGCACAAGAAGCTTTTGAAGAAGAATGTGAAGCCGAAATTGGTGAGCAAGTAAAGTTGGCAAATTGAGGAGTCACTGCAACTTGGTAAGGTATCTTATGCTAGATTGCCAATTTCTGATAAGAAATCTTTACCTTTTGTTGTGCAGGTGACCGTGCCAAAATTGAAACCTCTCTCTAGTCGTCTTAAATATTTGTTTTTAGGGAATGGAGAAACGTTGCCAATCATTATCTCTAGCCAACTAACTGAAGATCAAGAATTAAAGCTAGCAAAATTCTTAAAGGCGCGTAAGACTGTAATTGGGTGGACCATTATTGACATAAAGGGAATTAGCCCATCCACATGTATGCATCGTATCTTGCTTGAAGAAGGAGCTAAACCTGCTAGACAACCACAAAAGAGGTTGACTCTGATGCTCATGGAAGTAGTCAAGCAAGAAATTCTCAAACTTAGTAGGGATAATATACCTATTTCTGATAGTGAATGGGTTAGTCCAGTCCAAGTGGTCCCTAAAAAGTCTGGAATTACTGTAGTCAAGAATCAAGATGATGAAATGGTGGCCACCTGTATTCAAAATGGGTGGAGAGTTTGTATAGACTATAGGAGACTAAATTCTTTAACTCAAAAAGATCACTTTCCTTTACCTTTTATTGATCAAATGTTTGAAAGTTTAGCTAGTCGCGCTTATTATTGTTTCTTTGATGGTTATTTAGCTTATTTATAGATTGCTATCACTCTATAGGATCAAGAGAAAATGACATTTACATGCCGATTTGGAACCTTTGCTTATTATCACATCCCATTTGGTTTGTGCAACACATCAACTACAGTTCAAAGGCGTATGGTTAGCATTTTCTTAGACTTTGTTGAGCTGGTTAGCATTTTCTTAGATTTTGTTGAGCACATTATTGAAGTGTTTATGTATGATTTCAGTGTATGTGGAGATTCTTTTTATCATTGTTTGTGTAACCAACAATTACATTATTGCTGCAAAGATACATAGAAACCAACCTTGTGTTAAATTCAAAAAAATGTCACCTTATGATTCAACAAGGTATAGTTTTAGGTCATGTGGTATCTTCTAAGCGCATTTAGGTAGATAAAGCTAAAATTGATATCATTCAATTGCTACCTTACCCTACCAATGTTCGGAAAGTTCGTTCTTTTCTTTGCCATGCAGATCTTTGCTGAAGATTCATAAAGGACTTCTTCAAGATATCATAACCTCTATGCAAACTATTGCAAAAGGAAGTGAATTTGAGTTTGATGATGACTGCAAAATAACATTTGACAAATTGAAGAATCTCTTTATTTCAACTACAATCATTCAATCCCCAAATTGGAGTTTACCTTTTGAGATTATAAGCGACATGAGTGATTATGTAGTGGGCACTGTCTTGGGTCAAATAATTGGACAAGCATCTCATGTGATATATTGTGCTTCCAAGACTTTGAATGATGCCCAGAGAAATTATTCTCACTACTAAAAAGAACTTTTAGCTGTTATGTTTCCTTTAAACAAGTTTCGTTCTATCTACTTGGTACTAGGGTAATTGTTTATTCTAATCATGCAGCCTTGTGATACCTTATGATGAAGGAATCCAAACCAACACTCATAAGGTGGATACTGCTCTTAAGTGAATTTGTCTTGGAGATTAAGGATAAAAGTGGAAGGAAAATAGAGTAGCAGACCACTTGAGTCGATTTCCACATATAGAAGATGAGTTGGATGTCCAAGAGACTTTTCCTGATAAACAGTTGTTTTCAGCAAAAGCGATATTACCATGGTTTGTAAATATTGTGAATTATTTAGTTACTTAATAATTGCCTACTGGTTTGTCTAGGGAAAAAAAATAAAAGATCAAAAGTGATGCTAAATACTACGTATGGGATGATTTGTACTTATGGACGCATTGTGCCGACCAAGTGATAAGAAGGTGTGTGAATAATAGTGAGATCAACTCTATTTTATGCTTGTGGAGGTCATTTTGGAGCCAAGAGCATAGCAAAAAAGGTGTTAGGATGTGATTTTTATTGGCATACCATATTTCAAGATTCTTATCTATTTTGCCAAACATATGATAATTGTTAAAGAGTAGGTAGCATTTCCTAAAGGAACAAAATACCTCAAAACCTGATACAATTCTATGAACTATTTGATGTCTGGGCATTGATTTTCTGGGACCTTTTCCTGTTTATTATAGATATTCTTATCTTTTATTAGTTGTGAATTATGTCTCGAAATGGGTGGAAACAAAAGCCACTCGTACTGATGATTCTAAGGTTGTTGCAGATTTTCTCAAAACTAACATATTTTCTAGATTTGGACTTCCAAGGGCTTTGATAAGTGATTGAGGCACTCACTTTTGTATCGAACTATTGAGGCTTTGCTCAAGAAATACCATGTAACCCATAGGATATCAACTGCACATCACCCACAGATAATGGGCAAGCTGAGATGTCTAATTGGAAAATCAAATCCATTATATTTACAAAAGACGGTGAACCCTAGTCATAAGGATTGGAATCTGTGATTAGATGATGCACTGTGGGCTTACCATACTGCCTATAAAACACCTATTGGTATATAACCTAATTGGCTAGTATTTGGGAAATTTTGTCACTTACCAGTTGAATTGGAACATAAGGTTTATTGGACTATTAAGAGTTTCAATATGAAATTGGATGAGAGTGGAGAACATAAGTGATTACGACTGCAAGAATTGGAAGATATTCGAAATGAGGCATACGAGAATGCTCATATTTATAAACCGAAGAGGAAAGCTTTTCATTATGGTATCATTTCAAGGAAGGAATTTAGTGTCAGTCAAAAAGTCCTTCTTTATCATAACACGTCTTCGAATATTTCCACGTAAGTTGCGTTCTTGTTGGATTGGCCCATGTGTTGTTACTAATGTTTTTCCTTATGGTGCAGTTGAAATTCAAAGTTTGACAACATCCAAGGTATTCAAGGTTAACCATAGGCTTAAACTACCTTATTATGAAGGATTCCAAACAGAGACCGTGGTGGAGATAGATTTGGAAGACCCAATTTACATATAAGAAAAGAAGCATGAACTCGAGCCAACGACGATAAAGAAAGGTCTACATGCGAGGCAACCCATGATTTTTAATTATTGTTTTTGGATATTCGTTTTGATTTTATCGTGAGTTTTCTAGTCATTAGTGTTGAACATAATCCTAAAGTACAAGTTTTCACAAATTACTAGACATTTTTAGGATAAATTGCATTATTGGAGTCATGTATGAACGAAAAAAACCATAATCACACAATCTGGTTTGAGCGCACTTGCACTGGAATTCTTAGCGCACGTGCGCTGAATCCAGAAAGCACAAAAATGATTAAGTTTCCAGCGCACCTACGCTGGGAACTTCAACGCACGCGTGGTCGACAATTTAAAAGGGTTAACCCTTTGTTTATCACTCCTCACCCCTACACTTCTTCTTCTTTTCCTCTCTTTCATTTGCCAACAAGGGGTAGTTCCCAATCTTTCTTCCAACACTTCTTCCACCATTTAATCACTTAAATCCATATAAAATTCATCCTCTCTTGAGTTGATTAACATCATAAAGTTGTATGGTTATTTTTATGGAGAAATTGGTAATTCAAAATCATGCATACCAAGTGTTTGATAAAATGCCACAATGAAGAAAAATCTTAAAACACAAGGCATTTGTCCAAAAATTTACATCCCACGACTTCCTTTGTGTTTTGTAATGTTTTTATTGCTTCCATAAGTGTTAGGATTGTCCTAAACACATGCGTACCACTAAGCTTGGCACCAACATAATTGATTTCTTCTGTGGGTTAATATGATTGTTTGTTAGTAGTTTTGGGATATAGAATTGTGCAAGTGTGGGATGGTTGCCATGTTCTTTTGATTCCATTCTCCTTGTCTCACACATGACATTTTGTAGGAATGGCATGAGAGGATAGAGAATCAACACGTCGCTTGATTAGGGGAACTTTGTCATCCGTATTGCAGCAGGACCCTACAGAGGAGAATGTACAGCCACAATTTCTAACTACTGCGGCTCAGAAAAGGTTCAAGCCAGATGTCTTGAAGAGGTCAAAAATCAAGGAGAAGGGTATTCTAATAGCAACTGGTGGAGTCTCGGGGATTGCAAACATCATTAGGGCGCAAGGTTGGAAACATTTTACATCTACCCCTAGCTATGCAGTACTACCTGTGTTGCATGAATTTTACGCAAATCTGGCTACATATCACGAGACGAAAGTATATGTTATGGCAAAAACTACTGATATTATCGATAATTTAATCAATAATATCATACCACCAGTTCGCAATGACGAGTGGCCGGCCTTTTTGTGATGAGAATATAGAGATTAAGGATATCACAGATCTTCTTTGCACTGGTGAAGTGCAATGGACGTACAATACAACGAGTGTCCTTAGGCACTTTAATGCTAACATGCTTCAAACTGTTTGGTTGGTTTGGTTAAATTTTTGTGTGTTCATCTCATTCAACCATGCAGTCATCTTACTTGCATTATAGTGGAACGCGCTAAGCTACTCAATGCCATTGCTTCTAGCAAATTCATAGATGTGGGTCACCTCATCAGTCCGCACATTCGATACACAGTGTTAGCCAAGTAACCTGGCTTGTGGTTCCCTCATTTTGTTCACGGCCTTATGTGTTGCAGAGGGTGTAGATATTGATCCCGCTGAGGAGAAATTGAAGGCAAGTAAGCTGATTGTATTGGATGGGGTGAGGGCTCTGGCTATACCGGCTCATACTCGAGCTCCCATTTCCCAACTATCTACTAGTAAGCCGGTTCTGAGGCGTAGTCAGAAGGAGCTTTTCGAGGAGATTTTACTAGAGCAGTAGCGTATGCGACATCATTTTGACACATATATTCAGTTTAAGCATGCTTGGCTGCAGAGTATGGAGGTTTGCCAGTAGGCACGTGAGCAGGAAGAGGACTCATTTGCATTCCCACCTTTCCCTCCATTTTTGCAGGAGTTGGCAGCTGAAGTTCACAGAATTTCTAATGATGATGATGAATCATGATTCCACAACTCTTATGTCTATGAGGGACTTTAGGATGTTTTTATGTTTTTTTTTTGCCCTTTATTTTTAGATGATGTCCTACTTTTTAATTGTATTATATTAAGTTGTTTGTTCTATATTTGTTGTTTATGTTCGTTTTTGTTTTGTCTAATCTTCAAGTGATTAAGTTTTTTTTTTTTTTTTGAATTTCTTGAAATTTTGTTCCTCGATTTTCTTATTTTTCTTAGTTCCTTGGGGAGCTTCCCGTGTTGATTTTGTTCCAGTGTCGGTGATGCACCCTCAACTCACATCATGGATATTTATTTGGCGATATACTTCACCAAATGTTCTTCATTACCAGAGAAGCTTTTCTTTTCCTTTTTATGTTTTTATTTTCTATAGCATTGAGGACAATGCTCATGGTCAAGTGTGGGGTGGGGAGTTATTTGCATTTTTAGTTGTTTGGTGGACCAATTGTATAGTTTCCTCAATTTTGCTGCAGTACATAATAGACATCGGTTTTCTTTATATTTGAGTGCTTTTCATGATTTTTATAAAATTTTTGTTCAAATTAATTATTATCTTTGAAAATTCACTTGAAAATTTTGCAATGTTTAGCATGTCTCTTTACACATCTGTATGATAATTCTTGAAATGAGCCATTCATGAGTTGTAGTTGGTGTTAATATTCCCTTGCATGATTTCTATGAATTCTTGAGCACTATAGCCATAAATTATTTTTGATACTTAGAGATAATTATGTAGACTCACCTATATTGCTTCCCAAAAACTTGCTTTATTATATTTTTGAGGAGAAATTTTATAGACAACTTGATTTGGTTTAAAGATGAGGATAGAACCTTCTTTGGTTGTTTGAGCCTTTCAAGCCAACTCTTACTTTGAAATTTTTATCCCAATGCCCTGTTTGAGCCTTAATTTGTAATGAATGGAGAGAAATACCATTCATTTTCTTTCATTAAAACTTCTTTTACCTACCTTTATGAGCTTAATAATTTCTTTAAGAGCATTATTGCACACAATTATTTGTTAAGGGAAAATAAGGGTGAAAGGCAGTTGAATGAGGGTGATAAATTGTTTGAATGAGTGGTTTACCTTTTATGGGGCAAGAAGGGGGTATAAGAGAAAAATAAGAAGAAGAAAAAGAAAAGTGTTTTGAAATTTTTTTTGAAAATTGCAAGTAGTACCTATAATTGGTACCTGTGTTAGGATTGGACATGAAAAAAAATGAGAAGAAATATGAAAAAATGTCCTAAAAATACTGGCATGTTGGGCGAAACTAAAGAAGGATGACTTTTTTTGTTTGTCATATGAAATTCTTAATGGGTGTTTGTTGATTAAGTGTGGGGTTATTTCTCTATAAGGATTGGTTGTTTAATATTTAAAGAGAAGTTTTATTTTAATGGTGCGCAACATTATCTTAAAGTTCTTTCTTTTATTTTGTGATATCCTTATCCCTTCTATGATTAGCCAATACCCCAGCATAACATTACAAGCCAAAAAGTCGTCTATCTAATTTAAATTGAGTCGGTTGTCTACGTTAGTGGAGAGGTGTAAGAAGAGTAAGCTATGGGATGTTCTAAAAAATTTTGAAGTTTGCATGATTTGATCTGAGTGTCTTCAAATTTGTTTTCTTGAATGGCTATGCACACATACGCAAGGTTTCATGCTTTAGGCTTTATTAGCATTTGAACTCTTGAGTTCTTAGACTATTCTTGATGGTGGCTGGGTTCTTGATTGTTTATGTGGGCAATTTTTAAGATATGTGGGGTGAATTTTTGATGAGTTTATTTGTTTTAATTCTATTTTTGTTCGAGGATGATTAAAAGTTAAGTGTGGGGTGATTTGATAAGCTCATAAATGTCTTAAGTTTTATGTGTAATTTACCTCATTTTATGTGTTGTAAGTAATATTTGAGTTAATTATGTGTTTAATTGATTTATTCTTAGCTTTTTTAGGTTTTACGTACGAAAGGAGTTAAAAGGACGGAATAAAGAAAAGAAAATTCAATTCAAGGGTGGAGTGTGCACAACCATTGACCAAATTTGGATATTGTTTTGTATTTTGAGCATAACTTTGTTGCCCGAAGTCTAATTGGGTTGATTCAAGATGCATTGAAAAGCTAAGAGAAATAGCTACAACTCTAATGTTTTGTATTTTTTCAAATTCTGTCACCATCAAGGTCAAAATCAGAGTTGAAGTTGAAGCAGCCATTCTGGATTCAGCGCACATGCGTTGGGAAATCCAACACATGTGCATAGCTTCCAGAGAGGAAATTTTCAACAGTTTGTCCTAGCGCATGTGTGCTGGGCTCTCAGCACAGGTGTACTCAAGTCTGCCAGGGTTATGAAATTTATTATTTTTGACAGCTTTCTTCATTTGGCTAGGCTCTTTTTAGAGGGGATTTACACGTTTCTTGTGGGATAAAAAAGCTTAATCCTAGAATCCCTTATAAATACCCCCTTTATAGTTGATTTGAAGACCTACTTAGTTTTATCCTTGTTTAGTCATAGTTTTACTTTACCAGCATTATTTTGTGAGTTCTTCCATTACCGTTTGTACATAAAACCTCAATTCTTGGTCAAGGGAATTGAAGCCAAGGATTCTTTAAAGTTGTGAGACATATTGTTCTTCAATAATTCAATTCTTATTTCAAGTAATGATTATTTTTCTACAATTTATTTTTATGATTGTTTCTTTTTAATTGGTATGTCTACAGCGTAGTAAATTAACTAAATCAATCGATAGCTAGATTAATATTGGCTGCCTTTGTTTGGTTTAATATGTAAAGTAACTAGGTTTAATAATAATTAGATTAGGGTTATTGAATCTAGGGGATATAACCAACTAATTAATATAATTGCATGTGCTTATATTGAATTAATCTAATTGATCTTTCTAGTTCTCAAATCTTCGATTTAATTAATTTTTGGCGCTTGTCCGAAATTAATTGGTAGTTAGGGATAATTGGATCATGTGTTGAAAATTAACTAAACATAAGGAAATATATAAGAATAAGCTTCTCAATTGGAATTCAAGCAATTTCTTCAATTAGTCCTTGATATAGAATTATTATATTTTTGTGTCAATGATCAACTGTCAAATTTTCATAATGGATGTGAAGAAGTCCAGGAATATTTCTCCTATTGATTTCCTTAAATTCAATTCAATTCAATTGCGTTGTTTTCAATTAAATTGCGTTTAATTTAATTTTCTTCACAAACCCCCCTTTTATTGTTACAATCGAAACATAATTAATTTTACTCTCTGTGGGAATCATCCTGTACTTCCACAACTATATTCATCTTTAGAGGTATAGCTATATTTTTGGGTACAGGCGACAGTACGACCGCATGATTTTGTGGAGTTTACACCTATGCGCAGGGTTTGGGTCGTGAATGTGCACAACTTCTAAAACACCTATTTCAAATTCCATCTCAATTTTAATCTTGATACCGATGGAATTTGGAAAAACTCAAAATAGGAAAGCAATAGGTTGCTCTATTTTCTTTCCAATGCATCTTGAATAATTAACTTGATCGGAGCTCGAACAGGAAAGTTATGATAAAACTGCCAAACAGTGTCCAAATTCGCTCCTTGCTGGTGTGGATTTATCATCCTTGTGATTTTCGTCAACCTTTTAATCCTTGTGACTTCTTTTTCATCACATACCTACACAAGCTAAAAATAAAGCAATTAAGCTCATAATGCACCCAAATATTGCTTGCATCAACAAATCATACATAAAGTATAAGACATTTATGAGCTTGTCAATCACCTTTCCTCAATCTCCTTGAAAACTTGAAAATTCTAGTAGGCATGCCATTGAACATCACAAAAAACCAATTCCCTTCAATTGAATTGTCAATAAGGGTTCGAAATTCTAGATAGAAACCAAATATATCCAAGCTTTGTAAAGAAAAGCCCAAGCTAATCTGTCAAAGGCTTTAGCCATATCTAGCTTATTTTCATTGCAATACACATCTATATGTGTTCTAAGAGACAGCTCCACCATTATTGAGCTAACAAAATATTTCACAACTTTGAAGATGTTGAACCCCAGTTTTGTTAATCATGTTTTGATGATGACCAAATCGCACTAATAGTTTGAAAACAAGTGTGCAGAAAAATAGGTAGGTTCGGACGCAAATGATCGTCCGAACAAAACAACCAGAAGACTCCACGGACGTAAATGACTGTCCGAAAGACAGAGTTTCGGACGATGGTAATCGTCCGACACAAAGAATATTGAAGCAGTCTCGGACGAAGAATAGTGTCCGATCATATTTCCAGAAGACTTTGCTTCAATCGGACGCAGGTTCGGACGCATCCTCAAACGTCGGAACGAATACCCTCAGAGAACGGACGCAACGTTGGACGCATGATTTAGCAGCGGCCGTCCGAACGGTCCAATGGCTAGTTCGTTCGGACGCATACTTGCTGCATCAGGCCGTCCGAAAGGTCCAATGGCTAGTTTTCCAGTAAGCTGAAAATGGCCATTGGAAAGTTGTTGGAAGCAGATTTTGGACAACTACAAATACCCCTCAGCCTGAATCAAACAATGAGAGACTTCTCCATTGATTACAAGTAATTCTTGAGCTATTTCAAAGAAATAGTGGGTACAAGTGTTGTAATAGTGTAGGTAGTTTTGTGAAAAAAGTTTAGGAGTGTAAGAGTTCTTCAAAGGTAAGAGTGGAGAAATAACAATTGTAACAAAGGGAGGTTGTGAGTGTAAAACTCTTGGCTCAACTAAAGAAAATTAGTGTGAGCAAGAGTGATCCTCATTTGTGTACAAGAGGTTATTGTCTCACCTACTTTGAAGAGACTTTTAGGGGCTGAACTTCAAGTGGTGAACTTGGTAGTTGCCTTGTAAGAAGCTCTTTGTGGTTGTTGGGAGTTTGGTTTGATACTCTTAATCTCAATCTTCAAATTTGTTCTTTAAACTTAAATTGTTTGCTGAATATCTATTGTATTCATTTGTGTTTAAGTTTTTATTTGGTGCATAAAGTTTACATTTCTTATTAAGCACATCAAAAGAATTGTTTTTGAAATAACCTAATTCACCCCCCCTCTTAGGTTGCTCTTTGGGACCAACAATTGGTATCAGAGCATTGGTCCTTTTATTTTGCTTAAATTGCATTAGAGTAAAGATCATGGCAACCAATAATGCTTTGTTTTTAGAGGGGCATTCTATCACAAGTCCTACCAAGTGTAGATGTGCATTAGAGACAGGATTTATCTAGTGTGATTTAGAATGCTGTAACCTGTTCAATCTAATGATATTGATTTATGGTATATTATTTGTGAAGGTCCTTTAGAAGCTAATTCTTTTATGAAAATACTCATTGATTAAGGCCTTTTACTAGATATGAATAAATGCACAAGATAAAATAAATTTATCTTTAAATGCTAAAGCCATTAATATTTTGTATATTTTACTGGATGCAGATGAGTTTTCTAAAGTAAAAGGTTACATGCAGATGAGTTTTCTAAAGTAAAAGGTTGCATGCAGATGAGTTTTCTAAAGACCACTTCATTTAACTCTTCCATAGTTGGCAAAGCCAAAAGATTTGCATTATTTGTAGGAGTAATCAAATGAGGAATAACATTTAGAAATTGATTAGGATGTTTAGTAGCCTCCGCAGTTAACAACTTTTCAAATAATAGGACTAAATCACTCTTCAAGGTAGCGATTTCTTATGTCCAGCTTCCATCTACTCTCTCCAAATATCTTATGCATAATATGTTCCTTTAAATTTTGTAAATGTTAATAACATCTTGGTTTAGGAAGTGTTTGACGTTTAGGAGTTAGATTTTATGGGACCGCTCCCGACATCATATTCGAACAAGTTCATCCTCATGGCAGTAGATTATGTTTCCTAGTGGGTGAAGGCAATAGCTTTACCTACCAATGATGCATGAATGGTGTCCACTTCCTTCAGAAAAACATTTTCTCAACATTTGGAGTTCCTAAGACAAATGTTTCTACCAATAGTAATGGAAGTAGCCATTTTAGAAATGCGCATTTTGAGTCCCTTTTGTCCAAGTACGGGATAGATACAAGATTTCATTATCTTATCATCCTCAAACTTTAGGATAAGTGTCTCTTATCTTATCTGGAATCAACTGCATTCTAGAGAAAATGGTCAATTTTGCCAAAAAAGATTGGCCAAGGAAGCTTGATGATACTTTATGGGCATATAGTACGGCCTACAAGACACCAATTGAGATGTCTCCTTTAGGATGGTTACCTTCCAGTTGAACTAGCGCATAAAACTTATTGAGGGATCAAAAGTCTCAATTGTGATAAAAAAAAAAAAAAGGTTGTGAGGAAAGACTTTTGGACATTAATGAGTTAGATGAATTTAGAAGAGAAGCTTATAAGAGCACACGCATTTACAAAGAGAAGTCCAAGTCATTGTAGTAGATTATTTTGTAACAATAAAAGAATCCATTGTATTAGATGAGGTTTAGCATCATTTTTGGCAAGCAAATATTCAAGAGTTGAATGGTCAGTATGAACAATTACTTTATCCCAATAAGATAAGAACAAAAATTTTCAAATGCAAACATAATTGCCAATAATTATTTTCCAGTGGTGGCATAATTAATCCATGCTTCATCAACTGTGGGACTAGCATAAAATGTGACATGCAAGACTTTGCCTATCCTTCGACACAATGCTGCCATACAGCATAATCATTCGCATCATATATAAGTTCAAATAGAAGAGACATGTCTCTCTAATAATTGTGACCATGGCTATGACCAAAGCCTTTTTAAGCAATTCAAATGCATGTATACATTCTTCATTAAAATCAAACAACAAATCCTTTTGTAACAGAGCACACAAAGGTCTAGAAATTTGTGAAAATTCTTAATAAAACACCAGTAAAATCTAGCATGTGCCAAAAAACTTTTGATTCTCTTAACATTGCAAGGAGGAGGTAACTTTTTAATTTCCTCAACCTTTGCCTTATCAACTTCTATGAATGTCTGTTTCTAAAATTTTATGCCTAAAGATAATTCTTTCTTTGACCATGAAATGACAATTTTCCCAATTCAAAGAAAGATTTGTTTCTTCACATCTTTCCAAAACCATGGTAAGATTTTGCGAACACAATTCAAAAGAATCACCAAAAACACTGAAATCATCCATAAAAATTCCCATACTTTTCAAATATATCATCACAAAAAGCAAACATACATCGCTGGAATGTACTTAGAGCATTACAAAGGCCAAAGTGCATGCGTATATATACAAAAATACCATATGGCCATGTAAATGTGGTATTTTCTTGATCCTCAGGTGTAATGCCTAAGCCTTCTCTAACATCTTTCCTAAATGATGTGATTTCATTCCTCAATCTAGTAGTTTTTGAGGAAGGGAATAATTTAGTTACAAAATTTTGGGCAACATCCTATCGATTTGTAAATGTCCCTTTATAGCATTCTTGTAAATACCACTTAGTATTATCCCTGAAAGAGAAGAGAAAAATCGATCATGTGAACTGCTTCTGGTACAACACCACTAAACTGAAAAGTACTTATCACTTCCTCAAAATTCCGTAGATAGGCATATGGATCCTCACTTTGTCCGCCACCCAACATAGCTTGGCACTGGAGCATTAAGCTAGTTTGATCACAAAGTTATTTGCTTGTATTGAAGACCTAGCAATAGTAGAGCTCACTCCATCAAGTATAGGTCTTGTATACTCCCTTAGGAGCCGGTTTCCATTACCATTGCCAACTTCGTTACCATTACTATCCATTTCTATTGCCATTCCCACTTATAATTTCTTCACCATTCTTTGGCACCTCTTCATTCCTCGGTACACATTCATCTCCCACAATGATGTATTTTACATCTAGTTATAAAATTTAAATACCTAAATCCTACTACTAAATACATTGCATCTCGCTAGTATACAGTGTCAAATAGTAGCAAGTAAAAGTAGGGATCGAGCTCACAAGGAATGGTCGGTAATTATTGATTACTTAGTTAGGATTACTATGTGAAGAGAATGAATAAAAGAATACTTGATTAAAACCAGAATTAAAAGACTAAGAAAGCAAAGATTAAAGAAAGCAATTTAAAGCGGGTTAGGGTTCAATTAACCAATTCTTGGAGTTTAATCCATTGATTGGGTCTAGTAGTTCAACAGGTCTAATTAGGGATTCGCTCCCAATAATGAATCAATTTATTGGCCCGGCTCATGGAGTTCAGGGAACCAACTAGGAAAGCTAGCATTTTGGCTTGACTACTAACCCCCCAAATCAAGTAAAAACTAGTTCAGGAATTAATACTCAATGCTCGTATGTTATGTTGAAACCCACTAAATTGATTCAAGAAATGACCATTTCCTCTTACCAAACTCCCAAAGAATTTACTACTACCCAATTATCCACAAATTTTACCATCTAACCCATAATCAATCAATACCCAATAGAAATTAGCATCATCAAGCCTTAACCTAAGGTTAACTAGTGCAGAGTTGTAAACATTAACATGAAAAAGAAAGCATTTTCAAGAAAGCAATTAAAGAAATCATGTAAAAGGAAAGTATTGAAAGAAAGCAATTAACAAACATAAACTATAAATAACTACTAAGAAAAATAATTAAAGAAAGTAATAAACTACTCTACTAATTACTGCTAAGAAAGCAAGTAAAGAAAGTAATTAAAGGAAATCAATTAAACTAAAGTACACTATTTAACACTAAGCAAACGAAATTAAACATAAAAGAAAGATCCTATACTAGGAGTCTTTAATCTTCAATGAGAAACAAAACCTAATCTAAGAGATCCTGGTGCCTTACACACCTAGTTAGAAATTTATAATACACCTAAATCCTACTACAACTAGGTGGCATCACGCAAGTATACGGTTGTCAACTAGTAGTAAAGGGAAGTAGGGATCGTTCCCACAAGGATTGTTGGAAGGCAATTACCAAGATTTACAGATATTTGTGTAGTTAAGCAAAAATCAAACAAAAGATGATGGAACTATTCTATTTGGATAAAAACCATAATTAAATGAAAGCGATAAAAACTTAATTTAAAGCTAGATTAACTAAAAAGTAAGTAAGTGAAAATAATTAATTACGAAATTAAGAAACTAGTTATTCTATTCTAGTAAAAGCAAGTAAAGCAAAGCACTTAATTCTAATATAAATTAACCAAATTAAGACCAAAATTAAAAGCAAGCAAATTACCCAATTAAAAGGATTACAAATAAGAAACCTTGAATACTAAAAGCAACCATTTCTAAACTAGAAATTGGACAGAGTTACACTAGAAATCTAAATATTTTTGGATTTTTGATAGAAATAAAGAAAGCCCACTAAAAATTAACTAGAAATTAAAGCAAAAAATTGAGAATTCTTAAATAGAAAGAAAGAAATTAACAAGAAACCTAATTTTCCTAAGAAACCCTAGATTGCAAGTAAAAAAATTCTTACTAAATTAGACAAGAAAGCGAATAAAAATTCTATTTTCACGAAGCTTGCAATTAACCCACAGTACAATTATCTAATCAAAATTCAAACTTGACAAGAAATTAAAAGAAGATCTAAGAGAAAATTAAAGAGAAATTTCTATTAAAGAAGTAAACTTGGAGTTCAAGCTATCCTAAACTATTCTAAAATCTAACTAAAACTATCTACTACTTTCTTACTAATTTTTAAGTAGCTTAGGCCTGTCTAATATTACACTAGGCAATAAGAGAGGAGATTACTGGCTGAAAGTTTACAAAATTGCCCTTACAACTTACTGTCAGCGAGTTGAGATCGCGGTCTGGAAAATTTGAGATCACGATCTCGACTCTAAGACAGTAAGATAATTTCCATAGTCGAGATCGCGGTCTCAACTCTCCTCCCAACAATCTTCATTTCTTCCATTTTTGCAATCTGGTCCCTTGAGCTTTGTTCCTTCCACCTTCCAACCCTTAAATTTTAACCTGCATGATATTAACACCATTAAGAACTAAATTAAACTAAAATTTTAATAAAAACTTATCAAATTTAACATTAGAACAAAAATACAAACACATATGAAAGAAATTAACTAAAATTTTCAATTACTTACCTAAAATTTGGGATTTAAACTATCAAAATGCTATAATTTAGAGGGAAATAACTCTAGTTTACTAGAGTTATCACAACCCCAAACTTGGCGTTTTGCTAGTTCCGAGCAAAACAAAAAATTAAAATGAAAAGAAGCCTACTAACACTCAAACATATACACACCCCCAAAGTTGACGTGACACTTGATGAATCATGGATGTACTTAGAACAATTAGGAAATCTCTCAAGAACCATTCAATACTACGTGATATGTGAAGTATCTAAGTGAACCAATCCAAAATTGAAATTTGTTCGACATGGAAGCACACATTCATTCACTACACTAGATTTCACATCATCAAGCATTACCATTCTCAAAAAGAGTTACCAAAAGTTTTAGTTCTTTTCATTTGAAACATCATTATTTCTCAAATCACAAATATTATGAAGTTAATCAACTCTCTCGACTGTATAGGCATCATGAAAATAGAAGTTCAATTATGAATCAACTTAAATGCAAGTGTCACACATTGCGGGAATAAACCTCTAACAAGGAATAAGTAATATAAGATTAAGGATAAGTATTACAAACATTTACTCCTTAACTTATTGGTATATTAAAACGCAATTCCTAATGGCTTAATTCGGAGAAACAACATGGGTACATGTCGGAATCCCGTACTCGCCTTATTACTGCTCTAATGGCTTATTTCGGAGAAACAACATGGGTGCATGTCGGAATCCCGTACTCGCCTTATTCCTATTTTTTTTGGGCCCTAAACCAAGGAAAAGGAGTGAAATGTACCAAAAATTAATCTCGAATATCAATTATTCACAAGTTAGAAGAACATTCCCTATGCAAGAAATGAGTTAAATGAAGTAAAATTCCTTTTACTTCATTTTGTGTGCTTTAACTCATTTCTTGATTTAATAGTTCATCAATTATAATATAAGTGATTTGATAAGAAACAATATTTCAAATAAATTTTTCCTAAAGTTTCAGCACTTCGTTTTTTGAAAAATAGTAATGCTAAGTTCATGAATTCTTTATGTTGCAATTGAACTACTCACTCACACAAAAATTCTTGAAATGAATCAATCATATACTTCAATCACAAAGCATTCTAACATCAAAATTTATCATCATTGAGTACCTAATTGATCAATTTTCCATCCATTAAACATCAAGTGGCAATGATATGTATAAAATAACCATTCCCAACACAAAGAAATAGACACCCCCAAACTTGTCTCTTTTATTCTAATTGATGAATAAATCATCCTTCCACTCACCCAAAATTAAAGACAAAGACAAACCCAAAAATAACAAAAACTACTCAAATCATGATATAACTATAAACTAAGAACTAAAATTGGGTAGAAATGCTAAGAGTGATAAACTGTGTCATGCATCTCACCATTCAAGTTTCAAACAAAATTAGCATTCAATTCAACTCATCAACTAATGCAAAGACGGCATCAGTTTAGGGGCCCTTAGCCACTCTACTTTCATTAAGCAATACCGAAACTTCACCAAGTGTCAAACATGAGAATCCAAAAGAAATTCCATCCATAAAGCATCAAAATGTATCAACTTGGCATCAGCTTAAGGCCATTAGCCAAACTACTTAAAAAGAAAAACTAAAATACTTCAATTCCAAAGACTGATAGTAAAACAAGAGTAATTAAAAGTTATGGTGTTCGATAAAAACAGAGAGAATTATCATCATCCATCAAATCGATCCAATAATTAGGGTTGGTCTTCATCCATGCTCAAGCAAATGGTGGCTTCATCTCTTCATTCCATCTCTTCTTGAACCTCCTCAGCGTCACTAGGTTGGGCCTCTTCATGATCATCATCCATGTCCCCTCTAGTCGCACCCGCGTGGCTAGATCCTTCATGATGTATGGTAGCCGCCGGTGGTGTGTAGTACTATCCACAAGGTGGACCAAAGTGCCATGCTGGAGGTGATGGTGGCTGGACCCAAGTAGGTGCTCTTCCTGGTGGTGTTTTCATATTCTCTCACAATCCTATAGACATATTCCCAATTGATCCTTCCTCTAGGATGTGTCAATGGTTCCAAATGACCAATCGGGCAACCCGCTATGGTGCAAAGATGGTGAATTCAGACTAGGGGCATAAAATATGGGTCATTCAGACCTACCACTCTCTAAAAACCCTATCTAATAAGGTGACCAACATTCACCGGGGCCCCAGTAATGATGGCATAAACTAAGAGTACTTTGTCCCTTTGGATAAAGCTCACAGCATTGGACCCCCAAATGCGGCGTACTGATAAAATTAAACCATAACTTAGCCACTAATGAGAGTCCTTGATGAGCAAATTTTAACTCAGTGGCAGACAAAGTACTCTTAATCCACTCTACCCTTCTATCACAAATGGCATCTTCGATTGCATTCATATCCTTATTTTTATTGTTCAAAAATGCCAAATATTGACTAGAAGGTACGGGGGGGTATGTTGAAATACGCATTAATCACATCAACACTAAAATCTACCAAAACCCCCCGTATGCGCACCTTGCCATCTTCTAACTCACATAAATTACAATTAAACTCTTTGACTAACTGGGTAGCCCTGGGGACAGCCTAAGCGTTAAAACTCTCCCAATGCCTTGACCTAATTTGTTCTTCTATCGCTCGCCTAGAATCTTCATATATTCCCCAATGCAAGGATAGGTCAAAATTCCTTTCTCTAATCACCTCATGCTTCTCGTTATTCTTGAATAATTGCTGAGCCCTATCACTCGAAAACTGAGGTTCAATTTGCTCGCCAACCCTCAAATGGTTGTTCCGAACCCCCTTCTCCGCTCGTACCCTTTCGAGGATTTGCTTTTTCTAGAACTAGTTCCTCTCCCTCTCATTCTAACTCTTCGTTGTGCACTACCATATACCCCTCTCATCATTTTCTTTATGCAAATGAAATTCAATCACCAATTTAAAAATCCAACCTTCAATCAAGAACCAACACCACAAAATCACAATCACAAATTCCCAAATTTTTTTTGAATATTTCAATTCAACTCAATTCACAAATCAAACCAATAATTCCAACAATTGGACAATTCAAAATCACAATTGTTCTAAAACAAATTAGCACCAATTACTTGTCCACAATTCAATAATTAAATAAAACAAATTTTCCACAATTTAATCCACAAAACTCCACAAATGTCTTCAAAAATTTCCAATTACAACTAATATTCCAAGGAAGGATATTACTCGTTCTTTTTCGGATTGAAATTTTTCCAAGAATTGTTTGTGTCAATCCTCCTTGAAGCTAAAGAATTTCTTCAAAAAACCTCAAAAAGATGCATGCTTTGATGTTCCTAGAGAAAAAATAAAATGATATTAGTGATGGGTGTGGAGTTTTAAGTGATTTTTGGTGAAGATGAGGGAAGAATTTAAGGAATTGTCTTTAGGGCTTTCGGATGAGAGATGAAGAATGGATTTTGTGAAGAGAAAAGAAAAGATCAGAGCTTTAAAAAAATTTCAGTCACTCGAGATCGCAGTCTCAGTTTTGAGATCGCAATCTGACCAGATGTGGAGATCGCGGTCTCAGTTTTGTTATCGCAATCTCGACAGATTTGAGATTACGATCTCAGATTTGAGACCACAATCTCGACTCGGTGCAAAAATAGCCTTTGCGGAAGTTTGGAGTTGAGCCCGCGATCTCAACCCAAATGACCATTCTACCCTCCAGAAGTTTGAGTTTGAGACCGCGGTCTCAAGCTCAATTTCTGCAAAGTGAATTTTCACACTTAGCCGAAATTGCTTCACTCTTGAAAACTTGTCGTCCATTTGCAAGGGTAACCTACAAACAAAAAATTCACAAGTTAGGATGACAATTTCACTCATTCTTTAGCACCATTTATTCAACTCAAAAACTCCATTATGTTTTTTTTTTAAAGAAAAATTGTAACCTAATTCAAAACAATTTACTCAAAATCAAGCCAATTAAAAATCACACAAAAAGAAAGCAATAACAACTAAATTAAAGACTTGGTTTGCCTCCCAAGAAGTGCTCTTTTATAGTCACTAGCTTGACTATTGCAAGGACTTCATTCCAAGTAATTGAGGATGATTGATCCTCCTTTCCCTTTTGGTTTCCACGGAAAAAGTTTGATCTCCTTTTTCTTCATGATTAAAGCTTGATTTTCGAGTTTTCCATGCACAAGTCCTTTCTTTCTAGCCTTAGCCATCACTAATGCCCCAATTAATATCTCCAATTATTTCTCAAACCATTTTCTTTTCTTTTTGTGCCTTCTCAATTTCTTGATATCACCATTTTGCTTATTCCCTTTTTGCAAAACTCTCTTCATCCTTCGTCAACACACATCCCTTATCGGGTGGTTTTTCCTTCAATTCATTTATCGGATCCTCCTTTATTTCCAACACTTGCTTGAGCGAATTACCTTGGTTAACTTCATTTTGCTCTTCATTTGACCTAGGAAGGATAGAATTAAGAGATTGGTTTGCACATTTCTCTTCAACAGTGGGAATATTGTCATTATTTTCAAACACATCAAATTCAATTGATTCATTTTCAACTCGTAAGACCAACTTCCCTTTGTGCACATCAATTAATGCATGAGTGGTTGATAAGAAAGGCCTCCCTAGAATCAATAGAATCTCACTCTCTTCACCCGTATCTAGCACAAAGAAATCAACGGGAAATACCAACTTTTCAACTTGTACAAGCACATCTTCCAACAAGCCATATGGTTTCCTTTCGGATAAATCCGCCAATTGGAGTGTGATATTAGTTGGCTTGACATTTTTGATCCCTAACTTGTCATAGATGGCACACCTTTGGCATGATATTTATGCTTGCCCCCAAATCAAAAAGTGATCGTTGCCATGTTTTTTCTCCAACATTCACCGGTATCATGAAACTACCGGGATCTTTAAGTTTAGGGGGCAACCGCCTTTGAACAATGGCACTACATTGGGCATCAATGCATACTTTCTCATCATCATCCCACTTTCTCTTCCTTGCCAAAAGATCCTTCATGAAATGAGCATAGTTGGGCATCTTGGTAAGGACATCAATCAAAGGAATGTTGACATTAATCTTTTTCAACATATCCAAGAAATGGGTGAATTAGAAAATCTTTTTCCTCCTTTCTTGGATCAATGAGTCGTTGAGGAAATGGCACTTTTATTGATGGATATATCTTCAAATGGTTCCTCCACATGCTTCTTCTTGGATACCTTGATCTCATTCTTTTGTTCCTTCTTGGCGTCATCGTCAACCACTTCCCTTTCATTCTCAATTACCTTGGACTTTTGTTCCTTGCTTTCTTCCTCCACCTTTTTTCTTCTTCGTAGATTCAACCAATTCTTTTCCATTCCTTAGGGTTATGGCATTGCATTGCTCCTATGGGGTCAGAATAGTATCACTCAGAAATGCCCCAATAGGTTTGTCATTATTCAACCTTGCCCATGCCCCAATTGAATCTCCAAATTTCTTGTCGAAGCCTTCAAATTCTCATAATCTCTATTGTGCTCTTCCGTTTTCCTATCCAATTCTCTTCTCAAATACTTGGCTTCTCTTTTCCAACCTTCGTCACCCAAATTCTCGCTAGGAGCATATTGATCATGATACATGGGTTGGGAAAAATTTGCATAATGGAAAGGAGGTCTTTGTTGTTGGTTTTGAAATGAATGATTGGGGAAATTTTGATATGAGTTGGGTAGGACATTTCTTTGATGTGGCGGTTGATAAGGTCTAGATGAGGAATTCGGGGCTTGAGGTGGGGAATTTGGTTGGTAAGGAGGATTGGATTGGTTGTTGGTGTTACTCCAAGAGAAATTTCCGGGTGACTCCTCCAAGAAGGATTGTAAGTGTTCCCATAAGCTCCGGATTAGTTCCTTGGAAATGAAGATTGATTAGCCACATAATTGATTTTCTCATTAGCTCCATACGGCATCTCACAATTCCCGTTGGCATGGCTGCCTCCACAAAAATCACATGTCATGAAAATTGAGTTGGAGAAGAAGTCATAGCATTTACACTACTAGGTTTCCCTAGATTTTTCAACACCTTTGCCATGTTATTCATCACATTCATGAACATGTTTTGTTGAGCCAAAAGGCCGTCTTTCATGTTTAGATTTAACGCTCCACTACTTGCATTGGCTTGATTAGCTTGGTGTTGAACCACTGGTGGAGTTATCGGTCCATGGTGGTAGTGGTTGTATGCCATTCTATTCAACAACTCTTGAGCTTCTTCCAGAGTTTTGTATGAGATTGAACCGTCGGCGGAGGCATCTATGATGGATTTCGTCTCTTGAAGTTAACCATTATAAAAGGTTTGGAACACAAGCTTGAAGCCACAAAGGAATGGCGTGATGAGGGCATTTGCTTAGCAACTCTTTGAATCTTTCCCAAGCTTCCCCTAGGCTTTCACCAACATCTTGTTTGAACGATGTAATCCCATTCCTTAATTTAGCGGTTCTTGCGGGAGGAAAGTACTTCGCCAAGAACTCGTGAGCAAGTTGGTTCCAAGTGGTGAATGTTCCTTGGGCGTGGTATTGCAACCATGACTTTGCCCTATCATGAAGAAAAAAAGGAAACACCCTCATCCGCACACAATCCGGGTGTACTCCATTAAACTTAAATGTGTCCAAGATTTGTAAATTCATGAGGTGTGTGTAGGAGTCCTCATTTGGTCCACCTCTGAACATGGCATGGGCTTGGAGCATTTGGATTAGGGTGGGCTTGATTTCGAAATTGTTGGCTTGCACGGGCATCCGTGCAATGCTTGAGTTCGCCCCATCAAAATTAGGTAAAGCATACTCCCTCAATGGCCTTCCATTTCCATTCCTGTATAGCCACCAATTCCATTATTTTCCACTGCCTTTTCTTCTTCATTTTCCATGTTCACATGCCCTTGCTAAGCATGAGCATTTGCCATTTCTATCCTTTCTTGCTCTTGTTGTACCCTTCTCAACCTTCAAATTTCTCTTAGCTCTTTCTCCCGTTCCTTGTCTAAGCAAATGAATGGCTCTTGAGCTTCTTTTACCATGCACTACACAAAACCAAAATAGTCAATTGAAGTGCCAAGTCAATTCCGCAAGACAACAAATCAAACATAAAAATTAACAAAATTAACAACAAAATTAAACTAAACTAAAGTGCTCAATCTACATGATCCGCAAAGCGCTTGATATTGCCAAAAATTGAAGACAATCCCTGGCAACGGTGCCAAAAACTTGGTGCCTTACACACCTAGTTATAAATTTATAATACACATAAATCCTACTACAACTAGGTGGCATCCCGCAAGTATACGGTTGTCAACTAGTAGTAAAGGGAAGTAGGGATCGTTCCCACAAGGATTGTTGGAAGGCAATTACCAAGATTTACGGATATTTGTGTAGTTAAGCAAAAATCAAACAAAAGATGATGGAACTATTCTAATAAAACCATAATTAAATGAAAGCGATAAAAATTTAATTTAAAGCTAGATTAACTAAAAAGTAAGTAAGTGAAAATAACTAATTACGAAATTAAGAAACTAGTTATTCTATTCTAGTAAAAGCAAGTAAAGCAAAGCACTTAATTCTAATATAAATTAACCAAAGTAAGACCAAAATTAAAAGCAAGCAAATTACCCAATTAAAAGGATTACAAATAAGAAACCTTGAATACTAAAAGCAACCATTTCTAAACTAGAAATTGGAAAGAGTTAAACTAGAAATCTATATATTTTTGGATTTTTGATAGAAATAAAGAAAGCCCACTAAAAATTAGAACTAGAAATCCAACTTGTCTCTTGGGAATTCTTATATAGAAAGAAAGAAATTAACAAGAACCCTAATTTGCCTAAGAAACAGATAACCTAGATTGCAAGTAAAAAAATTCTTACTAAATTAGACAAGAAAGCGAATAAAAATTCTATTTTCACGAAGCTTGTGATTTACCCACTACGATTAATCTAATCAAAATTCAAACTTGACGAGAAATTAAAAGAAGATCTAAGAGAAAATTAAAGAGAAATTTCTATTAAAGAAGTAAACTTGTAGTTCAAGCTATCCTAAACTATTCTAAAATCTAACTAAAACTATCTACTACTTTCTTACTAATTTTTAAGTAGCTTAAATAGTCTAATATTACACTAGGCAAAAAATCAGGAGTTACTGGCTAAAAGTTTACAAAATTGCCCTTACAACTTAACTCTCAGCGAGTTGAGATCGCGGTCTGGAAAATTTGAGATCGCGATCTCGACTCTAAGACAGTAAGACAATTTCCCGAGTCGAGATCACGGTCTGGAACAGTCGAGATCGCGATCTCAACTCTCCTCCCAACATTCTTCATTTCATCCATTTTTGCAATCTAGTCCCTGTATCTCGACTGAGCTTTTTTCCTTCCAGCTTCCATCTCTTAATTTTTAACCTGCATAATATTAACACCATTAAGCACTTAATTATACTAAAATTTTAATAAAAACTTATCAAATTTAACAAGAACGGAAATACAAACACATATGAAAGAAATTAACTAAAGTCTTCAATTACTTACCTAAAATTCATAATTTAAACTATCAAAATGCTATAATTTAGGGGAAATAACTCTTGTTTACTAGAGTTATCAGATCGCTCCCTAAATGGGGAGGAATTGCTCTCTACTCTAATCCTAAAATAACACCTACTAACACGCTCCTACCTATGAGAACGATAAGCCTAAATGTACTATTCATAGTGCTAGGCATGGTGGACAAATTTTAACCACAAATAAGCAACAATTTGGACATTATTACCCTCAAAAAAACTCAAACCGTGGTGTCAAATTTCTAGGCATAATTTTGGGACTGTGGTCTCGGATTCCGTTCCAACACAACTTCACTGTTTTGCTTCAAAGATCTTCGTCCCACGACCGATTGATGCGCCATTTTTTTTCCTACCAAACCCTAACACAAGAATGCACGTTATTAACTATAATAAATTCTTAATGTAAATCCTAAAAACTAAAATAGAAAACTCAAAAAGGAGAACAAAAACCAAAGACGAATGAAAACTATAACTCCCAACAGAATTAGGTTAAAGATAAGACACAAACTCTAGATGCAACAACATAATAAAATAAGATAATTAAATCCTAAATAAGTACTTAAACACTTAATAAACACATACTAACACATTCTAGCATATCAAAGTAAAAATAGACAAAAATACACATCTAAACACTAAGAATGTTCGAAACTAGTACCAAAACCGATAAATTTAGGGTACATATAATTTTAGTTTTCTAGAGTTATCACTCCCTCAAACTTAAGGTTTTTCTAGTCTCATGAAAAATGAAGATAAGAAAAGAAAAGGAACAACAAAAACCATTAAAATATAAACAAACACAAAGAAAAAGGACAGAAGACATTAAACACTTAACACCACCAAGTTCACAAACGATAAATAATAGAATCTGGATATACTTTGGATCTTTTGGTAATCTCTCAAAAATAACAAATAGCATTTAAGTTTCAAGCATTCAAATTGGTCACTCTAGTGATTCATTTTCTCAAAAACTAGTCCAATTGGCAGCATAAAATTTCAAATTGCTAACTATTTTCCTCAATCAAAAAGATTTTCGCAAAAGTACAAGTTCATGCAAAATATGTTTTACTCTACTCAAAAGGACCAAAAGTCAATAAAGTATTCTTCAATAAACCACTTGGAAATGGAAGGATCATTAGGACTCTACTTAATATGCAAATGTCACACAAGGAAGTATTAAAATAGTTAAGAGTATTTAGTTCAATATTATTGATAGATAGTGCAGTAAAAGAAATGAGTAAAACTAAATACTTACTACACTACTACCAGAATATATAAAAAAGCATAAATCCAAATTACTACGAACTAGAATTGGAATAATGTAATATGATAAATTAATTTAACTAACTAAAGCAAAATAATAACAACTATAAGTCCTCTGTTGAACAAAATTACTAACCTTATAAATGACAAAGAATTTCCTCTAGAAAGATTCAAGTGATCCTCCAAAAGATTTATAAATCCGGATAAAATAAATAAATTCAAAGCAACTAATGTTAACGTTAATCTAAAATCTAGAGAGTGTTTTTAGTACACTACAAACAGAAACCCTAAGTCTTGGCTTTCCTTGATGCTTTCTTTCTTTTTTACTCTGCAAAGTTTTGTCTTCTTATATTGGTTGCAAGGATGAAATTTAGGTTAAACTCGTGACTAAACAAATCTAGCTCGATCCATATGTAACTTTGTAGTGCCTTGGATTAGCTTTGACTCTAACGCGTGGTGTTATGCTCAACTTGGTTGTAATTTACAATTCTACTCTTCTTGTCATACAAAAACACGTTAAGCACTAAATAACTATACTGAACACTATAAAAAAGAACAATATTAATACTAAAACACTTTCGTGCTCACAAAACTAACTAATAACAATTAAGTTTAGAAACCAAGGCTAAACAACACAACAAAATAAAAAAACATAACAAATAGCTTTAATAAAATAGAGTTATCATGATTGCGGTCAAAAACTTTTGGAGACATTTCAACTGCAATTAGCATTTTGAAGAAGTCAATAAAGAGAAGATTGCTAAGTCTGAAAATTTTTGGATCAAGTCCAACTGCGATCACTAGAAATAAACCATTGATTTCAATTGGGGTAAAAAATTCAGGGGAAATTTTTAGCTACGATCTGTATTTGAAGAACAAAAATATCTGATCGCAATTAGGAGGTGCAAACACTTCAGAATTGTGATCAGATCTAACCAAGGTCAAGGTCGTTTACAAATCAAAGTATAACCAGGATTAAAAACTCTAAGGAAATTTCATCCTAGGTTACCAATTTCATGAAGGCAATTTACCCACCACGGTAAAGAAGCTAATTTAAAGGATTAATTAAATTATAACCTAAAGGCAAACCGCGGTCAGAATTTTCAAGAAAAAAATAGTGTGACTGCGATTTCACATCCTGGAAAACTATATTAAGACCCCTTAGCTAAATTCAGCCCTCTAAGCTCAAAACCCAATTCTCCACAAACCCTAACCTCTTTTCCTTTCTTATTCTCGAACCTTAAGCCACTATCCACCAATTTTTCACATAATTTTCCCTCTCTTTCAAGAAGATTCAACATAAACCCTTATTATCCACCTTAAATTCAAGATTAGAGCTTCACATCTTCAAAGAGATAGGTCTTCAAGGGTATGCAAGGAACTTCAAAGGTCTGCAATCCAAAAACACTCCAGTAAAATTGTTCCAAAACTTTCTTTTCTCTAAAGTCTTATATGTTTTCTTAGTTCTAATTTCAAGCACTTTAATTGGAAGGATGTTGGATTGTCTCAAGTTTACAAGTAATTGTTGGAATACTTGTGCAAATTGTTTTTTATGGTTTGATTGCTCGATTTGATTTCTTCTAGAATTGTGTTGTTTGGATTGAAATTGTTGATATACTGGCAAAAGATAAAGGAAAATCCCGACTTCTCCTTCGACTTATCATGAGTGATGATAGTAAAACCTTTGATTGGAAAATGTTCGTTAATAAGAAAGTGGAGGAAAAATTCTTAGAGTGGGAAAAACAAGAAATCATAAAAATAAAAATAAAAAGTTGTTTTGACTTAGATGATAATTGAGGCCAATATTAGGTATAAAGAGGGAAATTTTAGCTCATACCACTACTTGTGATTGAATTATTTTAATCAAGATGTTGATGCGGTTAAGGAGTTTCATTGTAACTTGACTCACTTGATTAATGGAGAATGCAAGGTTGGGGGGATAATGGTTGATTTCCATCCTCATGTGATAAATTTCAAATTTTTGCATGACACCGGCTATACTGAGTTTGAGACTTTTATGGATAGAAACCGGGATTACGAAGTCATAAAGAATAGTTTGTGCTATGCTAATACTGCTTGAAAAATATTTTGTTACAAATCAGTTTTACTTTGTTAGTTTGTGCTATGCTAATAATTGCATAAGGTTTTTCAATTATTGGTTGATGTTACTCCCAAAAATCTAGTTTTACTTTGTTAGTTGTATGCTATGGCCCACAACCACTGAGTAGCATAACCTGGGATAGAGCTTGTCTTTTATCTGCAATTTTGGAAGGGAAGTCAATTAATGTGAGAAAGTATAAATATTAAGAGATTCTAAGGAATTGGTGGAAAGGACATCCAAGCTTTATATTGCCCAGTTTAATCTCTAAACTTTATGTTGATGCAAATTGTGTTACTACTTCCAATGAGCCATAGACCTTTTCAAGGGGAAGAATCAACAATGACTATGTCATAAAACATAGTGGAAGTGTTTGAGAGGCACCATATAGGTGTTGAACTACCAATGGCACCATCTCCACAATTGCCATATGTTAACATGCTAGTAGAATATGTCCATAATTCACTAGCAAGTGCTCAAGAAAGGAAGGACTTGTATGAAAGGTATTGGAAATATAGTTACATGGTACTCCAAAACAATCTCACTCTTATTGGTCAATCTTTACAAACCTCCAACCTCAATACTTGGATTCATTTCCATCCATATCTGACCTCAATACATGGGCCACCTCGAGGACAGTAAGCTTTCCAACCACATGAGGAGTCAACCGAACAAGGTAATGGTGGTAAAGGTAGAGCCTCTTGGAATGTTGATGATGTCTTTGAGGAGAGCTGACATGGAGGACCAGATTAAGAAGATGAAAAGAATGAATATGATTGAGGATTTCACCCCATATTGAGAAGAAAATTATATCCCTGTTATCTATTTCCCCATTGCTACATTTAGGATGATATTTGAGTGATGAGACATTTCCACCTTACATTTCCTAGTTCTTTCTTGGATGCTACTTTTTCTTAAAGCACTAGATTGGAACTTGGTTTTTCTTGGATTTTACTTTAGATTGTTTGATGACTTGTTATTTTTCTTTTTTACTGTTGGATAATGGAATTAGTTGAAGCCAACTAGTTTATTTTATGTTGAGGACAATATTCTTTGAGATTATATACTACTTGGAATTGGCTACTTTATTCATGGTTTTAGTTATGTTTAATTTCTTTGAATGAATTTCTATAAAGTTGAATTTTATGTTGAAGACAAGTAGACTTTATATTCTTTGAGCTTATATGATACTACTTGGTATTGACTACTTTATTCATGGTTTTAGTTATGTTTGGTTTCTTTGAATGAATTTATATAGAGATGACCATTGGGGCGGGTTGACAAGTATCTCAATTGATATATGTTCAATATACTTGGTTTATGCATGGGTCTTTGGGCCTGTATGGCAAGACTTCACTTTGGTTGTGTTTTGGTTGATTGTTAGATACGCTTTTACATGCTTTTATATTTTGTGATATTGGTAAGTGGTAAGATGACTGGTACTCATTATTGAATAATAAGAAAAGTGTGATGTTGTGTTTTTAAATCTTATCTTGTTCCGGGAAAGTTTTGTTTTTTGAATAAAAAACAATTTGGAAATTGGATGGAAAAGAATCAACTCGATGCTTAATGATGATGTTTTGACCCAAAAATAACGTATAATTTTTGGTATTGATTTGGTTACTTTGGTTTCCATGATTAAATTCCTTTAGGTTTTATTGTGAATTATTTGTTTCAAAGACTAGGTATTTCCAATTTCAAAAATAGTGGTGCTAATTGATTTCAAAAATAGTTTGTTTGTAACATACTTATGCTCAATATTAAAAAAATGTTATTTGTTATTGAGAAATTCCTTTTGAAAAATATTTAAATGAGTTGAGATGATTTAGGTCACTTGTGTGTTTGCATTTAGAAGTACCACATATACTTAATAGGTGATTAATATTAAACTTGGTCTTGGGTGAGTCTCATTCTCTTCTTTGGCTTGGATTGTTTATAGATCAAAAGAAAAGACAACAAAATATAAGAAAAGAAAAGAAATACAAAAACAGATGTTGCTTTTAGGAATAAGACTAGTGGTAAAGGAATCGGTGTCAAAAATATTGTTCCTTTGAAACGGCCATTAGAATAGTGGAATATGGCAAGTAGAAATATTATCTTCAAAATAAGCCAATAGTTGCAAGTAGCCTAGTATGCCAAGAAGTTGGGGGTGTTATGTTGTGTACTATCTATCATTGATTTTGAATTAATTGGTCCTAACTAGATTAATGCTTCCTTGCATGGCATGCGCATATTAGATGGAGTCTTAATGATCCTTCCATTTCCAAGAGCCTTAGTCAGAAATGCTCGTTTGACTTATGATTCATTTGAGTAGAGTAAAATGTATTTTGCATAAATTAGTCTTGTTTTGTGAAAACCTTTTTTTGATTGAGGAAAATAATTGGTATTTAAAACTCTTGTTGGCAATTGAACTACCTTTTGAGAAAAATGCATCAATTGTGTAACCATTTCGATGCTTTAATATTACATGTCATTTATGGTTATAATTGCAATGTGAAATTTGGTGGCACCATTGTGATTGCCATTTATTTTTAGGTCTAGATTTAATTTTATTTTGATCGAGACTAGCAAAACTCTAGGTTTGGGGTGTGATAATTCTAGTAAATAAGTTATTTTAACTACAAAATATCAAGTATTTTGCTAGTATTTTTTTCGAATTATATGTTTTATGAGTGCTTTTATCTAATTTTGTGATAGTTAGTATTTTTATTTGCATTAGAGAAAATTTAGAGTTTTAGTATTATTTTATGCCATTTATAGCTTAATTAATTCCTTATATATGTTGATGCTCTTTTGTAGGCCCTTATAATAGTTAGACCTAAGTAGATGAAATTTAAAGCTGAAGGATGAGAGTGCAATTATAAAGAAATCTTGAAGAGTTCAAAATTAGGACTGTGGTCACAGATTCAAAGTAGGAACTCTCCTCTCTTATACACATCTAGATGTTAATTTTTATGAAGGAATCGTGAGAACAAACTGCAGTCAGGAATTTCAAGAAGCAAATAGGGGGACTGTAGTGGCCTAGATGCTGAAATGTAATGAAGTGAGATTAGAATGTAATTTGGGTTACTTAAGATGTAATTTCAGCTAAATTTCAAGTTGCTTGCATATAATACTAGCCTTGGAGAGTACGCATAGTATTAGTGTGCCAGGTATTTTAGTTTTAGTTTGGACTACAAGTTTTCTACTTAGTGTAAAACTCTACTTTTAGTTGTTAATCTTAATTTAATATCTTTGCAAGCTTCAAGCTTTCTTAGATTAAATCTTTAGGTTTTTATTTAGCTTTCTTTACACACCAAAATCTTGTATTTTTATTTAGTTAAATATGGCTTACATGAATAGTTACCTTTATTTGCTTTTTGTCTTGATTTTAATTAATATTATATTTCCCTATTGATTTTATGTATGTTTTCTTAATGAGTTGCTATATCTCTATGGGATTGGGCTAGGAAAATATGGCTTCTATTTATCTGTGGTTAATTTCAATTGGATGAACTTGAATTGGTAGACAATTGGGTAGTAGTTAATGTCTTTAAGAGATGGAAAGAGAAAAGGGCCTCTTTTCAAACTAATTGCTTAGGTTTTAACACGTGGAAGTTGAGTATTATTTTTTAGACTAATTGTCTACTTGACTAGGAAGGATAGTAGTTCGGCCAAGGTGCTACCTTTTTTGTTGATTCCTGTAACTTCGTGCTGTTTATTTGACTATAATTAATTGTCAGGCCAAGGAGTTAATTCTCATTTAGGAGTGAGTTCCCTATTGAACACAATGATATGACAACCAATTGAAGTAATGGCCTTGTAGAAAGAACATTTTCATAGCCCGGTTCCTTTTTAATAATTATTTCTAGTTAATTTACTTAATTTAGTAATCATTTTCTTTCATTAATTTAGTTCTCATTTATTACTTCAACTTGTTATTGTTTAGATAGAACATTTATCTCAAAGGCCTTAGTACTTGTATTTTTAAGAAAAATCCTCATGGGAATGATTCCCTCACCACTAACTATCAATCCTTCCATTATTCTTGTTGGTGTGTGGATCATATAATAGTTTTTGTATGAGGTTTTTATTACTTGGTTGATTGTTGAAATTGATAATATCTTTAGTTCCCATCACATGGATTCAAATTTTTTTAATCGAACTTGACTAACCAGATTTGGATTTCCTAGAAGGACAAGTACCATTTTAACATCTTGAGAATGGTGATCCATTTGTGCATCTTAGGTTCTCGAATGATGATTGGTTTGAAACGTGTAGGACAAATTTTTTCTGGGGTAAATGTACAAGGGCTGAAAGGTTGGGTTATGGGCTGATCTGAGATGTCTCTCGGCTACTATACATGGACTGTGGATTCTTTGTGGCAACTTTAACATATTTCTTCTATGTCTGAGTATATTGGTAATAGATGGCCAAATATTCGATCTATGAAGGAGTTCAATTTGGCAATAAGTGATTTTGGTGTAAAGGAAATCCTTTTCTCAGGTGGCACTTTTACATGGAACAGGGTTTTCAATGGCTGACAAATATGACAAAGATTGGATAGAATGTTAGTCGATCAAGAGGGACTAAATTTTTTTTCAATGATTCATGTTGAATGCCTCAATTGGGCCACGTTGGATCACTGTCTTTTATTAATCCACACGGCAAAATCTATCAAGAATGGTCTTTCTTCCTTTGGCTTTCACACTATGTGGACCAGACATGATGTTTTCAATGACCTTGTGAAAGATAGCTAGAACAAGCTAATTCATGGTTATGGTATGCTAGGGTTTTCAATGAAACTTTGAAGACCTAAAAATCATCTTAAGGGATAGAATGCAATAGCCTTTGGAGATAACTTTGATAATACTCACAAGGTGGAAGAAGATCTACAGCAAAATGAGACTGCTCTTGAAGCAAATCAATTGGTGGGAAATAGGCAAGCATACCATCAAGCACAAGCTAATCTAATGTTGCACTTGTGTAATGAAGAGGAATTTTTTAGGCAAAAAGTGAGAATTAAGTAGGCTAAAGACAGGGATGCTGATTCCAAATTTTTCATATTGCATCACCCAAAGACAAACATGCATGTGATAACTCTAGTATACTGGAGTTATTCTACTCTAAATTGTAGCATTTTGATAGTATAAATCCCTAATTTTGAGTAATTAATTGTAGGTTTAAGTTAATTCCTTTCATCTGCATTTATATTTTTGTTCTTGTTATGTCTCTGTTAAGTTTTTATTAAAAATTTAGCTTAATGAATTGTTTAATTATGTTAATT
Source organism: Cinchona pubescens (assembly GCA_025175665.1). NCBI lineage: Eukaryota > Viridiplantae > Streptophyta > Magnoliopsida > Gentianales > Rubiaceae > Cinchona > Cinchona pubescens. Next base: position 438,924 of record JANKKI010000171.1, read on the forward strand.
GGAAGTTCCTGATTTATAAGTTGGATACTAGATTAAACAAGCTCAAGAGACCAAAGTGCAATTATCAAAGAAAAAAGAGATTGCGGGGATCTCGACTCCCAGATCGCGACCTCGACTCGAAAAAATCACTTAAAACATTAGCGAGTCGAGATCGCGATCTTGATTCCCAGTTCGTGATCTCGACTCGCAGATGGTTAAGTAATAGGGGTAATTTTGTAATAGTCCAGGAACCAGTTTCTGATTTTGCCTTGTACTATTTAAGCTTCCTGTAAAAATTGTAGAAGTAAGTGTAGGATTAGAATTAGATGGTTAGTAAGTGTTTGGATACTTTAGGATATCTTGAACATGAAGATTCTTCTTTAATAGAAATTTCTCTTTAATTGTCCCTTAGATCTACTTTTCATTTCTTAGCAAGTTTAAATTTTGATTAGAAAGTTGTATAAGGGTTAGCTCTTTAGCTTCAAGTAGACTATAATTGTTACTTTGTTTTCTAGTTTAAATTATAAGAAACATTCTTTGCTTGCAAACTAGGGTTCTTAGAAAAATTAGGTTTTTTGTTAAATTCTTGCTTTTTGGTTAAGAATCCTTCATTTCTTGCATTAAGTTCTATATAATTTTTAGTGGGCTTTCTTGATTTTTACCAAAAATCCAAAAATATTTTGATTTCAAGTTTAACTCTTTCAATTTCTAGTTTAGAATTGGTAATTTCTAGCTTTGCAATGTCTTTTTATGGTGATTTCATTGGGTTAATTTACTTGCTCTTTAATTTTAGTTCATTTCGATTAGTTTGGATTAGCAAATTAATTTATTTCTTTACTTGCTTTTACCAGAATAGATTAAGTAGTTCCTTAATCTTCATAATTATTTAGTTTACTTATTTGCTTTAGTAGATAATCTAGCTTAAAACTAGGTTTTAATTGCTTGCATTGAATTATGATTTTGAGTAGAGTAAATTCACCATCCATTGTTTGATCTTGCTTAACTTCACAAAGACTTGTAAAACTTGGTATTTCCTTCCAACAATCCTTGTGGGATGATACCCACTCATCCTATACTACTACCAACCCGTATGCTTGCGGAAGTGAGGTAGAGTGTAGAGGTTTTGTGACGTTTCTTATTGCTTGTTTGCTTTAAATTGATCTCTACCTAAGGATTAGACAAGTTTTTGGCGCCGTTGCCGGGGATAGTCTTTGGGTTTTGGCAATATCAAGCGCTATACGGGTCGTGTAGATTAAGCACTTTAGTTAAGTTTAGTATAATTGTTAATTTTTTGTATTTTTATGTTTGTTGGATATCTTGTGGAGAATTGACTTGGAATTTCAATTGACTATTTGCCTTGGTTATGTGTAGTGCATGGTACGAGGTGATCAAGGGCCATTCATTTGCTTAGACAAGGAAAGGGAAAGAGAGCTAAGGGAAATCTGAAGATTTAGAAGGGTACAACAAGAGCAAGAAGAATAGAAATGGCAAATGCTAATGCTCATCAAAAGAATTTGAACATGGAAAACCAAGAAGAAAAGGTTGTTGGAAATAATGGAATAGGTGGCTATGAGAATGGAAATGACATGAATAGGAATAGAAGGCCATTAAGGGAATATGCCTTGCCAAATTTTGATGGAGCAAACTCGAGTATTGAACAAATGCCCGTGCAAGCTAACAATTTTGAGATTAAGCCCGCAATAATCCAAATGCTCCAAGCTAATGCCATGTTCAAGGGTAGTCCCAATGAAGATCCATATACACACCTCATGAATTTTGAAGAAGTTTTGGACACTTTCAAGTTTAATGGAGTGCATCCGGATTGTGTACGAAGCGAATGACGGTGTTTTCGTTCTCTCTTCGGGATAGGGCAAAGTCATGGTTGCAATCCCATGCCCAAGGAACATTTACTACTTGGAATCTACTTGCTCAAGAGTTCTTGGCAAAGCACTTTCCGCTTGCAAGAACCGCCAAATTGAGGAATGAAATCACTTCCTTTAAGCAAGATGTTGGTGAAAGCTTAGGAGAAGCATGGGAGCGGTTCAAGGAGTTGCAAAGGAAATGTCCTCATCATGCGATTCCTTTGTGGCTTCAAATCCAAACTTTCTATAATGGTTTGACTCAAGAGACCAAATCCATAGTGGATGCCTCCACCGATGGATCCATCTCGTACACGACTCCGGAGGAAGTTCAAGAGTTGCTTAATAGGATGGCATACAATCACTATTATCATGGATCGATGACCTCACCGGTGACTCAACACCAAGCTAATCAAGCCAATGCTAATAGTGGAGTGCTGAATTTGAACATGCAAGATGCTCTTTTGGCACAACAAGTGTATAAGTAAGCTCATGAGTGTAATGAATAACGTTGCAAAGGTGATGGAGAACTTGGGGAAACCAAGTAGTGTAAATGCCATGTCTTCTTCTCCAACCCAACCAAGCATGGTATGTGATTTTTGTGGAGGTGGTCATGCTATTGGACAATGTGAGATGTCGTATGGGTCAAATAAACAACTCAATTATGTGTCTAATCAATCATCATTTCCAAGAAATCCATCTGGAGCTTAAGAGAACACATATAATCCATCCTAATTTTTCATGGAGCAACACCAGTAATCAATCCCATCCTCCTTACCAACCAAATCACCCACCTCAAAATGTCCAACACACTCAAGCCTCAAGTTCCTCGCCTAGACCTTATCAACCGCTACATCAAAGGAACTTCCAACCCAACTCATATCAATCTTTTCCTAATTATTCATTTCAAAACCAACCACCAAGGCCTCATTTTCAATATGCAAATTCCTCCCAACCTATGTATCATGACCAATACACCTCAACCGAGAGAATGTGGGAGAAAATGGTTGGAAAAGAGAGGCCGAGTACTTGAGAAGAGAGTTGGATAGAAAAAATGAGAAACACAAGAAGTCTCTTATGAGAACTTGAAGGCATCTACATGGAATTTGGATATTCAATTGGGCCAATTGGCGAGGATGAATAATGAGAGACCTTCAGGGGTGCTCCCAAGTGATACTATTCCAAATCCCAAGGAACAATGCAAGACCATCACCCTTAGGAGTGGTAAAGAGTTGGAAGAAAGGGTTGGGAAAAATGTGTTGAAAAATGGAGAAAAAGGAGTTGAGGATGAAGAGGAAGAAAAAAGGGAGTCCTCAAATGGGCAAGACAAAATGATGAATAAGTCTATTAAGCCCAACTCACCAAGCAATGAAGGCAAGGATCCGAAGCATCATAAGTCGAAACATGTTAATGTGCCCTTTCCTCAAAGGCTAAAGGATGAAAAAAAGGCAAAAAAGTTCAAGAAGTTTCTTGAGATTTTCAAAAGCTTGAAATCCTTCAACATTCCATTCATGGAGGCACTTGAGAACTTGCCCATCTATGCTAATTCATGAAACAAATCCTCACTGCAAAAAGGAAATGGCATAGATATGAAATCTTATGCTTAACGGAGAATTGTAGTGCACTCTTTACAAAAAGGTTGCCACAAAAGCTCAAAGACCCTGGATCATTTTCTATACCTTGTGAGATTGGAGGTTTACAATTTTGGAGAGCATTGTGTGATTTGGGAGCCTCGCTAAATCTCATGCCTTTTACGGTATTCAAGAAGTTAAATAGAGGACAATTGAAGACAACAAGTATGTCATTGCAAGAGTGGACTCCTCATCACACAAGTTTCCAAAGGGGATCATTAAAGATGTGATTGTGAAAATTGACAAACTCTACCTTCTGGCCGATTTCATTGTGCTTGAAATGGAAGAGGATGAAGAGATGCCAATCATTCTTGGAAGACCTTTCCCTGCTACCAGTCGTGCACTTATTGATGTCCAAGAAGGAAAGTTGGAATCTCCCTTCCGAATAAATCATGAAATTGTTACATTCAATGTTTTTAGTTCATTAAAGCTTACTTCAATTTTTGAAGATGTCATGAATATAAATGTGGTAGATGACTTAATTGATGATTGTTGTAGGAATGCAATGGAAAATTTCTCAATGGTGGAAGAGGTCTTGGAGTCAAATGCGCTAAATGAAGATGATAAAGAATGGATGAGGAATGTAAATCATTTAGATGATGAGACCTTATTGCAAAAAGAGGACAAGGAGAATCAAGAAAAGGTAAATGGGGGTCTCCGACCAACGAATCCCCCAAGTTGGAACTTAAACCTCTTTCTACTCACCTAATGTATGCATATCTTGCTGAAAATGAGACATACCCGGTAATTGTGAATGCATCTTTAACAAGTGAGCAACTTGATAGATTGATTGTTGTGCTTAAAATGCATAAATATGCCATTGCTTGGTCCATTGATGATATTAAGGGAATTAGCCCTTCCATATGCATGCATACAATCTTGTTTGAATGATGGAAATAAACCGGTAAAACAATCTCAAAGGAAATTGAATCCTACTTTAAAAGAGGTTGTGTGGAAGGAGGTTCTCAAACTTTTGAAAGCTAGTATTATTTACCCTATTAGCGATAGTGAGTAGGTTAGTCCCACTTAAGTCTTTGGAAACAAAGAATGGTGTTATTACCGTAATCATAAGTGAAACCAATGAGCTCCTCCCCTCTAGATTGGTTACGGGCTGGCGAATGTGCATTAATTTTTGAAAGTTGAATGAAGCCACCCGAAAGGATCATTTTCCTTTACCTTTTATTGATCAAATGCTTGAGAGGTTGGCCGGTTTTGCATATTACTGTTTCCTTGATTGTTATTTCGGTTATCTCCAAATTGTCATTTGTCCGGAGGATCAAGATAAAACAACTTTTACATGCCCATTTGGTACCTTTGCATATAGGAGAATGCCCTTTGAGCTATGCAATGCACCAAGCACATTTCAATGTTGTATGTTTTCTATTTTTCATGACACATGGTTGAAAAGAGCATAGAGATCTTCATGGATGATTTTAGTGTATTTGGTGTCTCATTTGATGATTGTCTTGCAAATTTGTCCAAAGTGTTGAAAAGGTGTGTAGAAACTAATTTGGTTCTCAATTGGGAAAAGTGTCATTTCATGGCGACGGAAGGAATTATTTTGGGTCACAAAGTTTCATCAAAGGGGATAGAAGTTGATAGCGCAAAGGTAGAGGTTATTGAAAATTTGCCTCCTCTAATTAATGTTAAGGGGGTAAGAAGTTTCTTAGGTCATGCAGGCTTTTATAGAAGATTCATTAGGAATTTTTCACATGTCGCTAGAGCTTTATGCTTGTTACTCCAAAAAGATTGTCCTTTTCATTTTGATGATTCTTGTTTGGAAGCATTCAATGAGTTAAAACATGCTCTTGTGATTGCACCGATCATTATAGCACCAAATTGGTCTCTTCCGATTTGAGCTTATGTGTGATGCTAGTGACTATGCAATAGGTGCCTTGAATTTATGTCAAAGGGTGAATAAGATATTGCATGTCATCTACTATGTAAGTAGGACCTTAAATGATGCACAATTTAATTATTCTACAACAGATACAAGGAACTACTTGCTATGGTCTTTGCATTTGATAAGTTTAGATCATATTTATTTGGATCAAAGGTAATTGTTCATACCGATCACTCCGCATTAAAATATTTATTTTCTAAAATAGATGCCAAGCCACGTTTATTGAGATGGATACTTTTGTTGCAGGAGTTTGACTCTCAGGTGGACGACAAGAAGGGTGTGGAAAACATGGTAGCCAACTATTTGTCAAGGATTGAAGCATCTAGACTTGTCAATCATGAAGAAGGAGCCATCAATAAAGAATCATCAATTGAGAAATTATTTGAGGTGATGGTATGCAGATATTATGAATTATCTTGTGGCAAGGGTATTATCAAAGAGGCTAAATTTCAATGAGAGAAGAAAATTCTTCGCGGAACTTAAACATTACTTTTGGGAACTAGACAGAGCCATATTTGTTCCGAATGTGAAATGATCAAGTCCTTAGGAGATGTGTCCCGGAATGTGAAATTACCGATGTGTTGAGACATTGTCATTCATCTCCTGTTGATGGACACCATGGAGCTCAACGAACGGCTTTCAAGGTTCTTCAAAGTGGTTTGTATTGGCCAACTATGTTCAAGAATTCTCAGGAATTTGTGCTCAAGTGTGATGAATGTCAAAGGGTAGGAAATATTTCAAGGAAAAATGAAATGCCCCTTCATAGCATTGTTGAGTTAAAGGTATTTGATGCATGGGGAATTGATTTCATGGGACCATTCCCGGTCTCATTTTCCAATAAGTACATTTTGGTTGCGGTGGACTATGTGTCAAAGTGGGTTGAAGCAATCGCCATCCCAACCAACTAAGCCAAAGTGGTTACCAAATTCCTTGGAAAACACATCTTTTCTCGGTTTCTTATGCCTCGGGCTATCATTAGTGATGGGGGCTCTTACTTCAAAAATTCACATATTTGAGGTCTTGATGACAAAGTACGGTGTGAAACACAAAGTTGCTATAGCCTATCATCCCCAAACATCGGGTGAAGTTGAGGTTTCAAACTGTGAATTGAAGAGGATCTTAGAGAAGATGGTGAATAAGGCTAGGAAGGATTGGGCACTTAAGTTAGATGACACATTGTGGGCCAATCGAACGGTATTTAAAACCCTCATAGGCATGTCCCCATATCGTATTGTGTATGGAAAAGCATGTCACTTGCCGGTAGAACTTGAGCATAGAACATATTGAGCAATCAAGAACTTGAATTTTGATTTGAAGGAAACCTATGAAAAAAGGATGCTTGATTTGAATGAGTTGGATGAATTCCGAAGGGAAGCATTTGAAAATTCTTTGATCTATAATGAGAAAACTAAGGCATGGCATGGCAAGCTCATCCAAAGGAAGGAATTAAAGTTGGTGATTTGGTGCTACTTTACAATTCAAGGCTCAAGTTATTCCTGGGAAAACTCGAGTCAAGTTCCATGGATTGGTCCCTTTGAAGTGGTTCAAACTTTTGCTCATGGAGCGGTGGAAATAAAAGGGAAAGAGAGAGCTTTCAAGGTTAATGGTCATTGGCTCAAACCCTACCTTGGAGGAATCATTGAAAGTGGACGAGAGGTAGTCCAACTTGTGCAAGAATGACGTCGTGCCATAGTCAAGCTAGTGACTATAAAAGAGCGCTTCTTAGGAGGCAACCCAAGTCTTTGATTTAATTATTATTGTGTTCTTTTTGGTGTGATTTTTCATTAGTTTAATTTTGAGTACATTAGTTGAATTAGGTTAGAATTTTAGTTCAAAATCTAAGTTTTATTTAGTTGAATAAATGGTGGTAAAGAATAAGTGAAAACTGTCATCCTAACTTGTGAATTTTGTTTTCTGTAGGTTGTCCTTGCAAAAGGAGAAAAGTGATGAAGAATTGAGCAATCTTGTCTAAGTGTAAAAATTACGCTTTGTTGAAATTGAATCGAAATCACTATCTCATGATATCTCACTCTCAAACTCAAACTTCTGGAGGGCATAGTGGTCATTTGGTTGAGATCACGATCTTAGATTTGAGATCGCTTTCTCAAGTCCAAACTTCTGCAAAGGCAAATTTTGCACGGAGTCAAGATCGCGATCTCAACTCAATCGAGATCGTGATACCAGATTCGAGATCGCGACCTCGAGATCAGGCCAAATCGCGATCTCTTATCCAGATCGTGATCTTGATTTGCTGGAACATTTACTTGTGCAGATTTTCTTCTTCTTTTCACAAAATTTTCCAATTTAAAAAAAAAATCATTTTCTTCCATTCAAAGTCACTTCAACCATCATTTTATTTTATTTTTCGTCCTTCAATTTGGAGTAGTTTAATTTTCCTTTTTAGTAATTTGGCTAATGGCGTTAAGCTGACGCCAAGTAGCTAATTATTTTGATGCTTCATGGATTGAATCTTTGTGGAATATTTTGTTAGATACTTAGTATAGTTTTCGTCATGATTATTGACAAATAAGAGTAGCCATGACTAAGGCCCCAAAACTGATGTCAAATCTGCATTTGTTGATGGATTGAATTGGATATTGATTTTTATAGAGCTCAATTGGTGAGATGTATGGCACGGTTTATTACTCTTAGCTTTTTTATTCAATTTTAATTCTTAGCTTAAAATTATGTCATGGTTTGAGTAATTTTTATTAATTTTGGACATGTTTTTATGTTTCATTTTAGGTGTGTGGAAGGATGATTTATTCATCAATTGGAATAAAAGAGACAAGTTTGGGGGTGTTTATTTTTTTTAAAACACCCCCAAGAATGGTTCTTTTGTACATGTTGATGTCACTTGATGTATAATAGATAGTAGTTGATCAATTGGGTACTCAATGATGATGAATTTCAACACTCAATACTCTATGACTGAAATATTTGATTGAGTCATTCTAAGGATTTTTGAGTGAATGAGTAGTTCGTTTGCAATATAAAGATTTCATAAACTTGGCATCACTATTTTTCAAAAAGAAGTGCTGAGTAAAATTTAGGAAAAATTATTTGAAATGTTGTTTTGATCAAATTACTTATATTATTTGGTTAGATGATCTATCTTTCGAAAAGAAATGAGTTAAATGAAATAGAAGGAATTTTAGGACATTTTGTGTGTTTGCATAGGGAATGTTCTTCTACCTTGTGAATAATTGATATTCAAGATTAATTTTAGGTACATTTCACTCCTTTTCCTTGGTTTAGGACCTATTGTCTCTTAAAAACATGTAGGAATAAAACGAGAACTGAATTCCGACATGTAACCATGTTGTTTATCTGAAATAAGCCATTAGAGTAGTAATAAGGCGAGTACGGGATTTCGACATGTACCCATATTGTTTCTCCAAATTAAGCCTTTAGGAATTTCGTTTAAGTATACCAATAAGTTAAGGAGTAAATGTTTGTAATACTTATCATTGATCTCATATTACTTATTCCTTCTTAGAGGTCTATTCCCGAAATGTGTGACATTTGCATTTAAGTTGATTCCTAATTGAACTTCTATTTTTCATGATGCTTCGTCGGGATAATTGACTAACTTCATAATATTTGTGATTTGAGAAGCAATGATGTTTTAAATGAATAGAAATAAAACTTTTGGTAACTCTTTTTGAGAATAGTAATTCTTGGTGATGTGAAATCTTATGTAGTGAATGAACGTGTGTTTCTTTGTAGAACAAAATTGCAATTTTGGATTGATGTCACGTAAATACTTCACATATAATTTAGTATTGAACATTTCTTGGGAGACTTCTTAATTGTTCTAAATACATCCATGACTCATCAAGTGTCATGACAATTTTGGTGGTTTTTATGTGTTTTAGTGTTAGTAGGTTCGTATTAGTTTTTTTTTTTTTTAGAATAACTCTAGCAAAACACTAAGTTTGGGGGTGTGATAACTCTAAACATGCTAGAGTTATTCTACTCTAAATTGTAGCATTTTGATAGTATAAATCCCGAATTTTGAGTAATTAATTCAGGTTTAAGTTAGGAGTATTCATTTCATATGCATTAATATTTTTGTTCTTGTTAAATATGTTAAATTTTTATTAAAAATTTAGCTTAATTAATTGTTTAATTATGTTAATTTTGTGCAGGTCAAATTTAGAAGTAGGAAACTAGATTAAACAAGCTCGAAGGACCAAAGTGCAAAAAAATTTAGCTTAATTAATTGTTTAATTATGTTAATTTTGTGCAGGTCAAATTTAGAAGTTGGAAACTAGATTAAACAAGCTCGAAGGACCAAAGTGCAATTATCAAAGAAAAGAGAGGTTGCTGGGAAGAGAGTTGAGATCGCGATCTCGACTCAAAAAAATCACTTAAAACATTAGCGAGTTGAGATCGCAATCTCGATTCTCAGATCGCGATCTCGACTCGCGGATGGTTAAGTAACAGGGGCAATTTTGTAATAGTCCAGGAACCAGTTTCTGATTTTGCCTTGTACTATTTAAGCTACTTGTAAAATTGTAGAAGTAAGTAGGATTAGAATTAGATAGTCTATAGCAAGTGTTAGGATAGTTTAGGATATCTTAAACATCAAGTTTCTTCTCTAATAGAAATTTTTCTTTAATTGTCTCTTAGATCCACTTTTCATTTCTTAGCAAGTTTAAATTTTGAAATGTTGTTGTGGGTTAATCTTTACCTTCAAGTAGATTTAATTTTTACTTGCTTTCTAGTTTAAATTATTAAAATTTCTTTGCTTGCAACTTAGGGTTCTTAGGAAAATTAGGGTTTTTGTTAAATTCTTGCTTTTTAGTTAAGAATCCTCCATTTCTTGCATTAACTTCTATATAATTTTTAGTGAGCTTTCTTGATTTTTACCAAAAATCCAAAAATATTTTGATTTCAAGTTTAACTCTTTCAATTTTTAGTTTAGAATTGGTAATTTCTAACTTTGCGATGTTTTTTTATGGTGATTTCATTGGGCTAATTTACTTGCTCTTTAATTTTAGTTCTATTTCAATTAGTTTGGATTAGAATTAATTGCTTTCTTTACTTGCTTTCAAAATACTAGAATAGATTAAGTTGTTCTTCAATTTCATAATTATTTAGTTCACTTATTTGCTTTAGTAGATAATCTAGCTTAAAACTAGGTTTTAATTGCTTGCATTGAATTATGATCTTGAGTAGAGTAAATTCACCATCCATTGTTTGATCTTGCTTAACTTCACAAAGACTTGTAAAACTTGGTAATTGCCTTCCAACAATCCTTGTGGGATGATACCCACTCATCGTATACTACTACCAACTCCGTATACTTGCGGAAGTGATCCTTGTGGGACGATACCCACTCATCGTATACTACTACCAACTTTGTATACTTGCGGAAGTGAGGTAGAGTGTAGTGGTTTTGTGAGGTTTCTTATTGCTTGTTTGATTTAAATTGATCTCTACCTAAGGACTAGACAACATGGCTTACTATACACCACATTAAAGACATGACTGGTTCATTATTGGAGAATCTAGAAGATATTAAGCAAGACGCAATTTCTTTCTTCCAAGATTTGTTCAAAGGGCCAAGAACACCAATAGGAACCACATGGCTGCACTTTTGTAACATACCATCTCTTATCATCGAAAGGCAAAACACAAGTCTCATGTTTCCAGTTTCTTCTAAGGAGCTCAAAGCAGTAGTCAAAGGACTGTGAAGTGCAGCAAGGCTGGATGGATTAATGGTAATTTCTTTGTCCATTTCTAGGAAGTGATTACTAATGATCTCTTACAAGCTGTACATGATTTCTTTGCAGGTGTACCTTTACCTAGAAGTGTTGCTAGCACCTTTATTATTCTGTTCCCCAAAGTTCCTAATCCTAAGGACTTCTTGGAATTCAAACCAACATCACTTTGTAATTTTCTCAACAAAATACAACAAATTTCACTAAAATAGTGGTGAATCGGCTGACTCCTATTCTTCTAATGATCATCTCTCTCAAACAGTTGACTTTTGTGGGTGGTAAGGGGATATCGGACAACATTCTACTTGAACAAGAATTTGTGCACTCTCTTAAAAGAAGAGACATGGGGACATAATGTAGTTTTAAAGATAGACATGTACGAAGGTATTTGCTCGAGTTTCATGGGAGTTTTTGAGAGGGATCATTTCCAAATTTGGCTGATCTAGCCTATTCACTGATATTATTTTTAATAGTTTGATGAATAGTTGGTTTTCTATGTTAATTAATGGGAAAAGTTGTGGCTTCTTTAAAGCCTCGAGAGGGATCAAGCAAGGGGATCCACAATCACCTTTTCTCTTCATTATTTGTGCGGAAGCTCTCTTATACACATTGATGTGTATAAGCATAGTGATGGTAAGCTTACCAACATAATGTCCTCCCACATGATTGTGTTCCTACAAATCACTTGACTTTTGCTGATGATGTTAATGCATTGATGCAAAAGGAAGAAAATTAAATCTTTGACATTTCAATGAATTTTCTAGAAATCTATCAACAAGGTTTGGACCAGTTCATCAACAAAAGTAAATGTTTCATAGTAGCTTTGCTAGGTGTTGTCATTTTGGACATAGAATAATGTCCGATGTCACAGATTTCTCTATGGAAAGCTTGCCTTTTGATTACCTTGACTGCCCTTTTTTTAAAGGTAATGAATTAACATGCAATCTTCGTTTGCTACTCATTCCACAGCTTATGTATTGAAATTAGCGGGTTGGAAGCAGAAAATGCTCTCTCCGAGAGGAAGACTAGTTCTAATAAAGCATGTTCTTTTTTCAATTCCGAACTCATATAATCACTAGTTTGAATCTTCCTCTGAAAGTATTCAAGTCCTTGGAAGCAATAATGGCGGGGTTCTATTGGGAGAAAGACAATGATTCTCTAAAGAAGCATTGAATGAAATGGAGTCTTATACCTATCCTACTATGTGAAAGTGACATTGGAATTTGACACCAAGAAGATGTATCGCCCTCTTTCACTCTTAAACTTTGGTGGAATTACTTTGCTTCAAATTTCCTACAATTATGTTTATAAGAAGGAGGTGCTGGGGCCTAAAACTATGAAACTGTGAAACCGGTGGCTGTGGAGTGGTCGTACACTGTGAGCTGTAGGTTTTGGAGATCTATAAACTAGTCTCTGTGGAGGGACATATGGACTTCTGTCACCTCTCTGTTCTGCTGCCTACCGTCTCAGAAATATATCTACACGGGCACTAGCATCGTACAACTTTTCAAATGTATTTGTTGTATCCACTGCTGCTATTTTTTCTCGGATCTCTTTCAGCAAACCCCTTCTAAAACAGTCTCACACTTCTCTACCCTGTCGCTCATAACCCAACTAGAGCAAATATCCTCAATACATAAAATCTCTGTGAATACTCTACTACTGACATCCCTGGAGTCGATCTAAATGAATTGAACTCATCTCTCTGCTCAACTCTAAGATGTGAAGGATAAAAAAGCTACAGAAATGTCTCCCTGAATGTCACCCATGAAATCTGTCCTGTAGGGGGTAAGTACAGGTCTTACTCCCTTCCACCATCTTGCTACATCTCCAACCATATATGACATTACTATTAGGACTCTGTACTCATCGGGTACTTTCCAAACAAATATAATTTTCCTCGATTTGTTCCAGCCATATTTTTGCTTCATCTGGATCATGTCTACCCACGAAAGTGAGAATATTAATCTTCATAATTGCCCAGTAGTAATAATCAACATCTCTAGACTCTGGTTGCGGTGTTGGACTAGGTGCAAGGTTTACATAAGTAGTATGAATGGCTGCATGCACTGCTTGTCCCACGATGGCCGCAATGGTGGCATAATCTATCACTGGCTTAGGTATCTGTGATGGTTGGGGCTGCGGTAACTGTTGTGGCTGCTGTGTTAGTTTCTTAATCTGAATCTGTCCTCTTAGTTCCTGATCTGTCCCAACAGACTCCTCAACCTGTACCGGGCTAGTCCCAGTTCCCTGCTTAGGTGTCTCTTCCTGAGTTATAACAACCTGTTTCTGTCTATTTAATTCAAATTTCATTTTCCTGCATATTTAAAACAGAGAATCACATTTCAATTCTTATTCAAATACTAACCATGAAATAATATGCTTACACAGTTCAACTCAGTGATTTCACTTCCCACCTAAGCATTAATAACAAGAAATTGTTGTAAGTTCCAGTCTGGGTGGCAGTCCCAAACCCTGAGTTACTTATAAGTTTAAGTCCCCAATACTGCACTCATAACAATAATAGTTTAACTTAATACTAGACACAAGATTGAATATTTTTATTATACTCTGATACCACTCAATATCACGTCTCCAAAACGGGACAATGACATGCCTCACCTCGAGATCACTCTAAGCATACAAGGCATAGTACAAGAGTAATAAACATGTCATAATACCTGCTATTAGATCTCAAGATTAGCTAAGACAAAACCACAAAGGTATATTCAACAACTATATTCATAACAATCCATGATAACCAAATCACATTCATATATAAGTACCAAATCACAACGAAACAACCTTAAAAAAAATGATATACAAGGTAAATCTAACGAATCCTTAGGAACACAGGCCTAAACACAAAAACAAAGCTCATACTAATATGGTAAACCAAAAAAACTTTAATTCCAGTCAAACTGGGATCCGTACTGTAATCTATTCCCAGGTCAGCACTTGACTCAGGACCTACTATTACCTCTTGCTGGTCCTTGACTGCCAACAAAAGGGGAAAATAATAATGGATTAAGCATATAATGTTTAGTAAATAACATTTAAACCCAATTATAGATAACAAGTATATAATCAGTGTAGGGTACAATATACGAGACATTTTCAATAATTAAAATGCAAATGTCAATCAATGAGTTCATAGTTCACAAAAATCTTCCCACCACTAGATCCAGATCTACTTATTATCTGCTCGAGTAGACAGGGCATAACAGGGTGTCTATCACTTGTCTTTTTGATAGACTGGATATAATATTTACAAAGTAGAGTACTCAGTATCATTTCATTCACTCACTCATATTAAGTCCACTCAAGTGACTCATTGAACTCTTCACAATAATTATTCATTCTACACATTGCAATAATGAACAAATAATGCATTACATAACAAACACATAAATTATAAACGTACAATGTCTTACCTCATTAACATTACTCGAAATAAATATAATTACCTTAATATCAATTATTCTAGGGTTGCAAAACTAATCATATACAAGATATCGATACAAATCTAGATAAATGTTACTTATCTCGAGAATCAATTTTGTATACGTTAGCGAGAGGAATGGTTGGCCAAATTCTATTTCCATCAAAGGATTAAAAATGAAAGTGTTATATCATTAAGATAAAAATTGAGGTAGGAATTCACTTTTGGGCATCTCTCAAATTCTCAAATCAAACAATAATTGAAGACAAACAAGTAGGGGTTAATTTAAATTTGTAAAAATAAAATAAAAGTTTAAAAATTAGGGTTCATAACTTTGAATATATCATCAGATTAAGAATTGTAAAAATACTCATTCAAATCTCATTAAAATAATAGTTAAAAAGTAATTTCAAATCACAAATCAAGTCCCGGTAGCTCAAAACATATTTAATAATAATCAAATTACAGATAACAAAAATTAAACAAATTAATTTCAAATTTGAGAAACTTGAAATCTATCATGAAAATCATACAAAACTTAGAGTAAAACTTACTTGTAAAATTAAATTAAAGGTCTAAAAGTTTCCTGAATCACCAATTTGATTTGAGAAGTAAAAATTCCTAAACTAGTAATAGGATTTAAAATTTGGAATTAAA
Organism: Cinchona pubescens; assembly: GCA_025175665.1. Taxonomy (NCBI): domain Eukaryota; kingdom Viridiplantae; phylum Streptophyta; class Magnoliopsida; order Gentianales; family Rubiaceae; genus Cinchona; species Cinchona pubescens. The sequence goes on from JANKKI010000171.1 coordinate 454,124, forward strand.
GGATTTTGAGGTACCGTTCTCTGCAACTTCTTTGCTAGCTTGGAAATGATAAATAGAAATAAACAACCCAATAAGGAGACTTCGTGAGTAAGTTTACCATATCTTTACAATTTATATTTTGGTCCCTCATGTTTTGAGAAATCACACTTTTATTCAAAAAATTTAGAAAATGTTTGAAAAGGATAAAATAATTATTTAATATTTTAAAATGATAGTTATGGATATTTAAATAAATATGATCAAGCACAAAAATATGTGAAAGGGAGTGAAAAAACTGAGTATTATACTAATTGCCCATTTTGTAACAACACAAGAGTCATTGGAACATGTGCTTGTTCAAAAACACGTTCGGCTCACTTTGCTAATCTTTGCGGCTTCCGGATGTTGTCCTATGCTTCAATTTGGTGGTATCAGTGAAGTGTTGAGGTGATTCAAGTATTTCCAATTGCAATCTGTTGGTAGTAATGGAAAGCTCACAATGAAGCGTACTATAACTCGATAGTATCTCCAATGCAGCTAAATCGCAATATTATTAGATTCATCTGTGAAGCTTCACTAAGGTAGCCGTTTGGTAAGCAGTCCAAAATCTTGACTACCTTGGCTTTCCATGGTTTTACTCAAATTGTCGAAGTCTTTCCAGCCCCTACAATGGACAAACCCGCCTAGCAACTATTTCAAATTAAATGTTGACGGTTCATTTCTTGGAAATCTCGAGCTTTCGGGAAGAGGAGGAGTGTGCCGTAACTCTTACTAGCATGGTAATTCTGGGGTTGTTTCTTCATTTGGTCAGGCAACGAGTTTTGTAGCGGAGATGAGGATTTTTTTAGCCGACTTCAATTATGCATGGATTATAAAATGTTTCTTTCCCTTGTGTTTGAGTCGGATTCAAAACTAGTAGCGGATATCATTCTAAAAAGGATTACATGCCCTTGAAAGTTGAATACTTAATGCAGCCAAATTATCAACATCATTCAGGACCAGTTTATTGAATTAAGTCGCACATTTAAGGAAGTCAACTCTGTAGTTGATGCTCTCTCCAAGCTTGGAAGTTCCAAACAGGTGAACGTGGTCTAACATTGCAGCAAGTCTTCCTCGATATATCAATGGTCTTGCTGCCTTGGATGCACGAGGATGTCCTTCAATTCGTGTCTGTAATAGGTTACAGGCCTTGTATTTTTTCAGTTTTTTTTTACTTGCTCGCTTTATATTAATCTTGTACTATCTTAATAGGGTATTGGCCTAATACTCTTCTTTGTAATTTTTTTTTTTATTTAATAAAATGGGTGTCTGACCCGTTAAGCTACTAGTAGTTTCACAAAAAAAAAGAAAAGGGATTGATTTGATCAAAATAAAAATTTAGATGGAGGGGTTCATTGACATGGTTAAGAGTTGTGGGAGCCTATATGGAATGAGGTCTTAGTTTGAGGGGTTTACTGTATTTCACCTCAAGTTTTAATGGTGAAGGACACTATTGAACAAGTAACGCTAAATACCCTCCTTCAATTAATTCCTTAAAAATTCCCAAAATTTCTCCAATCCCTCATCAGAAATCTAGGGTTTTTCTTCTCTCTTTCTCTCCCATAAAATCACAGACACAAAACATTACCGAAAAGATTCAATTGATTCTTGAATACCTATGCAACCACCTAATACTCCCCCAATTTCACTACGGTTCCTATAACCTTAATCAAGATTATTCAATCGCCGCCTTCTTTTCAATTTCTTCTGTTCGTGTGAAATTTAAGTTCCAAAAATTTCTACTATGGTAATCTCTCTTCGTTTCCAAATTTCATCATCTTCATCAGCGTCAATGGTGATTATGAATGTTAGAGCTTTTGGCCCTGGTTTGAATCCTTTTGCTCCTGTTACAATTTGGCCAACCATTCCTCTCGCTAAACATCTCTTCTTTATATCCGTTTGTTTTTTTGGTTTTCCTTCATTTTTGTCTCTCAAATCATGTAAAAAAAAAAAAAAGCTAGAAAAAAGTCTGAAAACGAAGAGATCGGGTATTTCTAGTCTTTTTAGGCATCTCATCTATTGAAATACTTTGTGGGTTTTCGTTGGAGCCCGAGATAATATCAAATCAAATTAAATCAAATCTTTGCCTTGAATTTTTGTGGATTTTGGTTGTCTATCTCCATTATGTAAATTTAAGGAATCTATCCATGAATGTGAAGCCTTTGGGTCTCAGTAATTGGTAAACTTTCTGGGTTTGGTGTTTGGATTGGGAAAAATTAAATATTTTCACTTGTTGAGAAATTTATGGTGTTGCGTCCTAGAATTTGAGGCTGTTGGGCGGTAAAGTATTTCTGCTTTCGAGTTCAAATAAAAAAATATATCAATCTTGCTGATAGATTTGCTTGTTTGGTGGTGCTCTTATACACAAACTCCTCTGAATTTGAATAGTGAGGTGAATTGGTGATAATATTTGTGGGATTGTTGGGTGAGTGAAATCAGTAGTTTTAGTTGTTTGTGTGTTGAAGACTGTGGGTTGGAGAAGAAAGGAAGAAGAAGCAATGACACAACAGCAGGAGGGTTCGATTAGGCGGAGGAGACAGTTGGATAGGTCTGAAGGGGATACAGATGATCGAGGTTGGACTCCACTTCATATTTGTGCAAGGAAAGGTGATCTGAAGGAGGTATACTCTCTATTTAGAAACAAGGCCATTTGACTTTAATGTTTTCCCCCCTTTGTGCGAGACATCCTCTTTGTGATGATTTAGCAATTATTTTATAAGCTTGATTCTTGTGTTTGGCCATTTGCATGCTACTTATCCTAATGTATTGTATAAGCAATTGATTTTAAATGATACTGGTTTATATTATATTTTGTATTAGTCTGAAAAAAAAGATGGAGTACTATTGGTTTATATTATATTATATCATTTTTGTTTGGCTATTTAAGTTTCATATGTTTTTTACCACTCTGAAGATTGGTTTTCTGATCAATCCAAAGGATGGAGTACTATCTCAAGAAGGTATGCTCATTTGGTGGATTCCTTTCTGGCGTACTGACGGTTAAATTTTGTGTATATTATGGTAAACCCCCATGTGCTATGGCCTTTTAACCCGTAACCCCTATGTGTTTTGAAAACATAGTTTAACCACTATGTATTTTGGACTAAAGGTATTGTGGATGGAAATCATTCAAACTAACTAGTTTGATTGAGTACGCTACCAATAAGTTTCTACGTCTTATTATAGTATGTGCTTCCCGGGGGGCATGCAAGAAGGGAGTTTGAGCTTGCTGCAAATGGCTAAAATTTCGTCTGCTTTACATTGATTATCAATCAAATAAAAAGTTATTTTATGTATCAATTGTTACATCTCCTACTACTGACCTCCACCCATTATTAGATGGGTCTCTTCACCCTCACCACCACCACCTGCAGTTCCACTATCCCAACTCCTCTCCCCTTATCAATCCCTCTTCCAGATATGATATGCCGGGAAAGAATTCCAACAATCATTACTAACAAGAACGCACCCGAAAAAAAAGCCAAAACCACTAGATCCACCACCAAAATCAACATTTATTGTCTTAATAGAACACAACCTTGGAACACCATTTCTGGCCTTACAGAGCCAACAGGAAGCAAAACCAAAAATTATGAAAAAATGCCAACATAATAAAACTCACCAGAAAAAGGCTAAAAATAACGAAGTAAAGAAAAAGGATGCGGGGTATGGGAGAGGCAGCATGTTGCTGTGGGGATGAGATAGAGACAGAGGGGTTATGGGGGAAAGGGGATTGGTGTTGGGAGGGAGGGGGAGGGCACTGGAGGTGAGGATGAGTATTAGGGTGAGGATGAGGGGGAAGCTGGGGGGCTAGGAACTGGGTGGTGGACGGTTGTAGTATTGAAGTAAATTTTTTGTATAATGACATTTTTGTCATAAATATATAAACATTTTGAGAAAACATTATGTTTTTACGTTAGTTACTTGCATTTGGAGCGTGTGTTCCGTGCACTTTACCTTTTGAGACAAACCACATAGGGCTTTGAGGTATTTTTCCAAAATCCATAGGGGCTTTGTTTCAGAAGGCCATATCACATGGGAATTTATAGTAATTTCCCCTTACTTTTTTCATTAGAATACAACTATGCCTGTTGTTTGTTAACGGAAAAATAGAATTGGTTGGAGAATTCTACACAATCTAGATACAAGATGTTTTGAGTTTGATCAGGTTGTTATACTTTATCTGTGGGGATCTCTTTGTGTTGCATTTTAGTACTTTTACATAACTTCATAATCAAATAGTGCTTCCACTAGGTGCAACTTCATAATCAAATAATGCTTCCACTAGGTGCTTGAAATGTTCTTCAATAAAATTATGGGTAAAAGTACAAGGAACCCCTCTGTGGTTTGGCTAATATTCACATTACCCGTATAGTTTGAAAACCCTACAATCTACCCGTTGTGGTTTGGATTAAAGTGAAACTGTCAAATATTTCTTGACCACTGGGACTAAAAAATTTTAAAAGAGAACAAGGTTATTAAAATAAAACTCAAAATAACTTAAAGCTTAATTATGTAGTGTCTCCCATATAAAACACTAGATCTCTTCCTTTTCAGTAGAGGGGTTTTTGGGCAAAACGAGTATTCTTAAGGGTTATTTTTGACTTTTTGCACAAATCTGTTAGCTTTTTAACTTTCCATCCATTTAAGAAAAACCCAAACCACAAGGGGGGCGGATTGTAGGTTTGCAAACCATATGGGGTAACGTGAACATTAACCAAAGCACAAGAAGGTTCATTGTAATTCACCCTAAAATTATAGATTGCTAAGGATGTTAATAAAGGAACAGTGCAATCCAGTTCATACTATTTCTGTGAAGTTCATAGGCTCCTTGCAATCCCCCTGAAGCAAGCCTAACACTATTCCTTTACTATTTCTTGAACTTGGTAAGACTGGTAAATACAATGTCAATTCTTCATGCTAACAACCAGTTTTGAAGCCTAAAACTCAATCTGTTGGACAATGTACTACCTCCTTCATGTATCCCTACCATTTTCCTAGGTTCATGCTGCACAGGAAAGAAAATCTCTTGAACAAAAGCTTGATGAACAAGGCACAGCTAGTAACTCATTTTGTTTTCTGTAGAATGACCATGTACTTCACTGAATACAGCTCTTTAGACTCGTCAGGTTAAACATACTAGTGTGCCTGTGGGAAATTAAGGAAAGATGATGAGATTTAAGAGTTCCACCTGGACCTTCTGGCTTAAGCTTAATCAAGTGTTACATGATATGTAGATTCACATCACAGCCGTTCTTCCTTGAATTGAGAGGATACATATGTATAATTTGCAAAATGCTTAAAATGTTGAAAGCCATAAATTAGCGAAATCTTGTTTCTAAGACTGTCTTAGAAATTTGGCAATCGTTTCTTTTTGGCTCTGTAAAGTTTCCCATTACTTTGAATTAAACTTATCTAGCTATGAAAACTCTTTAAGTAACCTGGATGACAGCTCCAGTTGTCAAATTACCAAAATGCCTTTAACTTGTAAATGCAAATCATTAGGTAGAAGCAACTCAGCTTGGTTGTGCAACCTTAACAGAGTCAAGAAAATTCAGTGTTAAGTCTATACATGTGGGGCCATGTATGTGGCTTGTCTACCTACTGCTTGAATTGTTCTTTGTCCCTCTAAACTGTTCAAAACTGAATGTAATTCCTGATTATATATTTTTTGTAAATGAAATATTTATGTTGTTCTGTTTTTTTGTGCTAAATATCATAGTTAAACCAAGCCCAGTGGTGCTCAAGAATGGTAAATTCTCTAGTTTGGAAGCTCCATTAAGAGGCAACATATAAATAAAACACAGATTTCTGTTATCTGTTGCAATATAAATGACCTAGTGACTTTTAATTTCCTCTGAGTTCTGTATGATTCCAGCAGTTTCTAAGGAAGAAGACTAAGTCAAAGGGAGATGGAGAAGAGGATGGGAACAATGAGAGCAGAGTGCATACAGGAAAAATGGAAACTCTCTACATCCACAGGAGATAGGTGAAAAAAGTAGGCACAGCTCATTTGGTGAGTTGTACTATTGGAAAGAAAAGAAGGAATTTGAGTAGAAAGGATTAGTAGTCTCTTGTTTGGAAGTTTTTGAAGAGATAACAAAGAAGAGAAAGTAGAAGATTTGGAAGGAAAATTATAATTATAATTGCACGATGTCTAATATTTTCTCTCCAAATTGGGCCTGATCTGGAGAGAATGTTGAGAAGCCTTATGAAATTTTTCAAAATGGCAACCTTGCCCTTAAAATGTTGCTGGAAAAATTTTAATGAAATAATTTATATCTAAAATTGTTTCAATTCCCAATAAATCCCCCAAACAATCTCTCCCTCTCTCCCTGTCTCATAACTCAAGTCTTCTGTTCCTTTCTTCTCTCTCCTAAACTCCCAAAACTAGGCCTATTTGTGAGAGGAAGGAATGCCCATTCCTGCAGTTGCGGGAGGGAGGGAGATATAAAACAATCATATTAGAACTTGTAATTTTGCTGTTGCTGCTTTTCAATTCTTTTGGGCATGTGCCTGTGAAGGTAAAATAGTTTTAGTAATGACGCACCAATGGGTGCAAGTAAAGTACTGGTGCGGACTATCTAGTAATGCAATGAAATGGTTTTTCTAGAAACTCGCAAATGATAGCAATAGGACAGATACGAGTAATTTAACCAGGAAAATAGGGTGTTCGAAATGCAGCCTTTAACTGCTGTAAGCATTCATTCAAAAGCTCTCTCCTATGTAACAAGAAACAAATGATGTACGAGTGAAAGATCCTAGTAGAGAATCAGTGAAAGTTTACAGATTAAATGGGCGTCACTCTTAGTCTAAGCCTGAAGTATTTTTAATGGTGCACTTTACCTTATTTGAATGACATACTTATACTGCATCTTATAGAGGGTAGTTTTGAAAAGTATTGTACACATCTAGATTTGACATTACAACAAAACCAATCTGCTCTTTACATATAATAAGATGCAACTCATTTTTTAACTGAGTCAACAAAATGGCGTGTTAAATGTTCTTGTTATGTCATGTAGGCACTTCTGCTTGACAAAATGGCGTGTTCTTGTTAAAAGTACTTGTTATACACACACACACACACACTTCCTGGTTAAAGAGTTCGGAAAATTTATCTAGATTTTCCTGGTAATAACTCCCAAGCAAAAGAACATGTTTATGCTCTTAAAACACAATTTTGTTGTGATCAACCTATCTGAGAATGTCCATTTCATGTACAAGGTCATGGATGTTTTCTTATGTAGAAGGTAATGCTAGTGTTATTCAGTTAAATCTAAATGCTAGCTATTCTACAGTTCGATTAGCTGTCTTTTTGTTCCATTCTACAAAACTAGCAGTCCATGCTTTAGGATTTTCTTTGATCATATCTGTGGTACATTCTTTGAGTCAACATGACTTCTATGATCTGTTGCATGCTGAAATTCCTATCATTCCAAGTCATAATAGAATGTGATCTAATGACATCCCTTCCATTGCAAAAGGTATAAATTGAAACAGTTAATGGTTTTGGTGGGATTTCTAGTTCTTAATTTGTATGCCCTCCATCCCAATTTTATTCTCACCTAAGGGTTGGGCACGCATTTTTTTTGAAAATTCAATTTTATGGTGTGCATACCTCATCATTGAGATAAAGAGTCATAAGACAAGGAAAAAATGTGTAGTACAAGTGTTTCGTAAGGGTAGGATTGGGATATGGTAATGATAAAGACATAAAGTAATGACTTTAGAAATGTGACATTATTTTTGGGGCGTTCCAAAATAGCAAGTGTGACAATATAAATGGGATAGAGGGAGTAATTCATTAGACAGCTATCAACAACCCAATATATCTTCTAATATCAGGAGAGACAGAAAACCTAGGACAAAGCTGAAAACAGTGGCTATAAGCTGCTGACCCACTTTTCAGGCAAAACATTGTCGACCTTCTAGTTTTGGTTGTCATGGTAAGCTATAAAAAAAGTTAAGAGCAAAATAAATTTTTTTGTATCATAGTGTTGTTTCAGCTCCTGGAAATGTTTATCAAAAACTCCACTCATTTGAGATGTGTTGGTGTTTTGGTGGTGCCTTGGGTGATAGATCTAGATTTCTGGGTTGACTTATGAGATTATAAATTATGGTTTAATTTTGAATCTCGATCAAGATTTGAAGATTTTGAATTGTACGTCTTCAGGTTTCAAATTCTCTTCTTGCTTTTGTCATGTGTGAGCTCTAATTTGCAGCTTCCATTTTTTAAAATATATTATCTTTGGTGTTTTCGTTCTTTTTATGCTAACATTTGGTAATACATTAACTGGCATTTTGGTGATTGCAATGTTCGAGTATTCTTTAGTTTGCGATTTATTGTCACACTGTTGATCATTCTCTTCCATTTGAGTTGAATAACTTCAGTTTCTGAATCATGTCTTCACGGTGATTGATTTAAATCAAGGTGAAACGACTTCTTAAAGAAGGAATGGATGCAAATGTGGCTGCATGTGGGCCAAAATCACATGGGATTACTCCTCTCCATCTGGCGGCCAAGGGTGGCCATGTGAAAGTGATGGATGAATTGCTCGAGTGTGGTGCTGATATTGATGCACGCACCAAGGGTGCCTGTGGCTGTAAGTGTATATGTAGGTTACTCGTAATGTTATTTGTTAAGCTACAAATAAATCTCGAATGATTTTTTATTTAAATTGCTCCAGGGACCCCACTTCACAATGCAGCTAAAGAAAGAGACAGAAAAGCAATCAGATTCCTGATTGAAAATGGGGCTTTTTTGCCTGATGACATCAATGATACCAGGTTCAATCCACCACTTCACTATTGTCCTGGTCTTGAATGGGCTTATGAAGAGATGAAGCATCTCCAACAATGCAACTCATCATCTAGTGAGACAACCTCCTACAGCTCTGAAAGCTGAGGCATTCTCAAACTACTGCCTAGTATGTTGCAATCCTTCGTCTTATGATATTATTCATATTATCCTGAAATAAAAATGCACTTGAGATGTAGCAGTAAAATAATTGCCCCTTTTCATGTGTTTTATTTGTGTCCTGTATAATACTTTACTTTGTCTGGAGCGAGCTTTGATATGACATGTAAGTGCTTGTTGGTGGAGATGAATAACTAATAACTAATAAATGATGGTTTGTTCGAAGTCTATTTTGTACTTAATCTTCCTTTTTTTTTGACTTTGGCAAAGTGTTTTTCTCCCCCCCTAACATGTCAAACTTATTTTAGGGGTGATCTTTGCCCCAGTCTACTGGCTGCAAGAGAGTAGCCAGTAGTACCCTGGTGCGGAGCTGACTAGTGGGGCAAAGATTTTTTAAGGATAAAATGTAAACACAAAATACACACAAGTATTCTAAATGTGTATTTTACTCTCTTCTAATTATTAAATGTCTATGTGGCCTCCTCCTCCATCAATTTTTGACGTAAAATAGACGGAAACTGCCGTCAAAACTATCGCTTAACTGTGAAAGGTCATCTCCACCTCTAACTACTTGAAGTTTAATTCTTTACCTCTAACTAATTAAGTTTAAAACAATGTATGTTGGTTGGGACAAAATAAAAGTTAGAGAAATTTTAGGATCAAATTTAAACTAAAAATTAAGGAGTTAGATTAAAAAATAAAAATAAAAAACTCTCAAACCCTTCCCCTCCCCTACCATCCCGAGACGGCTTCCACCGCCACAAATCTCCAGCACCCACTAACAACCATCACAACCCACATCAACAACCACCACCGCCCACTTAGCAACCGCCACTGCCATCGAACAGCTTTCACCACACAACATTCACTCTCTTCCCCCAACGATCACCACCACAGCTTTTACCACACAACATTCACTCTCTTCCCCCAACGATCACCACCACAGCTCTCCTTCACCCCAGACACCACCACAACCCACCCCAACCGTGCTAGCTTCCATTACCACTTGCCCATGCCTTCCTTCTTCGTCCTTCCTAATTGCATTCTACAGCTCTTACTAATCCCGCACCTATGAAGTCCCCATCGTGATTGGCCATTTGCTCAAAAAAAAACCGCTAGATCAATGCTCATTGTAACACCTTTTTTGTGCATTTAATCCATTGAAATTTGAGGTTGGATGGTTGTTTAGAATGGGGGGAAGGGAGAAGAGAGATGGTAGTGCTGTGGTGGGGGTCGTGGATCAGGGGATGGGATTGGAGTTGAGTGATCTAGAATACGTGTGGGGGTGGTCCCTATCTCTTAGTACACATCTAGTGGTGGCAGAGGTGGGAGAGTGGAGGGGGTGACAAGTTATATTAAGAAGGGATGAGAAGGGTTTAGTGTTTTTTAAGGAAAAAAATGTCAATTCAAGTATTATTTTATTGTTAATATTTTAAATAAAATTTCGTTCTCGATACGCGCGTGTGATTAGCAAAATTAACGAATTCAAAAGAAAAGCAAAACTAACAAACTGAAATATACCAATATCAAGTTCGCCGAAGCAGCTGAACTCAACTCGGACAATCACCCACCCTCAACTGCATGTGGCATTTGCCTGCCAGGCTTCTCTTACTCACTAGCAGTGGCTTTGTCCGACTACATCTTGAAAATTTTCGTATAATAGTCTTTGAAGAACAATCACGGTACAACTATGGTGCAGAATATGGTTATATGCAGAAAACGGTCTGGAACTCTCATTGTGTGACGTGCCTTTTATTTGTGGTTTAGTCCACGAAAAGAAAATCAGAAAACTTGCTTCAGAGGGAGGAGATAATCCTTTCATTATCAGTCTTTTTCTAGTATGCCATAGATGTTATTGAACAAATACTCTTCGCTCAGACATAATCAACTGCAATTTAATTCCTAATGACCCCAATTTCTAGGTCCAATGATTCAAATACCAATTGTCAAGATTAATAACAAAATTTCATACTAAACTTCTCTGAAACAAAATTCAACCTTGATCAACTCTTAGAATTGCGGTTAACAGACAGATTTTGGTATTTAAGAATTATTCAGATATATATTTATTTGAGGATCAGGGATTGGGGATGCCTTTAAAACATAGTTATCCAAATTTATTGGTAACACTCCATACGGCATATCAATTCGTGCATACTAGGTATTACCATATTGGCACTTCGAATATATATATATATATATATTACTACATTTCAGTTATCATATTACTTATCAAAGAGTATTATATACACATCTACTATGTTTATAATATGACAAAGTATCATAGAATTCTTTCCAATATGTAAAGAGACAATATGGCCCCTATAATGGGTCAATTGAGTGGAAAGGGGCTTGCACTCTGTATATTAGAACCATATATATATATATATATATATATATATATATATATATATATATATATATTTACTAGATTTCGATTATTATACTACCTATCAAAAAATATCATAAATTCAGTAACTATAATTTAAAATATGAAAAGTGTCATAAAATTCTTTTCAAGTGATATCAGATCACTAACCCCTATAGTGGGTCAATTGATATCTAAAGGGCCTTGCTCTCTGGATATTAGAGCCCGAGTTGAGTTCACCTGCTTCGGCAAACTTGACATTGGTGGTGCCATTATTTATATTTCAGTTTGTTAGTTTTGCTTCTCTTTTGACTTTCTTGGTCTTTAATTGTTGTAAAATCTAAAATTTTTTATTATTTAATAGTCAATGTAGTTTTTGTATACAAGTCAAATTAATCTAAATTAAGAGAACTAAGCAGAGAATTGAGAAGTAATAGAACAAGAAAAGAGGGGAATACTGGAATGAAGGAAATTAAAGGAAGAAGAAAAAGGAAATGCTTAGCAAATCCTAAAACTTGGATCCAAAGTAAATTAGCAATTTCACAAGTGAACATGCTTTTTCCCAACATTTGAAACTTAAAGCTGAAAGTAAGCTTGGAGTTTGAGTAGTTGGAATTTTTCACATATAAATTTAAAAATTTTAACTGAATGCGAAAAGTTAAAAATGTTAAATTTTTGCTCAATTAACAAATCGGATCAAATGAACTTACTGAGCCAACTCGTTACCTTTGTTCGTTTTTAAACCCTATTAGTCAGTAAATGTTCTCTTTGCAACTATCTCCTCATCCAAGGTCCTTAGCCCAAAGGACACCCTTGAGCCATCTTCTCGAGTAAACTCTATCGCAAAACTGCCCCTCCTTTCTCAAAAATGGCATCACCACGCCCTAAAACTCCCACAATGAAATGATGATCTTTTCTTCTATTTCACCCACCAATCAAGTTAACCAATTACAAATATATTTTGAAGAAATATAATTAAGAGCCTAGAAATTAGAAATTCATGACATTTCTTCCCCCTTAAAATTATCATTGTCCTAATAAATGTTATGAATTAGTAAGCAACTTAAAATTACCAAGATGCCAAATGTAGTCTTCTGAGTGGCACTTAAGCTTTGTAAGCAACTTTAAAGTTGGGTTCTCTTCAATCATCCTTGCGGTGATGCCGTATGGTCAATATCTCTCCGAACTCTTTTGTGCAGGCATTTATACAAATTCAAGTTGGGTAGGAATTAGCAGCTCATTAAAATTGAAATTGGCACCCTAGATTTCCAAGTTATCGAGTATGTACATAAAATAGAAGCAACAACCCCAATTGCTCGTGAACACCACATATGTGTGCAACTTTTTACCAATATCTCAAGAAGTAATGAGAAAATATAGGTGGCAAGGAGTTTAATGAAGCAACAAGGGACTCTCTTCAATAGCTCCCACTATAATATATTTTCATAAATTGATGTTCACTAAATACATGTGCCAGAGAAGGAGAACATACTAGGCCCAACAGACATATCATAACATACACCTTCCCGTTATTCTTCCTCTCAAATGAACCATTTACTACTCGTTTTTAGTTTTGCTGGCAATTATATATACTGCAAGACATGAAGGCAACATAAATAATTCAACAATCTAGCCTCGAGGAACGACCATCATCAGCATTAGCCAATCATAAGCATAATTATAATGAAGCTCTTCAAATGCCAATCTTGGCAAATGCTCAGATAGCTTCCTTGCCACTTCATAATCTTTACTATGTTAAATGGCTAATTTGTTCTAACACCAAGGACTAGTTTGTCAAGGGATTGAAATGATCCAAATGAAGAGAATTTGACTGCTTCAACTGTGATTTGCAAAGAAACTGATGGAGCTTTTTCTTTATACTGGAATATGGCACGTGTGTTGCACGTGTTGCTGAATAGTAGATAATTTTATGACTAAATGACTATATTTTTACTGAAGTTGAATTTATAAAAGTAAATTTTTGTTTAATGTAAGTAATATTACATTAAATGATATTAAGATTTGTAGATCTAAATTTATTTTTGGCGGTGCATTTTTGCGGGGATTCTTTTATTTCTTTATTGATGTTATTGATTATAATTTTAAATTTCAATTTTATATGAAAACACTTGATTTGTTTTTTAGATAGTTTTTTCTTCTTTATCCATAATCAACTCTGTTATTCTGTCCTATTGATGTATCTAAATTTTTCTAAAGCAAGTGTTTGCTATCTTTCAGTGCAAACACTTTTTTTAATTAGATTTTGAAAAATGATAGTAATTTAATTTCTAGTATATTGATTTGATTTCTCCTTTATAGTCTTTTAAGTTAAAGCACTGCATGCATATAATCTTCAAAACTCCATTAAAAATTATGCATTTTTTGAATATTTTATTTTTTATTATTATTTTATCATTATCTTTTTTCTTGGTTATTTTGTATTTTCAAGTTTGATTAGTATTCAAATCCTACATATTTGATACCTATAAGTTCAAATTATACAATTATTTATTTAGAAATCAAAATTGTGGGTTAATCCGTGTCTATTGTAATTAAAGTGATAAACATAGTAAAATCGTATCATGCATACACATGTACTTAAAGTCATATAACATTTTTAGGTATGTAGAATGCAACTTTTAGGAAAATAATTTACAAAGTCAAAAATTCAAGACCACTTGCCTAAACCACTCAACGTAGTTAAATCATAATAAATCACCAACCCCCTAATTTTAGATACTTTGTCGGATTTCGTTCATTTTTTTCTCGGATTTATTGACGTATCAATGGATTTTCCATTTTGTCACTTTACATAGATGCACTCATAATTTTTATTTGGCGAATCATTTTCCTTTTTTTGCATATATCATATTAGACTATTGTATGGGGTAAAATAGAGACAAGAAAAAGAAGTTCAAAATTCAAGTTTTATTAATATAGTAAATCTTACATTACATAAAAGTTTTTGACAGTATAAAGTTAAATTTAGAGTCACTTTTTCCCTTCTTTATGGGCATCATATTTTTACTACTGCTAAAACTTTAACAAACAACCACATTTGCAGGTGTAGAAATGTATTTTACTCAAATTTACAGAAATCACTAAATTCTCTTATTTTTTGTAACAAACTATAGCCTTTATGCTTCAAGAATCTAATTTTACAATTTTCTCTTAGCTAAATATCTTAAAAAATGGTAGCACACATTATCTTGGTAATGTGTTTTTTTTCAAAAAAAAAAAAAAATTCAAACTTTTTTCTAACTTGCTAATTTATTAAAACATTAAACACACTAATGTTTAACTATATTCTTTACTTACATACATTGATCGAGTAATATAACCTCTTACTTAAAAAGGACAAGCATATGCACTAAATGTATGACGAAATAGAATTTTTTGTTGATCGTGAGTTCTTTCTATTATCCTCTAACATTATAATTACAATTTCATCAAAATCCAACCTATATGAATCAAGAGTTTATATTTTGTTTTATATATTAAATTATGACATATGAGACATTTTTATGTACTTTATGTTGAACCTCTGTTATGATAATTTTATTTTGACGATGACCAAAATGGCCTGAGAAAAAATATGCAGAAAAATAGGAAGGTTCGGACATAAATGATCATCCAAACACAATCAAGAAAAATAACTAAATATGAACAACACCTTACGGACGACGAAAAGTGTCCGAAAGAAAGGAGTTCGGACGCAAGGGAGGTTCCGAAATATGACCAGACAACACCGAAGGAAAGACACATATTTTGGACGTAGATAACTATCCGAAGGATATGCTTCGGATGCAAAAGACCATCCAAGACAAGAAATCCGAAAGCCAAAAGGATCAGACGTTGAAGACCGTTCGAAGAAAAGAACTCGAAATGAAGAAATTTTTTGTTAAGCTGTAGGACGCATATGACCGTTTGAGACATTGTTCATAAAGTTGTAGGACGCATGATCGGATGTCCGAACCACTATCCGAACTCTTAACGGCTAGTTTTTAATAGCTAGTGTTTTGACTGTTGGATCTCAAATTTCATCACATCTTTCATCTATAAATAGCCCAAGGACATCCAATTTAAATGTGGAACTACTACATTCAATACAAACACTAGTAAGAGCAATTTGGGGAGAAATAGGCTAAAATATTGTGGGTTATATTAGTTTGGGTAGTATAGTTCCCTTGTCTCAACTAGAGAGAATTAGGTGTGAGCAAGACTAGACAAGTGAGTGATCTTCAAGTGTAAGGGTGGAGGGATAACAAGTGTACAAAAGTGAGGTTGTAATGTAAAAGCTTTTGGTTCAACAAGAGGAATTTAGTTGGTCCAAGGGTAAGTTTACTTTGTGTACAATAAGGTTATCGGCTCACCTTCTTTGAAAAGGCATTACCAGTGGATGTACTCCAAATTTGAGGAGATTGGGAGTTTAGTTTGATATTCTTTATCTGAATCTTTTTATTAGTTCTTCAAGTTTCAATTGTTAAATATTTATTTTTGATCATTTGTGCTTAAGTGTTAATTTGTTGCACAAAGTTTGCATTTTCATTAAACACATTAAAAGGTTTGTTTTTTAGAGACAACCTAACTCACCCCTCTCTTGGGTTGCTTTTGGCCAACACTTTATATTTGGTAAATTTATTTTTAAGCAAAGAAAGAAATGCAAAAACAAACTATAATATACACGAATTCATTTTTGATAAACAACTTGTATACATTTTAAATTTAATTAGATTAAATATAAAAATCTATCAGAATCATTTTTCAAGAAGATAAAGAAATGAAAATAAATAAAAATGTTACAAATTATATTGGTTATGGATGTCTACACATGTATTTTAATTTTGATAAGTTGTAGTGGAATCTATCTATATCTAAGTATTTGATAACTGTAGTTACAAATTATGTTATTTACATTACGTAACTTATGAGTCGTTATACTCTTATAAATATATGCACTACATGAGGAATAAAAGTATAGACTGTCAAATCTTCTATTTTTCTTTTCTTTCTGACTTGTGTAACATCAAAAATTAATTATAGTTGCATATATTATGTATATCATTAGTATAACTATATAAAATCCAGCAAAAAATAAATTATATTCACTATATTTATATAAATAATATTTATGACTAGTAAAACCATATGAATTCCATCAGAAGATAATGCAAATAAAATAACAATTTATGTACTTAGCAAAAAGTAAAATATTACAACAGGGAAATAATAAATTTAAACTAATTTTTCTTTACTTAATTCTATATTTTTGTAAACTCAAAAATAAAAAAATAAAAAATATCTAGAAGAACAAAAGTGATAAATGATAAAAGGTTGAATAAAAATTATAGTATTTTCTTTTCCCTTTACTTCCCCCCCAACACACATCTTGATTTTCTACTTATTCTATATTCTAATGATTCCTTTATTACTTAATTATTTTCTCAACATTTAAGATTCATTTGGCTGGATGTAAAATATTTTTCTTAGGAAAATATTTTCCTCATAAAGTATTTTAAGTCATTTCATAAATTTTCTGGTGTTTGGTTGAAAAAAAATCTTTTGATATTAATTCTTTTTTGATGTTTGATAGTATTAAGATATGTTAACGACTTATAATAATTGCAATATATATTTGACAAGTAACTGTAGTTAACAGAAGGTTGACCTTATTTAAATCAAACTATAAAATAATATAACAGTAAAGTATGCATAATTATAATTAGTTATTTCGTGGAACCACCAATGAAGAGAAAATGAATGGATAATAATTTTTAAAAAATAAGTTAAGTAAGTCAACTCATAAAATTAGGTAATACATATACAATGGTATCTTGAAGTATTTGAAAATAATTTACGATCAATAATTCAGAAAGTTGTTTCAGTTAGAGGGAGGAAAATTGAAAAGTACTTTTATACATGAAAATGTTTTTCG
Source organism: Cinchona pubescens (assembly GCA_025175665.1). Lineage (NCBI taxonomy): Eukaryota > Viridiplantae > Streptophyta > Magnoliopsida > Gentianales > Rubiaceae > Cinchona > Cinchona pubescens. The sequence continues at coordinate 471,365 of JANKKI010000171.1, forward strand.
TAAAATATTTTTTCATATTTGACAACAAGAAAAATTTTAATTATTTCTTTCAAGAAGATATTATTAATCCAACAAAGCAGAACCTTATCTGCCATAACTTAAGAATGTATTGACTAAAACTTTATCAATTAAATATTTTTATGTTTTTGGGTGTTCATCTTTAGTTTGTTGTAGTACATTGTTTAACTAAGGTGATTATTGGTGATTTATGTAGATGAGAAGATAAAAAAAAAAAAGAAAAAAAAAAAGAGAGATGTGGGCATTATAAGAGTCTATGTAGTCCATACACGAGAATTTGTCAAATCACAATACATAAAAATAAATTCCTTTTTCCTCATCCAATTTGTACTACTTGTGTTTCTATTTATACTATCTTTTGATATATATTATATATAATTCTTAAAATACAATTACATAACGTAGAGTATAATCCCTGTCCAACAGTACTTAATTAAACTTATACTTTCATTATAATCTTTAAACCAAAAAGAACATAATCTTTAAGCTATCACTTGATGTCTAGATAGGAAATGAATGTTTGAAAAATAGCCAGAAATACTACTTTTACCTTTTATTCAGAAGTCATAAACAAAGCAGGCATTATATTTTAGTTTTCTAAGAGGATTTCTTATATCGAAAGTGTGAGGTTTTGTTGGGGCTTTAGGAACATATTATTAGATTTGTAAGAATTTTAGTTTTCATTTAGATTTCCAATCAAAACCTACATATTTTTTTTCCTGTTTTCAACATCCAAATGTTTGAATAACACATGGTAATATTTTCATTTTTAACTTCCATTCAAATGCTCCTGACAAAACATATATATTCTAGTTTTTAAATGGGTGTTCAAATGGATTTAGAAGTAAAGAGATAAACTTTCACATAGAAAGAAGATTTTGTTTATGACATGATGTAGTATGGGGGAAATATAAAGTGATAATGCTTCACTATCTTCTGGGGAACAACATATTTTAAAGATGATTACATAAACCAAAGATGATTGCACACAAGAACCTGCATGTCCTTGGAAAGTATAGAGCGGGTAGAAAATAAAGAAAGTAGAGCGCCAATCAATGAACATCAACGAAAGAAATTGTAATTAGAGACTTACAAGAAAATATGTTCCACATCGAAACAAATTATTATAAAGTAGTGATGTACATGACATACTATTAGAATTATTAATAAATTGGACAAAAAAAGGAAGCATGACTGATAACTCCACAAAAGTTAGGTATTATGATCCTTAATTACACTTGGATGGTGTTATATTCCCTACAAATTTAGAATTGTTAGTTTACCTTTTGTTTTCAAGATAGTATAGTATTTAGTAGTTTATTATATTCATTGAATAATAAACGCCCATTAGTACTAATAAATATTTTACTATATGTATAGGAAAGGGTTAGAGTATTCAAATTATTGAGAAATGGTGCCAAACTATTGGGAAGTCAGTTGGAGCATTATGGTCACTCTGGTCATAGAGAGAAATGGCATTGGCTGTGGCTAGGAAGAGCAACATAGTTAATATTATTTATTTAGAGTATTTCTTCTGGAGTATTTTTATTGCAAATTGAGCAAATGCATGCCTGCGGTGAAGAAGTCCTATGGCCGCAGTGACCAGAGTAACATTGAAGAAAATAATACGTTCTCTCAACATTTTATTTTATTAAGAAATGCAAGAGCTAATTGGCTGCGACGAGCGATCGTGGTGGCCACAATAAGTGCATTGAGTTGAAATTATTCTAGTATCGAGGGTTTCTAGGTAACAACAACTATGTTCTTTAGCAGTGATGAGCATGTACTTCAAGGTTACGATTATGTCAAGCAGCATAGACTCATTTTCTCTAACCTATAAATATATCATTTTCAGCAACATTCCAAAGGAGAGTAAAATTTGAGCTGTCATAGTTAGGGTTATGTTAACTCTCTAAAAGGGAATTTATGTACATACATTTTAACTTGGGTTTTAGTCAATTTTTGAGATTTTGTATTTAATATGCAGGGGTAATTTGGTAATTTTAGGGTTTAAGTGTCAAAATATTACTTCATGTGATTTATGATGTTTTTATAGGTTTAAAGTGCTTCGATGGTCAAACGGGATGAAAACAGAGCACACACTGAGCAACAACTGCGAATCAGACGAGGGAGCTGGGCGCAGCTACGTCTTGGTTCTATTTTCCAAGCACAATAGTCATGCCTGGGCTATGGCCAAAAATGGGAAAAATGTGTTTTAAGAGTTTACAGGTTCTTAGGTGTGTTTTTGACCTACAAAATTGTAAAACCCTATTGGACACTATAAATATGTGTCTTAAGGTACTGGAAACATAATGTAGATGAGGGAAGAAAGAGTAGAACACAACATGGAGTAGTTTAACCTAGTTGTAACAGTCACAAGAAAAATTCGTCAGAAGATCAAAGATCAATTTTTAAGAGGAGATTCATCGAGGCATAGGAGCGAGGAACAGGACTAAGCCTAGTTTTTTCTTCCTTTTTCTTTTCTTTGTGATTTCATATTCTCTGTTGGTTGTGAAACAGTCTTTTGATGTAATTATACCTATAATTATGTACTAAATTCATAACTAGGGTTTATTTAGATTTTACTATGATAGTTGATTGTTGAGATTTTATTGCGTTCCTTTTAGTTTCGCATGTGCTTTTGCTTATTTGAATTGGTCTTAACGCTTCTAGATGATTGATCACTCTCTAAATGGATTGTAACATCTATTTTGATTCAAGAGATGATACTTTGGGTTAGGATGGATCCAAATAACCTTTGTGTGGAACAATTGGCCATAGATTGAACCATTTCGTGAGTACAGATACACATATTCACCTTTAGATAATCAATTAGAGTCACATTTATGCACTAATTGGAGCTGTAATCCATATAGAGATATATTGGACTAATTAAGGTTAGTAGATTTGAAGTGAGTTCATAACCAAAACTTGCAAATACAGTAAGAACCCTAGATTAGTAAACGAATTGTGAAATTGAAGGAATGATGAATCAAAGCAATTAATTAGATACGTAAATGAAGAATAAATCCTACGATTAATATCTACTGATTTGCATCTTGTTAGGTATTTTTTTGTCATTTTCATTACAATTCTGTTATTCCATTGTTTAGATGAAGTTTTATAGGTGTCACTCTAGTCATTGTCTACTGCGTCAAGCTTAGTTCTTGTGAGAACGATCTCTACTTATTATGTACTACTTATTCAATCCGTATACTTGCAGCTACACTTTGAGTCTATATTAGACCGCGGACAAGTTGTTGGCACCGTCGCCAGGAACTTTGTTGTACCATTGTTATATTTTGCAAATTTTAGATTAAGCATTCTGTCTTACTAACTCTATTTTAAATGTTTTCTTTTTCTTTTTATTTTATTTTCTTTTTGTTGTTTATTTTGCCGATTTTTCGCCAGTTGTATGCCCAGCAGGTCGAAAGGAACACTACTTCTTTTAGACCTAGAAAATGAACGTACTACTAGCCGTTTAATAAGAGAGCCAAGGAGAGGTTTTGAATCGATCTTAGACATGGCTGATGGTGAAAACCTTGTAGCTCTATTCACTTAAGTAATGTCGAATCAAGCTGAACCAAGGTCTCTCAAGGACTTTGCTATACCTATAATAGATGGTCTTTAGTTGAATATTTTGAAATTGTCGATTCAGGGAAACAATTTTGGGTTGAAGTCCCAAATTATTCAGATGGTACAATCTTCAACTATCTTTGGTAGGTTGCTGAGTGATGACCCAAATGTTTACATCTTCGATTTCTTGGAGATTTGCGACACATTCTGGCAAAATGGAGTTTCGAATGACACCATAAGGCTAAGATTTTCCCATTCTCCTCTACGAGATAAGGCTAGGCCCTAGTTAATTTCTCAACCCCCCAGGGTGTATCACTACCTGGAATGACTTGGCGCAAAAGTTTATGATCAAATTCTTTCCACCAGGCAAGACAAAAAGCTCAGAAATGATATTACATCCTTTGCACAAAATGACATGAAGACACTGCATGAGGCTTGGGAAAGATATTATTATTGAGAAGATGCCCACATCATGGATTACCTTTGTGGATGCAAATTCAAGTATTTTATAATGGACTATTTTCAACTACTTAGAACACTGTAGGCGCTGCAAGTGGAGGAGCATTCATTGATAAAACTCTTGATGAAGCATATTTCTTGTTAGATAAGATGGCCAGAAAGTTTTATCGAAGGTCAAATATTAGTTGTAGAGGAAGAGGAATTCATGAAGTAAGGATGATGAATGCACTAATGGCTCAAACACAGTCAATAGCAAATCAATTAGCTATCCTTACAAAACAAATTGGGGACATGAATTTGAATTTTGTCAAATTCAGTTAATACTAATGAGTTTTCTTGTGATCTGTATGTAGGTAATCAATACACTGATGGTTGATATGCAATAAGAATTGGAGTTGTGCCTGAGCAAATCAACTATGTTTCTAATCAGCCAAGGATGCAAAACAATCCTTATTTCATTGCTTACAACCCGGGGTGGACAAATTGTTCCAATTTTTCATTGATTAATCATGGAGCTCAAAGACTACCATATCCATACCAACAACTTCAACTACCTTATTAATCGAAAAAGAACCTAGTTTGGTAATCAAAGACACACTTTCTCATTTCATAAATGAAACAAGGAGTTCTATTCATAACCTTGAGAATCAAATAGGATAGTTAGCCAATTCTATCAACAATAGGCCCCAAGGTTTTCTCCTGAGTGACACTGAGGTAAACTCAAGAAGAGAAGGAAATGAACAATGCAAAGTGGTGACACTACGAAGTAGCAGAAACTTGGGACTTGAGAACAACAATTCTAAAGCACAGAAGTCTCAAAATTGACCAGTGGGAAAGATGATGTCATTCCAAAATTAGTTGCACAAGAAGCTAACTTAAATAATGAAGTGGTACTTCCAAAGGTACCATATCCTCAAAGGTAGAAAAAGCAAAGCTAGATGGGTAGTTCAAAAAGTACCAGAAGTCCTTAAGAAACTTCACATAAACATTCTGTTTGCTAAGTCATTGGAACAAATGCCTAGTTATGTGAAGTACATGAAGGATATATTGTCTCAAAAGAGGAGGTAGCAGATTTTGAGACTATTGCCCTAATGCGAGACTGCAATGCAGTTCTACAGTAGAAGCTAACACCTAAGCTTAAGGATCCAGGAAGCTTTACTATATCATGCACAATCGGAACACATTTTATAGGTAATGCTTTATGAGATCTTGGTGCTAGTATTAATCTAATGCCTCTTTCTATTTTTAGGAAAATTAATGTGGGTAGAGTGAAGTTGACATCGGTGACCATCCAGCTTGCGCATCATTCTTTGGCACACGTCCAAGGGAAATCATGGAGGACGTGTTGGTAAAAGTAGGAAAATTTGTATTTCCTGGTGATTTTATTGTTCTCGACTTTGGGGAAGACTTAAATATTCCTATAATTCTTGGTAGACCATTATTAACTGCAAGTAGAACCCTCATTGATGTGCAGAAAGGTGAACATACCATGAGAATGAATAATAAGGAGGTAATATTTAAAGTTTTTAATGCTATGAAAATGTCTAACCAAGATGAGGAGTGTTTTGGAGTTAATGCATTCGTAAGTGAGGTCATACTGAAACCTTCCACAAAACAGCAATTGAGTGTAAGCCCAACACAGAAAGATATAATTAGAAAGGAGGTATTCAAATCGGTAGATGAAAGTATCATTAAGTTAATTCCAGACGGGAATTGGGTAAGGCTTATTTGCTGCATACCGGGAAAGTAAGAAAACTTTGGTGAAAAACAAGCAGAATGAGTTGGATCCCACAAAAGCAATCATAGGATAAAACTTTTTTCATAGCATATTATCGAGGACTATCAAAGACATCTAAAAGGATTATGTACGTATTCCATGATTTGATAAAATGCTTGAGAATTATAAAGGTTTAGTTTGTTTTGACCTTTTGGATGGTTATGCATGTTATAGCCAAATAGTAAATGATCCTGATGATTACAAAGCAACCAAGTAGTATTCTTCATGCAAGAAGTGCTTCAAGAAATGGGGAATAAGGAATTGTTAAAGATTGCAAAAATATGTAATAAGCAACTTCTAAACAAACTACTCCCAAAAAGGAAAGATTGAAGGAGTTTTACTATGCCTTGCAAAATTGGTTATGTGTCAATTAATAGAGCTCTCTATGATTTAGGAGCGTGTATGAATCTAATGCCATTATCTATTTATAGGGAAGTCAATTTAACAATATCTCATAAGATGGACAAGCATATCTATTTGTAGATAGAAGTATGAGGGATACACAAATCTTGGTGGAGAATGTGTTTGTTTGAATAAAGGAGTTTATCTTATACACACTATAGACTTCGTAATAGTAGACATGGAGGAAAACGACTTCGATGATATCTCAATAATTATAGGGAGACCATTTCTAGTCATTGCCCAAGCATTAATTGATGTAAAACAACGAAGGATAGTTCGAAGACATCACAAGCGAGAAATCTCATTTCATATTGTCCAAATAAGAAGATACCTACATGACCATTTCACTTGTTTCAATTGTGGCACAAGGAATAAACTTGGTGAGATCTGCAAGGGAGATTTGAAAAATACAACTACATGAACCCTTATCCACATCTAGCTATAAATGTTAAATAAAGCGCTTCTTGGGAGGCAACCCAAGTTTTTAACCTTGTACTTTTTAATTTCTTGTTACTTTTTGTACTTTTAACATTATAATTTTAAGCTAATACTTTGTTGTTCATGTTATTTAGGTGAAAAATGAAATATGGAGGTGATTCGGGGCTTAAATATTGCAAAAGAATGAAAAACGATCGATGAAATGAGCTAAATTCAAGCATAGATTGCTGAGCAGACTAGGAGCAACCATGCTTGGTGGAGCTTAGCCATGTCTTGCCACTCATGGTGAGACATGGATGTGCACCTCGGCTTCTCATAAGAGACTGGCCTGCTTGAAATTTATTGAGGACATACAAATTTGCATTCTTTTTTAATGTTCTTTATGTGCTCTTTCTACCTCCATAACACCTTCAAACTCTTCCTAACACAAAACCCACTTGATTTATACTTGTAATCTTGCATAAATTTCACAAAGAACTCACCTTTGATTAATTTTTAGCACATTAGAGAAGAAGAAGAAAGTTTTCAATAGGAACATTAAGAAGGCTAAACTCTTGGAAGATTCTTCTTAGAACTCAAGGAGGTTCAAAGAAGGAATTCTAAGCTTCTAAATTGGTGATTTCTATCCTTTTTAGTACTCTTAAAGCTTGATTATTGCCTTTAATTGTATTTTGATTAGTGAAATTGCTTAGTTTAAGTTGAAGTTTTCTAGTGTTTGTGTGCTTGAAATTGTGTATAAGCAGAACATTTTTTTTTTAATTTGAACGAAAAGCAAAGGACTTTGGTTTCCTTGCTTAATCACTCAATTGTATCTTAATGTAGGATTTTGTTGGGATGAAAGGACAAATGGATTGCTACAAAGAACCTAATTGATAGTCGGGTGGTCACGAGGATGAAAACAAAATCAAAGTAATTACAAAAAGGAAATAGTATTCTAGCTCAAGTGTCATCCAACTGCTATCAAATGTTTGGTAAGCCGAAAGGGAAGCTTGAAATACAAATGGATCATCGATTTCCTGTCATGAAGGCCAAGGGAAACATAATTCAATACATTGGCGAGGCTGTTCATGTGGATATGATTGGAGCTCTAACTCTACCGGAAACTCTCGACTATGAGGAGGTTTAGCAGTTAGAGAATGATTTGAGTAATGAATTGGATGAACCCTTAAGTAATGAGGAAGAAGAGGACGACGATGTTGAAGAGGAAGATTGATGAGGTCGTAACAAATATGGGTAGTGTTTAAAACTTTCTGTATTTATTTTCACTATGTTAGTATTTTTATTGTTTTTAGTTATGTGGTCAAACATTGAGGACAATGTTTTATTTTAAGTTGGGGATGTGTTTATATTTTTGGTGGTGTCATTGTGATTATGTGTTATGCATTTTGGAAGTTGTTGTTTTTATTTGTGCTCATCTTTGGTGGTGTATTTTTATTAGAATTTAGGATTTTCTTTTCAAAATTTTTTTTTGAAAACACAAAAAGTTTTGATTTTTAGGTAGTTTTTATCAGTCTTGAGAATTTGACTGCATAAAAGATTTCCTAGCTACCGGATGACAGCCTTCAGGATTTCTTTGCCCTCTTTACTTGAATTAAGGTAGAGGGCTAAATCAAAAGGGTTTTTCCCTTTTAGTGTTTTGTTTATGTTCATTGACTTTTGTGATATGTGTCAAGGGTTTAAAATTTTTTCAAAGGAGACTAGTCTTCATAGAGAGTTTGGATTGAAAATGCGTATAAGTTTTCTATTGCATTTTGAATCCCTTTGAGTTGTAAAGTGTTAGCACTTCACACTTAAATATATTCCCTTGAGTGAGGGTATGAAAGTGAGATAAGTTTCAATGAGTGTTAATCATGATTGCATTGCTATATTTGTTTTGCTTGAGCAATTCGTTAAAATTGTGTGTGATGTATATGCTTGCAAAGTATGAGCAAATTTTAGACAAATGAAATTATTTAGGCAAGTTCTTTGGACCGTAAGAGCCACAAAGCCAACCTAAATGATATTTTATCCTTAGTGTCCCCTTTTGAAACTCGTAAGCCGTATTTCTTTGTTTAACCATGTTATTTTAACCAATTCACTCTTTTATTTTATCCTTCCAACCATCACCTTAGTAGTTAGTGTTGGTTCCTTTGAGTATCATTATTATGGGGTTATTAATGTAATGGTGGATAGATGGAAAGGAAGTTGTGTTGGGGCAAAAAGTCAAGATAATGGCTTTAATGCTTATAGTAATCCCCTATGCTATGTAATGTATTTGTTGAAGAAGAGAAAAGAAATGTTAAAAAAAGAAAGAAAAAAAAAAAGAGAAGAAGAAAAGAAAATATGGACAATAATTTCTAAGTTATGAAGGATAATTCTTTATAAGTTATGTTAAGTATTATGAATAAAAAAAGGAGAATTCCTTCAAAGTTGTAATAAAGAAAGTGTAATTGGTTAAATGCTATGGTTGTATGGGGCATGTTCTATGTATTATGGTTAGAAGTTATTCACTAACGTGTCTAAAGTGATATGAGCTATTTAATCCAAATATACATCCTACCCTTATCCCTTAGCTTATGTTACAAGTTTTGAAGACGTACTTGATATTTGGTTTGAGTTCATTTATTTTAGTAAATATTTTGTGTGCTTAAAATTCTTCCAACATGTTTGTCCCTTGTTAAACTTTTGTTTAATAGGTTTTTTATTGATTATTGAGTGAGTGATATCTACTTTCATGAGTGGAGAGTTAAAGTTCTCATAATGATGATTGGGGTTGATCCCTAGCAATATTCTTTTATTTCCATGTTGAATCTATATTTCTTCTTGTTTAGTTTTTTCTTCGTTACAACTGTTGACATATTGAGGAAAGTTAATTAGTTTAAATGTATTTGTATGTTTTATGTGTTTGTTTTACTTGCAACAAGTAAAAGTTTAAGTTGGGGAGTGTGTTAACTCTCTGAACAGAATTATTTACATACATTTTAGTTTAGCTTTTAGTTGGTTTCCGAAACTTTGTGTTTAATAAGCAGGGGTATTTTGGTAATTTTAAGAATTTAGTATAAAAATGCTATTTCATGTATTTTTATGTTTAAATACACTTATTTATGTATTTTATGGTGTTTTATAGGTTTGAAGTGCTTCAGTGGTCAAATGAGAAAAAAATGGAGCATAAACGGAGCGAAAATGGCAAACCGGGCATAGCTGAGCTCTGGTTTCTGTTTGCCAGGTGCTGCTGCACATGGGGTGTGTTAGACACACATGGGCTGCAGCTAGAAACTGAAAAAAAATGTGTTTTAAGAGTGTTTATAGGTTTCGAGGGGCGGTTTGACTGGCAAACTTGTAAAATCCTATTGAGCATTATAAATATGTATTTTAGGGTACTAGAAACATAACGTAGAGGGAGAGAGAGAGTAGAACATAACGTTGAGTTGTTTAACCTAGTTGTAACTTTCATGGGAGAAATTCGTCAGAAGATAGAAGATAAACTTCTAAGAGGAGATTCATTGAGGTAAAGGAGCGAAGAACAAGACTAAGCTTAGTTTTTCTTCCTCTTTCTTTCCTTTGTGATTTCATACTCTCTAATGGTTGTGAAATAATCTTTTTATGTAATTATACCTATGATTATACACTAAATTTATAACTAGGATTTATTCAAATTTTACCATATAATTGTTTGCTGAGATTTTATTGTATTCCTTTTAATTTCACATGTGTATTTGCTTATTTGAATTGTTCTCAATGCTTCTAAATGATTGATCACTCTCTAGATGAATTGTAAATGCTATTTCGATTCTAGAGATGATACTTAAGGTTAGGACATATGTTCAAATAACCTTTGTTTGTAACAATCGCCCATAAATTGAACCATTTTATGGATACGGATAGAGGTATACCTATTCACGTTAGGTAATCAATTATGGTCAATTTATGTACTAATTGGGGTTTTAATCCACATAAAGATATAGTGGACTGGTTAAGGTTAACAGATTTGTAATGAGTTCTTAACCGAAACTTGCAACCACAACAGGAACCCTTGATTAATAAACAAATTGTGAAATTGATGGAATGATGAATCAAAACAATAAATTAGATTGGTAAATGAAGAATAAATATTAGGATTAATATCTATTGATTTCACATCTTGTTATTTAGTTAGTGTTTCTTCATTTTCATTATAATTCTATTATTACATTATTTAGATAGAGTTTTATATACGTCACTCATGTAATTGTCGACTGTGTCAAGCTTAGTCCTTGTGGGAACAATCTCTACTTATTATGTATTACATGTTCAATCCGTATACTGGCAAATGCATTTTGAGTCTATATTGTGACCTCAGACATATTAGAGCAACAGTAGTTCTGGAGCAGCCTTTGCTCTTAGATTTTACTTTTTCACATATACATTAGATTTATTGATATATTCTATAGCCTAGGAAGATTCTCATTCTTCGTTCATGGAGGCCTTGGATGTTTGAGGTTGTATCAGTCTATTTTATTATGAGTAGTTTAATTTCGATCTTGGGTCTCGATGGTGCCCTAGTTCCTCTTTATTTGTGTTACAAACATGATTGTTCCATTATTTCAGTATGAATTTATGGTTTATTCTCTATATTTGTTGTACAAATGATTCATTAGTGATTGAAATTAATTGTAGATTATACTTGTGGGTTTTTGGTTGATTATTTTGCTATCTAGAATGATCCATGTGTAGATCTTGTAGTTCAATGCATTAGAATCATAAATTGGTAATCATTGAATATAATTGTGAATGAACATAGAGCCCGTACTTTAGTTAGATGGGTTAGACCATAGTGTACATTAGACAAATCTCTCCATACAAGGCAATTGGATTTGTAGCTCCCAAATCATTGACAATACTCCATAATTGGAATTGTTATTGATTGAATATAAATTAATTAAAATTAGTGGTGAAGTCAGTTACCTAGATTGCTCATTTCTATATTTGCTTTAATCATTCTTTACTTGTTGCTATTTTAATTATACGAATCACTTTTTTGATCTTGATCAATAAATTCGGCCTTTTAAGTACTTGTTTGCCTTTAGAATACTAGTTGTTTGTGGGATTGATACGTCATTCTATGCTTTCCAATTGAGACCTTGTATATTTTTGAGTAGGAGACTAGGTTAATTAAAACTAAATTAACTTAGATCGCACCAAACGGAATACATAACCAACCGGTCATAATGAGCAAAACTAAGAAAAGCACAATAGCAAAATACATCATAGTACTTGCTTAACTTTAAAATCTCTCATTATAGTATGTCATGACTAAAGTGTAAATTTACTATGCAAAGTGGAATAGAAAAATTCTCATCACGTGTATAGCCATGTCTCGAGATGATCTCAGCGATACCCTATATATCTTTGATTCATGTGGTCCATAGTTATAGTATTAACTTATAAGGAGTCATCAAATAACTAACAAATAATTTGCCTATTGTGGTATGTAGTATTAATAGTGATTCAATTAGTCAAGTAATCCAAGGAAAGCTCTAAACATCATACACAGACCCCCATAAACAAGTACCAAAAACTTGTACTAAGAGGGACCACACTTAGTAATTCGATTAGTACTTGCCAAACTTACTCAAGCTCTAGCTTGCTAAAAATTGTCGAACTTGAGCTCGAACTCAACTTTCATGAGCTCAGCGAGCTCGAGTTTGTGCTCGAGCCCTAAGATATTTACTCGAGTCAAGCTCGAACAGAGAGGTGTTCGAACTCGACTCGACTCGCTTACATCCCTAATTCAAAATCCTTAAAGTTGCTTTCCCTTTTTCAATTGGGAGGTTTTTTGTGTTTAACGTGTATGGTATCATCCTGAATATTGTATGTGGAAATTTGGGAAATAAACCTGTTGTGGGTTGTTCTACACCGGTACAAATAATAGTAGTTTGTGAATCCCAGGCATAGGTGTGGGTGCCTTAACTAAGCTTGTTAGGTAAGTTTTCTGTTTCACTTATCAGTTTATCATTTTAGAAAGTTATAATTAGAATAAGTAAAACACAATATAATACAAGATAATATACCAAGTTGCTAAAGTTTAACAGATCCATATTCTTTGTTGTGCAGTTTTGCCCTAAGCAAAGAGTCATTGCATATATTTCTTTACAAAATTTTACTTCAAGGTCATATCACAATAAACTTAAAAACCCTGTTGTAGGCCAACTATTACATAAAACTATTGCATGCTACATGATTAAAACACTACATAATATCAAATTCGAATAACAAAACCAAGTAGCAGCATAAAGAAAGCAGTACCCTTCTCTCAGTTTGCTCCTCAACTCATCAATCAACTACTCTCAAGAGAAAAAATAATGAATAACAACTTTGAATACTCACCATATCTTTGAGTATAAGAAAAATTATTATGAAAGCAACTTCAAAATGAATCTAAATATGTTTATTTTGGTGTCACTTAAACCAATTTTTAATAAAAGGAAAGACTTAGGTAGACCTGGTCTTTGGCCCCACTTGTAGACCTTGTGGTGTAGATTAAATGTTATGGAATCTATGACATAAGCTGATGTAAGCAAGATTCTATAAGATTTAATCTTGACCGCAGGGTCTACAGGTGGAGTCAAAGACCAGGTTTATGTAAGTTTTTTCCTTTAATAAAATATTATGCCCATTTTTTTAGAGTAAAAATAAAAAACAAATTCATAAGCTAAATCAGCTTAGCAAATAGATTTCCATAAGTATACAAGATATCTACACCACAAGACATCCAACAACATGATACCCGCAGTTGTCCCTCTTCTCTTTTCTACTAAAATCACAAACAAAAATTCACCAATATACATCAAAATAATACTCATGAGGATGTAAACAATACTAAACCATTGATGACCATGGAGAAACATCAAGCATGCCAAAAACAAAGTTGACGAAATAAGGGCCGTATCAAAAAATTTCACCATTTTTGTCCTTCAACACCATATTACTAACTCAAGAATCATCGTAGGCACTTTTAGAATGTGATAGAACTTCTAAAAATCTAAAAATTTAGTTAAATCCATCAAGTAAGTGGATAACATCATTTGGGTATTAAAATCTCGTTGGGGCATCTATCGAGTCTGCAATAGGCAGAAAAGGCACTTGACAACTCTATAGAATAGAGTTATTCTATAATGAATCTAAAACCCTTTATTTTGCATGGGTTTTTCCCAATTTTAAGGTTTTACCTATTTTTTGTTCTATGTCCATGTTCATGTACTTTTAGAGTTTTTAGCATTATTTAGTGTGTGTTTTATTATGTTTGATACTTAGGTTTTTTATTTACTTTGTAGGTCAAAGATCGAGTTAGGGTTTGTGGGAGAAGCAGTGTGACAATTGATTGAAGTATGATAAAATATTTGCTAATTATAGGATCAAGCCTTGGTCATAGCCAAGATTAGAAGCTATTTTTCTTGACACAACCTGTCACTTATAAGATATTGCTTGTATTAGAAATATGGGTCATTGACCACAATCTTCACTTGGCCAAATATCCATGGCCAATGGCCTAGTTGTAACCCTTTTGGAGGGGCAAAATTGTCCAATTTGGGATTTTTTGTACCAACTTCTTGTAACCCTATAAACAGAACCTTATGTTCTATTGCCTCAAGAAGGAGCTAATTAGAGTAGGATGTAGAATGTAGGTTAGATTAGTATTAAAGTAGAGTTTGTTTAATTAAAGTTTCAAATTTTCTTCTTAATTTCTGTTTTCTTTACATTTCATGTATGGATGTTGGTTTATTTCCTGTAGTTGCAAGTATGCTTTCCTTTTTCTTAAAGTGTTTTGTGTTTTTAATTCATTGCTTTCTTTTGCTTTATTTTGTGTATGTCTTTAATTGTTCACTCGTAAGCTATGGGTTAGGGTTGGATGACTGTTAATTCCCAATTGGTGATATTTAATTTAGTTCACTAAATGGTGAAATTGATAAACTAGACTTTACTAATAGATTAAAAGTGCTAATTAGGGGAATTGGTCTTTCTTAATTAGTTTGGTTAATCGAGCCGAAAAGAGAAGTTGTACCTTTATTTAGACCTAGATTAGCAATTGGATTAGGTTAGAATTCCACGTGGTAGATTGACAGACTAATTCACCCAATTGATCACCTAGAATTCCACGTGGTAGATTGACATGAGGAATCAAGGTTAGTTCAAAATTCTAATTTATCTAATTGAACCAGTCAACCAAATGAATTGACCAAAATTTAGGAATTGATTAGCTTAAACCCTAAGCAACTTTAAAATCGCTTTTCTAGTTTTTTTAGCTTACAATTTAGTTTCAAAAAAGTTAGCCTTTTCATTAAAATTGTCTAAATAGTCAATTAATCTAAATAATCAGTAATTATTTGGAAATGGATCAATAATCATAATATCCTTTGCTTATTGAGATTTGAACTTTTGGCATTCTTGAAAGATAGTAGGAGTCCATCAGGTGAGTTAATTGCATCATTTGGAAGCTTAAACTTCTTTGAATAATATTATGTATCATGTTACAGAGAAGTCATCACTTTAATGGCAATTCATAGAAGTTAACAAACAATTGAATTGGTGTTGATTGAATTTTAGCAACAAATGGAGTGCTAAATCTCATTTCCTATCCAAAAGTTTAATCAGTCAAACACAATCCAAGATTTTGTACAATTATCCAAGTCAATTCATAAAAGTGAATAGTTTTAAAGCATGGAGCAATCATAGTAAAACATAGAAGAGAAAGGAAAAGGTATTGTCATGGTGCAGCCACAACCTATAACATACTTTAAAGTTGGCAATGGATCAATGTCATACCGCGTATTATAAATAATTTGTTATTTGGTTTTAGTTGCAGCATAATTTTCAATGTTCCGTTATATTTACGCAAATGAAGATTTTATGTTTTTATTTTATTGTAACCAATAACTGTCATACTTTAATTCCATTTATTCATACACCCATATAATTTGGTTTTAAGCAAATAAATGGCAGCATAATTTTCAATGTTCCGTTATATTTACACAAATGAAGAGTTTTTTTATGTTTTTATTTAGCAATAACTGTCATACTCTAATTCCATTTATTCATGTACCCATATAATTTGGTTTTAACCAAATAAATGGCTTCATCTTTCCTCATAAACTGCATTCAAACAACAAATTGATCACTCTCGGTCCACACCCATTCCAACTATTTAACAAATGTCTAGGCTATGTACCTTGACTTGGGTGCAGGTGTTGGGTACTAGTATATATCAACATGCCAGATTCGTCAACATTCAAAAGAAGGATACAACAACACTAGAAAAGAGCAGATATGCGTACGGGGATATACCATGGAACATATATAGCCATTAATTTTCCAAAACCTAATATACTTCATAAATATTAAATTGTTTTCTTGATATTTTATTGGTAAGAAAATATTAAAGAATAGTGATGAAGTGATAGAATTCTGAAGTATTGGGGCACAATAATAGTTTACTGCAACTTTAGTCAATATACTTAGTACTACTATAAAGGAGAAAGTCTTAAGGTGGTTATTATACAAATATTTAAAAGTATAGAGGTTTGTTTTTAAGCAAATTTAATCTGTTTTATTGATTATGATAGAAATACATAGCTTATACAAGAGTCAAGCTTTACATACAATTGGCCAAACAACGGAAAACACAAAAGGAAAATTCCTATACAAACTCAACTCCTATCAAAACATTTATGTGTTAGTCCCCATTCTATTACTAGGTCCCGATATAGAGGTTTAAAAGCCAAAAACATTTGCAAATAAAATAATGCCATCGTTGCTATGATTCTTAAATTGTTGTCATCAGCTATGCTCTTCTATTATTCAGGCGGCGCATTAGCTTTGCTACAAATTAGCATTCTTTTTTGCTCATAACAAAAGATAAGTTGATTCTTCTTCCAAATATAGTACAATATCATATAAAGTTAGATTAATAAGAAACTTTAAATTAATAGTGCAAGTTGAGATAAGAAATATATAAGCAATTGTACTATATTTTATGTGTCATTTACCACGTTTATATGTGTTGTAAGCAAGATTTGAGTTCTTATTGAGCTTAATTTGGTTATTCCTAGTTTTTGTAGGGTTAAAGTGAAAAAGAGTTGAAAATGATGAAAAAGATGAAAGAAAATGCTAAGGACAGGACATGCACAAGTATGAGATGCTCTGTTGATATTCCCTAGATGTGTTCGCACACACATGCGAGCTTAAGAACTCCACGCATGTGCGCAGAAGACAAAAGAGCATAGGGATTTCTGCCTGGCGCGTACATGTCTCTGCTAAGCTTCCAGTGCATGTGCGCCCGAGGCGGTGGGATTGCGTGAAAACAATTTTTGGCATGCTTCTTCGCCTATTCACTTTTATCTCTTTCAGCTTCTTTCACGTCCTTATCTATAGACCTTAATTGTAACCCTAAGTACTCATTATAAATACCCCAATTAGAGTGGGAAAAAGGGGAGATCGACACTTTTATTTTCTTTTGGCTAGGGTTTTCAGTAGAAAATTCTTCTTTATTCTTTTATGGTAGTTAGTGCCTAAACCCTTTTCTTGGTTGAGGGATTTGAAGCCATGGTCAATTCTACAAAGTTGTGAGACTTCTTGTACTTGAATTATTCACTTTTATCTCAAGTATTGATTATTTTCCTGCAATTAATTTCAAAATTGTATGTTGTTAATTATTATTGCTGTAGAACATTAAGTTATTAGAATTAATGCTAGATTGTTTTAACAAATTATCTCATAACTTCAATATATGAAGCAACTAAATTTGATAATTACTCGATTAGTGTTATTGAATTTAGGGAAATTAATCATCTAATTGGCATAACTTGTGTGTTTATGTTTAATTAGTCTAATTGTTCTTGTTGATTTTAATGCTTCTATTAATTGATCTTTGGCGCGTGTCTGGGTTAACTTAATAGTTAGGGTTAATTGGATAGCGTGTTGAAAATTAACCAACTTTGTAAAGAGACCCTGTCTCTTATTGGTATCTAGATGTGTATAAGAGATGCTACAATTAGTGCTTGATATAGAATTGAATTATCTTGTGTGTCAAGGATCGACTAGTGAAATTGCCATGGTGGATATGACAAAAACCAAGATTTTTCTTAATTGAATGCCCTTTAGTATTTTATTGTTTTAGTTTTAGCTTAAAAGTATTCAAAACCCCCTTTTTCCATTTAGCACGAGAATAAACTCCGTTCTCTGTGGGAAGACCTGTACTCACCACTACTACATTTTTATTGAGAGTTTTTAATTTTGGGTGCCTATGACAGCATTGCAACTCCGCATCATATTAATTCAATTTCACCAAAATTTTGGCGCTGTTGCCGGGAAGGGGTTTGAATTATATTTGTGCTATTTATTCCAGTTTTTCTTTTCTTTCTTTTTATTGTTATTCTTCCGCTAATTGTGTATGCCAATGACACGATCTGCTGGATAAGTTGAATTCCAATTTGATTCGAAAATACAGAGAACGTTACACAGATTGGGAAAAGAATTACGAGAAAGACAGGGGAAGAACAATTATTTAATTTTATCTTTTGCATGTGATAAGGAAGATCAAGGGCTGACGAACATGGTGCAACAGAATTTTAGAGAATTAGTAGTGCCCACACAAAGTCAACAACCTTTATGCATTACATATCCAGAATTAGATGCTAATGTTACATTTGAATTAAAATCTGGACTAATCCATTTATTACCTTCTTTTCATGGATTACCGAGTGAAGATCCGAACAAGCATCTTAAGGAGTTCCATGTAGTTTGCATAAGTATGAGACCCACTAGAGTGTCAGAGGAGCATATCAAGTTGAAAGTATTTCCATTCTCACTCACGGATGAGGCAAAGGATTGGCTATTCGATTTACCTTCAGGTAGTATCACAACTTGGGAGTAGATGAACAGACTATTCTTGGCTAAATACTTCCCAGCATCTCGAACTGTTAATATTCGTAAGGAAATTTGTGGCATAAGGCAGTTCAATGAAGAATCCTTGTATGAGTATTGGGAGTGATTCAAGAAATTGTGTGCAAGTTGTCCACATCATCAGATGAAGTGACTCCTTATTAATTCAATACTTCTATGAAGATTTGCTGCCGAATGAAAGGAACATGGTCGACGCAGCAAATTTCAGGCGTTAGACAATTTGACTATAGATGCTGCTCGTCTCTTATATCAAATATGGCCGCGCGTTGTCAAAAGTTTGGGACACGATGCGATCAACCTCTCAAGCGTGTTAACGAGGTAAATATTTCATCTCTAGAACAACAAATGGCTAGTTTGACTTCTTTTGTAAGACAATTGGCTTCAGGAATAGCGGCAGCAGCACAACCCTGTGACATTTGCTCAATTGAGGGACACTCGACAGAAATGTGCCCCACATTACAAGACGAAGGCCAAGAACAAGTAAATGCAGCGGTAGGATTCCCAGGGAAACCATGACCAAATTATGACCCCTACTCGAATACGTATAATCCTGGATGGAGGAATCATCCTAATTTGAGATACGGGAATCCAGCACAACCTCAAGCTCAACAAAATTGGCAGAATTTTCAACCTTGCATACAGGCCGCCATTCACTCAAAGACAACAAGCCAATTTGGATAATCAGTCCGATAAGTCTTTAGAGGAAAGGTTGAATGTTTAACTAATAATACTATTCAATTTTAGTAGGATACCAAGGCCAGTATTCAGCAGTTACAACATCAAATAGGACAAATGGCTACCGTGATTAGCAGGTTGGAAGCCCAGAGTTCTGGAAAGTTGCCTTCTCAAATAGTTATTAACCCTAAAGATAATGCTAGTGCAATTGTGTTGAGAAGCGGCAAAGAGGTTGAGGTGCCAACTAAAGTAGTTCCTGAACAGAACAAGGCCAAGGAGAGGGAAATCGAAGTGGAGAAAGAAAGTTGTCCCATTCAAAAGGAAGAAAAAATTGGTAAGTCAAATCAGTGGCCAGAATACACACCTGACCCACTATTTCCTAATGCATTTAAGGAATTTGCGAAGGAGGACCCCGATAGATACTTGTATGAAACTTTTCACAAATGTGAGGTAAATATTCCATTGCTGGATCTCTTATACATGTTATCAAACAAATTCCTCGTTATGCTAAATTTTTGAAAGAATTATGTACACATAAAAAGAAGCAAAAACAAAAAAAGGCTGAGAAGATCATGTTGGGAAAAAATGTATCAGCCATGCTTACACAATAGAATCTTCCAATGAAATGCAAAGATCCAGGTATGTGTACAATTCTATGTTCAATAAACAATACTAGAATTAAGGAGGCCATGTTGGATTTAGGAACTTCTATAAATGTTATGCCTTATTCAGTTTATAAATCCTTGCACCTAGGGCCTTTCTTGAAACTAGTACTGTTATCCAGTTAGCAGATAGATTAGTGGCTTATCCTAATAGTTGAGCATGTTTTAGTTCAAGTCAATGAATTAATTTTTTCAGCTGATTTTTATGTACTTGACATGGAGAGCGATGATGAGTCTGCTCCCATTTTGTTAGGTAGATGATTTTTTAGAACATCCAAAACTAAGATAGATGTAGATACTAGAATTTTGACAATGGAATTTGATGGCAAAATTTTTCAACATAATATTTCTGCGGCCATGAAGTATCCAGCCTAGGATAATTCTATTTACTTTGTTGATGTTATCAATTCGATAGTACATGATGTTTTTGAAGATGAGTTTGAAGGAAATGGGGATGAGCAAGCAGGAAGTGATGTTGAACAACCACAATTTGGTAAGTTATCTTATGTGACATCGAGAAACCTTAATGATATACTTTTGTTTTCGGTTTTGTAGGCGACTGAGTCAGAATTGAAGCCTCTCCTGAATCACCTCAAATATATGTTTTTAGGTGATGGGAAAACTCATGCGGTGATAATCACTAATGACCTATCTACTGACCAAGAAGAACGTTCGCTAAAAGTCCTAAGAGAGCATAAAACGACGATTGGATGGACCATTGCAGATATAAAGGGAATTAGCCCATCAACATGCATGCATTGTGTCCTACTCAAAGATGGAGCTAAGCCTACCCATCAACCACAAAGAAGGCTAAACCCGACGCTATTGGACAAGTGGTTGGTTAAAAAGGAAATACTCAAATTTCTTAAAGTGGGGATAATTTACCCAATTTCAGACAGTGAATGGGTTTGTCCGGTGCAATTAGTCCCTAAGAAGACGAGAATCACTGTGATGAAAAATCAAGAAAACAAAATGGTTCCCACCTGTATACAAAATGGGTGGCGGGTTTGTATAGATTATCGAAAGCATAATTCTCTTACTCGCAAAGATCACTTCCCTTTGCCTTATATTGATCAAATGCTTGAAAGGTTATCTGGTCATGCTTATTATTGTTTTCTTGAAGGCTACTCAAGATATTTCCAAATCTCTATTGCTCTCGAAGATCAGGAGAAGACAACATTTACATGCCCATTTGGAACATTTGCTTATCGTCGTATGCCATTTGGATTGTGTAATGCTCCTGCTACTTTTCAAAGGTGTATGGTTAGCATATTTTATGATTTTTTAGAATATTTTATTGAGGTATTCATAGATGATTTCACCATTTATGGAGATTCTTGTTGATCAGTTTTTGCATAGTCTCACATTAATATTACAAAGGTGCATTGAAACTAACCTTGTTCTAAATTCTGAAAAATGTCATTTCATGGTTCAACAAGGTATAGTGTTAGGTCATGTAGTGTCGTCTAAGGGGATTGAGGTTGATAAAGCTAAAATTGACATAATTCAATCCTTACCTTACCCCACGAAGGTGCGGGAAGTTCGTGCTTTTCTTGGCCATGCAGGATTTTACTGAAGGTTCACCAAGGACTTCTCAAAAGTATCGGCACCTTTATGCAAATTACTGTAGAAAGATTTCAAATTTGAGTTTGGCAATGACTACAAGGTGGCATTTGACAAATTGAAACAACTTCTCGTGTCCACACCAATCATCCAACTACCCAATTGGAGTCTACCATTTGAGATAATGTGCGATGCCCCAGATCGCGATGGGTGCAATTTTGGGGTCAACGCATTGGAAGGGCACCTCATGCGATTTACTATCTGTCCTGACCCTCACAGGCTGTGCAGAAAAATTACACTGCCACTGAAAAGGAGCTTTTAGCTGTTGTTTTTGCTTTAGAAAAATTTTGTTCTTATCTAATTGGTACTAAAGTGATTGTATATTCTGATCTTGTAGCTTTATGTTATTTATTGACAAAAAAGAAATCAAAACCAAGGTTGATAAGATGGATACTCCTCTTGAGCGAATTTGATTTGGAAATCAGAGACAAAAGTGGTATGGAAAATAAAGTGGCTGACCATTTAAGACGACTACCACATGTCTGGAGGATGAACTAGGGATCTCTAAGACAACATGGGATGATCTTAGCACTATGCTCAGTGAAGGCATGTTACCCTGGTATGCAAATATTGTTAATTTGTTGGTTGCTAACAAATTACCCCAAGGTTTGTCTAGGGCGGCAAGGGAGAAAATCAAAAGTGATGCCAAATACTATGTGTGGGATGAGCCCTATTTATGGAAACATTGTGCCGATAAAGTAATCAGAAGGTGTGTCAATGATGGTGACTGATTAATTCAATTTTAGCATTTTGCCATACTTATGCTTGTGAAGGACATTTTGGAGCCAAAAGAACAGCAATGAAAGTATTAGAGTGTGGATTTTATTGGCCCAATATATTTCGCGACTCTTACCTATTCTTTCGTTCGTGTGATAATTGTCAAAAGACAAGTAACATTTTCCAAAAGAATGAAATGCCTCAAAACTCGATACAATTCAGCAAAATATTTGATGTTTGGGATATTGATTTCATGGGACCTTTCCCTGTTTCATTTGGTTATTCATATATCCTTTTGGCTGTAAATTATGTTTCAAAATGGGAGGAAGCTAAAGCCACATGTACTGATGATTCAAAGAATGTTTCAGACAATCTTAAGAGCAACATCTTTTCTAGATTTGGGATTCTGCAACCTATAATCAGTGATCGAGGTACTCATTTTTGTAATCGGACAGTGGAAGCTTTACTAAAGAAGTACCATGTGACACACAAGATTTTCACCGCATATCACCCGCAAACCAGTGGACAAGCCGAGGTATCTAATAGAGAAATTAAGTCTATTCTCCGAAAAATGGTGAACTCTAGCCGTATGGATTAGAGTTTACAGTTGGATGATGCATTGGACACATATTGCACTGCTTATAAGACGCCTATAGGGATGTCCCCATTTCGGCTAATATTCAGTAAAGCTTGTCACCTACCCGTAGAATTAGAGCATAAAGCTTATTGAGCAATTAAGAGTTTCACTATGGGATTGGATGCTAGTGGCGAACATAGGAAATTACAACTGCTAGAGTTGGAGGAAATCCGCAATGAATCTTACGAGAATACTCGCATATATAAAGCGAAGGCAAAGGCTTTTCATGGTCAAATGATCATAAGGAAGGATTTTCAAGTCAGTCAAAGAGTCCTTCTTTATCAAACACGTCTTCGTCTATTTCTTGGTAAGTTGAGATCCCGTTGGATTGGTCCGTATTTTATAACTAATGTATTTCCCCATGGTACAGTTGAAATAGACAGATTTTACAAATGTCGAAAGTGTTCACAGATAGGACATCGCCTAAAACCCTATTATGAAGGAGTTGCATTAGGAAATGTGTGTGATGAGATGTTTCATAAGAACCGCATTATGCCTGTCTCTTAAACACATCTAGTCGATGTGTATAAGAAACAAAGGCACTGCAGAAAAAGGCAACCCATGTCTATTTGAATTTTGTTCCATTATAGCATTTTTACATCTTCATTTTTGGCTTATTTTAGTTTAAAGGGACAACATACTTTAATTTTGTTGTTAATTGGGAAATCGATTGCATTAAAAGTCTACAATGATAAAATGGACCTTTGAGGAGTTTATGTGTTTTATGGCAAAAGACAAAATCCCCACTTTAGAAATTTTGAAATTTCCTTTTTGTAATTTGGAAAAAATAAAAAAAAAGTGATTTTTGTTCTGCCTCGAGCGCACATGCGCGCTAAAATCCCAACGCATGTGCGTTGAGACCGATTAGAATTTTGGCTTCTGCCTCGCGCACGCGATAAATATCCCAGCGCATGTCCGCAAAGCCGATTTGCATATGCATACACTGTCTCGTGCACACATGCGGGTTGAACTTGCAGCGCACGTGCGCTGATCATGTTTTGGGAAATAAAGATTTTGCCTCTTGTGCGTTGAGGAAGCAGCGCACGTGCGCGCTAATAGAAATAAGGAACGTAACCATTCCAAATCCCTTTTGTTTCTTCACATTCCTCTTCTCTTTCCAATTCCTCTCAAACCCTCAAATCCCCCACTCCAAGTTTTTCAAAACTCACCCCAATTCCTTCAATCTTACACGCAAATTTCTTCTTCCTTAAGGGAAAATCAAATCAAGGTATGAATTTCTCTCTCTTTCTCCAAATTTTTCTTACGGGTTTTAATTAATTTTCAAGAATATTTTGAGTCTTTTTATGCTTTGATTGATGAAATCTCATATGGAATGAATTTAAAACATTTAATTGGAGTGATTATTGTATGGATTATTGATTGAGGATGGATTGCATGTTCATAGTCATACACACAAAAAGTTCCTCTTTCTTTATGCATGTCATGTATTCGATAAAATATCTCAATGAATAAAAATATTCAAATACAAGGCATTGATGCACGAATTTATTTCCTAGACCATTGATTATGCCATGTGAATTCTTTCTAATTAGTTTTCATGCATAGGAATGTTCATGCATTGTATATAAGCCTTAGTTTTAGTCATTATTTTGCTTGGATTTTCATGTATAATCTAAGGCTTATGATTTGGGGGAATGGCCTTTTATTTAAGTGTGGGGTGTTGTAATTGTTTGTTTTGGTGTGATGATGCATGTTTATGTGTTATAGGAATGGGCAGAACAGCAAAGAAAACAGCCACAGGCAAGGGTACCGGAGAATCCTCATCATCTGGGGCTCCACAACCAAGAGTCGGTGGCGGGTTACGGTTTTTAACTGCGGCAGCCAAACAAAAATATGACAATAATATCTCAAAATGGGCTGCAATTAAGGAAATGGGCATACAAGTTCCAGTTAGTTGGTAGGGGTGCCAGAAATCAAGTTAGCAATTCGTAATCGTGGATGGGAGCTTTTCACCTCAACCCCCATAGATGCCGTCCTTCGGGTGGTGCGTGAGTTTTATTCTAATTTTGATCATTATAGCTCCATCAAAGTATATGTACGGGGAAAAGAAGTGGGTGTCTCTGCCAATGAAATCAACAGAGTTTTGAAGGTCACTCGTGTTCATAACGATGAGTGGCCCAACACCCGTAATGCCAACGTAGAGTTTCAACAGATCACCAGTGCTCTTTGTGACGGAGACGTGGACTGGACTTTTACGGCAAATGGCATGACGGCTCGGCATTTCCGTGCTAATAAACTTAAGCCAGCATGGTTTGTCTGGTTTAAATTCCTTTGTGGCCGCCTTCTACCTATAAACCATCTCACCCATGTTACTATGGAAAGGGCCAAATTGCTGTATTGTATTGCTACCGGGAAAGCCATAGATGTCGGTCAGCTCAAACGTCAACAAATCTGCTACTCGCTACTAGTAGGCAAACGGGATTATGGTTTCCCCATCTGATTACGACTCTATGTTTGGAAAGTGGTGTAGTGATTGAGCCTTCTGAAGAAAAATTGAGGCTAGGCCAGATGATTGCAATGGAGGGTATCAGAGCTCCGATTAAATGCACTCGGTCCCAAGCCTCTACTTCACACGGAGAGGAGGCTGAAGATTTCGATGATGAGCCGGTACCTGCTCCACAGCAATCGCAGGATGAGCTTCTACATCAAATTTTGGCATAACAATAGCGGATGGGACAACGTTTTGATTCATTTATGCAATATCAGTTTACGTGGCAACAGACCATGGAGGGTCTTCAAATGGCCAGAGAGTGGGGAGAGGACCCTTCTACATTTCCTTCCTTCCCTCATTTTCGACAAGATTTGGGGCCCCATGCTGCCTATTTTTTTTTATGCCTTATGTGTTGGGCCGTTTTCTTTGTTTGATATTTATCGTCATTTATTTCGTAGACTATATTAGACATTCATTCTTGTTAGTTAGGTTTCATTTTTGTCATGGTGTTTTCGTTTCTTTTTATCGAGTATTCTCTTAATAGTAGGATTATTGTAGGATTATTGTCTACAATATTCTTGTTTTTCTTATTGTCTCAAGGGAATTATTTGTTTTGTTTTGTTTTGTTTTGTTTAGTGTTCTCTCCAGCTTTTCTAGGGCGACAAGGGGCTATTTATAACGGATACTACTCCAAACACAAATTAAATCCAGAGAAGCTTTCTTGTCCCATTTTATGCTTTTATTTTTGCATTGAGGACAATGCTTCATTTTAAGTGTAGGGTGGGAAAGTTGTTGGGATTTTTAAGTTGTTTGGTTTATTTTGCTTCATTTTGCTACAATATATTTTGACTTTTTCTTTGATCTGTCAAAAAATTTTGACCCATTTGTGGATTAATTGGCCATTATTTTTTTTTGAAATTTTTGAAAATTTTTGCTTAACATATTTTTCCATTTTTCTGCATGATAAATCATTAAACTTGAACCATGCATGAATGAGTAGTCGGTGTTAATATTGTCCATTCATGATTTTCAAGAGAATGAGCACTAATCATACTTTAATTTTTGATTTCATGATATTTAGAGAAATTTATGTAGACTACAATTATGTTGCATCCCAAAAACTCACTTTATTACATTTTCGAAGCTAATTCTTAGATGACCCAATTTAGTTTAAAAATAAGGGTAGTGCCTTTTTTGTTTGTTGAGCCTTTCTAGCCAATCATTTTAACAATTTATTTGGAAAGTGCCCTATTTGAGCCTTATTCTTGTGAAGGAAATACCATTCACCTTCTTTCACATAAACTCAATTTACCTACCCTTATTGAGTTTAATGTCCTTTTCATTGTTTTATCCTAAGTTTTCCCTTTAAGAGCTTGTGGTGCACATTATTTGTTAAGGGGATATAAGGGTGGAAGTTTTTGAGAAATGAGTGATGTACATTTTTGTAGCTGTTGAATCCCAGTTATGATAATCATGTTTTGATAAATATGATGACCAAATCATACTAATGGTTTGCAATCAAGTGTGCAGAAAAGTTCTTTTATCGGACACAACAATAAGAGACAAAGAAGAATCTGAAGCAGCCTCGGACGTAGAAGAACGTTCGAATGACAACCAAAAGCTATAGGACGCACATGACCGCGAAGAGAAGAGTTCAAAATGAAGAAGTTTTTGTCAAAGCTGTAGGACGCATACAACCGTTCGAAGAACTATTATCGAACGCATCATCAGACACAGAGGCCTTACATCGGACCTCCGAAAGGTCCAACTGCTAGTTCGTTCTGACACACACTCATAGCATCGGCCGTCCGAAAGACCAAACTGCTAGTTTCTCAGGAAATATAAAATAGCCGTTAAAGAGCTATTGGAAGCAATTTTTGGGCTTCTATAAATACCCCCAAGTCTGTAAATGTAAAAAAAATAGAGTAGAACTACTGCATTCAAAACAAACATTTGTAAGAGCTATTTGGGAAGAAATAGGCTAAAATATATACATGTGGGTTGTATTGGTTTGAGTAGTGTAGTTCTTTTGGCTCAACTAGAGGGAATTAGTGTGAGCAAGAATAGACTAGTGAGTGATCTTCAAGTGTAAGAGTGGAGGGATAACAAGTATACAAAAGTGAGGTTCTATTGTAAAACCCTTTGGCTCAACTAGAGGAATTAGTTGGTGCAAGGGTGAGCCTACTTTGTGTACAAGAAGGTTATTGCCTCACCTTCTTTGAAGAGGCACTTCTAGTGGATATACTCCAAACTTGAGAAGTTTGAGAGTTTGGTTTGATACTCTCTATCTCAATCATCTTATATTTGTTCTTTGAGCTCCAATTATTGAATATCTTTTATATTCATTTGTGCTTAAGTGTTTATTTGTTGCATAAAGTTTGCATTTCTCATTAAGCACATTAAAAGGATTATTTTTTGAAACAACCTAATTCACCCCCCCTCTTAGGTTGCTTTTTGGGCCAACAGTAGCGAAATAGGGTATTGGGAAAAAATTGTTGGATTGAAAAAAATAAATACGGAAGTGTTGGTATTTGCAGGTAGTGCCCATTACTGGTACCTGTATGTTTTTGATATTTATAGTGTAGTGCCTATCAGTGATACCTGTATTTGTAGGTAGTGCCTATCACTGGTACCCATACTGTGAGCGGACATAAAACTAAAATCACTACGTAATGTATTTATGTCCTAGGGAGGTTGGCAAGTTTTTTGTTCAGAATTCTTCATGGGTGTTTCTTACTCAAGTGTGGGGTTGTGGATGTATGATATTTCACATGTGAAGAGAAGTTTTATTTTAATGTGTGGCTACCATTACTATAAAGCTCTTGTTCTTATTTGTTATATTCCATCCCTTCTTTGGCTAACAAATATCCTAACCTATAGTTCGAACTGAAAGTCCTACCTAAATTTAAATTGAATCGGTTGTCTAGATTAGTGGAGGGGTGTAAGAAGAGTGAGCTATAGGGTATTTAGAAAAATTTATAGGGTCTTCATGATTTAATCTAAACATTTCTTCAAATCTAAATTTTTGAATGGCTATACACACATACACATGAATTTCATGTTTGGGTTTTTACAAGCATTTGAGCTCTTGGGTTCTTTGACTGCTCTGATTGCTGGATTGATTATTAATTATTTATTTGGATAATTGAGGGAATATGTTGAGTAGAATGTGTTAAGCTTAAATGTTTTAATTTTATGTCTGATCGAGGACGATCAAAGGCTAAGTGTGGGGTAACTTGATAAGTTCATAATTGTGCTATATTTTATGTGTCATTTACCACGTTTTTATGTGTTGTAAGCAAGATTTGAGGTCTTATTGAGCTTAATTTGGTTATTCTTAGTTTTTGTAGGGTTAAAGTGAAAAAGAGATGAAAATGATAAAAAAGATGAAAGAAAATGCTAAGGACAGGAGGTGCACAAGTATAAAGCCATTTCGGATGCTGTTTTGTATTTCAAGCATAACTTTTGAGTCCGAGCTCCAATTGAAGTGATTTAGATGCATTGGAAAGCTATGGCGATAGAGCTACAACTTTCATGTTTTACACTTTTTCAAATTCCAAAAGCATCGAGGTGAACATTGAAGCCGAAGGCGAAGCACAATTATAAAGCCAATGCACATGTGTTGGAGCTGTGCAGCGCATGTGCACTGCGTCCAGAAGCGAGATTCCCCGGTTAAGTTCGCACGTACATGCGCACTAAGCTTCCAGCGCATGTGCGCCTGAGGCAGTGGGATAGTGTGAGTTGGATTTTTTGGCATGTTTCTTCGCCCGGTTGGACTCTCTTTCAGGCGATTTCACATTCTTATCTGTAGACCTTAATTGTAACCCTAGGTACTCATTATAAATACCCCAATTAGGGTGAGAAAAAGAGGAGATCGACACTTTTACTTTCTTTTGGCTAGGGTTTTCAGTAGACAATTCTTCTTTATTCTTTTATGTCACTTTGTGCCTAAACCCTTTTCTTGGTTGAGGGATTTGAAGCCATGGTCAATTGTACAAAGTTGTGAGACTTCTTGTGCTTGAATTATTCACTTTTATCTCAAGTATTGATTATTTTTCTGCGATTAATTTCAAGATTGTTCTTGTTAACTTATTATTGCTGCAGAATATTAAGTTATTAGAATTAATCTACAGCTAGATTGTTTTAGCCGCATGTGCTTAATTCAATCTGTGAAGCAACTAAATTTGATAATTACTCGATTTGTGTTATTGAATTTAGGAAAATTAATCATCTAA
This sequence comes from Cinchona pubescens, assembly GCA_025175665.1. Classification (NCBI taxonomy): domain Eukaryota; kingdom Viridiplantae; phylum Streptophyta; class Magnoliopsida; order Gentianales; family Rubiaceae; genus Cinchona; species Cinchona pubescens. The sequence goes on from JANKKI010000171.1 coordinate 500,952, forward strand.
TTGGCATAACCGCTTGTGTTTATGTTTAATTAGTCTAATTGTTCTTGTTGATTTTAATGCTTCTATTAATTGATCTTTAGTGCGTGTCTGGGTTAAATTAATAGTTAGGGTTCATTGGATCGCGTGTTGAAAATTAACCAACTTTAGAAAGAAATAAGAATCAACTTTGAATTGGTATTCGTTCGGGTTAATTCTTCAACTAGTGCTTGATATAGAATTGAATTATCTTGTGTGTCAAGGATTGACTAGTGAAATTGCCATGGTGGATATGACCAAAACCAAGATCTATCTTTCTTAATTGAATTCCCTTTAGTATTTTATTATTTTAGTTTTAGTTTAAAAGCATTCAAAACCCCCTTTTTCCATTTAGCACAAGAATAAACTCCGTTCTCTGTGGGACGACCTGTACTCACCACTACTACATTTTTATTGAGAGTTGTTAATTTTGGGTGCCTACGACAGCATTGCAACTCCGCATCATATTAATTCAATTTCACCAATAGGCTAATGCAGAAATCCTAAAACAAATCATTGAGATTAATGAGGTGCAATAAACTTTTTTTCTTATCAAGGGTTGTAGTATGGAAATAAAGGAGTCACAATGAATTGAAAATATTATCTAACTAGTTTTAGCTGCGTTTGTTGAACAGAATATAAGTGGTGATTGCATAAGTTCATAAATTTCAAAATCAGTATAATTTTATGATTTTTAATTGATATTAAATTGTAAAAACTTTGAATATATTCATGTTCTACCCATCATAAATCAAGTTCAAGGAGTATATAATTTTAAATACTCCCATATCTATCATAGTATATGAATATGTCTAAAAAAATGTAAAATTGTATATATGCGGGATAGCATTAATGAATAATACTCTAATTAATTAAGATTAGTGCTAAAAAATGCAAAGGAGAAGTTCAGATAATATTTTAACAAAATCCAAACCTATTTTGCTAGAGAAATTGTTGATTCTCAAATCTTTGATAAAGAGATGACTTCATTTTTAAAATTCAACTTTTGCAATGGTTATATAATGTATTATTGAAACACACAAACATTATCTGCAATAGGCATTTAGAGCTTCATTTGGCTATGGCGCCCTTCAATTGAAATGCAGTGTCCAACACGTTTTTATGCACACTTCTTAAGAAAGTCCTTAACCTTTAGTTACACGACTCACTTCATACTCTTTCTGTGTCGATCTCAAGTCAAAATAAAAAATAGATTTAATTGATCAACTTAGTTCAATTTACTACTAAATCATGACTATCAACGAAAAGAAGCAGCACGATACAGTCCAATAATACACTAATTCCATGTTCCTAAAGTAATAAAAGCTTAATTTTTGTTTAAAAGGGAAAAAATGAAAAAACTGAAAAAGGATAGGCTGACAATATGACATTGGAAAATTCAATGCATGTTGCTTCATTCTAATCAACATAAACTAATAACACAAAAGTTAGTAGAGAACATCAAACTAACAATTTTCCAAGAGCTTGAGATTACTTACTTGTCCTTGAAGTTGGATATATGCTTCAAAGCCTGAATTAATAGTTTATTGGGCAAGCTTAAATATGTGCAGCTTAGATGATACATCAATCTCTATTAAAATTTTTATATTTTTGAAACGAAACTAAACGCAATAATAGAGTAAAATCATTTTAAACTATTAAATATTTTAAAAATAATGGTATTAAATCAATGTCCAATTAATTTCAAAAGAGCACAAAAATAATTACTTAAATCTCTTCAGGGAAACTAAATAGCAACTTCTTCATCCTTCAATCCTAAATTACATTAAACCAACGAATTTGTTAAAAGACAAAACTTGTTGATGCTCCTTCTGATAACTGTATTCATATGACCACCATTAATTTTATTGCATCTAGAATTTTATCACGTTACTACATTTGTCATTAAAGAACATTATTAAAACGTGGCATCCAATTACTATATTCAATTATTAATCAATTCCAATAATTTCATATTCAATTAAAAATTAAAAACAATTATTATATAAAACAACATCCAATTTAAAATGAATGGCTATTTTACTAGAAATTTTAAATAAAAAAGCAAAATTTATTGATAACAAAGCAACAGAGAATATACATTATGAGCTAATCATTTCATCGAACATGCAGTGTAAAATGATTTTGGACAGGCCTATTTTTGCTTAACTTCTATTTGTTCATAGTTATACAGGTGTTACATCTAATCGCATAAATAAATACATAATCAATCATAGAAAAGTTTTCAGTGCCTTGGTAAGCTTTTTCCCAGCTTACCAAGCAAATTTCATTGACTATAAGTACTTCTAAAAAGTTTATGCTTGAATCATGTATTGGAAAAATAAAAATTTGATGCTGCCTATATGCTATCATCAATACATGAAACTCAAAAAGAAAATCAAGAACATTTATATAATAAAATAATCTTATCATTTACGCTACTCTTGGAAAAACTAATAGCAGAAGGATAAAAATCTCTATTTTCCTCTAGTCTCCTGTCTGTAGGAGTTCTCTCTCTCTCTCTCTCTCAGTCTAGGGATTTCATCTATTAACATAGAGTTTTTCTTCTTTCTCTTACCTTTACAATTCTCTTGAATCTTTGCTTTATAACTATTAGGATCTTCAACTTTGTTTCAATATGTGTGATTTTTCTTAGAATCTTGTTTTCCTTTGTAGTTTTCTAAAGTTTAGTGTTTGTTAAAAAGAAAAAATAAAAAAATAAAAAATGAAAACAAAAAAAATTTTAGTTTTTAACTTTGTATTGGTCTTTTTTGTATTTTATTAATTATGGATGATGATTTGGTAAATAAAATGCAGAAATTTATTTGTCTATTGAAGAATAGCCAGGGATTTCTTTGGATTGTTTAGATGTGGATAATAGGATTGATGAGTGTCGGTTAAGTTTGTTTGGGAAAATATACGGTGATAAATTGGTAATTTCACTAGCCTTATGAACACCTTGCTCAGATTATGTAGCTCATGTAGTTCCATGCAATGTGCAAACACATCCAGATGTGTATAAGAGACAGTTTCAGGAGATATTGATAGGATTCTGGCTCAACGCCCCTAGTTTTTTTATTCAATTCCTTATTTTGCAACAATGGGAAAGAGGACTTGATGACAAGATTTCTTTTCAGTCATCTTCTTCTATTTGGATTCAGTTATGGAATCTTCCAATAGAGTGGTATTCCATTGCTGTTACTTCCAGGATAAACGGAATATTTAATAAAATTTTAAAGGGAATTCAATTATAGGATAGGAGGAATATTTGATCAATAACTGTCTCTTATACACATCTAGAGATGTGTATAAGAGACAGGGTTTGGAGATTAATGAATCGTTATAGTTAGACAATATTTGGTTTTTTGGTGCAATATAACCATGCTTCTTACTTGATTTCTTTCAACTATGAAATTCTTGCCTTGTTTTGTTTTTATTGTGGACTAGTTGGCCATGATAAGGAAGTTTGTATGGTAAACAAGAAGAATCAATCTATAATTGTTTGCACATAAATCAGTTTGGCATGTTTCTAAGAGCTTCATCTGTAAAAATTCTGGAAAAAAAGGATGAAGTTATCCATTGAGAATGCTGAGTTTACAAATTCTACACATATTGCTATGGATGAAGATTTTGGAAATACAGCTAATGAATTTTCCGACAAGATGCTATTCTCCAGTGTGGTAGTAGAGCAATTATCGGCTGCTGTTGATATTGATAATGGTGATTGTAGAAATTTCAGTAAAAAAATCAACAGACATTTTCTAACGATTCATATCTCCAAACCTTTCATTATTCCTTATAAAATTGTGCAATTTTTTTTTTTTTTGTCAAAATAATCCTATTACATCTTTCTTCCTAATACATGTGTCCCCACCAAAAATCCAATTACCCAAATAACTTAAAACACTTGTTTTTCTTAATCCCAAGCTTATTGCTACTTTTCTCTTTTCTCTCTCGAACCCTAACCTTGTGAAACCTTTTGGTTTTTGTCCCAATTCTGTTGAAGACATTTTGCACAATGAAATTGATGAAATATCCTTATTAGAATTGTTGAGGTAACAATTCAACATAATTTTGTGGATGATGGGAGTGAACCATTTCATATGGTGGTTGAAAAATTGTGACCAAACACAACTTTTTTCTGAGAAAGGAGAGGCAATCTTATACACATCTAGATGTGTATAAGAGTAAGCTTTTGGTCTTATACACATCTGGTCTGCATTCAAAGAATCAAAAAGAGAAGCACTAAACTTAACTTGGATTTCTAATGCCTGTTGATATGACGGTGTCTTTTGTTGATAAGGTAGTGATGGCCATCCTTGAGGTGGCCTATCCAGATAAGTGAGGATTATGGCATGGAGCTATTGAGGTTTAGACAAACCTTGGATAGTTTCATAGCTAAAGGAGATGATTTCAACCCATTCTCTAGATATTGTATTTTTATCTGTGACAAAACATTGTTGTTCCCATGTAGATGTTGTGCGTAGAAAATTGTGTTTTGATTATAGAAAAACAAGGCGAATTCTATTGGAATGCTGTCTAAGATACATGATTCACAATAGTTGTGCTATAATTTTAGCTATTGTACACGTCAATTGTTCTATTTGTTCTATTGAATTATAGATTAAATTTGTCAAAGAAGGTAATGTGTGGTGGTATGTATGTGTGTATATGAGCTGTGTTGATAATATAAGAGCAAGTCAATTAGATGTTTTATCTAGTAGGAAATGTAATTGGTGAAATGGTTTTATTCTAATTTGAGAATTTAATGATATATTATCTTCTGATGAGAAGCGTAATTTTATAAGGAAAACTAATGGTGGTATTTTAGAGTGGTTAGAGATTTTGTACATCGTAATGGTCTTGTGGATATTGGGTATATTTGTCATACTTGGAAAAACTTTTGTGGTAGGATGGGATTGATAGAGGAAAGATTAGATTGAGATTTAGGTTCACGACCTTGTGGAGTTAAATTTGATTCTGCCAGATTATTTCACTATCTTACAAAATCTTCTAACCATTCAATATTATTACTTGATACCATTCCTTTAGTTTGTTCTTTGAAGAAAATATTTGTTTTTGACCAAAGATGGACTAAAATGGATAGTGTTAAGGAAGTGATGTGAAAAAGCATGGTCTTCAACCTATAAGAGATCTAGATATTTTAAGCAAAATCATAAGATTAAGTCTTGTCACACATCTTGTTTAGAATGGAAAAGACTAGTTGTAATTCAAAGAAGAGAATTCAGAAAAAAAAAAAAATTTAAAAAGAGATAGAGCAAGTTGAGGGAAAGTTTAGTTTTTTCTGTAGCCACTTTGACAGAAGTTGGAAAGAGAATTGAGTGTTGCTTATCATGATGAAGAAGTGTTTTGTATTTAGTGGTTAAAAAAGGCTGATAAAAATATAAAGTTTTTTGGTCACTCATGTTCAATAGAAATAGATTTAGGAATGCCAGTTGGAGACAGGTTGATGGGACTAAGTGTGCTATTTTTTCACTAGTCTTTAGAAGATTTTTGACTTTTATTATGCTTTATTTACCACATATAATGCTTCCAATTTTGAAGAAATATTAACTAGCATTCCTAAATCTATTTCTATTGAAATGAGTGACCAGTTTACTAGACCTGTTTCATGTGATGGGTAAAAATTCTGTACTTTCTTTAACTCCTAATCAGTCTCTTGATGGAATGACACCTTATTTTTTTCCCTGCAATGTTGGGATATGATTGCTTATGATGTTACTCAAGTCGTGTCTAGTTTCTTTCATTCTAGTCAACTTCTCATAGCTATTAATCACATTGTTATATCACTCATTCCTAAGATTTCTAATCTAGCTTAGTTTGTGCACTACTCTTTATAAAATTTTGTCTAAAATTTTTGTTAATGATTGAAACCCATTTTGTCCTGTTGTATTCAAAAACTCAGCCAACTTTTGTAAATATTAGATAATGTAATGAGAGCTCATAAGTGTATACATTTATTTGTATTATAAAAGGAAAGGTAAAGTTGGCTTTATGGCTATTAAACTTGATATGGAAAAAGCATATGACAAGGTGGAGTGGGTTTTTTCTGCAATTCTTTTGGAAAAGATAGGTTTTCCAATGACAAGGATTACTTGGGTTGAAGAAGTATGTTCCATCTGTGACCTTTCTTTTTAAGATATGGTCATGTTTATGGTTTTGTAAGACCTTCAAGAGGTATTATGCAAGGGTATCCCTTTGTCTACATACATCTTTTTACTTTGTATTGAACATCTTAATTGTCTTTTAACCCATGCTTGTCTTAGTAAAAAAATTAATAGGCATGGAAATTAGTAGAAGGGGACTCAAATCATCTAGTATTTCTCATTTCCTTTTTTTACAGATGATACTCTCTTCTTTTTTTTTTTTCTTTTTGTGAAGTTGATTTGGAAGAAAGTCAACATGTCTTTTCTCTTTTGAGAAAATATGAAGCCTACTGTAGGCAATTGGTTAATTTGAATAAGTTTGCTGTATGTTTTAGTAAGAATAATTCTTCGCAATTAAAAGTGCAAATTTATCATGCTTAGAAGGGTAGGTATTCTAGTAAAAGGGTGCTACTAAATATTTGGTATTACCTACATTTATTGGCAAAAGCAAGAAGAAAGTTTTTCTTTTGTAAAGGATTGATTTTCAAAAAGGCTGACTGATAGAAAAGAGAAACTTTTTTCTCCTAGTGATAGAAAGGTTTTAATAAAATCTGTATTAAACTCTTTATCTGTACATGTAATGTCCATTTCCAAACTTCCTATTAGTGTGTGATAACTCTAGAAAACTATATTTATATGTACCTTAAATAGAGTGTTTTTCCTTTAGTTTCAATGTGTGACATTTTTAGAGTTAACATGTTGTATTTGCCTAATTTTTACTTTTTTTTCTAGAATGTGTTAGTTTGTGTTAATTTAAGGTTTTTAATGTTTTTTTAAATTTTTTTATGTAATTAATAAATTGTGCTTATATATAGGGTTTGGTTAGAGAAAACAATATGTTAATTGGATGAGAAACAGATAAAATCAAGCCAATTATAAAGGAGCCAGACCAAACTACTGAAAACGATACCACAATATCAAAAAATGACACCACGGCCCCAAACACTTGGCATGGCTCTGGGAACGACACTGCGATATCAAAACTTAGTAAAACATTTTGACACCATGGTCCGAGATTTTTTGGGGTAACAACGTCCAAATTGAGGTTAAATGGTGGTTGAACTTCTCTCTCAACCCTAGCACTATATAAACAATCTTTGAGCCGCTTTTTCATATAGGTGGAGGGTGTTAGTAGGTGTTAGTGTAGGCTAGGGTTAGTTCTTCTTCCTCCTTATATGCGAAGGACCTTTTCTTAGTTAGATGTAGTTTAGTTGTAATTTCTAATTTTCTTTAAAATGGTTCCTTTAAATTTATTGTCTTTAATTATTGCTAGTTAGTTTAGGTTAAGGTTAGATGATGCCAATTTCCTATTGGTCTTGATTGATTGGTGGGTTGGATGGTGAAAATAGTAGATTGGGTAGTAATAAATGGTTTGGTAGCTTGGTAAGAGGGAAAGGATCCTTCTTTGAACCATATTAGTGGGTTTAATACAAAAAACGAGTGTTGAGTATTAATTTCCTAGATGTGTTTACTATGTCATTAGGAAGGTTAGTAGTCGGGCCAAGATGATAGCTTTTCTATTCCTTGAACTCCATGTAGATAATTAGAAGAGAATTATAAGCCGGGCCAAGGACTTGATTTACACTTGGGAGGCAATCCCTAGTTAGACCCGTTGGTCTATTTGACCCAATAAATTGATTAGACAATAGGAATGGGTTAATCGAACCCTGACCCACTTTAAATCATTTACTTAGTTTCTTTACTTCAGTCATAGTAAAATCCTTTTTTAAACCAAACTCTTCAAATTTAATCCAAGAAAATATTTGGTTATTACCGATAAATCCTTGTAGGTTTGATCTCTTTTTCCACTTGCTACTATTTTACCGAGTATACTTGTAGTGCACCATCTAGTTTGTAGTAGGATTTAGGTTTTTTCATAAATGATACAAATATTGTGAGAATTTCTTGTGCATCAAGTTTTTGGCGCCGTTACTAGGGATTGGTTTTTGGCAATATCGATATAATTTGGTTGGAATACTAGATTGAAGTCATTTGTTTTCTTGTATAGTTGTTTAACCTATTTGAAAAACTAAAAGGATTTCTCATTTTATGGTTGTGTCAGTATTTTGAAAAATCCAAAAAGATTTTTGTTGTGACTTGTGGATAGTTTAGACTAGATAGTAGTCTAAACTTTCTTTCTGTTCTTGTTTATGTGTTGTAATTTCTTGTCCTATTTTTATATGTGTTTATTTGTTACTCCAAGAACATGCAAGTACCTAATTGGAATGATCTATACCAAAGAGATTATCATTCTTCTGTTAATAGAGGTATGATCAATGAGTATGGTTCTTGTTATGATTATTCTCGCTATCCCTTAGACTATCAAATCTCTTGGTACACATCCATATTCTTAAGAGAGCTATTAAAAAAATCCTTATTCATTCCCTTCACATGAAGAGCCTTTACATGAACCAATGGAACCCCAATTCCTTCGCCAACCAATCTAATAATTCGATGAGGCAAGATTGATGGAAATATAGATGATGCTTCAAGAAATTCGAGAAGAAATGGCCAAAATCCTAGAAGTACAAGCCACACGCTTTGAAGAACAAGCAATAATCTAAGGAGAACAAGCCAAAATTTGAGAAGAACAAGCTCAATTTGAGAGGATCAAGCAAAATTCTAGGATGAAGACAAATCCATCAAATGGTTACAAGACCAACTTGCCGAGGTCCAAACAATGATAGAGTTGGTCAAGACCAAGGGATTGTAACACTCCCACCAATGGAAAAAGAACCAAGTGAAGAAGAAGAGAATACACATTCATATTGAAGGAAACCGATTCCCAAGAACCTCTTGCACTTGAAGCATAACAATTGGGTCACTCAACACTTATGTAGAGACATCACTGACACAACTTGTGAATGAGTGTGAGTTGGTTCCAGTGACTATAAATGTGGTTCTACTTGAAGTGTTTGTAGCAAAGGATGCGGATCAAGGAGTAGAAGAGGAAGGTACGAGCTACTTATGTTGAAGTTCAACAAATCTTTGGAGATTTTGGAGGAGCGAAGCAATGGTGTAAGTTCACCAAGTAATATGATATACTTGGGAAGTCTCCTTAGTGTTTTTGAGGGACTAATTCTTTCTTTTTTATTTATTATGCTTTATTTTACTTTGTATGCTTTATTATAAGAACTCAGTGGATAGTAAAGGCTTGTAGCCTTGTTCTTAGTTTAGTTGTAATGTTTTGTTAATTAGCAAATGATTTTTGACATATTTGGATAAATTTGAATAGTTGATGATAATGTTGATAGCAATATAGGACTTTTGTGATTTGTGATTAATAAATCTAGTAAACTAGGGCTATTTTACTTCTAAATTATTGCATTTTGTAAGTTTAATCCCCATTTCTGGTGTCAAATTAAGTATTTTAATTTAATTAGTTGCATTTTGTAGTTGCATTTGCATTTCTTGTAAATATCATGAATTGTTAATTAGTTTTAATTAATTTAGTTACTTATTCAGTAAAGTGCGTTTGCAGGTTAGGAATTAAAAGATGGAAGTCAAGATTACAAAACTTCGAGGGCTGAAGTAATGTTAACGAAGAATTGAAGACTTGAGCTGAAACAAGCCTGATGTCACGACATGGGATTTTGATCTCGCAACATCGAGGCAGAGATTCAATTAATATTTTTTATCTTGATGTCACAACAACAAATATCCATGTCATGACGTCGAGGTGCATTTGCTTATATTGTATGGCATACTTGTAATTTTTGGCCTTCCGATTTTTATTTCTTGACTTGTAAAATACTAACATATATAATAGGCATATTAGTACACATGGTACGTAGTATAGTGAGTGTTTCTTAGAATAGAATAGTGACAAACTCGTAAGTATCGTATTTTTTATATATCATTTACCTCATTTTTCGTGACGTATAAACAAAGTAATTATGAGCTAAAATGGGTAATCTTGATGTTTATGTAGGGTTTAGTGAAGAAAGAGTTAAACTTAATCACAAAACTGGAGAAAAATTGCAAAATTAGAATTTACGTGCACCGGCGAGGAGCGATGCAGATGCAGTTTGGCGGAAATGGCATAACTTTCTTGTCCGAGTTTCGATTGAAGTGATTTTATATGCATTGGAAAGCTAAGAAATGATCAACAACTCTCATGTTCTAAGTTTTTTGAGATTCTTGCAACAGCATTTGGATCAAAATCTTGAAAGAAATGGAGGTCTCCTTACTGCCCTGAAGACATGCCAATTTGCTGAGGCCAGGCATGGCATCTAGCAGCTCAAATCTTCGTTTCTAGGAGTCATACCCAAGTGTGACATTTATGTAGTGCCCAAGCCCATGTTGTAGGGCAGGTTTCATGAGCTTGCTTATTTTGCAAGAAACGATCTCCTATGGGCCTGTTTACGAGAGAGTTCGTGTAATTATCATTCCAGAGCCGCAAAATCCTAATTTTACCTATACATATACCAAGAGAAGGGAAGCAAATAATAATCCATCAACGACCATCATTAATTTTGGTTTCAATAGTTAGAACAATAATTTAGACGTAGGGTAGATTTTCTCAAGTGTTCAAGCTAGAATTTTGCTCTCTTGTCAAGAATTCAAGATTCAACGATCATCTACATTGGTTTTCATTGTAATTATTGTCTCTTAATTTATCTTTATGCACTTCAATTTTGTTTTCATTGCGTTCTTGTTCTTTAATTATCGTTCTCGTCTTATTGCATTTAAATTTTTATTAATTGCTTCCGCAGTTGAGTAGTCAAGGGTTCTATTTCATTGCTTTTAATCGCTTTTGTAGAGTAGATTAATTTAAATTCTTGTTCTTGATTAAATTCTTGCAAGTAGAATAGATTGATTTAGGTTTTGAGTCAGTTATATTTAATTACTTTCCATAGTATTAGTATTTTACATTCTTGTCTTTATTTTAGTTTCTCGTTATTAGATTTATTTTAAATTTAGTCAAAAAACTCTTGATTATTTCATCTAACTAATAAATAGGTTTGTGAACCTAATACTTGTTTCAATAGTTCTCGTAGGAACAATCCTTACTCTTCCTTTATACAAACACACCTCGTATACTTGTGAGTGTGTGGGAGTTGATTAGGATAATTAAGGTTTTTTTGTTATTATTACTTGTTCATTGTTTTCTAAAACCTAATGACCATTTCACCGAACAAGTTTTTGGTGCTATTGTGTATAATTATTTGGTAACAATATACTACTTATAGTGAGTCTTACTAGGAAGAAAGATTTTTAATTCTTTTTACCTTTTTTTTTCCTTCTAATTATTCCTTGTTCTCTCATTTTTATTTGGAATTTGTCATCAGTAGTTGATCTTTGGTTTTCTTGTAATTTATGGTAGATACTCATTCATCCCATCAACCACTTTATTTGATTAACTTGGAAATTGGACGGACTATAAGTAGAAACCGTAGACGACAAGACTTAAACTAAGGTGATAATCTAATAGAGAACCTAACCGTTCTATGAATGAACAAAAGGAGGTTACAAGCAACAATGGCAACCAAGTTAATCCTAATGCTTACCCCCAATATCTTAGAAATTATCCCATACCTAATTTTGAGAGGGCGAGTTCTAGCATTGATTTGCAACCGTACAAGCAAACAACTTTGAAATCAAGCCTGCACTAATACAAATGCTTTAAACAAATGCGATGTTTGGAGGAGGACCAAATGAAGAGCATTATGAACATTTGATCAATTTCGAAGAGGTCATTGATACATTAATCCGATATAATGTAGTCCACCCCGATTGTATCCGGATGAGAGCATTCCCTTTTTCTTTACGTGATAGAGTAAGGTCATAGTTGCAGTCATATAGATAAGGAACTTTCACAACATAGGACCAACTCGTTCAAGATTTCCTAGCCAAACACTTTCCATCGGCTAGGACCGCTAAGCTCCGAAACAAGATCACATCATTAAGACAAATCACTGAAGCTAGTATAGGTGAAATGTGGGACCGCTTCAAGGAGCTGTTGAGGAAGTGTTCGCATCATACTATACCTCTATGGCTAGAAGTCCAACCTTCTATAATGGATTATCTCCGGAGAAGAGATTGATAGTTGATGGTAGTGTAGGAGGTTCTTTCTCCTACAAGATTCCAAAGAAAGTACAAGAATTGTAGGAGAAAATGACATCCACTCATTATTATCATGGAGCAATAATTCCCATAGTTGGACAACAACAACAAGTGAATCAAACCAGTGTCCAACAGGGAGGTATGTCTGGGCATCTATAACACTTTCATATCTCAGTAGAATATGATGATGAATGACAAAAGTTGTAGAGAATATGGGAAGAAGCTCAATGAATTCCATTGGTTCGACATCCCAAAGGATCGTAAGTTGTGATTTCTATGGAGAAAATCACCAAAATGGCGATTGTGACGCTTCGATGATACAAGGTGAGTAGATTCAATTTACCAACTATGGAAACATATATAACCCGTCTTGGCAAAACCATCCCAACTTTTCCTAGACAAATCAAGCAAATGTCCAAAATCCATCATGTCAGTAAAATAAACCTCAACAAAATTTGTCCAACCAACCATCATCATCTAGACCATACCAACCACCACATTAAAGGAATTCCCAAAATTTTTCACCTTATCAAAACAACTCATACCAGCTCCACTACCAAGACCACCATCTCAAAATCCAATTATCCCGCATATGTGAATTATAATACACCCAATCGGATGATAATCTAAGAAGGAATGTTGAGAGGTTGCAAAGGGAGTATGAGAATTTGTAAGCTACCACTAGGAACCTTGAGACGCAATTGGGACAGATAGCTCGCCCAAATAATGAGCGACTAATGGGAACATTACTAAACGATACAATTCCTAACCCATGGATAATAACCATGGGAGAGAGCAAGTTCGAGCAGTCACATTGGGAAAACACTAGAGCCAAAGAAAGTGGAGGATGATGAGTCGAGCAAAATGGAGAATGGTGCAAAGGAAAAGGAAGACATATCAAAGAGCAAGGACGACAATGAGGAACCCTTTAAAGCTCTTAACCAACAAGGTAAGCCTGAGGATGATTCGACACCTATAGGTAAGCAGGTACGTATTCCTTTCCCCAAAGATCGCAAGAGGATGAAAAGATTTGAAAATTTCTGGAAAATTTTAAGAAAATTGAGATTAACCTTCTTTTTATTGAAGCAATAGAAAATATGTTTAGTTATGCCAAGTTCATGATCGATTAAGAAGATATTATTGAGCACAAGGAGATTTATGGGGAACGAGATTTTATGCTTAAATGAAGGTGTAGTGCCATCATTCAAAAAAATATTACACCTAAGCTCAAGGAAACCGGTATATTCTTGAAATCATCAATGAAATTGGAGGAATAACATTCTACCGAGCTCTATGTGACTTGGGAGCTTCCATCAACCTCATGCCTCATTCCACCTTTAAGAGGTTGAATGGAAAAAGATTAGAGCGGACAAACGTCACTCTTCAATTAACCGATAGAAGTGTGAGGCAACTATAGGAGGTAGAAGACCTTATTGTCAAAGTTGGTATGGTATTTCTATCGGCGAATTTCAATGTGCTCGACATAGAAGAAGACATGGTGAACCCGCTCATATTAGGAAGACCTTTCTTGGCTACTAGGTGAGACATCATTGATGTCCAAGCTTGAAACTGTCAATGATGACATTGTTTCATTTAATGTTTTTGATTCTTCTAAATTTCCAACTGACTGTGATGATGTAATGAGTATAGATATTATTGATGATTTGGTTAATGATTTTTGTAGGGAATCCATGAAATAGGAGACTGAGGACATGAACAACATCCATGAAGAAGAGATGGAAACTAGCAACAAAGAGAGTGTGATGGATGACGAGATGGAAAGGGCAATTGAGGAGAGCAAACTGAGGAATAAAGGTAAAGGGGGTATCCTACAAACGAACCCCCAAGGTTGAGCTCAACCCACTACCTTCTCATCTTAAGTACATTTTCTAGGAGAGAATGATCCATATCCGGTCATTGTCAATGCTTCTATTTTTGATATTGAATTTGGTAAATTAATATTATGTTAAAGAAACATTGTGGAGCCATTGCATGGAACATCGAGCATATAAAAGGCAAAAGTCCCACTATTTGCATGCACAAAATACTCATTTATGACATATATAAGCCTATTAGACAACTTTAAAGAAAGTTAAATCCAACTTTAAAAGAGGTGTATAAGAAAAGCAGGTTTTAAAATTGCTAGATGCTGGGATCATATATCCTTTTAGTGATAGTGAGTGAGTTAACCTAACGCAAGTAGTGCCAAAGAAGGGATGGATGACTGTAATTGTAAATGAAAAGAATAAATTAATTCCCCCTACATTAGTAATGGGGTTGGGGATGAATCGTTTAATAAGTTCAAAGAAAAATTTTTAATGAACCGCTGGTGTTTACCAGCCACGCCAATTTGGTTCTTGGTTATTTATTTGGATAATTGATGAGATGTGTTGTGTATGTTTGTGATATATTTCTATATTTTGCTTGAGAATGATCAAAAATTAAGTGTGAGGTAGTTATAATCTCATAAATATCGTATATTTTATGTATCGTTTACCTCGTTTTTAGTGATGTATAAGCAAGAATTGAGTAATTATGAGCTAAAATGGGTAATTTTGAGTTTTTAGGGTTTAGTGAAGAAAGACAAAATAGATGTGTATAAGAAACAGATTAATTTTGGACATTTGGGGTTCAAATAATTCTATTGGGATGGTTTTACTAGTGGAAATGGCATATACTTTCTAGTCCGTATAAGAGAATTAAGTGATTTTGGATCATTGGAAAGCTTAGAAAAGATCTACAACTTTCATATTTTCAGTTTTTCGAGATTCCAATAGCATTAGGATCAAAATTGCAAATGAAATAGAGGTCTCCTTACTAGAAGTCGCGCTTAGGCGTGACCAATTTGCAGAGGCCAGGCGCGGCGTCCAATATGTCAAATCCTCATTTCTAGGAGTCTCGCCCAGGAGCGAGATTTATGCAGAGCCCAGGCGTGCGTTGTCGGGCTCTGCATATGAGCTTGCTTATTTTGCAAGAAACCTCCTCCCGTGGGCCCGTTTATGGGAGAGTTCATGTACTTATCATTCCAAGGCCCTAAAACCCTAATTTTACCTATAAATACACCAAGAGAAGGGGAGAAAATAATAATCCATCATCGGCCATCATTAGTTTTTAGTTTTCAATAGTTTGAATTACAATAATTTAGATGTAGGGTAGATTTTCTCAAGTGTTCAAGCTAGAATTTTGTTCTCTTGTCAAGAATTCAAGATTCAACAATCATCAACACTAGTTTTCACTACAATTACGGAGTTTGATTTATCTTTATGCAATTCAATTTTTGTTCTCATTACGTTCTTGTTCTTTAATTATCATTCTTGTCTTATATTGCATTTAAATTCTTAATTTCTTTCGTAGTTGAGTAGTTAGGGTTTTATTTCATTGTTTTTAATTGTTCTTGAAAAGTAGATTACTTTAAATTCTTGTTCTTGATTAAATTCTTGCAAGTAGAGTAGATTGATTTAGGTTCTTAGTCAATTATATTTAATTGCTTCCCATAGAATTTGTATTTTACATTCTTGTCTTTATTTTAGTTTCTCGTGATTAAATTTAGTTTAAATTTTGTCAAAAACTCTTGATTATTTTGTCTAACTAGTAAATAGGTTTGTGAACCTCATACTTGTTCCGATAGTCCTTGTTGTTGGGAATGATCTTTACTCATCCTATATACAAACTCACCTCGTATACTTACGAGTGTGTCGGAGTTGATTAGGATAATTAAGGATTTTTATTATTATTACTTGTTCATTTTTTCGAAAACCTAATCAACATTTCACCAAATAATTAGATTAGTGTAACTTAAACTATAAGTTTTAATACAAAGTTCTCTGAAATTTTTCTTTAGATCTAGTTTTTAATTCCTCGTAAGTTTTAATTTTGAATAGTTAGTCTTAGTGGGTTAATATTTAGGTTCAAGTAGATATAATTTTTCTTAACTTTAATTTACATTTTCATGCAAAATCTTATATCTATTCTGAGATTTCTATAATTTTTCATTGTTCTTGGTAATTTAGTGAGTTTTAGTTAAAAATCACAATTTCCTAGCTTTAAATTCTAGTAAATTTTAGCGGGCTTTCTTTATTCTCATCCGAAATCCCAAAATATTTAGTTTCAAGTATTTTTCTTTGCAAATTCTATAAAAAGACTTAGAAATGGCAATTTCTTCCTTTATATATTTTACTATTGCTTTCTTTAGTTAGTTTAGATTAATTGTTTTGTAATTCTAGTTCTAATTTAGTTAAATTAGAGTAATTTTAAGTACTTTCCTTTACTTGTCTTTAATAGATTAAAGTAGTTCACCTTCTAGCTAGTTGTTAACTTGTTCAATTTACTTGTTTTAGTTGATAGTTTGCCTTACAGTTTTCTTTATTTGCATGTTTAGATGGTGAATTTGATTAGACTTAGCTTTCCTTTTATTATTGAATTGCATAATTATGCAAAGGTTCCTAAATCCTAGTACTTGCTATCCGAGAATCTTTGTGGGAACTATCCTACTTACCCTACAGTACTATCCGGCACAATATACTTGTTGAGTTAGGAGTTAATGCGTTTTTCATTACTTGTTGAATTGAAATTTTTATTTTACCCAAACTAGACAACAGTGATTGATATATATATTTCATGGAATGAACTTGAACTTTGTTTCTAATCCTTTTACTTGTAGTCATTCTAGTTGTTATTATACCTTATTTTCCATGTGTTTAAGCTTTTCATGTGAATGCTCGATGTGTATTGGGAATAGTATTTGTTGTTGAATAGCTTTTTGAGACCAATTATATATGAACCTAAGTTTGTGGGGTTGAGTCGAGAATATAAATGACCCATTGTCTTGTGTTAAATCCCGTTACCCTTATGTGTGTTTTCCTTTCACTTTATTTATTTGAACCCCATGAAGTTCTAAAGACCCTTTCTTAGTATAGCTCTGATTGGTTGTTAAAGGAAATTCAATTTCTAAGACTCGTGATTTTAATTAATATAGCATTTATATGTTTACTTGGAATTGCTTGTTGCTTAGCCTTGTTAGTGTTTGCTCATTATTTATGGATTCCATGATTAAAGAGGGAACCATGGTCTTGAGTCCAACTTGTGCTTAATTTGTCGCATTTATTTTCACTTGGTTGATACACATGAAAAGTGCGATGGTGTGTTATTAATTCTCTGTCTTATTATGTTTTTGGGATTGGTTTTGTTTAGGTGAATACAAGTTTTGATAAATGGAGAGAAAAAGGTGATTTTGGTGCTCAATAATGTTATGGACCTAATAGTAGCATATAATTTGTGGTATTTACTTGGTCATTCAATTTTGAGGGGAAAAGTGGATGGTTCTTATTGCATTTAATTGTTTCAAAAACCAAATATTCCTAATCCAAAAAAAAAAAAAATAGTGAGCTAATTGTTTCTGAAAATGGTTTATTCAGAATACTTTTTGCTCAAAATGCCCAAAAATGTTAATTTTGTCAACTTATTCTTTTGAAAAAATGTTTAAATGCTACATGAGTTAGGCCATTTGTCTGATTGCATTTTAGAAGTATTATATCTATTTTATGGATGTTTAATTCTAGATATAATTTTGGGTGCGTTTCGTTCCTCTTCCTTTGTTTAGGTTGCATTAAAAAATACTTCACCCTTAGTAATAAGGCTAGTAGGGCATTTGGCTTTGTCACAACGTTGTTTTCTTGAAGTGGCCATTAGATTAGAAAATAAGACTAGTAAGAGATTCAACATCACAAATGTTGTGTCTCCATAGCGGCCCTTAGGATTTCTTTTGAAATGAGGCAAATAGAAGTAAAATCTTCAAAATGAGCCTTTGCATCTTAGTATGCTAACAAAGTGAGATGTTGTGTACTATCCATCATTAATATTGTGTCAAACACTTCTAACTAGATTAATACTTCCTTGTAGGACATGTGAATATTGAGTAGAGTCTTAACGATTCTTCTATTTCCAAGAAGTTTATTCGGGAATGCTTGATTGACTTTTAGTTCTTTTGAGTGGTGGTAAACGTGTTTCGCATAAACTTGTTTCCTTTGCAAAAACCATTTTAAATGAAGAAAAAATTTGGTTGTTTGGAACTTTTATTGGCAATTGAACTAGTTTTTGAGAAAATGAATCATTAGAGTGACAAATTGACTGCTTCAAATTAATAGGTTACTTGTGTTTGTGTTTGAGAAGTCGCCAAAAGATCCAAAAGATATCCGGATTCCGTTACACATTGTTGTGCACTTGGTAGTGTAATGTGTTTTGTATTAGTCATTTTTGGTGTTTTTTTTTTTTTTTTCTTATCTTTATTTTTCTCAGAAAGAGAAAAGGCTTAAGTTTGGGTGTGTGATACTTTAGATAACTAGAGTTATATGTACATTAAATTTGAGTGTTTTGACTTTAGTAAGGGCTTAAGTGTTGTTTTTACCGAATTTTGCTTTTACGCAGTAGAGTGTGTTAGTTTGTGTTAATTTATGGTTTTTAATGTTATTTAAGTGTTTCTTATGTAATTAATAAAGTGTGTTATATGTAGGGTTTAGTCCGAGAAAACAACATAGCAATCGGATGAGAAACGGACTGAATCAAGCTATATTGGATGAAAGAGCCAAATCAGACTACTAAAAAAAATTAAATGTTTGACACCGTGACGTAAAAAATGACATTGTAGTTCCAAACACTTAGCACAATTCTTATCGGAAACAACACCATGGTGTCGAAACTTAGTACAACATTTTGACACTACAGGTTGAGATTTTTCTTGGGTAAAAACATCCAAATTAAAGCAGAATAGTGGCTGAAATTTCTCCCTCAACCCTAGCAATAAACACTCTTTGAGCATCTTATTCACATAATTAGATGGTGTTAGTCGGTGTAAGAGTACGCTAGGGTTAGCTTTTCTTCTTTAGCCCTATTCCCTATTTGGACAGTGTATAAGACTTTGAGTTCTAATACACATCTAGATGTGTATAAGAACAGACGATTAGTGTAACATCTTTACTGTATATGCTTAATTCCCTTTGCTTTGTGTTAATTTGGTGTAGTTTAGTTCAATTTCTTTATTTATTTGCTTTCGCAGTTTAGTTGGTAGATTAGTTTATGGCTTTCTTTAAACATGCAACATAAAGATTTAAAAAATTTTGTGTTGCTATTTTTTCAAAAAAAAATGTACTAAAATTTTGGAAAAATTTTACTTAAAATATTATTTTTGATCAAATCACTAGTATTACCTTGTTAGTCAATTTATCTTTTGAAAAAAAGTAGGTTGAATGAAATAGAAGGAAATTGAGACATTTTTATGTGTTTACATAGTGAATATTATTCTAATTTGTGAAATAATTGGTATTAGATATTTATATGAAGTATGCTTTACTCCTCTTCCTTGATTTAGAGCCGCATTCACAAAAAAAAAAAAAAAAAAAAAAAAAAATTGCTTCTAGTAATAAGGCGAGTGTGGGATTTCGACATGTTCCTATGTTGTTTCTTCGAAATAAGTCTGTCTCTTACTAATAATATATCAATGGAATTCCGACATGTACCCAAATTGTTTCTCCGAATTAAGCCATTATGAACTACATTTTACATATGAACAAGTTGAGGAGGAAATGTTTGGAATACTTATCATTGATATTATACTACCTAGTCCTTTAGATTAATGTTCCCAAATTGTGTGACATACGCATTTAGGTAGATTCCTAATAAGCTATTCTATCTTCATGCGTCCACGGCAGGATAATTGACTAACTTTGTAATATTTGTGATTTGAAAAAAAAAAATGATGTTTTGAATGAATAAAACTGTGTATAAGAGACTTTTTGAGAATTGTTAATGCTTAGCAATTTAAAATCTTGAGTAGTAAATGACCATAATTCAAAACAAATTTAGAAACCTGGATTGACTCATTGAAACATTTCAATTAACGTATAGTACTGGAAGTCTCATGAGAGGTTTTATGATTTTTCTAAGTACATCCACTAATCATCGAATATTGCATCAATTTTTGGTGGTGTCATCTGTTTATTCATTAAATAAAGTTCTTTTTAATTTTTGTTTTACTTGGACTGGTAAAACACTAAGTTTGGAGGTATGATAACTCTAGTAAACTAGAGTTATTTTATTCTAAATCGTGGCATTTTGTTGGTTTAAATTCTGAATTTTGGTTAACTAATTGAAGATTTTAGTTAATTTCTATATTATGTGTTTATATTCTCGTTAGATCTATTGTTAACTATGATAAGTTTTTATTAGAATTTTAGTTAAATTGATTACTTAATTGGACTAATATTATATAGGTCTAAATTACAGGTTAGAAACTGTCTAAATTACAGGTTAGAAACTGGAATAAATAATGTACAAGGGCTAAGATGTAATTTCAGAAGAGTTGACTAATTGATGGAAAAAGAGTCAATGTTGGGACGTGGACTTATTCAAATCGCGACATGGAGGCAGAACTGGATATATATTATTTTTAGGCCATGTCACGACATGGAATTATCCAAATCGCAACATGAAGACGCATTTCAACAAAAATAATAATGGCAATTTTTGTATTACTTCTGCAGCCAATTCCTAATTTTGACTTGTGTAATACTCTACTATTTAAGGTACTGGGGACATGTGTTGTACACATAGTGAGTAGTGCAGTGTGTAGTTTTTAGATTAGAACATAGTATAATAGAAAGACTTGACTCCCAAGTTTTATTTTTTAATACATATCCTCTTTAATTCTCAATTAGATCTAACATTTAATTCCTTGCAAGTTTAAATTTTGATTAGATAGTTGTAGTAGGTTAATCTTTAACTTTAAATAGATATAATTTTTACTTGTTTTTAAGTTTAATTTCTTGAAAATATCATTACTTTCATTTCAAGTTTTCTTACAGTAATTAGAGTTCTTGTTAATTTAGCGCTTTCTAATTAAAACTTTTCAAATCTTTGCATTAATTTCTAGTTAAATTTAGTGAGCTTTCTTATTTCAATACAAAAAATCTAAAAATATTTAGTTAGAATTTAGCATCTTTCAAAATCAATAGTTTTTTTCTTTTAAGTAGAAAATGAATATTGTTTTGTTTTCATACTCTTTAATTGCTTTCTTCAACTTAAATTAAGATTACCTGTTTCTTTCAATTCTAGTATGAAATTTGTCTTTTTATCATATTAGACTCACTTTTTCCCAGTTTCACTTGATTACTTTCTCTTGTATAGAGTAGTTAGTATTTTAATTGAGTGTGATAATTGTTCTCATTACTTGTTTTATTAGATAGGTTATCTTAAAGTGAGAATTGAAATATACATTTTTATCACGTTGTTGATTAGTTTAGAACCATCACTTATTAATTGAATCGCCTAACTGTACAAGGACTCTTGAAACTCGGTAATTGTCCTCCAAGCAATATTCGTGGGAC
The DNA here is from genome assembly GCA_025175665.1 of Cinchona pubescens. Taxonomy (NCBI): domain Eukaryota; kingdom Viridiplantae; phylum Streptophyta; class Magnoliopsida; order Gentianales; family Rubiaceae; genus Cinchona; species Cinchona pubescens. The sequence goes on from JANKKI010000171.1 coordinate 522,577, forward strand.
GATACCCACTCTTCCTATACTACTATTTGCTCCATATACTTGCGGTTGTGCGGTAGAATATAGTGATTTGTGAGTTTTTATTATATATGCAATTTTGTGTTATCTCCACCTAAGATAAGCATGCATCAAGTTCTTAACGCCGTTGCTGGGAATTGTCCTTAGTATTTGGCAATATTGAGCACTTTACGGGTCCATAGACTAGGCACTTTTGTTTAATTTAGTTGTAAATTTTAGTTTATTTGTTTATGTTGATGAATCGTCTTGTTGCATTGTTTTGGCACTTGAACTAATTACTTAATTTGGCTTTTAATGTGCATGGTAAGATAAAGACGAAGAACCTTTAATTTGCTTAGATGACGCAAGGTAAAAAGAGTTAAGGGAAATCCGGAAGTATAAAAGAGTGCAACAAGAGTTAGAGAGAATTGAAATGGCGAATATCAACCAAAATAAAAGAAATGTGAATAATGGAAATGATGAAAAAGAAGTTTCTAGAAATCATGAGTGGATATAGAAATGGGGATGGTACGAATATAAATAGTAGGCCGTTGAGAGAATATGCCATACCAAATTACGATAGGGAAATTCTAGCATTGCAAGAATGCCTGTGCAAACAAACAATTTTAGGATTGAGTCCGCTTTGATACAAATACTACAAGCTCACGCAATGTTTGGAAGAGATCCTAATGAAAATCTATACACACATCTAATAAATTTTGAGGAGGTTGTAGACACATTTAAATTCAATGGCGTGCATCAGGATTGTGTAAGAATAAGAGTTTTCCCTTTTCTCTAGGAGATGAGGAAAAATTTTAACTTCAATCTCATGCCCAAGGGATGTTCACCACGTAGAACCAATTAGCACAAGAATTTCTAGCAAAATATTTTCCACTTTCAAGGCCCGCCAAATTGTGTAATGAGATTATCTTTTTTAAGCAAGATATTAGTGAAAGCTTAGGTGAGCCTTGGGAACGGTTTAAATATTTGTTAAGAAAACGTCCTTATCATGCAATTTCATTATGGCTTCAAATTCAAACCTTCTACAATAGATTGACATAAGAGACAAAATCAATAGTAGATACCTTAACCGAATGTTCCACATCCTACAAGACACCAGAGAAAGGTCAAGAATTGCTCAACATGATGGCTTATAACAATCATTCTCATGGATCAATGATGCTTCCAATAGCTCAACACTAAGCCCATCAAATTAATGCGCAAAATGGAGTATTGAATTTGAATATGCAAGATACTCTATTAGCTCAACAAATTGTGTTTATAAGTGTGATGAACAATGCTACAAAAGTGTTGGAGAACTTTGGAAAACCGAACACTAGTGTGAATGCAATATCTTTTTCGCCAACCCAGTCACCTATGGTGTATGATTTTTATGGGGGTAGGCATATAAATGTGCAATGCGAAATGCCTTATGGTTCCAATAAGTAACTCAATTGTAAGTCAAATAAACCATATGTTTCACAGAACCCGCTTGGAGTTTATGGAAACACATATAATCTCTCTTGGAGGAATCATCCCAACTTTTTGTGGAGCAATACAGACAATCAATCCAAACATCTCTATCAACCAAATCCACCGTCTCAAAACTTTCACAACCAAGCTTCAAGTTCATAATCTAGACCCTATAACCTCCATACCAAAAAAACTTCCAAGCCAACTCCTATCGATCCCTCTTTAACCTTCCATTTCAAAATCGACAATTAAGGCCTCCATTCCAACATGCAAATTCTTCTCAACCTATGTATTCCATTCCAACATGCAAATTCTTCTCAACCTATGTATAATGACTAATTTGCTCCAATAGAAAATTTAAGTACACAGAAGATAGTTGGAAGAGAGAGTTGGAGTACATGAGAAGAGAGTTGGAAAGAGAAAGAAGGAATAAGGAAGAACATAGGAAAGACTTTGAGAATTTGAGAGCATCAACAAAAAATTTAGAAATTCAATTGGGGCAATTGGCAAAGTTGAATAATGAAAGACATATAGGGGCACTTCCGAGTAATATTAATCCAAATCCCAAGGATTAATGCAAGGCCATCACTCTTAGAAGTAGTAAGAAGTGGTAAGGAGATGGAAGAAAGGGTTGGAAGACACTCATTGAAGGATAAAGAAAAGGAAAAGAGTGAAGATGAAGACGAAAAAAAAGGGGAAAACTTTAGAAAGACGAATGAACCTACCATGCTCAATATACAAAGAACTCCACTAGGATAGCTCTAATCAATTCCACACTTGTCTTGATCTCTTCCTTCCTTCAGGGCATCTCTAAGAATTAATCTAAATTATAGGAAGGTTTGATAAGTACTTCCAATGTCTGAGATAATGGAGGAGTGGTCAAATTTCTCAGCCAATATCCCTACAGGATGCCTGAGAGATTACTGTCTCTTATACACATCTATCCATTATCAATCTAATAGTGAGCTAAAGGTACATCAAGATATCTGATTTGAAGAAACTTTCTCCAACTCAAAGTGAAAGTCACAGGTACTCTAGATGTGTATAAGAGATTGGCTCTTGAGCATCAAATCTTTGAATCCACATAACCCACAAAATGTCTTTCTTCCGCGATATTGCATATATGACTAACAATGAGGCATTTATTCCACAAGCTTATATCTTTCAAACCCAATCCACCTTAAGTTATAAGTTTACATATTTCTCTCCATGCAACATTAGCCTTATGTGTGTTGAGATTGACACCAAACCAAAAGAAAGCTGCTACACAACTCTCAACCCTTTTTTAACCCAATAGTTCGGCCGGAAAAATGGCTTGAGCTTTCTAGTAAAGAGTTGAAGAACTGTTTTTGGTAAGATAAACATGCTGGACCAATACACCTAGATAGCAAAACAGATTGGACTAACTGGAGTCTTCCTCCATAACTAATCTTCTTGTTTGCCCAAGTTTTGAGCCTGCTCAACTATCTTTTCCACTAGCACATTGCAATCTCTATTGCTGAGTTTGGATGAAAGGTGAGGAACACCTAGATAAGTAACAAGGAGAACACCCTTATGCATTCCCAGAAACTCATAGAAATCCTACCAAAGTTTGAAAAGTGTTCTTAGAAACACAAATAGATGTGTATAAGAGACAGGTCTTAACCTATATATAGCTTCAAAATTCCCCAAAGTTTGTTTGAACACAACCATAGATAGTTTAGTACCAGCAGATAAAAAGAATAGGTCATCAACAAATATAAGATGGGAAATCTCTAGTTGCTGACATCTTGGATGAAAATCAAAGCCAAACTTCTAAATATTATATCTCATCGTCAAAGAAAAGATTTCCATAGCAATGAGGAACAAATAAGGAGAGATAAGATAACCCTGTCTCAATCGCTTTTGGTTTGTTTCTAAAATAACCCACCAATGCACCATTAAGATTGATTGAGAAACTTGCAGTTTGGACACAAGATTTAATCCATTCCATAACAAGAGCAAGGAAACCCAGAAGAGCCATAGAATGAAAAAGGAAATCCTATTTTATAGTGTCATAAGCCTTCATTAGATCAACCTTGAAAGCACATCTAGCTATACCACTATTTCTATTATACCCTTTTACCAACTCATGCATCAAAAGTACGTTATCTGAAATAGATCTTCCGTTCAAGAAAGCATTCTACTTATTGTTTGTCAAATCAAGAAGAACCATCCTATGTCTTTTAGTACTTTTGCAAAGATTTTACAGACAATATTGCAACAAGCAATTGGCCTAAACTCCATAGAGTTAGGAGTAGGTACTTTGAGAATTAAAATCAATATAGTGGATTTTAAAGGTTTATTCATATATTTTTCAGCAAAACAGTATTGGATTGCTTTCACCAAATCTACCTCAATAGCCTCCTAATTCTTCACAAAAAAATCAATAGTATATCTATTAGGATCTCGGAGCAGTTTCTTTTTCTTTTGAAACAAAGCCCTTTTAATTTCAATAGTAGTAACTGGCTTAACCAGAATGGTTTTATTTCCTGAGAAAGTCTAGAAGGAATAATAGTTCTTAGAGCTTCATACTGTATGGTAGTAAACTGAGATTTATCAGAAAACAGCTATTTAAAATAAGCAACAACTTTAGTTTTCACCTCCTCATAGTCATTCAATCTAACTCCATTAGAATTACCAATGGAAAGATTTCTATTTCTGGCTTGATGAGTAACATACCTGGAAAAACTTTGTATTCTTGTTCCCCTCCTGAATCCATTTGATCCTAGATTTATTTTTGTAGAATTGCTCCTCAACTTCTCTGAATTCCACATATTGTAGCAGCTGCTGTTTTTCTAAACTCTGAAGTTCATTATTGAATGGATCACCTTGTAGTAGCAATTGAGTTTGTGTAGGAGAATCCTTAGCATTAACTGTACACTCAAACTAATGGCACTAAAATGCTTTTTATTCAAAGCTTTTAGATCCATCTTCAGGTTCTTTAATTTCATACAGAAAGTATACACGGGATCTCCTTGTAAATGTTCAACCCACCTAGTTTCCAATATCTCATGAAATTTGGGATGTTTCATAACAATTGGTTAAATTGGAAAGGCTTGTGTCCTGTGTTTATATTATTCTTTCAAGTTCAAAATAATTGGAGCATGATCAGAAACACCAGTGAGCAAGAATTCACTTTCCACTGGTGGAAAAATCTGAAACCAAAATTCATTAACCATGATTTTGTCTAATTTGCAATATGTACGGACTCTATTTTCCCTTTTATTACACCAAGTCAAAAAAACACCCTCTGCAACAGACTTATACAGCTACATCGTCAATACATTTGTTGAAACCCCCATGGCATCAATTTTTAAACAAATGTACCTCCCACTGTTTCATTACTTTTATGTTAAAATCACCAAAGAGCATCTAGGGTTGATAAGAGACCTTTAAGTTTGCATCTAGAGAAGTAAGATTGAACCACAAAATTTTTCTGTCATCGTCATTGTTTGAGCCATAAATTTTACTAAACAATATCCACCATTTTGAGGCTCAACCAATCAGGTTATCACTTGAGAAGGATTTTCAATGCGAGTCACCTCAATTTTTCATATTTCTAACAGACAATAATTCTACTAACACACTAAATTGCCCATTATGAATGAATTTCCATCCAGATAGAGCTTTAGCTACTATATTTTTCATAATTTCAAGTCCAACTTTAGTTTCAGTGATTCCAATAAAAGAAACACTAGTATCCTTTGTAACCTTCCGTATTTCATATTGTTTTAGGGGATCATTTAGACCCCTAATGTTCAAAGAGCTCAGAATAATCATTTAAAAGATGGGGACGGTAGAATACCTTTACTAGCATACTTTGCAGTTTATGATTTAACTCTAGTACATCTCAATGGTTTATCAATATGAGAGATGAATTTAACGGGTAATACCTTCTTGCACCAAAACAGTATCTACCTCCTCGTCTTTGACCATTTCATCATCCACAGCCAATCCAGCAAAACAGTTAGAAATTGGTATTTGAGGATCCTCCACCACCACAACCATTAATTGTTGAAGTTTCACTTCTAATCAGATTTATCTATGTTTGTGGTACTTCTATTGATTCATCAAAGGCTTGCCCTCTTCTACTACTGCTTTCAGGAACATTTTTTAGCATTGGATCAGTAATCACTTCAACTGTTGATCTATCTCACTGATTGTCTTGAGTTTTCTTTTTAACCAATTTCATCTGAACTTGTTGTACTGCTTTTGAGCCACAATTGCTCTCTTCATGCCCAAACTTACGACAATGTTTGCAGAGTAGGGGAACTCATTCATACTCTACTTTTTGGGATACTTCTCTCCCCTGCTCATCCAAAATAGGACAGTTTTAAGTAACTCAGCATATCCATCTATATCAATACGAATACTGGCAAATGATAGCCTCCCTTGACCAGCAATCATTTTATCAGCATACAAAGGACAGTGTGTAAACGCTGGCAAATTTACTCAGAGTTTTATCAGCATAATAATGAAATTTTAACTGAGAAAATCTCACCCAAATAGGTACTCGAACAATATCTATTTGTGTCAAATCCATACCAGCAAACCAGGCTTTCAGATATAGTATCTTATTGAAGAAACGCCATGCAGCTTGAGATAACACTTCAATTTTCATTTCTTCAGATTCAAAAACCAAAACATAGAAGCCATTTGGTTGATGCCTTGAAACAAAAGCCCACCACCCCATTCTTCCAATTATCCAAGCCAGATTTCACATCATCAATGGAAATTTGAAACACATTCTGGATATTAACAATATTAGGGGTGATATAGTTCAAAGCTATCCCCCGAGAACCATGGGTTGATGCTCTTACTACATCAGCCCAAGACCCCTTACTTTCTCCCAAATTCATGGACTCATGTGAAGACGAAAATTGATCGGCAGAAAAACCAGAATTCCCATACAATTCTATTGGTTGCAACTGAGATGAATACAAACTAAAAAAATCTTTCTCCTCAATTTGAAAGAAGCCATGAAAATCAGTGAAGCCGTAGCAAGAATGACTTGAAAACACAATCCCAGCAAAAATTAGAAAGAAAACGAAAAGCGAAATCTATAAAAACAAACAGCGGGAAGAAAGAAGCAACGAGCAAATAGATCTACCCCATTAAAGCAAACAACAATGGCGAAGATGAAGAGTGCACTTTAGCAGGTTGTTATTCTTCCTCAGCGCACGTTAGCGGAAGACGTGTTTCTTACTTTTATTTTGCTATTTTATTCTTTATTTTGTTTTTCTCTTTTTTGTTTTTTCGTTCTATATAAACAAGTTTTTCCTTTTCATTTTATTTTTTTTTTTATTTTTCATATCTAGTTTTATGGATTTTGATTTTGTAAGATAAGAAGATAGCATTTAAAAGATAGGAAAAATATACATGGGCTTAAGAAACCACATTAATTAACCATTATGTTAGTGAACGTGAATGGATTATCTATCTATTTGACACTTGAACCAAAAGAATAAAGGGATTATTGAAGGATTTTTAATCGTAAGGGAGTGATGGGGAAAATAGCTAAAGCACAAAGAATGTAAGTGAAATTTGTCCTTTTACTTATTTTTGGTTATTTATATAAGCAACTTACATATAAAAGTTAGTAAAAATTATTTTTAATACAATTAAAAATGTTTAAATATCCATATTATGCGCAAAACTCTCGTGTCCTTGACATTTTATCAAACACAGGAAGTGACAAATTATTTAACAACAATCTGTGCTTTTTGGATCCTCCAAATAATATAATAATTTTATAATCATTACACAATTGAGATAAAAATATGCTTACCTTTGTTTGTATTCGGAATTCCATATGAAAAAGCACTTTGATTTATAATATATTAAGCTTTGACTTTTATTTATAATATTAAGCTCCGACTTTGATTTATAATATTAAGTGTCGAAATTTCACAAAGAGGTAGTGTATGTAGGCTTGACCAAATAATTGATGGAAGAGAGGATGGAGAGCAGGGGAAATTTGGAAGAAAAACTTACAGAATGCAGATTGATTGCATTGGAGTCTAGGTGACAATAGGTATATTATTGAGGGAATAAAGTTTAACAGTAGATTAGTTTAGGAATATTTTATAAAAAGAAGTGATTTTAGTTTTTTTTTTTTGTTTAAAAAATCTTCGGTAATTTGAGACATGTTTTTAAACAATTCGATAAAAATGTCCTGTTTAGATTGCAATGTGTGATTTCAGGTAAGTTTTTCCCCGAATAAAAATATTTACAGGCAGATAGAAAAGGGAGGAGTTATCCCTTGTTATTAATTTTGGATTTTTTATTCCTGAAAAATTATTTATAAAATTTATATTCAAAATTAAATATTACATCACTTTTTATTATATAATATGGTAAATTCTATAATTTATTATAAAATTTATAAATAAAATAAAAACTGTATAAAAGAATAACTTTTTATTAAAAAAAAATTGTAAAATTTTTCTCTATCTAAATATTTCCGTTTATTAATAGCGGCCAAGTATTGGGTGCATGGATCAATAAAATGAAATTATGAAAGTCAATCTTTAAAGCAGCGACGTGGATAGACAAAGTTAATGAATTTAGGAAAGGGAAACACCAAAAGGAAACATAAATTTGCTGATTACAAGGAAAAGGCACATGGAAAAGCAGTTTGACTTCAAAATTAATTCGGGAAAGATGAGGAAAAAAAATAAAAAATAGTACATGACTTCAATAGCTGGTAATACAAAAATATTAAACTAATAAATAATGTCATCTTAGATTGCGGATAAACTGTTGCAGTTTAACCGTAAACCCTCCATCAACGACCAAATTATGGCCGCTGATGTAGGCGGATTCATCAGAAGCAAGAAACAGAGCGGCCTCAGCTATGTGCTTAGTCTTCAAAACAATGCCTTTCAGGTTGGCGGAGGCACAACAATTTTCTTCAACTTGACGTGGTTGTAGATTGTAAGCCGTGCAAGGAAGAGGAGTTGCAACGCCAAATGGAGAGATAGAGTTGACTCTAATCCCATAAGCTCCCAGCTCACTGCAAGCTGTCCTCACCAGACCAATTAGAGCATGTTTTGAGGTGGTGTAAGCATGCGGACCAGCTCCTCCTAGGCATGCTGCAACACTAGTGGTGCATATAATTGATCCTTTCACCTGCTGACGGATGCAGAAGTTAAGAGTATGAAAGTGGGATTTATAAATGTTCATATTCACAGGACACGAAAATTTTAATTTTTTTTTTTATATTCAAAATAAATTATTCTATTTCTGAAAAGAAAATTCTTTGAAGTGTAGAATTCTGGGGAAATTTTTCGTAAAGCACATGCTAGAAAGGTAATGAAATTCACACAGGACAATTTTGAGATGGCTGTTATAAAGAGTTGAGTGTACTATTTTTTATTTTATTTTTGGTAGGATAATACAGAATGACAAATATTATTGATATATTGTATAGATTCACAGAAAAATGACAAGAATTCGATAAAATTTTTAAAATTTGAAATTAAAAGTTTTAATATAATTTTTGCACGGGAATATGTGACTAGTGGTTTTGAGTTTTTGGTATTGAATTTTTTTTTTTAAATTTTACATAACGTAGTGCTAAATGCTAAATGAACGCAAAAAAAAAAAATGTACTTTATACAAAAGTCAATATCAACGGCACTAGTTATGAATAATTTAAAATTATATCTTCTTTATGAATTAGAGATCCAAATGTGTCCACATTTAATGTTTTCCTAAAATTTGGGGGCCGGGTGGAATCTGTCTCGCTACATTGCTCTCACCTTTCTAGCCACCATGGCTCGGGCGGCATGCTTAATTGTGGCCGCTACTCCCCTAACATTACTGGCCATGGTGTTGTCAAAGCCTTGGATGTCAAGATCAAGTATGCTGGTTAAGGGCCCAATAATTCCTGCATTGCTGAACAGAATATCCAGACTTCCATACTTGGCCAAAGTGTAACCAATCGTATCTTCAACCTGCATTTCATCCCTTACGTCGCAGTGATGATAACTGACTTTGTCTGAACCAAAGGACGCAACTAATTGATGCCCCAGTTCATCTTGTACATCAGCAGCCACGACAAAAGCTCCATTCTCAACGAATAGTCTGACTGTTTCCTCGCCAATGCCGCTAGCAGCACCCGTAATAAGTGCCACTTTACCTTCCAACCTATGCACCAATCAATCAAACAGCCTCAGAAATTGGAAATATCTAGGTGATATTACGTATTGTGGATGAATTAATAGTCATTTTAACTTATGATAAGTAGTTTCTTATGAGTTACAGATCATTCGAATTATAAAACTCTAAAAAGAAAATTTACAAAAAAAGAATAAACAATCAAATCTAATTCAATTTATCTTAATGGATTAATTAGCATGAAAAGAGATTCGTTGACTTGTCAAATTATCTAACAAGAGATAAAAAAGATTCAATAAAGACAAAAACAAAACCTGTACAGTTTACATAAGGAAAATTAAGGAGATTAATTTCACCTTGGTTTAGACATTGATGTTGTCCTTCTGGCTTGGATGGGAGTGCTGCAGAAACCAAAATTGTACTTGCGAAGTAAATTATGCTCCTTTTCCTTGGATTTGCTGTTTATATAGACTTACCACTTTAATACCAATAATAATGAACACTGCTAAAGATGCGATTGGCGCGCTCGAGATGTATAGTTGCATGTGCAATAGGCCGCATGGAGTCATATTTTACTCAATTCTGTATTATCGATATCAGGTAATCAGTTCTCGTTCATTCTTCAATTATTCTTTTTGTTTTTCTTTTATTTTGATAAACATATGAAAGTATGCATTATCATAAATATCCGTCTAATTAAGTTGGCCCTTGAGCAACTGAAAGAATATAATAATTGATTACCAACTAATTGTGAATCCGACGTCCATTGATCAAAATTTTTTTAATAATAAGGAAATTATTTATAAGGGAAAATCTTTTTTTTTTCTTTTGTTTCCATCTTGTCTAATTACATCCTTTATATATCACTGCTACCAATCTAATTCTTTATCTATCTATATTATATATAAAGTATGAGTTTTGGTGTCTATCATCTTTTGAATTGACAAATATACCCTTATAACTATGTATAATTTCCTTCTCTCGCCTATATATATTATCCTTTTAATTTTGAGTTTTTTTTATAATATCCACTATCTTTCTTTTATAAAAAAAGAAATTATATTTATTTTAATTGCACACCATGAGTGTACTTTTAGCACTAATGTTTTAAAAAGTGGTCGATATAGAACATTAAAGGGTGTGCCAATAAATTAAATAAAAAGTTACCATTTGAGATGTGTATATATTAGAATTCTTGTCTATTCAGTACGACTTTTATCGATTTTACTCAAAAATAAAAGAAAACATAAAAATACTTGTACTAAAAAAGAACAAACTTTCGCAAAAGTTATATCTTCATACGTCGTATTTATAGGATACGTTTACTTCAAAATGAGCAAAATTCATTCCAAAAACTTACTTGGACTACCATTTCGAAGAATTTAATTATAGAATTGTTAAAATTTCAATATCTTTCTTTTGCTAAAACTAAACATTTTTTAAAATTGCTTTAAATTTTTAAAATATAGCTTGCATTACCAAAAGTTGTTCTAGGTCGGAAAGTTTTTCTGAAAGCATTACAAAGAAAATTTTTAATTTTAACAAAATTTGAATTTTTGAAATTTAAAATTTTGATGATATTTGAAGTTCGTTCAATATTATTTCAGTTTTCAATGTTTTTAACATTGTTATCACAATTGTCGAAAGCGGTATTCTTGGTGTACACATTTAGATTTTGTGTATAAGAGACATATTATATATGACAATAAAATTGTCATAAAAATTTGATGATTTTTTTATGTTTCTAAATATTTTTACATTTTTTAATCTAAGTCAAAATATGCTGGAAGCATGTTAATTGAAAATTCTCACAAAGCAACATTTTTTAAATTTTATATACTTCTAGAAATAGTTTGATGATTTTTATAGGTTATTTGATATTTCAAATTTCAACATTTTCGCACCAGTAATACACTTTAAAAAGTGATGTGGGTGAATTTTCAAAATGTTTTCTTTTATATTGTGTATAATAATAGAATTTTCACGAAAATTTAGTGATTTTGCTATTGTTAGTGAGATTTTTTCATTTCTCTTCAAGTCAAACGACTACAATGTGTATATGGTGGAACAAAATTTCAAAGACAGAACTAAATTTTAGCAAACTTTCAAAGAAGGGACTAAATTGATCTGTCATTTATTCTTTTTAATTTATTGGCTTAAATCTGAATACGTGACTTTTTCGGTTTCTTTTTTCAAATATTCAATTAAGTGTTATGGATTGGACATTTTCTTTAAAGCTGAAGGACTAGCCAAACTAGCGGTAATAAACAACTAGCTTTTTTTTGAGTAATCTACCTGTCAATTGGTGGTGTGTTGGACACCCATTTGTTAATATTGGAAAAAATACAAGGAGGGGGCTTAATAGTCTAACCTTAGGAGAAACGTTTGAAAAGAAAGTACAAAACACTAACCCAAATTCATTCATGAACTCTAATCTGCATGTAGCCTAAAGCATCTAAACAAACAATGCTTTTGGCTAACCTCCGGAAATTAGAACCAGTGAAAGTGAAACTAAAAGTGTATAACAACCATAATTTACTAAGAAATCTATTAGTTGATTGCCTTCTTTAAGAATGTGTTGAGCTGTGAAGGAACTCCTTTACATAATTTCTTAGATATTCAAGAATAAGCCATCCAGCTTCGATGGAACTTGTGGTACACCCATGGTTCAAAGTCGCGGTCACGGTAACGGTCGCGGAACGTATCGTTCCACATCGGTCTCGGTGTATCGGTCGCGTATCGGGCAATATACATATTTCATTATACATGAAATTTAAAAAATTCTAAAGAGAAAATTAAAAATTATACAAAACCACATGAATCTATCTTTACTTAAGAAAGATAAGACTGCAAAAGCTCAGATGGACAAGATGATGAATAGTAGTAGGAATTTTTGGTAGGAAGAAGAGCAAATGTAGTACTCAATGATCCTGTTGATGTTGTGTTTCCATCACAAGGATAGCTTGAAGAAGTGATGGGAGATGTTACCTCGCAGCCGAGCAAGGTAAGGTAAGTGCAGCAGAAACAAAGTAATACTAATTCGTAACACACTTATCCATTGCAGATGATATTGTAATTTTTACCATAGGGGATAGACGATCTCTTAAACATCTCCTTGACATTCTAAGTTCCTATCAAGAAGGGTCGGGCTAGAAAATATACTTTGCTAAAAGCTCACTTGTCTTACCTTAGGGATGTGGCCCCTCAACTCAAATGGCTTTGAAACATCTTACAGGTATGAAATCACAGCCATTACCCCTTCCATACCTTGGATGTTTGCTTCACAAAGAGAGAAAGCGTGTTCACTAATATCACTACTTGGTAGAAAAAAATCAAAGTTGGTTGGCAGGATGGCAACACAAAATGCTATCTTCCGGAGGTAGGCTAATTCTTACAGAAAAACGTCCTGTCTTCAACTACAATACATGTCATTTCAGTTATGAAGCCTCCACAGGCAACTATTCAAGCTATTGAACGAGTGATGGCGAGATTCTTTTGGGAGAACCAGAAGGTGGTAACAAAAAACACAGGACATCTCAGTTTAAAATATGCCTACCTACTGAAGAAAATGGTTTAGGAGTAAGAAATTTAAAAGAGCTGGTTGGTGCTTTTTAATTAAAACTATGATGGAAGTATCACCAGAGTACTCACCACTCCGAGTCGACTCGGTTCCGACTCGGAGCAGTAGCCTCCGTTCCGATTCCGACTCGGCCGAGTCAACTCAGACTCGGCCGAGTCTTTGAACCATGGGTACACCCTGAGCCATTCTGAGTACTACTATAGAATCCATCTTTATTTGCTCGTCTCAGCCGCATGCTCTCACAAAGATGAAGACCACTCCTACTTGAATATTTGATATCCCTCACCTCGTAAGATGCAAAAGTGAACCTTCCCTCCCGTTTGCATTTCCGATTGCTCCTCCTCCATGGCGTACAATTCCCTCTTGAAGATCCATTCATATCCAACCAAGAACATCCTCGAGGTGGAAGTTCCCAATAGACTAAGACAATCCCCTTGCTGCCTTATACTTAATCTCAAACCCAACCTACTTGAAACATATCGATGGTTTGCTATTCTTGAATGGAAAATCCATGAAATTAAATTGAAATCAACCAAGTCATAACAGTGCTATTATACTCTCTAGAAGAGTCTGTCTGTTATCATACATCTTTGACATCTGAATTTCCAAACCTCCCAACATATGATACTTGGAAGTATCTTACAAAACAGTCCTTGAATTTAAGATAAAGAATGCTTCAGCTACCACCCATTTAACAATTGCCTTAAACTTCTACTGTCAATTGCATGAATTGCTGGAAAGAACTTCCATACCTTCTGAGATGATCCAAAGTTTCTTCCTCATCATGGAACTGGCATTTGGAAACTAACACAATAACCTTTTTCTTTAGTTAATATCATCAGTATTCAACACATTATTAAGTAATTTCCAAAGGAATAGTGAGACTTTTATTGGCAATCTTGAATCCCATATCATCCTTCCGGAAAACAAACTTGAATTGGAAGTTCTAATGCATTTAATAGCAGATGAAATAGTAAAATTACCATTCAAAGTTACCTTCCAAGCCATGTGATCAGCTTCCTTAGCAAGCCAAACGGACTTTCCATCCAACATGGATAAAGAATTTGTTGGACAGGCCTCTTGAATAATTGAGAAATCCCAACTATTACCATTCCAGACTTGCTTTAATGACAGATAATGCTAAGGTTTCACCTTCTGAAATTAATGCACCACTATCATTCCAATTATCAAACAATCTGGAGTATGGAACCAGTTGTGGATCACAAATTATTTAATTTGGTCTGTTGCTGTCTCTTATACACATCTAGATGTGTATAAGAGACAGAATTATAATGTAAGATTCTTGAAACCTGTTGGATGGATAACAGGTTTCAAGTATCTTACAAGTCATGATATCTACAACAAAGAGTCCACCTGGTTTTATAATTCCACCACTATTTCATAACCATTGGTTGCACAACCTCTTCCATTGATTGAATACCTAAACCATTTTCCTCTTCAGGAAAAAAAATCTTTCTCCAAGAAATCCAATGCCTTCTTTTTCCAAATTCAGATCCCTCCCTAAAGAAATAAGCAAAATAAACTTCAATCTCAAGTAGTATAATGTTTGGTGCTCTTGTTTAATAGTTAGCAGATAGACAGTAAGAATTTAATGACATGTTTAATCAAAATAAGTCTACTCCAACGAGATAGCATTTTATATTTGTATCCTACAAGCTTCTTCTTAATCTTCTCCACCATAGGTTGAAAAATGTCCCTCTTGTTTCTCCCCTTCTGAGTAAGGCATCAAAGATATGTGAAAGGTAATTTCTTCTGTATAAAATTGTTGGCCCAAGAGCAACCTAAGAAGGGGGTGAATTAGGTTGTCTCCAAAAACAAATCTTTCAATGACAGACATGCTTAATGAAAATGCAAACTTTATATAACAAATAAATACTAAAGCACAAATGATCAAAGATAAATATTCAATCAATTGAAACTCAAGGACAAATAAAGAGATTGAGAATATCAAACCAAACTCCCAAACTCATCAAGCTTGGAGTACATCCATTAGTAGTGCCTCTTCAAAGAAGGTGAGGCAATAATCTTCTTGTACATAAAGTAGCCTCACCCTTGCACCAACTAAGTCCCTCTAGTTGAGCCAAAGGGTTTTACACTACAATCTCAATTTTGTGCACTTGTTATCTCTCCACTCTTACACTTGAAGATCACTCACTAGTCTACTCTTGCTCACACTAATTTCCTCTAGTTGAGCCAAGAGAACTATACTACCCAAACTAATACAACCCACAATATTTTAGCCTATTTCTCCCCAAAAATCTCTTATAAGTGTTTGTATTGAATGTGATAGTTCCTCACATTAATCTGATGTCCTTGAGCTATTTATAGATGAAAGATGTTGCTGAAATTTGAGCTCCAAAGGTAAAAAAATTAACTGTTAAAAACTAGCCGTTAGGAGTTCGGACGGAGGTTCAGACATCCGATGATGTGTCCTACAGCTTTATGAACAGTGTTTCAGACGGTCGTATGCGTCCTACAGCTTGACAGAAACTTCTTCATTTTGAGCTCTTTTCTTCGGACGGTCTTGTGCGTCCTACAGCTTTTTGTTCGAACTGTCATATGCGTCCTATCCTACACCTTCTGGTTCGGACAGTCATATGCGTCCTATCCCTCGGTTTCTGGTTCGGACAGTCATATGTGTCCTAAAGCTTCTAGTCATGTTTCGGACGCTTTCTTGCATCCGAATTCCTTTCTTTCGAATGCTCTTCATCGCCCGTAAGGTGTTGTTCAACTTTTGGTCATTTTTCTTGATTGGGTTCGGATGATCATTTTCATCCAAGCCTTCCTATTTTTCTGCACACTTGTTTTCAAGCCATTAGTATGATTTGGTCATCATCAAAACATAATTATTGATTATCATAACTGGGGTCCAACAAAAATCAGTGAGCCTTCCACTCATGGGTGGTTCCTCTAAGAAGGGTTATAAGTGTTATCATACATATTAGGAGGATTCCTTGAGGAAGGTGATTGGTTGGACAAGTAGTTTATTTGCTCATTACCACTCATGGGTGCTTCGTATTAACCATTCATATGATTGCCGGGACAAAAATCATATACGAATGACCCTTGAGGAGATAAAAATATGGCATTTGCAATGTTTCCTGTACCAAGATTTTCCAAAACTCTAGGCAAGTTTTTCATCATGTTCATCATCATACCATGTTGAGTCAAAATGGCATCATTTTGATTCAAATGCACTACCTCTCCTTGCACTTGAGGTAGTTGAGCACACCTTGGGTATACACATTCAGACTATAGGGCCAGGTTGGCAGTAGTTCGATGCCATTCTATTGAGTAGACTTTGTGCTTCCTTCGGCATTTTAAATGACAATGATCCCCCGTCGAAGTGTCTACAATGGACTTTGTCTCTTTGTAAAATCCTTGTAGACATTTGAATTTGAACCACAAATGAATGGCGTGGCATGGACATCTTCTAAGAAGTTTTTTAAATCGCTCCAAAGCTCCACTTAGACCCTTTTCCACATCTTACTTAAAAGATGTTATCACATTCCGTAGCCTTGCGATCCTAGATAGGGCAAATACTTTGCCAGAAATTCTTGTGCAAGCCCATTCCACATTGCGAATGTCCCTCACTCGTGTGATTGGAGCCACCATTTCACCCCATCCTGCAATGAAAATGGAAATACCCTATTGCAAATGCAATCGAGGTGAACCCTATTGAACTCAAAAGTATCCAAGATTTTCTCAAAATTTAATAAATGTGTGTAAGAATCTTCATTGGGACCATCTATATTGCATAAGTGTGTAACAATTTTAATGAATGCGGGCTTTATTTAGAAATTATTGGCTTGAACTAGCATTCTTGTTATACTTGATTTTGCTCATTCGATATTACGGCATAGCATAATCTCGAAGATTGGCCTATCCCTTCAATTTCAGAGATTGGAGTAGAAGAACTTGGATCCTATCCTATTTCCATCACCTCCCAATTTGTTGTTGTCTATTATTGCTTCATTATCATCCATCCTTGGATTTTCATTAAGACCCATTACATTGTTATATGGATTTGTCATTTTGAGCTTCTCTAATTCTTGGTGAACCTGTTACTCCTTTCTAAGCCTTCTTAATTCTCTTTCTTTTTCCATATAAATGCTAATCAATTCTTCTTCTATTTCACGTACCATGCACAACAAAAGCAAATCAAACCAAGTCAACTTCAAGTACTTATTTCTCCACAAACAAAGATTGATTCATGAACAAGAAAAACAACTATTATAAACTAAATCTAACTAACAAAAAATATATATATATCTAATCTAGCATGATTCATAAGGATATAATATTGCCATTACCCAAATAATCCCCGACAACGGCCCCAAAAACTTATTAGAGTGGTTTGGGTATTTGTGTGATGTGATTGAAAATCGAAAAATGACACTACAAGCAATAAAATTAAGTCAATCAATCCCAAAACTTACCCACACGCTCGTAAGTAGACGGGGTGGGATGTAGTTGGGGTGAGTGATTACCGTTCCCTCTAGGATTGGGGTGTAACAACTACAAGACTTAATTAGAGCCAAATAGTTAGACAAAATCACCAATAGTTTTGTCATTAAACTACTAACTTAATTAAGAGAATAAGTAATTAAATACTAATCAGATGGTTAAACTTTGAAAGCAATTAAAGAATCTATTCTAAGAAAGCAAACAAAAGTTTCTCCAAGAAAGCAATTAACTTAATCTAATAAAGCAAGTTTAATAAATTAAGAAAGTATGTAAAATTAATCTAGAAAATCTTGATAAAAATCATTAAACTAATTTTATCTAAGAAAGCATTAATTAAACTAGAGAATTGAGAAAACTTCATTTGAAATGAAATTGAGAAATTTAAGAAATGACTTGAAGAGATTTAAAATTAAAAACTTACACTTTTTTATTTTTAAGGAAATTTTTATTAAAGTCCTTAAATTCCAAAGGATTTAAAGAAAGAAATTAAAGTTTAAACTAAGAAATCTCTTAAAGTAGCAAGAACATGATGAATTTCTAGGAAATCTAACCTTTTACCTAAATTAGATTGCAAAGAAATTTAAATGAAAAGCAAGTACAAATTATATCTACTTGCCATTAAAAGAAGCTCAATAAGATTAACTAAGAAAGATTAAAACTTTCTAGAATTAAAAGAGTAGATCTAAGATGAAATTTAGGAGAATTTTTACTTAGAAGAAAACTTGAGAGTTAAGCTATACTAAATTACTCTAAAGCTACAATTTACCACCTACAGCTACACTATGTGTCCTTTAGTATAGTACAAAGATTAGATATGAAAGGTTTCTTCCACTAACAGATTACAAGTTGCAAAAATGTTAAACAGCTGGACGCGTGTACATACCGCAGTATCGCTTTTTGTACAAGTGTAGAAGGTCGACACTGTGGTATGGAGGTCTAAAAATGCCTTGTAAATTATCTGAGATACCCCAGTATCATTTTTAGTGCAAAATCGATACCATAGTATGTAGTGCTTTCCAGCATCCATGAATTGTCCTCTTTACCCTTCATCCACTTGAATCTTCTACTTTGAGCTCCATTCCTTTTTAAATTTAAACTTCCAAAATACCATAAAACTTAATAAGTAACTAATTATACTAAAATTGTCACTAAAATCATAATATTACAGAAAATGTAATGCCAATACTAAATGAAAAGAAACCAAATAAAAACACACAAATTCAACCTAATACTAAAAAAACACTACCAAAATTAAGTGAAATGATTCTAGTTTCCTAGAGTTATCAACACTCTAGTAGATATGCCTTTCCCATATCTAATTTAAGGACCACATTTCATCCTCTAATCTTTTTGTCTATAAATTCAATCATATTATTAGCGAGCAAGACATTTGTCAAAAATAATCCTTCCTAACTTCACAAAGCCCCGTTGCTCTTCAGATATAACCTTTGGTAGGTACTGAACCAATTAGCTAGTAGCTTTGAAATATCCTTGTTAGCAAAAGTACATAGGCTAACTGGCCCAAAATCAGTGAAACAAGATGGATTCTCAATTTTTGAGATAGAACACAAAAGAGTGCTGATCATTACCTTTGGCATTGGAACTCCAGCAAAGAAATCCTTGACAATTACTAGAAGATTTTCTCCAATAATCTTCCAATATGAAGTGTAGAAGACACCATTGAATCCATCAACACCTATTGCTCTATCTATATTAAGAGAGAATATTACCTCCTTAACTTCATCCAAACTAGGTATGGGAAGCAATATCCTCTTCATTTGTCATCAAAATTGGAATGCACCCCAGAAAATCGCCCATAGGCTCAGTATTTTTTGCTGCAAGCAACCCTTTAAAAACCCTACTACCCTTAATAGCTAGTAAGTCTTCAATCCATATACCATCAGCATCTTTTATTCTGTATATAATAAATAAGTAATTTCTCTTGGTCTATAACTAAGAATGAAAGATTTTCGAATCATGATCTCCTTGTTGTAACGATTTAACACCAATTTTTTTCTTCAAAAACTTCTCATCTTTAGCCAAGCATTTTAAAAGCAAAGCCCTTGACTTATCTAATTCAGTGACATTTTATTGAGAAGGATTCAATTAAAGAAGATCCTCTTTGTGCAGAATATCTTCTTTAGCTACTTTAACCCTAGCAAACACTAGACAAAATACCCTATCAAACACATTTCCAAAATGTTGTTTATTCCAACTTCTTAGATCAAATTTTGGTCTCTTTCATTTAGTAGCAAACCTCTGCAGAGCTTTTCATGGGCATGACTGGTTCTAGCTAGTATCTAAGACATTAGAAAAGCCTTATTTCCTACCTAGATATATAAGAATAAGAAAATCCTGGGGCTAGAATAATTTGGTAGGTGATAAAGATAGATGCATTGGTGCATGATCTTAGCAAGTCTTGTCAATAAGGTTTGTTGTAGAAAGAGAATGAAATTGTTGCAAGAATTGATGATTACAAACCATTCCGTCCAATATTTTCCAAACTAGCCCCCTTGACCTTTTACCAAACCATGTAAACTTGGAACCTATAAAAGGAATTTCCATAAAAGCATAATTATTAAGGGCAGTACCAAACTCGCCATACTCAAGAAATTTTGAGGACTACATCCAAGATTATTTTATGGAAATTCCTTTTATAGGTTCCAAGTTTACATCTATCTCTTATACACATCTCATGAGGAGGACACAATTTACATGTTTATAAACTCCTTCTATCTTGCACATTGCATTTCTCATAAATTATAGACACAAAAATAGTCTTATTGTGTAGAAATTGAAATCAACCTTTAGATGAATTACTTATTCCTCCATAGCTAAAACAACCACTGAAATAGTGGATTTCCAAAAAGTCCAACTGCTATTTGAGAATCGTAGTTTAATGTACCATCTTTATTCTCGGACTATAATCCTGTATTAGAACATTCCCTGAACAACGGCAGCATTTAACCAACTATCACTTGAGAAGGCAAGAATGTACCATCTTTATTACAACTTGGAAGGAATTGTCTTTCTTTATTCATAACACTTAACACAACTTTGAAGGAATTGTCCTTCTTTCATTTATATTTTTTTCTTTTTCTTTTTCAACATTTTTTTCTTTTTTTTTCTTTTTTTTCAACAAAACATACCTAACATTGGGGATTATTACAAATATTAAAGTCATAGAATAGACTTTTTTCCAAACGAACACAATGCATCTTCTTCCCAACCATCCATCATATTGTACACATAATATTGATGTTGCGGACCACCCACACTAACTACTAAGATGATGGGTAGAAAGAAGGATAAAATAAAAGAAGTAAGTTGGCTAAATAACATGGTTAAACAAAGAAATATGGATTTTAAGGCTCGAAAGGGGACACTAAGGATAAAATGACATTTAGGTTGGCTTTTTGTATTCAAATGGTCCAAAAAATTTGCTTTACTAAATCATTCTCTTTATCAAATATTCACTCATACTTTTCAAGTATAAAAATCACACACAATTCCAACGAATGTCACAAGCAAATCAAATATTGTAAGGCAATCATAATTAACTATCATTGAAAATTATCTCACTTTTGTACCTGCACTCAAGGGAATATAGATGTGTATAGTGATAACACTTTCATAATTCAAATGGATCACAAAGCAAATAAACTTATATATAGTTTCAATCCAAATACTCTTACATGTAGTCTCCTTGAAACTTTTTTAAATTATTAAAACATGTCACGAAAGTTAATGAGCACAAAACTACTAAAAACAAAAATCTTTTTTAACCCTCTACAATACTTCAGACAAAGAGGGTATAGAAATCTTGAACGTTTCCATCTAGTAGCTAGGGAATCTATTTTTTTTTTTTTTGAGTAACCACTACTTGGTGGTGGTGGTCCCTTTTTATTATTATTAAAAAGAAAAGGTACATGGAGGCTAACATGAAGCCTAGCTCTCCCAGCAATAAGAGAATGAATTCAAAGACATACCCTTTGAATTTTAGCATCTTGTGAAGTCTAGAATACTAACTTTCTTTAATTCTATGAAATGGTCTTATTCAAATCGGTGATTCTTACATAGTTAGGGAGTCTGTTAAATAATCAAATCCTCAAAAATGATACTCTCTACTACTAAGACACTAAATAAAAGAAAAGAAAATCTTTTTGGATTTTATTTGGGAAATTTTTTTTCTTTTTTCTTTTTTCTTTTTTTAAAGATAACCCTAGTGAACCACTTATAACTATACTTGAATAACCTACCATCACTATAAGATCAACTACACAAGTATAACTAAAAGCAATTCACAATCCAAAATAAATAAAATTAACTAATCACTAGGGTTAAAACCTTTATTACCCCACCGAGTTCTTAAATTAAAACACATAATAAATTAAAGAATAAATGAAAAAACAAAATTAAAAGAAATACTCCCCTAGTAAAGCCAAGAAGGCTTGCCAAGGATGTTGTATGGCATCCTTAGTAAATGTACTCCATTGCTTAGCGCATCCGAAGTTCCCAAGGATTGTTGAAACTTCGGCATATGTATTCATCATCTTCTCACTAACTCTTTCTAGAGGGTATCCTTATTCTTCTTCTACCCCATAAATTGGTTCATCATCCATGGACACTCCAAATAGAACCTCCTTTGATGTAACTGTGACAATTTCACACTCATGCAAAAGGAAAGTTGGTGATTCCTCTACATAAGTGTTGAATAGCACAATTGTTGTGACTTGAAATTCGTGAGGATATAGGGAACTGGTTACTTGCAAGTCATTTTCAGTTGGTTCCTCTTGTACTAGTTCCTCCCCCATTGGTAGGAGTGTTTGAATCCATTGTTCTTCACCATTTACCATTCCTTGAATTTGTACAAGTTGGTCTCGTAACCTTTTGGTGGATTATTGAATTTCAGCTAGTTCTTCTCGGCATTTAGCACTCTCTTCTCGAAGTTCTGGAATTTCAATCCACATGTCCATACTAATCTTGGCTCATCATATTCTTGGATTGATGGGTGAAAGAATTGGGGTTTTATTGATTTATATGAAGGCTCTATAGGTATAGGGAAACAATAGGGATAATCTTGGTAACTTGAGAAAGAATTTGGATAGTTTGACCATCTCGTTTGATAATAATATGAGTAGAAAGGATAATTATTAGAAACATGCTCATTGGTCATGCCTCCATAGCCATTAGAACGATAATATCCTTGGCATGAGTCATTACAATTCATTTCTTACATGTTCTTATTGGACTGACACAAAAACAAAACACAAAAAATAATACCAACACAAAAGCACACAAAATTTTTTTTTGGAGAATTTAGACTAGTAACTAGCCTAAACTATCCCCTAAAAAGATAAAATATTTTTAGAATTTTCAATAGAAGAGACATAACCCACAAAAAGGGAAAATAATTTTGGTTTATTTTCAAAAATTTGAGTGTACACAATGAAATTCAGATAATTTGAATACAAGTTACTCTATGAAACTAGTATTCTTGTCAAATTATACCGATTTTGCCGAAAACCCTATCCCCGACAATTGTGCCAAAATCTTGGTACGTAAAATATGTAGTTATAAAATTTATAATCTCCTAATCCAACTATTAATTAGATAACAAACCACAAGTGCACGGGATCAATAGTATATAGTGGAAGTAGGGGTCAAACCCACAAGTATTAGTTTAACAATTATCGGTTATTTGACTTAAATACTTGTTGAAGAAATAATTATAGAAGAGATTTGACTAAATTAACATAAAACATAAATCTATAATTAATCTATGAAAACAATAAACTATCCCATCAATTAGTTCACGAAAGCAATTAAAGAAAACATTAATTGAAGACACGGAAAAACACTTCTAAACCCTGTAAATCAATTAAAGGACAATAAAACAAGAACTAAATGGTGTAAAAATATTTAAAAGGATTCAAGAATACTTATCTACTGAATATTAGCAAGTTTTCTGTCCAAGGTTGTCAAGCCATATGATCTTTAACCTTCTCTTCAACTTTTCTTGACAAATAAAGAAAACCCTAATCTAATCTTATAGCCCCAAAGGGAAGCTGGAAGAAAAAACATGATTTTGAGCTCCTAAATCCTCTTATTTATAGTTTTTAAATATTACAGAGCGTAGACTCTGAATAAGCTTTGGAACACATATTTACGGGCCCAAAACGGTCACCCGGAACCCTGGAAAACACCAAACCACATAGTAGCCGATCATAGGTGAGCACAACGCATGCACATGCGCACAGGAACTCGTGCATGTGCACGAGAGGATCATCCTGCAATGCACAAGGATTCTCGTGCAAGTGTGTGTTTTTCAATGCACGTGCAACAAATTTCACCTCGATTTCCATCTTGATGCCAGCAGAATTTGGAGAAACACAAAACATAAAATTGTAGCTGTTCCTCTTAGATTTCCAAAGCTTCTTGAATCATCTCAATTGGAGCACAGACAAGAAAGTTATGCTCTAAATACCAAACAGTGTCTTTAAACATGCGCGCGATTTCTGGCACTTGCATTGCTTCACTGTTTTGCTTCTAAAATCTCCGTCGGTGTCCGATTGATGTGTTGTTTTTTCCTTTGTGACCCTAGAATTAAAATACATTTTATTATCTATTATATAACTACAAAATAACAATTAAAGACTTACTAAAACTAAATACAAATGGCGATAAAAAATGCACAAAGAACTCTAATTCTGGAAAGAAATATTTAAACAAGCTAAACGGAACCCTAAACACATAGACACATAAATATAAGTTAAATAACATCAAATAAACACTAAAATAGTATACTTGATATATATTAACACATAAAAACAAAAATCCATGAAAATGAACACATAAAACCTAAATGCGCCAAAACTAGTGCAAAAACCGTACGAAAAACAATAAGAATAACCCTAATTTCTTAAGGCTATCAGTGATTTGCAAACGTGCAAGTCAAGAAATGGTGTTAGTGTCCAAGATAATTTTTAAACTTATGTATGACTTGCTAAGTTGGGTCACAAAGTCCTTTCGTGACTTGTAAATTTGATGTCATAAAAGTAAAGTATGTGACTTGCAATTCTTGTCATAAAAGTTTATTTGTGAATCTCTTTTTTATGTCAAATAAAAAAGGTATTAGAATCAAATACAAGTTATAAAAGGTATCATTTCAAGTCACAAATAATTGTGCGACTTTTTATTACAAGTTACAAATATTTTTGTGACTTCATAGAGGGTAAACCTTACTTGAGGGTCACAAAGAGTTCACAAAAGATTTTGTAACTTGTATTTTACTTTTTATGACTTGATTTTGAAGTCACAAATACTCTTTTTTTCTTGTAGTGATAATTTGTCATTTGTGCTTGTGAAGAGACTAACTTTGTTTTGAATTGGGAAAAATGTTACTTCATGGTGAATGAAGAGATAGCTTTAGGACACATGGTCTCTTCTAAGGGGATAGAGTGGAAAAGGCCACAGTTGAGGCAATAGAAAAATTACCTCCCCTATGGAACATGTGAAGGGGGTTAGGAGCATCTTAAGTTATTTCAGTCTCAACAGGAGATTTGTTAGGAATTTCTCCATCATTTCTAAACCACTTTGTGCATTGTGACAAAAGGTTGCTCCTTTTGTTTTTGATGATAATTGTTTACATGCTTTTAATGTGTTAAAAAATGCTTTAATCATTGTCCCAGTCATAATAGCTTCTAATTGGGATTTACCATTTGAATTGATGTGTGATACAAGTGATTATATCGTGGGTGCGGTTTCATCAAAAAATAAACAAGAACTTGCATGTCATTTACTATGCTAGTTGTACCTTGAATAAGGCCCAAATGAACTATTCTACCACTAAGAAAGAGCTCCTTGTTATTGTTTTTGCTTTTGATAAGTTTAGGGCATATCTTATTGGTAGCAAAGTGATTGTTCATACCGATCACTCGGCTTTAGAATATTTGGTTTCAAAAAGTGATGCTAAACTTAGATTTATTAGATGGATTTTATTGTTAGATGAGTTTGATTGGGAGGTAGTTGACAAGAACAAGAGTGAAAACACCATCGCCCACTATCTTTCAAGGATAGAATGGCTAATAGGAAGAAGCCAAGATGATTAACCCATACAAGAGACATTTTTGGAAAATCAACTAATGAGAGTTAAGAAATCCAAATATTACCTATGCTGACAGTGTTAATTATCTTCTAGCCAAGGTGTAATCACTTCAAATTTGGATGGGAACCAAAAGAAAAAGTCTTTTTCAAAAATGAAATACTTCTTTTGGGAGAATCCTTTTTATTGATGATGCAAGGATCAAATCATTAGGAACTGTTTTCCAAGTGAAGAAGTATTGGACTTTCTTCATCATTGCCACTCATCATCAGTAGGAGGAAATTATGGATCTTAAAGAACGGCGACCAAGACAAAGTGGGTTTTCTTGGCCGAGTCTCTTCAAAGATGCAAGGGACTTTGTTCTAGAGTACAATGAATGTCAAAGAGTAGGGAACTTGTCAAAGAAAAATGAGATGCCGCTCAACAATATTCTCATTTGTGAAGTATTGGATGTTTGGGGAATCGGCTTCATGGACCTTTTCCAAGTTCCAACAACAACAAATATATCTTCATGATGGTAGATTGCCTATCTAAATAGATTGGAGCCATGGCATTACCAACCAATGATGCAAAGGTTGTTGTAAATTTTGTGAGGAAGAACATCTTTGCTAGATTTGGGGTACCCAAGGCCATCATAAGTGATAGAGGAACTCACTTCAAGAATTTAATTTTTGAGTCTATTTTGTCAAGGTATGGTGCGAGGCACAAGATTTCCTTTGCATACCATCCTTAAATATGAGAAGACCATCAATTCATTAAGAAAAGATTGGTCAAAGAAGATAGATGATACTCTATGGGCTTATAGGATTGCCTATAAGACACTTCTAGGGATGTCTCCCTATAGGATAGTGTATGGAAAACCTTATCATCTTCCGGTTGAGTTAGAGCAGAAGGCATATTGGGCAATCAAGAGTCTCAAATTTTTTATTGGAAAGATGCAAGTGAAATTGACGCTCTTTGATATCAATGAACCTGTTGAGTTCCAAAGAGAAGCTTATGAGAATTCTAGGCTCTACAAGTAGAGGACAAAAGCATGGCATGACAAGCACATTCTGAGAAAGGTGTTCAATGCCAAAGATTTGATGTTGCTCTTTAAATTTTGACTCAAAATAATTTCTAAGAAAGATCAAGTCTAGATGGATTGGGCCGTTTGAAGAGCTTAAGGTCTATCCATATGGTGCAGTGAAAATAATGGGCAAAGAAGTAAATTTCAAAGCAATGGGCATTGCCTCAAGCTTAACTATAGAGGATTGATTGATGAGGAATAGGAAAACATTCATTTCACCACTACTTGATCACTCCATGGTCATAGTCAAGGTAATTACTATAAACAAGTACTTTTGGGAGGCATCCCATGCTTTATTTTTATGTTTTTGGTCTTATTTCAGTTGAATTTTATGTTGATTTATATTTAAGTAGGGTAATTAGGGTTAAATTTAGGTTTAAGTTGTTTAATTATGTTACTAATAAGTCATGTGAAGAACATGAATAAAAATGTTCACTAATACTTGTGTTTTTCATGTTTGTAGGTGTTGAAGAAATATAGGATAAGGTAAAAAGAAGTTGAAAAATTTGGCAAAAATTTGGCTAAGTGTTAGAAAAAGAGGATATACTAAGTTCACCCAATACCGCGATATCGAGACAAAAATTTCAAACCATACTGCGGCATCAATTTGAACTTCAAGAAGGGGTATTTTTCAACCCAACTCCATACCACGGTATCAATTTCGATACTACAATATTGACTTCTTACCCAGAAAAATTTTAACCCTATACAGCAATATCGATTGCATGTACTAAATCCATACCGCGATATTGACTGATGGACAGAAGCTATAAAAACTCTGTTTTAGCCATTTTTTGTCCAAAATTCAATTCTCTAAACCTAGTCCCCATTTTTCTTCTTGTTCTGCTCTTTTCCAAATTCCTTCCCCATTTTAAAAAACTTCCATAATCCCCAACAAACCATTTAATCTTCAAATCCAACCATCAAATTATCAAGAAAACTAGTTTTTCTCAAGGTTCAAGGAGAAGTTAAAGTTTTCAGGGATGATTCTACTTCAAATTTTCTAGATAAATTCTTCCAATTGTGTTCAAGCCCGTAAGTTTTCTTGTTCTAGCATCACTTCGGGGTAACAGAAAATTAATTTCAAGCTTTGTTGTTGAGATTTTCCTTGGATTTTTTGGGAATTAATTTGCTTGACTTGTGATTTTGGATCGGGATTGTGATTTTGATTATTAAATTGAGTTCATGCCCTTGTGAGCTTATCATTTTAGTTGTGAAATTATTGAAATCATTTGTGAATTATAATTTTGGGTGTTGAAAAATTAAATTTGCCTATTTGTGAAGGGTTGTTTGAAGGTAATTTTGGGCATTCTTTTGATTTGAATTATTAAATTGTGATTCATAAACATGCCTAGAGGTGTTTTTAGGGTAACGAGGTAGGGAAAGAGGTGATGCTTCTGCCTTAGGTAAAAGGAGGAAAGTAGATAAGGGGCTGAGTGATGTTGTGCTTGAACTTAGTGATGGATTGATATTTGTGAGTGATATAGCCAAGAAAATCTTTGAATCATATCAAAAGAATGATATAATTAGGGCGAGAGCATTTGATTAGTCAAAGAATTGGGCCACTTATGAGTACCTTAGGTTGGAATTGGAAGGCAATGTGAGCGGTCTAATCAAAAGGTAGAACCGGGCTACACTAATTTAGTTAAGGAGTTTCATTGTAACCTTTGTGATTTGGTAGATGACAAGTGTAGAGTCCAGGATCTAGATGTGGTAGACTTTTTTGCCGAAAAGATAAATACCTTTATAACCTGCCAAGTCCAACCATGACTATAGAGAGGTCATTAGGAGTAAGAAAGACATGGAGGCAATTAAGAACCGGGTGTGTGAGGGATATGTGAATTGGAATATGAATGCCACCAGTAATGAACACTTGAGAGGCTTCCTCACAAAGGTCTTAGATTGTTAGTCAAAATTTGGTTTTATTTTGTAAGTTGCAAAATTTGGGGATCAAGTTTAGTAAGTGTGGTACAAAAGGATATGCAATTGTGTAGGGCATGCAAATTAATATTGGAAGGTTGATTAGGCAAAGATTTATAGCTAATGTGGCATTAAATTATCCTAACTTTTATTTACCATAACCGGTTTCATTTTTGTCTCTTGATACAAGATGCCCGGTGATTCCAGGAGAGCCTTAAACATCTGAGAGAGGCCAAATTAACAAGGAGTATGTTCATAACATGGTTCGTGAGTTTGACAAGCATCAAAAAGCCATCAAACCACCAACTCAATCAACACCACATCTAGCCTCCTTTTTGCAACTTGGCAATGTCTTTAACGCACCACAAAGTGAAGAAGAAAGAAATCAATTGTACTGTTATAGACCCATAGTCAAATGATAATCCACCACAATATGTCTTTTATGGCGCTAAATGCTCAATTTTCCCTAGTGAGCTAATGGATTCAGCCACCACCACCACCACCTTCTTGGCATTATGCAGTTCCTCGAGGGCAACACTATTATTCACCATATGAGAGGTCAACTCAACCACCATAACAAGGACCGATAGGAGGAATTGCGCTAATGGATGAAACTTGACTCTTCTTTGCGAGGAAGAATTTGAAGAAAGTCAACATGGTGGAATGGATGATGATAACGAATTGGTTGTCAAAGAGCTCAATGACTCGGATTATGGAGCTTGATGCTTGCCAAAATTGGAGACGGCACATATCCTTACATCTTTGAATTCCCAATTTCCCCCTTTTGTTTATGAGATTGAGAGTTGGAAGAAACATTTTCTTCACTTTTATTTCCTTAGCAATTCTTAGTACTTCTACATTAGGCTTTCTTTACTTTTTTGGATATCACTATTTACTTACTTTTGTTAGAATAAATTAGCTAAGCACAAATAGCAGAGGCCAAGTAGATTTATATCTATGCTTGAATGTTGTTTGATTGACTTTTACTGTGTTTATTTGGAAAATTACTTAATTTTAGTTATTCATGCCTTGATTTGTTGATGTTTAAATTGTTTAATTAGCTTTTAGTAAGTCCTTGGGCCATTTGGTTAAGACTTTACTCTTTAATTATGGTTTCTATGCTCAGATTTCAATCATGTTAGTCTATGTTTGTTCTATTTTGGGTGAGTGGTAGGATGAATTGTACTCATCACTTGAATGACATGACATGTTCAGGAGCATTATTTCTTGTTCATTGGGAATGGTTTTATATTTTGTTGTTTGAGTATGTTGAAATTGAATGTTGAACATAGGTGGCAATTCACGTGAAAAATGGAATTGAACCCTTGAAACTCAACAAATTTTCGAATTACTTTATAAAATGGTTTTTCTTAACTAGTTTTTCTCTCAAACTTTACTTTTTCCTTAGTGTTAGCCTAATGCAAAGCTTAATTGATTGTTGACATGGTTTAAACATTACAAGATTTTTAAGAACTAGTTTTGAGTATAGAAAGAAATGAACTAAGCCATTAATTGATCATATTGGATGGATTTGTATTTTTGGATATTTTATGGGTTTCATGAGGTTTGGCTTGGCACATTGATTGGGTAAGTGTGGATTCTCCAGTTTAGCACAAATAGCTGGATTTTAGAAATGATCTAGACAGTTTTGTTAAAAATCCCACCTTACATTAATTTTATCCCTAGTTTCCCCATTGAGCCTTATAGCCTAAATTCTTTGTCAAACGCATAACTTAACCATTCAACCTTATTTATTTGTCCTCTCTTCATCTCATCATCTTAGTCATTGTGGATCTATCTCAATTCTCTAACGTAATAGCCAGTTAGAGCTTATACGATAGTCTGAAGGAAAGTTTCTATGTTTTTGTTGGGGAATGAAGTCAAGATGTTTAATATCTATTATATTCCCCTAGATGTAATTATTTTATGTTTTTCAGTATTATTTCTTTCACATTTAAGTTCTTTCATTTAAAATCTAAGAAATATATATATTGCAAGTTTATGTTATGTTCAAGTGTTTGGTTTGTAATAATGTTTTTGTCTTTCAAGTGTTGGATTGGTTTAGTGTGGTTGGTTCGTGGGGTTTTTATATTTGGGATAGTAGTCCAAGAGTTTCTATTGAAATGACTAAGGTGATCTAAGTCACTTTTATCCAAATTTATCCTACCTTATTACTTTATCCTACAATCTTAGTGTTTAAAAGTCCTAAATTATCCTTATCTAGGCTATTGGATACTAGTAAGAGGAGGGTGAAGTGTCACCCGATTTTATGTCTTTTGATACATCTTGCGGTGCCAACAAATATCTTTGTGTGTTCAATTGAATTGATTTGTGATCCTTTAAAACAAGTCCTAATGATCTTTCTATACATGGGGCAATTTGTAGGAAACTTGACTTGTTTGTTCTAGATCAACTTACATTTGAATTAGCATTTCATGAACAATTCATTAGTCAAAGTTCTGTTTGTAACCAAAACTAGTTGTTCACTTTTCTAAATGGAATATCTCTTGAAAATATTGAGTTTGTTGAGTTAAAATCCCATTTTCACTCTTGACAATTGCACTAGAGTTCAGAATTTCAATTTTCTTGGTGTTGTTATGTGTTTTGTGCTAGTCATTTTTGTTGATCTACTTTTTTTTCTTTAATTTTGCTCAGGACGAGCAAAATCTTAGCTTCAAAGTGTGATAACTCTAGGAAACTACAATTATATTTACCCTAAAATTGACTTTTGCCTTTAGGTTCGAGCATTCTTCGTGATCTAATGTGTCTTTTCATCTATTTTCACTTTTATGTATTAAAATGTATCAGTATATGTTTACTTAAGTGTTTTTGTACTTCTTTAGGTGTTAATTATCTTATTTTATTAGGTTCTTATTGTTGGTTTATGTACTAAAGGCAACAGTGTTGGAATTAGAAATTATACTTATTGCCAACGTTAAATGAACCTAAAGGGTCACACACTAAGAGTAAGCATTGGGTTAATCATTGAATCTTGACGCGTTTTAGACAGAATAACTGTGATCAACAATTCTACTCATTGTCAATGCTTACTCTTAGTATACCTGTCTCTTATACACATCTAGATTGTATAAGAGACAGGAGTCTGACATGCGACTCATTAGTAACAAACAGTCGGACGAAAAACCCTGTCTCTTATTTCCAAACACTGCTCTAGCAAGCAACACCCTAAAATCGGAAAAGCTACTCGTGTGGATACCTGTAGAGGGCGTTCGTTCAAAAAAGAGCAGCGCCTAAGGTCTGACGTGTTCTACGAATAGTTCGTGGTTGCCGTGGTGTTCAGATCGTGAAAGGTTCAGATCGCAACCAGGGTTTTGCATTCGAGCATCAACAGGTATATATCTAAACCCTAAACGATTTAATCGGAGCATGACCCCTTATTCCAAAAACCCAAATCTTCCCGTTAGAATTAGATTGACAGATGTGTATAAGAGACAGCATATATTCATCATATGTACACCGCGATGTTTTCAATTAAACCGTTTCTGGATTGATGAAATTAGTTAAAAATATATTATGTTGGACATAATCGAAGTACATGAACTGTAGTTACGGCACATGTATGCTGTTGAAAATCTGGAGAATCTTAATACATACATATGATGTATGCAAAGATTCTATTCGATAGAAACCTGTTATGTTCGATGATTCTATTTGATAGATTCTGTTGTTGAACTATATGTATATGTGATATACGTATGTTTCTGTTGAATTATGTATATATGATATATGTATTTTTCTGTCGTAGTGGCTTAAAATCGTTTTGGTTATAACGTCGGATAAATAATAGTATGTTTTCTGTTTTATGAAGTGTTCATATGCATGGTGCATAGCTCAAATGGGCCCTTTTGATATCTATATTATAATTTATTTCTAGATTGGGGTGCTATTATATCTGTCTCTTATACACATCTAGATGTGTATAAGAGACACTGAAAACTTTTGAACATATAAATTACAATTTCTAGCTGTTGATTCAGAAGTGACCAAAAGGAGCTATACCTGTCTCTTATACACATCTAGATGTGTATTCCATGAAGATGGAAGAAATTTTGAATAATCCAATTAAGACCCTAGGATTGACCTTGATCTTCATATTGGCTTATGAAGATCACCATAGTTTAAGGGCCATGCTATGACACGTTTATCTTACTGTTATTTGTATATGTTTATGTGATGTTAAATGTTAAATATATGTGGTGCATGAAAACATATGATCAATTAACAAGTTCACATAACATGTTAAGCCCTCAATTAATCAATATGCCACCAAATTTAAACACCTTCCAAAGACTTTGATCACTGATATGCATTTTTGCCAAAGTAAAAGTACATTAGTTATTTTAGTCAGAAAGGATCTCAAGTAATGGTGATACTTATATGTTTAATTTGGCCAATAAATATCGGGCTATCAAAACGGTTTTGGGCCCATAGGCATAAGATGAGATTAAACATGCCGGTACATGTGATGTATTGATCTCATAATTGTTTTAAGAGTTACATATGATGTAATTGGTAAAGAGTTACCTACCTAAATAACTTAATTTTAATTGTCATGCCAAAGCTGAGTTAAAGTTAAGTGAAATATGGATCTTAACCCACTAAATACAAACTGTTGTGTATTCATTTATGAGGGTAATTGATTTAGTGGGAGTTTTATATTAATATCGAAATATTGTACTTTGCATAATTGTTGTAGATCAATGGCCGCTAATAACACTTCAACACTATCTTTGCGATCTATCCTTGAGAAGGACAAGCTGAATGGGACCAACTTCCTGTCTCTTATACACATCTAGAGACCAATGCTCCAAGAGCGAGAGAGATGCTTACAGTAAGCATTCTAATGACTCTGTTGATGTTGGATGCTTTATGCTTGCTACCATGAGCCCAGACCTTCAGAAGGACTTGGAGCACTTGGAAGCTTTTGAGATGGTCAATCATCTCAAGGAAATGTTCCAACAGCAAGCACGGCAGGAAAGGTTTGATACGACCAAAGCCTTACATTCCTGCAAAATGGCTGAAGGAGCGCCTGTTAGTCCTCATGTCTTGAAGATGAAGGGTCACATAGATCATCTTGAAAGACTTGGATTTCCTATAAGTCAAGAGCTGGCAACGGACAGGGCTATAATTCTCTTCCTGAGAGTTATAGCCAGTCTGTTATGAACTTCAACATGAACAATATGGAGAAATCTGTTTCTGAGCTGCATTTGATGCTTAAAACTGCTGAGCATAATATCAAAAAAATGCCTGGCCAAGTTTTAATGGTTCATAAAGGTAAGGGGATGAAAACGAAAGGAAGGTCATTTCAATAAGGCTTATAAGAAAAAGCCCTATACGCAAAACAAGCCCAAGAACCATAACAAGCCTAAGCCTCCAAAGGAAGGAGTTTGTCACTTTTGCAATGAGCCTGGTCATTGGAAAAGAAATTGCAAACTCTATTTGGAAGATCTAAAGAAGAAGAAGAGTAGTGAGACTACTACTTCAGGTAAGCTGAAATATACAAACTGCTTCTTAGCTTCCAGTCTGATTACTGTCTCTTATACACATCTAGATCACATTTGTGTTAATGTGAAGGATCTGAAGGCTTGTTATGGTTCTTGGGCTTGTTTTGCGTATAGATAAACGCTGGTTGGAAATAAAGCAAGAGTTGCTGCTCTTAGCCGTAGGAACATGTGAGGTCCTTTTACCTCCCGGGCTGATTTTAACTTTGAATAATTGTTATTATGTACCTGCTTTAAGCAGTAACATTGTTTCTGTTTCTTGTTTAGACAATGATGGATTTGATTTCTTTATTAAGAATAAAAAATTCTCCATCCGATCACCGTGAAGGCGTGTTTTATGGAAATGCTGATTTGCATAATGGTCTTTACGTTCTAAACATTGAAAAGCCCAATCCAGAGATTGTTTATAACATAAATACAAAGAAACCTAGATTGGATGATTCAAATCAAACTTTCTTATGGCATTGTCGCCTTTGTCACATAAATGAGAAGCGCATATCAAAACTCCATAAAGATGGGCTTTTGAATCAATTTGATCTTGAATCTTATGATATCTGCGAATCTTGTTTGTTGGGAAAGATGACTAAAGCTCCTTTTTGGACACGGTGAACGAGCCAATGATTTATTGGGCCTAATACATACGGATGTATGTGGTCCATTAAATCTTTGTTGCAGAGGAGGTTACCAGATTTCATTACTTTCTCGGATGATTTCAGTAGATATGGTTATGTCTATCTAATGAAACATAAATCGAGTCTTTTGAAATGTTCAAAATTAAAACATGCAATAATAAATCTCTTTATAAATAAAATATCAGGGCATATACATATCTGTCTCTTATACAGTAATCGAGATGTGTATAAGAGACAGGATAAAGGGAGATCTGTATTTTGGGGTTATGCTTTACAAACAGCTGCATTCACATTGAATCGTGTTCCAACTAAAACTGTAGAAAAGACACCATATGAGATGTGGACTGGTAAAAAGCCTTGTTTGTCTTTTCTTAAGATTTGGGGCTGTGAGGCTTATGTCAAACGGCAGGTCTCAGATAAGTTAGCTCCCAAGTCGATAAGTGTTTGTTTGTGGGGTATCCTAAAGAAACTAAAGGATACTACTTCTACAATCCCTCGAAAACAAAGTGTTTGTTGCCGAAATGGGATATTTTTGGAAAAGAGTTTCTTTCCAAAAGAACTAGTGGGAGGAGAGTATTTATTAAAGAATTTCAAGATAGAAGATAACACTCTCTATTCTAGTAGGTCAAGAAGGGCCATGCAATGCATCATGTTGGTTCGAATGAGACAACACAATTGGAACATGGGAATGACTCACAATCAGTTGTTGAGCTTCCACATGAAACACAAGGACTCCGTAGATCTGGTAGAGCTAGAAATATACCTGAGAGATATGGATTTCTTATTACACATACAAATGATGTGTTACTCATGACATCACCATGAGCCCACTAGCTACCAAGATGCTATGACTAGTCCAGACTCTGAGGAATGGCAAAGTGCCATGAAATCGAGTTCATTGAATCTAGACACAAATTCTTATTCAACGAACTTAGTCAACAATTAACTTAACCCAATGAACCTGTGAAGGTATGGGTGCACCCATTCAGGAAAAGTTGACATGGATGGCAATGTACATACCTACAAAGCACGATTGGTTGCAAAAGGTTTCAAACAAACTATATGGTATAGTATGATGAAAATAAGAGAATCCATAAGGATTCTTATTGCCATTGCAGCATACTATGATTATGAGATATGGCAAATGGATGTCAGAAACAGCGTTTCTTAATGGAAACTTACTCGAGGATGTGTATATGACGCTGTATACCCATGACGAGTTCAAAGCAAGCGACCATAGCAGATTCTACATCTAGATCTCTATATAGAGCATATAGATCGGATCACAATACCTGAATTAGGTGTTGTTCCTAGCATCACTAATCCAGTTGACATCTATTGTGACAATAATGGGGCTATTGCACAAGCCAAAGAGCCTAGATCGCATCAACGATCCAAACACATCCAAAGACGTTATCAGATCATTCATTAACACAGATCATTCTTATTGGGCTTTTCAATGTTTAGAACCTGTCTCTTATGACAACATTAAATGATCCATTAACTAAACCACTACCTCATCCTTCTCTTAAAACATGATCGCCATGTTCGGTCAATAGGTCTTAGACATATGTATGATTGGACCTAATTGTTTAATTGGGAGACTTTTAATGGATAATTTTAAAACGAATATTGTCATCATGATATTTTATTTATAAAGAGATTTATTATTGCATGTTTTAATATTAGAATCCATGAATAATTTATTATTCTAAATGTCCCTAGTTATTCAATATAGTGGGAACTGTGTTGATTTAAGACTAGTATGATTTTACGTTGTATTCTCATCTGTCTCTTATACACATCTAGATGTGTATAAGAGACAGTATCCAAACCTTAGACTGAGATCACCATAGTTTCCTACATAAGAACTTATGTGTTTTGACACAATCAAACGTTGTCTTTAACCGGATGATTATAAAGATTGTGATTGAACATGTAGAAATTATGCGGAGGAAAATGAGTGATTAAGATGGAATTTGTCCCTCTTATTATGAGAGAGATGTCTTTGGGCCCCTCGATTAGTAGGAATGTAAAATGCATGGCCGTGCTCAAATGGATTGATAAGGTGATCAAATTCATTTGTTTTATCATTCTACTTCGAGATCGAGAAATCAAATAGTTGGACGCAAATAGAGATGACATTGTCCATGCTCTATGTCCAACTAAGACATCGTGAGACAAAAGCTTAGATTATGACATGGGTTATTTGATCAGGTTATGTCAGATCAATGATCTTCATTTAACTTGGGTGGTCATGATGCCTTGCTAGAGGCCAATCTTGATCTATGAGTATAATCTGTAATGATCAAGATTGGCCTCTAGCAAGGCAATTCCAACCACTTCCAAGCTAATTGTCTTTAGTCCAAGTGGGAGTATTGTTGGTTTATGTACTAAAGGCAACAGTGTTGGAATTAGAAATTATACTTATTGTCAACGTTAAATGAACCTAAAGGGTCACACACTAAGAGTAAGCATTGGGTTAAGTTAATTGTTGACTAAGTTCGTTGAATAAGAATTTGTGTCTAGATTCAATGAACGAGAATTATTTACTAATTAGGATTATTTACTGGATTGTCCAGTTAAATAGTAATTATAATAATTCGTAAGGAAATATATCTGGTTACTATCATACGCGTTTATAGACCTAATACGTGTGATAGAAGAATTCTAATCAAAGAAGAGTTCTTCTGAATTTAGGTTAACCGCTATATATAGAATATGATTCTTTAGGGTTTGGAGTCTGACATGCGACTCATTGTAACAAACAGTCGGACGACCTGTCTTCTACGAAATATTTCCTAACACTCATCTAGCAAGCAACACCCTAAAATCGGAAAAGCTACTCGTGTAAATTGAGTCTGTCTCTTATACACATCTAGATGTAAGGTCCGCGTGTTCTACGAATAGTTCGTGGTTGCCGTGGTGTTCAGATCGTGAAAGGTTCAGATCGCAACCAGGGTTTTGCATTCGAGCATCAAAGGTATATATCTAAACCCTAAACGATTTAATCGGAACGCATGGATCCTCTTATAGGGATTTCCGGTGTTTTTCCGCTGCGTTATTTTTATATTTCGGCAAGGAAATCCCAACACTTATTGTTTAGAATTTGTGTCATATTGTTAACCTAATTCCATTAGGAGTTAGGTTTTCATTTGTCTTTGTTTGTCTTTCATTTTTAGTCCATAGCTTTGTGAGAATTATATTTAAATTTTAAGAGTTATTGAAGTTTTCATTATATCTAATAATAAACTCTTATGCATTAGGGTTGCATGAAAAAAAAAATGACACGTCAATCGAACGTTGGACAAAAATTTTTGAAGCAAAATAGTGAAGTGCTACTTAAGTTGCAGTTGATATTGCTCTATCGAGTCTAGTACAAAAGTCCATACCGTGGTATCAGTAGTGGTAGTAGCAAAAAAGTCAGATTGCAGGGTTGACTGCATCATTTTCCCATGACCCTAGCACTATATATACCTTTTTTAAGCCTTAATTGAAAGAAGACCCATTAGAAACCTAGTAGGAGTAGGCTAGAATATAAATTAGTTCTCTTCACTTTTCCTCTCTATTTGGGGAGAATTTTCTTAGATTAGGATTTCTCTTTCTTGTACTTTTCAATTTTGATGCTTTTTAGTTGTACATGCTCTGTTTATGTTAAAACTTCTTTAGTTAAGCTTTAATTTCATATTCCTTTGCAATTGTTTTCTTAGTGTAATTTTTATATTAGTTCATGGGCTTTCTTTAAAAATGCTTTCTTAGTGGTAATTTGTAGTTTATATTAGCTAGTTAAGGTAGATTAGTTTATGAGTTTTTATTTTAATTGCTTTCTTTATATGCTTTTTTAGTTTAAGAGGTAGATTAGTTAATGGACTTTCCTTAATGATGTTTCCTTAATGTTAATTTATAGTTTAGGCTAGTTAATTACTTTTAAAAATGTTTTATTTTTACATCCTTTCTTAGAATAATTATGGGCTTTCTTTAATGGTGCTTGCTTTGCGATAATTGGTTGTGTAAATTTGTTAGTTGCTTCCTTAAATGCTTTTCATTTGACTTGTTTCTTTCACCGCTTCTTAAAAATGCTTTCCATGGTGTTAATATTTACTTAAATGCATTAGATAGCTTTTAAATTGCTTTATTGGTTTCTTTAAGTTGTATTTTAATCAAATCCTCTTTTAATAAATCACTTCAACTAGTAATCAATAATCAAATAATCGGTAATTATTGATCAATCCTTGTGAGTACGATAACTATTCCCTTTACTATTAGTTAACAACTGTGTACTTGCGCAAAATCACCTAGTTAGTTGTAGGATTTAGGAGTTTTTTAAATGATATAACCAAGTATTTTCCAAAAGGCATCACATCCAAAATGTCATAAGAACTAAGCTTATTGATCATGTTTCCATAATCACAAGGATAATAATATCCTTGGCAAGATTGATTCTAATTCATGTCTTGCATGTTCCCATAAGACCAACACAAACATTAAAATACAAGAACAAGTAGTAACGTACAATACAAGAAAATATCTTCAGTGGTAAGATTTACTGTTGACAACCAAAAAGTTAATCATAAAATGCAAGCAACTGTGATAAGATGCCTGTCGTTACTACAATTTGTGAAGAGAACCATAGGTGACACTTAAGGTAAGGAATCAATGACAAAATCTAGGTAGCCGTCACTAGAAAGTAGATATTAGTGACAAACTGGCAATTGTCACATAGATCTTATGGCTAAACACTTGAAGGGCGGGGGCGAGAACATTTACAGTGATAATGTTGTTACTGAAGCTTTATGTATCTGTGACAATGCCATTATTGTCATTGTTATGTTGTTCTATGACAATATTGCTATCACAAGTTTGTTTCCTGATTTTGTGACAAGCTGTTGTCGCATATGAAAAGCCAAAATTCCTAATCAATTTAATTATTATAATGTGATTATTTACAATAAAATCAAGTGAATTAAAATTTCAATACACTAAGTTTTTTATATTACTTTATATTCACAAATAGTAACTAAATTATTTATCAATTGTATAGATCAATTTTGAACCTTTAAAATTTTACTATTCTAATGTTAATTTGATATTTTCAATTAGAAGATGTTGCAAGTGAATTTCTTGCAATTAATTAAATATATACAATGAAATATACATTAATTAGATTCTATGTTTTATAAGGTCTATAACTACCCAATGAACTATGATTAATTAGAGTATACAAAACAAAACTAATTGTTATATAAGAGAACAAAATTTTAGTTATATATTTTGTCTCTGATAGAGTATTATAGAGTGACTACTCTAAGAAGAATGAGCTTTTGATTGAAAATTTCCAACACTCTTGCAAGTGTACGAGAACTGTGTATACCAAAATTGATAGTTTCACTATTATTCAGAAAAATCAATTATTGAAAGATTTAAATTAACTAATTCTAGAATTAACAAGCATTAGGATATTTGATTTTATCAATTGTTTATACATAAATTCAGTTCAAGTTAATCTAGATTGATTTCTAACATTGCTGGTCGAATCCCTCATTGTAGTTATTACCCATGGTCATATAATAAAAAATCTCTTTTTTACAAATTTAATAATCCTTGGTCCAGAAAAAAAAAATTAGAAGAAATAGGGCATTAATAAAGAGCAAGGAATTCCTAAAGTGACTAACAAACCGTGTTATTCGTTGGTCCGATATTCACTCAATTCTTGTAGATTTTCCTACTTGATCATAAATAAGCAAATTACTTAGTCTATCTTATCACATATTCACAAAATCATTAAATAATTAGCCAAATATTTGAAAGCATTAAGAACACAGTAAAAATATCAATCTTTAATTGAAATCTCTCATGAATAACAGTAAAACATGAGTTTAAGGAATCAGAAAGGGCTAAGCAATCAGAAAGGGCTATATCTCAAAACATGAACATGAGAATTCTAGAATATGACAAATGATAACAAAAAAAACAATAAAAGTCGAAATAAATAGTATAGCAAATATCTATGAAGGTTTAAGAATGTTTCTCTAATGAAGAATTGCAAGTTTTTGGTCCAAAGTTGTCAATCTTAAGCCTCTTCTTCAATTTTCTTGAAAAACGAGAAAACCACAATCTAATTTGCAGTCTGCAGAGGGGAGACTAAAAAGAGAACAACTTGTTCAGGTCCTCAAGACTATTTTTTATAGGTTTTAAGAGTTACGAAGTGTAGGGCATTCAATAAGATCTTTTTATTCCGGGCCCAAAATGAATACTTGGAATCCTAGAAATGATAAACATCATGAAACAGCACATTGTTGATCGATCCTAGGCACCCCTCCAAGCCTCTCCACACATCTAGTGGGTAGAATTCGCTAAGGGTACCCCATCTTGCCCTATTTTCACCCGTTTTACTCCGTTTGACCTCTGAATGATCCCAAACCTATAGGAACCCATTAAAACACATAAACTAAATATTTTGGAAATAAATCATAAAATGACCAAAATACCCCCACTTATGAAACAAGATACCTCGGAAACAAATTAAAACCTAAGCTAAAATGCATGAAAATACCTCCCTTTTAGAAAGCTAACACACCCCCTAACTTGAACTTTTACTCGTCCCGAGTACAACAAAACAAACACATATCTTATAAAACACAGAACACATAAGACTCATTAACCTTCTTCAATGCGGCAGAGGTCCTACGATAGGTAACAGCAGGCACAAGCAACTTGACCAAAAGGGACTAGCAACAGATTTTAATTAGGGGAAAGAGAGACGACTTAGCCCTCGGCACCTCACGATGTTCTAAACCCAACTCAGGTACCACTTGAATCACCCTAGACTAGACTAGTGAGAATCTCAATGTATGCCTTTTTTTTCTCCTTCCTTTCCAAATACCTAATACATAGTTACTAAGATGCCACCTTTCTGGTGAAGTCTTAGATGACAAAGAGTGGACTTGAAGCCTCGCATGCATGCATGTGCACTACCATAGGCCACATCCGTTCTCACTATGAAATGAAGTAGAGCTCGGACTATCTAGTGGGTGTGTAGGTTAGAGAAAGAAGTGCCGTGAATAGAAGCGCATCATTAGGGGCGAAAATGAACATAGGATCATGGCCCTTTTCTCAATAGTTATAACTAGGAAAACTAGCAAGTAGAGAAATGAACTCAATATGTATACAAAAGAACACTGCTAATCAACCCTTATATCATCATTGTCAAAGTATTAACCCTCCACTCATGATAGATAGATATCCCTCGCTTATTGATCAATGAAATACTCATTGAACAAAAGTTTAGCAAGGGACAAACATGTTGGAAGTAATTAGCACAAACAATACTCACTAATACAAATAAACTCAAATCAAGGATCAAATAGGTCTTTAAAGCTTGTAATGTAGGCTAAGGGATAAAGATATATATATATATATATATATATATATATATATATATATCAATTTGAATGAAAAAAGTAGTTTATGTCACCTTAGACACGCTACTGAATACTTTAAACTATAAT
Organism: Cinchona pubescens; assembly: GCA_025175665.1. Taxonomy (NCBI): domain Eukaryota; kingdom Viridiplantae; phylum Streptophyta; class Magnoliopsida; order Gentianales; family Rubiaceae; genus Cinchona; species Cinchona pubescens. The sequence continues at coordinate 565,006 of JANKKI010000171.1, forward strand.
CCCCTAGAACATCCCCCGTACAATCATAACACTTAACTAACTATCACTTCATAAGTAAAAATGTACCTTCTTTATTATAAAATAGAAAGAATTATTCTTCTTTATCCTTAACATTTAACATACTTAGAAGGAATTGTCATTCTTTTATTTCTTTCTTTCTTTTTCTTTCAAACATTTTTTTTCTTTTTTTTTTTTTATCCATAACATAGGGATTATTACAAATGTTAGTCATATATATATTGACTTTTTCTCCCAATACACAGAAAAAATGTCCTTCCCAACCATCCATAATATCATGCCACAGTACTGATGTTGCGCATCACCAACACTAACTACTTAGGTGATGGGTAGAAAGGAGGGTAAAATAAAAGATTAAGTCAGGTAATTAACATCACCTAAACAAAAAAAGATATAGATTATAAGGCTCAAAAGGGGACATTAAAGATAAATGTCAACTGGGTAGGCTTTTTGGTATAAACAGTCCAAATAAATTGCCTAATCATTTCCTTGATTTAAAATTAATTCATACTTTATAAGTATGTAAATCACACACAATACAAATGAAAGTCACAAGAAAAACAAATATCGCAAGGCAATCATAATGAACATTCATTGAAAATTAGCTCACTTTCACACTCTCACTTTGGGGAATATATTTAAGTATATATTGGTAACACTTTCACAATTCAAAGGGTTTAAAGAGCAAAGAAAACTTATATACATTTTCAATCCATTTACTCAAGCAAAATACGTTAGTCTACTTGAAACATATTTAAATGATACATCTTCACAAATTTAATGAATACACAAAAGCTACTACTAAAAATAAAAAATCTTTTGTTTAACTGTTCGGTAAATATTGGATTAGGTAATTCAATTCACAAACAAGCAATAAATAAAAACCTTAAGAACCCTAACCAACATTCACATGCTCGCAAGGATACAAGGTAAGTTTGTAGATTAGGTGAGTAAGGATCGTTTCCACGAGGATTATGAAACAATTACTAGGGTTCACGAACCTATTTACTAGTTAGACAGATTAATTAAAAGATTTTGTTCTCTATCTAATTAAATTAATTCTAACCACTAAGAAGATTAAGAATAAGAACAATTACTAAAACTCCTTAAATCTAAGAAAGCAATTAACTATAACAAAACAAACTTCAATTAATAAACTCGAAGAGTAACCGCAATAAGATTAAATTTAAACTACTAAAGGTTGATCAAGTTTGAAATCTCGATAAGAAATTAAAACCCTAACTAATGACTTCTAATGTTATCTAATGATATATCTACACTAATGATCTAATGTCTAACTCTCTTAATTTCTCTCTACAATGGGGTATTTATAGGGGATATTAGGGTTAAAATGCCCTCTCTAATGATAGAAACGCAAAGACCCATGAAAAGGAGTTCAACCGAACAAAAAAGGCCGTCAAAATCATAAATTTCACTGAAGTACGTTGCATCACGTGCACATGTGCACAAATGCTTGCGTATGTGCGCGTTTTATAGAAACGAATATCTCCTCTCTGGAAGTTGCACGCATGTGCAAGCTATGGTCGTGCATGTGCGCTAATTTCTACAACAGGTGCATCAATTTCCACCTCGATTTTGACCTTGATGTTGATGGAATTTGGAAAAACTCAAAACATGAGAGTTGTACCTCTTTCTCTACACTTTCCAATGCATCTTGAATCAACTTAATTCGGACAAGAAAGTTATGCCTAAAATACAAAACAATGTCCAAATTTGCTCTTCACTGGTGTACGTTTTCCATCCTTATGATTTTTCTCCAACCTTTGATCATTTTTTACTCCTTTTTCATTACAAACCTGCACAAACTAAAATTAAAACAACTAATCTCATAATCAACTCAATTATTGTTTGTGCCACATGAAAACGCGGTAAATGGCACAAAATATAAGACATTTATGAGCTTATAAAATACCCCACACTTAGCTCTTGATCGTCCTCGAGCAAAAATAGAATTGAAACAATTAAGCTCATGAAAAATTCACCCAACCCATCTCAACAATTGTCCACATAAATAATCAAGAACCAACCCACCATCAGGAATAGTCCAAGAACTCAAGAGCTCAAATACTATAAAAATCCTAGACATGACATCCGGTGTGTGTGTGTGAATATAGCCATTCAATAAAAACTAGATTTTCAAGATACTTGGATCAAATCATGCAAACTCTTAAAATTTTTTGAACACCCCATCGCTCACTTTCTTGTATCTATCCACTAACTTCTGTAGACAACTGACTCAATTTAAATCAGGCATGACTTTTTAACTCGTAAAATTAGGCTAGAGTATTGGCTAATCAATGAAGGGATAAGGATGTCACAAAACAAAAGAAATAGCTTTAAATTAATGCTAGCCACACATCAAAATAAAAGTTCTCATTAAACCACCCATCCTTACGCAGAAATAACCCCACACTTAATTAACAAATACCCATAAAGAATTTCATACAACAAACAACCAAAAAGTCCTCCTTCTTCAATTTTTAGCCCAACATGCCAACACTTTTCCACACATATCTTTCATATTTCTTTTCATCATTTTTTCATGTCCACTTCCAATACAGGTACCAGTGACCAGTGATAGGCACTACCCACAAACACACAAATGTTGGTACAAGTGATAGGCACTAGCTGAAATTTTCAAGAAATTTTTTCCAATTTTTTCATACCCTTTTCCTGCCCCATAAATTTATACCACTCACTCATACAATTTAGCACCCTCATTCAACTACTTATCCACCCTTATATCTCCTGAACAAATAATTGTGTGCAATAAAGCTCTTAAGCGGCATAGGATAGAAAAATAAAAATATTATTAAGCTTATAAAGGTAGGTAAAATGAGTATTAATGAAAGAAAGCAAATTGCATTTCTCTCCATTCATTACAAATTATGGCTCAAACAAGGGTACCAGGAATAAAAATTTCCAAATAAGAATTGGCTTGAAATGCTCAAACGACCAAAGAATGCTCTACCCTCATATTTACACCAAATAAAGAAGTCTATAAATTTCGCCTCAAAAATGTAACAAAGTAATATGAGTTCTGGGATGCAATAGAAGTGAGTCTACATAATCATCTCTAAGTGTCAAAAATAAAATATCTCATGGCTGCTAGTGCAGGAAAATTCATAGATATCATGCAAGGAAAATATTAACATCGACTACCTACTCATAAATGGTTTAGCTCTAGATTATCATGCAAAAAATCAAAGAGACATGCTAAGCATTGCAAAATTCCCTAGTGAAGATTTTATAAATTCAACTAGATTTGTATAAAAATTTTATTTAATCTTGAAAATATCTCAAATCAAAAGAAAATTTAAAATATTGCAACAAAATTGATCAAACTACACCAACAATTATAAATCTAGATAACTCTCCATCCCATACTTAGAAATAAACATTGTCCTCAATGTTAAAGAAATAAAAGTAGAGGGAAAAGAGAAGCTTCTCTGGTAATGACCATTTGGAGCAGTGTATCACGGTATAAATAACCACAATATGAGTTAAAACTTGATGTTAACACTAGAATAAAAGCAGCACATTAAACTCTTTAAGAAAATCAAGAAAATTGAGGAATAAAATTCCAAAATATTTAGGGAAAACATAATCCCTTAATGTCAATACATAACAAACATAACTAACGTAACAAATAAGTTAAAAATAAAGCAACAAAAAGTACGACATCATCTTAAAATAAAATGCAAGAAAAACATAAAACGTCATTAGGTTTCTCTTGGACAACACTAGACTTTCAAAGCTTAACTGACATGACAATGAATAAATCTAGACTCATCATCAAAAGGTACTAACTCCTGTGAAAATGGAAAGAAAGGTGGAAATGTTGGCAAGTCCTGTCTTGCTCACGTGCCAGCTAGTGAGCCTCCATGTTCTGATGCTAGGCATCCTGAAAATGAATCTATGTACCAAATTGGTGTTGCATGTGTTGTTGTTCCATGAAAATTTGGTCAACAAGTTCCTCTTTACTATGCCTTGGAATTGGTTCACTGCTTGATGGCTGTGAAGTTGAAGCCTGAGAACGAGTTAGTCTAACGGGGCCCTCGCTCCATCCAATGCAATAGGCTTACGTGGCTCTAATTTTTCCTCGGTCGGATCAATCTCAACACCTTTCTCAACACACAAAGCAGTAATCAAATGTGGGAACTACTAGCCAGATTGTTTGACTACTATTGTATAACAAATTTCTTGGCTAATCAAGTGGCCAATATCTACTGACTTGGCCAAAGTGACTTGGTATATAAAAGTTTAGCTTGCTCCAATATAACATGAGTAAGATGAGTAACCGGGAGGAGGTGAGCACATAAAAACTTGAACCAAACCATCCAAATAAGTTGAAGCATATTAGCATTAAAATGACGCGGAGCACCCGCAGTACTATATGTCCACTCTACTTCTCCCATGCAAATAAGGTTTGTGATGTCATTAACTTCTATGTTGGTGTCACGAATAGTCGGCCACTCATTATTACAAACTCGATTTATTTTCAATAGTCGATTGATCGTATTTCTATAAATATTCACATTTTTCTTCCTGATATAAACCTTAGTATCACTATGCGCAGCCAAATTAGTGTAAAATTCTCACACAATAGGGTGTACCACGTACTTGGGGTTAGATGCGAAATAATTCCAACCACGCTTCCTAATGACAATGCAAATCTTCGAGGCTCCAGTAATACATATTTGTATTCCCTTCTCCTTGATTGTTGCCCTCATCAAAATATCTAACTCATACTTTTTTGGGCATCGGCATTTAAAAATTGCCCTTGAATGTTTTCCTCCGATGGATTCCCTTGAGGTTCCTATTGTGGAGTATCATAACAAGAAGCCCTGGTCGTCGTGTGACTTGCCGATTGTTTTTCCTTGCGTGCCTTCCTATAAAAAGTGTACTATGATAGACAACACACCTAAATAAAACTACTACCACCTCACACTTATTCAATTCTATAACCTCAAAATAATAATTAACCTTAGTATTCACAAAATAAAATCAAATATGTTAGTACCAATACTAAGTGATGTGTATATGTTTAAGACACTCCTAGAACTTTTCTAACCAATAAAATGAATAGAGAAGAATCATATGTCATGATTGAAGTCCTATGAATTGAATTTATGCACAAATGCCTAGTGTTGATAAGATTTTTCTTTATTGAGGCATTTTATCAAACACTTGGCATTCATAAACAATGAATGGACTTTTCTCTATGTAAATACGACACAATTACCTTCCAATCCTCAAAGAACCATTCAATAATTATGCATATCAGTAGTTAATTATTCAATCCACCACAAATACGCACAATCAAATTATCAAAAATAAAAACTTTCTTTCAACAAAATTACAAAACCCAAAAAGGAAAAACATAAGAAAATCAATGAAATCCATACCTTAATGGTGTTTATTCTTGAAAGAAGAAGAAATTGATGTGAATGAAAGCGATCAAGGAGTGATTCCAAGGTATAAAAAATGTTGATGGCTAGAGGGTTTGAGAGTAAAGGGGTTTACAAAGAAGGGATTTAGTTTAAGTGTTAGAAAATAAAGGCATTTGGGCTTTTAACCCGTCTCGCGCATGTGCGTACGATTACTCATGCATGTGCGCAAGAAGCAGAATGGGTTATGTTTGGTTCTGCCTTTTGCACACATGCATAAGGTACATGCACTTGATAGGGTCCGCTCGTTCAAATGAAGAGGCTCGCCCAAAGGAGTGTCCAGAATCTTCTCTAGAAGATTATGGAACATTTTAGAGTCCTATGGAATTTCCTATAATGGCCTTAGATTCCTTAAAATATTCTAGGCGCCCTAGAATATTCTCTAGAAGATAGAATACTATAGAAGATTGTAGAATTGTAATTAATGTGATAGGTTCTAGAATACACTCTGGTAACTATATAAAGGGGTCAACCTCCTCATTTGTAACATACTTTACGAGATTGAGAAATTTAGTATATAGAGTTCTTATTCTCTTTTCTCTTGTAGTGAGTGTGAAGAAATGTTGACTTAGGTAAAAACCTAAGTGCCGCACGGGTTGGGAACGCTAGGAAGAGTGAGCCCATGACAAGTGCTATTAGAGCTAGTTTGATAGTAAGCATTTGACAAGAAGACACTATAGCCGGGCCTTCATCCGACATGACCTATGAGGAGATCCCACAGGCCAAGATGGACAAGATGGTATGAGAGCCATCAAGGGATATGCTGACAGCTGCCATTACTCGTGTAGACAACTTGAGTTGGTCATGAGCATAAAACCCGCTATCTGTCGAAGACGCGATCGTAGGCATTGGCTAGGTCGAGTCCAGGGAGCACGACCTTAGGAGAGAAATGCAAGAGGCCCTGAATGATACAGTGGATGGTTTGGCCCAGAGATTCGAAAGTCTGGGCACAGAGTTGGTGTCTGTCAATGGGAAGATTACGGCCATGTGTGTAGAGCTAGACCCACTACTGTCTTCCATAGTACTCAAGATGTCTCAAGCCAGACCTGTCTCTTATACACATGAGATGTGCTATAAGAGACTAGATAATTACACACATGGCCTGCAGCCTACACCTCGACCAGATGCTTCTTAGCCTAAGGAGTTCAATGGATTTAGGGAGGCCGAGGCAGTGAACAACTTTCTTTGGTCCATGGTGCAGTACTTCTAGAATGTTGGAATTCAGATGGATGAGCAAAAGGTAAGTCTTGCCTCGTCACACTTGACTTATTATGCATTGTTGTGGTGGCGGCATAGGAGTGACAATCGCAGTGGCACTGCCACACTACTTATTCAAGAACCAGTTTGTTGATGAGTTTCGAAGCTACTTTTACCCTCCGTATGTGGAAAGGGCTGCTCATGCGAAACTTTACCGACTCAAGATGATGGGTGAAGTGAGGGTGTATGTGAGGGAATTCTCCAAATTTATGCTGCAAATTCCAAGCATGAGCGAGGAAGATGCCTTCTTCTAGTCCTTGGATGGACTAAAGCTATTGGCACGCTTGGAGCTAGAAAGAATGAATGCTGACGATCTTTCTCAAGCAATGTCAGTGGCTGAGTCTCTCTTGGAATTCAAGACACAAGAAAAAGTCAACCTCACTAAAGGAAAAGCCTAGTTTCTCCACACCAAAAGGCAAGGAGATTGCTAAGGAGTGCGGCAAAGAATTTGGTGGGGGAGCAAAGGGAAAGTCCCCTCCCAAGAATGAGGGGAAGTCTTTCATAGCAAAGGATAAAGGAAAATGACCACTGAAATGCTTTTTTTGTGATGGTCCACACATGGCCCGGGAATGTCCTCTGAAAGCAAGTTTAGCAACCATGGCAATGGATGAGGAGAAAGTAAAGGAAAAGAAATTGGGTTCGTTGCGGATCTTAAACACTATCAAAGTGAAGAAGTCGCGGAAAGAAGAGGGGCTTAATGTTCACCGATGTGGGCCACAAGCTAAGTGCTCTAGTTGACACCGGAGCTACCGACTTCTTCATCTCTATTGAGGAAGCCAAGATATTCAATCTTCAAGTAGGAAAATGTGTTGGTACCTTGAAGACAGTCAACACCAAGGAGGTCCTAGTCCATGGAGTGGCAAGCAATGTGGACATACCCATTGGGCTGTGAAAAGGCAAGCCTTTGCTTGAGGTAATTCCTCTTGATGATTATGATGTCGTGATACGAGTCGATTTCCTTGACCGTATTAATCCCATGCTTCTTCCCTTTGCCGAATGCATATGCATTTTGGATCCTCGATGCCAATGTGTGGTACCTTTGAGAAGAGAGTCTGGAAGGTATCACAAGACCCTTTTTGCCATAAAACTATAAGAGCAAATGGTTGAAACGAGAAAAGTTAACCTTCCTGGCAAAGGTGCCTGAAGCGGTTGTTGTGGTACTGGAGGAGTTCAAGAATGTGATGCTTGTTGAGCTACTGAAGGAACTGCCTTCTAAGAGAGAAGTGGACCATGAGAATGAGTTGATCCCAGGTACCAAGCTGTTTACTATGATCCCCTATCGCATGTCCCTACCTGAGCTCGCAAAGTTAAGGAAATAGTTGAAGGATTTGCTTGATACTGGTTACATCAAACCCTCCAACACTCTGTTTGGTGCACCAATGATGTGCCTAGACTATAGGGCCTTAAATAAATTTAAGTGAAGAACAAGTACCCCATACCATTGATTATCAACTTGTTCGAGCAGCTTGGAGGTGCACAATGGTTTTCCAAGTTGGACCTCAGGTTGGGGTGCTAGTAGGTACGCATTACGAGAGGTGACAACCAAAAGATGGCGTGCGCGCATATGAGTTCCTCGTCATCCTTTTTCGCTTGACCAATGCCATCTTACCAACAATATTCTACATGTTGATGAACAAAGTACTCCAAGAGTTCCTCTACAAATTTGTTGTAGTGTAACTTGCTGATATTGTGGTCTACAGTCGCGTATTGGAGGAGCACATCCAATACTTGAGAGAGGTGTACAGGGTTCTTAAGGAGAACCAATCCTTCATGAAGAAAGAGAAATGTGTGTTCGCGCAGTAGGAGGTGCCGTTCCTTGGTAACATTGTGGAGGAAGCCAGATTCGAATGGATGAGATGAAGATCCGAGCCATTGTGGAGTGGGAACCCCCTACGAAGGTAACAGAACTACTATCATTCCTTGGGTTGACAAACTATTACCGAAAGTTCGTGCGAGGCTACTCCAATATCACCACACCCCTCACGGAGCTGCTAATGAAAGGGAAGGTATGGGAATGGGATAAGGAGTGCCAAGAAGATTTTGAAAAATTGAACAAAGCCATTACCCAGGAACCAGTACTCGCCTTGCCAGACTTCTCAAAGTCCTTCGAGGTAGAATTTTACAGACGCATCTGACTTTTCTATTGGTAAAGTATTGATGCAAGAAAGACATCTAGTGGCCTACCAGTTGAGGAAGCTTAACGAGACTGAGAGGCGATACAGAGTACAGGAAAGGGAGATGAAGACAATGGTCCATTGCCTAAGAATGTGGAGGCACTGCTTATTGGGGTCCTGTTTCACGGTACGAACGGATAATGTTGCCACAAGTTACTTCCAATCCCAAAAAATGCTCTCTCACAAGCAGGCCAGATGGCAGGATTTCTTAGTAGAGTTTGACTATATAATGGAGCACAAGCCTGGAAAAGTCAAGTCAGCTGCTGACATCTTGAGTAGGAAGGGAATGCTTGCTACCATTAGCTAACTTGAGAATTCGTTGCTAGATAGGATCAGGGAGGTGCTACTAAGGGCCTTCTTGAGTATGCAAAGGAAGGAAAGACTCGAAGATTTTGGATTGAGGAAGAGTTACTCTACACAAAAGGGCGATGTATCTATGTACCATATCATGGGACCTGCTGAGAAGGGAATTAATGAAGAGTGCCATGACTCGTAGTGGGTTGGTCACCATGGAATGCACCGAACCTTGGCACTGATGTAAAAAAGACACTATTGGCCTCAGATGAGAGATGACGTGAAAACTTATATTCGAACCTGCTTGGTATATCAACAAGACAAGGTCGAGCAGTCAAAAATGGCAAGCTTACTAGAGCCTTTGCCCAGTCCATAGAGACCATAGAAAAACGTCTCAATGGACTTTATAGTTGGCTTGCCAAAATCTGAGGGATGCCAAACCATCATGGTAGTGATATACAGGTTCTCTAAGTATGCAACATTCATAGCTACTTCCAAGGACTGTCTAGCTGAAGAAGCTGGCTGGTTATTCATGAAGCATATTGTGAAGTGTTAGGGACTACCACAACAAATTGTGAGCGATCGAGATCCCCGATTCACTGGAAAATTCTAAATATAGTTGTTTGAGTTGTTGGGTTCGGAACTTAACATGTCGACAAGCTCACATCCTATAAATCGATGGGTAGATGGAGCGGGCGAATGCACTATTAGAGCTATACTTGAGGCACTATGTGAGCGCAACTTAACCAAATTGGGAAAAGTTGCTTGATGTTGCCCAATTGTCTTTTAACTTGCAGGTAAACGAGTCAACAGGAAAGAATCCCTTCGAGATAGTAATGGGACAACAACTACTCACTCTTAGCACCGTCGTGGTCGGACATAGAGGCAGTAGCTCTACATCATATGAACTTGCTAAGATATGGCAAGAGGAGGCGGATTTGGCAAGGGCGTTCCTACAAAAGGCTGCTAAGAAGATGAAGAAATTGGCCAATGAGAAGAGACGATTCCTTGGGTTTGAGGAAGGCGACCTTGTGCTAGTCAAGATACACTCCATACATAGATACCAGAAGGTGCACAAGAGACTACTTCGAAGGTACGAGGGACCTTTCAAGGTACTAAGCGAGTAGGGAAGGTGGCATACAAGGTGGAACTCCTTATAAAGTTAAAACTTCATGTGCCAGTGTTTTATATGAGCTTGCTGAAGCACTACTATGAGGACGAAGAAGATCCTAGTCGTGAACTGTCACAGAAAGCACTTATGGGAGCAAAGACCTCTTATGATCGTGAGGTAGATTGCATACTAAATGCATAAGAGGTACGAAAAAGGTATTGCAAGCCCAAGATCGAGTACAAAGTACGATGGAAAGATTTGCCAAAGAGCAAGGAAAATTGGGAGTCGGCTGAGGCACTTTGGTAGTTAAGAAACAGATTGATGCATTCCGTACCACCAAAACCAATAGGACGTTGACATAATAGGTGGGGGAGAATGACACGGTCTAGTCGTTCAGACAAAGAGGCTTACCCAAAGGAGTGTCCAAACTATTTTCTAGAGGATTATGGAACATTCTAAAGACCTATGGAATTTCCTAGAATGGCCTTAAATTCCCTAAAATATTCTGGATGGCCTTGAATATTCTCTAGAAGGTAACAGAATTGTAATTAATGTGGTAGGTTCTAGAATATACCTCTCTTGTAACTATATAGAGAGGCCAACCCCCTCATTTGTAACATAGCTCACAAGTTTGAGAAATTCAATACGTAGAGTTCTTATTCTCTCTTCTCTTGTAGTGAGTGTGAAAAAATGCTGACTTAGGGTGAAAAGCTAAGTGCCACATAGGTTGGGAACACTAGAGAGAGTGAGCTCATGACACACGCATGTGCGCGAGTCATAGAACTTGAAATTGAGCTTCTGGATTTCGCGCACATGCATCCAAATGGCGTGCATGTGCGCAAAATAAGTCCCCTTAACTTGTAAATTCCTTTCCTAAACCACTCAAACCATCAACAAGACCTTAAACTTATGTTCTAGTCCATTTAACTTGCAATTTAAGATGATATGCTTACAAATGACAAGAAAACTAAGGAAAATTAAAAACAAGTGTACAAAATAAATTATACAAGGACATGGGTTGCCTCCTATTCAACATCTTTGTTTATTATCGTTGGCTTATCTGCGACACTTAAGATCAGGCAATTGATATCGTGAATGGTTTCCCGCTCCTCATTGATGATTCCTTCATAATAGCGCTTCACCTGGTGGCCATTAACCTTAAAATTTCCTTGGCTTCTTTTGAGCTCCACTACGCTATACAAAAATGTCCGCACTACTTCAAACGGTCCACTCTATCTTGACTTCAACTTTCCGGAAAACAATTTGAGTCTTGAATTATATAATAAAACCATTTCCCAACTTTTGAATTCCTTGAAAGAAATATGCTTCTCATGCCATAATTTTGTCTTCTCTTTATAAAGCCTTGCCTTTTCATATGCTTCTTTTTGAAATTCATCCAACTCGTTCAAATCTAGAATCCTTTTTTTCCCAGTCTTCTTCAAATCATAATTGAGACTTTTAATTGTCAAATATGTTTGTGCTCAATTTTAACTAGGAGATGACAAGGCTTACCGTAAATCATTCTATATGGAGACATCCCAATTGGCGTCTTGAAAGCGGTCCTGTATGTCCATAATACATCATCAAGGCTTCTTAGACCAGTCCTTCCTTGAAAAATTTACAGTTTTCTCAAAATGCATTTCAACTCCTGATTAGATACTTCCACTTGTCCAAAAGTTTGCAAATGATATGCTAGGGCTATCTTGTGCATGACTCCATATTTGGACAAGACAGACTCAAACAAGGAATTTTTGAAGTGTGTTCTCTGTCATTTATGATAGCTCACGAGACAATGAACCCTGAGAAAATGTTTTTTCTCACAAAATTCACCACTACTCTAGCATCATTGGTCGGTAGCTCCACTACTTCCACCCACTTGGACATATATTCCATCATTACAAGGACGGATTTATCATTGTGTAATGGTAGAAATGGACCCATAAAATCAATACTCCAAACATAAAAGATCTCACAAACTAAAATATTATTTAAAGGCATTTCATCATTTCTAGACAAGTTACCGATATGTTGACATTCATCACATTGTAGTACAAAATCTCTTGCATCCCGAAACAAGGTAGGCTAGAATATGTCCACTTTGAAGGATTTTTGTTGCCTTCCTTTGAGAGTCGTGGTGCCCTCCCACCAGTTAATAGTGACAATGATATAGAACACTTTGAATCTCACTTTCCAGTATGCATTTTCGGATTACTTGATCCTTACACCGACTATAAACTTAAGGGTCATTCCATATATAATACTTCATCTGCGAAAGAAACTTTTTCCGCTGATTGGAGTCCATAGTGGATGGAATCACCTTGGTCACAAGGAAATTAATGATATCTATGTACCAAGGTGCGCTACTATCCACTCTCATTAAGTGCTCCTTCAAAAATGTCTAATTAATAGGCACCTCCTTATCTATTTTTGCCTTTGGTTGCTCTAACCTCGATAGGTGATCTGCCAGTATGTTTTCAGCTCATTCTTATCTACCACCTCCCAATCGAGTTTTTGCAACAGTAAAATCCACCTGATTAGTCTAGGTTTAGCATCATTTTTAGTCAAGAAGTACTTAAGAGCTGAATGATTTGTATGAAAATGATTACCTTATTACATATGAGATATGACCTAAACTTTACAAATGCAAATACTACTGCTAGCAACTCTTTTTCAGTGGTGGAATAGTTCACTTGAACTTCATTAAGGGTATAGCTAGCATAGTATACCACAAGCAAAATTTTATTTTTCTTTTGACATAATACCACTTCTACGGCATAATTACTTGCATTACACATTAGCTCAAAAGGCAAATCCTAATTTGGAGCAACTATGACTGGTGCGATTATCAAAACTTCTTTGAATTTATTAAAAACAGACAAACATTCATCAATAAATTTAAAAGACACATCCTTTTGCAACAAAATATATACTGGGAAAAAATCGAAGAAATTTTTTTAATGAAACATCGTTAATAGGAAAAAAATCAAGAAGGACGGTTTATAATTTGGAATTTTAATTCTCTTAATGGTGTCATTATCACCTATCTAATCAAATCTTTTGTAACCTGTAAATAACTTAACCATCTAGATCAGTTTTTTTCCCTGCATCTGTCGCGTCATTTTGAAGTCGTTTTTTAGTTAAGTTTATGACATTGAATTTTAATAAGTGGTGTAAGGGTAATTGGTGAAGTAAATACTTTTAAGAATTTTATATGGCTTGTATGTAAGAGGTTACCTTTTGTTAATAGTATAAAACTCAAAAATTGGGAGACAAGTGTAATATTTGAAATCTCAAGAGTAGCAAGTGCAATTCTAAAAAATTTACAAGAATTTTATTAATTAGCCTTGATAGAGTTCGACTGAGATTGGGCATCAAATCTCACCCCTAAAAAAGGAAAAATGGGCCAAGCAGTAACTGTATCCCTGCCATGTAGTACTAGTACTAGTGATGTTATGTAGAAGCTAAATTCCAACGTGTAAAACAAGTGATATATTCTGAATAATTCGTGTATTTGCCTCGTGGAGAAAGTTTTGACTTTGGACCAATGTTACTTAATACACTTCTTTCTCTTTTGATTTTCGTATTAGTACACACGTATCGGAATACAATATAGTTTCGCGTACTAATACGGTCAAAATAGCGTTCCAAAATTCTATCACTAAAAAATAAGCAAACAAGTTTAAAACTCTAATGCATCTAAAATTCTAGTATAACTAAAACTATAATACAACTCAAATTCTAGTACAATTAAGTAATAAGTTATTTGTATACATGATATATGCTCAAATTTCTTAAGACAATTATACTGTCACCGTACCACAAATCAGAAATTACGTACCGATCAAACCTACCCCACGTATTATGAATTGTAAAATTACCGTACCCCGATTTCGTACCCATACAACGTACTACTACGAACCCCGTATTATGCAACACTGTTTTGGACATTAATGCTGTCATCCTCCTGGAGTGAATTTGTGTATTTGCCTTGTGTATTTTTACATCTCAATATTTAGGCCTGAAGACCCGATAAGATATCCATAGCAATGGCATATCCCTCAGAACTGAGCAAATACTTGTAATAACCCAAAAATCCAAATTAAACTGTTACTGATTTATTATGTTCCTTCCTAAGAAAAATTTTCTCATCCTCTAATCATCATTTCCTGCCTAATCTTCTCCATCATTCTTCTGATTTTTTTTTTAAAAATAATTCATGACAAACTGATTAGGTCCTTAAGCTGCCAGTCAAAGCTACTAGTCAATCACACACAAAAGCTGCCTAGAACTGTCTTATTATCATTATTCCAACTTCTTTCTTTGGTAGCGAAAATCACACACATCTCCTTCTTCAGCCTTGAGACAAAAAGACCATTTTGGTGGCTTAAGTGAAGATGGCACTTGTCGTACGTTGGTACGATTTCTTATTTGTTTCGGCATAGTAGGTTTAGCATTCTTTGGCTAATACTATTGATCTGCTATACTGAAGGGTGAAAGAAGTCATCATTCGGCCTGTCTAGTAGCAGCATGTACGAAAGCCTTGTGTCGGTCAGCAGGTACGCAATATGGAACGGGAAGCTTGCAATTAAGCATCGGGTTTTTTTTAATATTCTATTTTTCTTTATCTAATTTTATACAATTTAACTTTCAATATCAAAGAAGTCAATTTTATAACGAAAAATTCATGTAAATTTATTTGATTTTTAATCAAATTTCTTCAATGAATAAAATTTATATCAAATATTAATACATGTAAACTTAAGTTTTGGGGAAAAAAAAGTTTAAAATATGTCTATACAAAATTAAGATTTGGACACTAGAACTGTTATGAAATTAAACATCGACATTATAAATGCAATCGAGGTACGTAGTACTACTTACCGTATAACTAAGGTGTCCTGTACTATAGATGCCAAGTATCTAAAGCTTTTTCAGTACTATTAGTAGGCCGGAACCAGAAGAATGTGCGCCAAGGGCTGGCCATCTTTGCTCCTCACAGCTATGGAA
Source organism: Cinchona pubescens (assembly GCA_025175665.1). Classification (NCBI taxonomy): domain Eukaryota; kingdom Viridiplantae; phylum Streptophyta; class Magnoliopsida; order Gentianales; family Rubiaceae; genus Cinchona; species Cinchona pubescens. The sequence continues at coordinate 580,338 of JANKKI010000171.1, forward strand.
CAGTTGTTGGGCGGGGTTGCATCCAGGATGGCTCCTCGGAATACGTTTTCTATCTTTTGCAACCCTCAGCGGGTTCTTAGTTTGGGACATCTTGGAGTACAGTCCCTCCATCTATGTCGAAAGTACTACACCGAGTAACCACTATTTCGTTTCCTCATCTTTTCGCTTATATTTTCTTCTTCGTCCAACGATTATATTCCCCAATTTTGAGATTTGAAGTATGGCATGATCACCCGAAAAAGGAAAAAGAGAATGGAGCAGAATGATTTTCAAGGCCAATGCATGCTTATTTCTCTTGCACCATTTTACTTTAATGAAATGGAAAGTGTTCGGACTAAAAGTACAGTAAAGTACAAAGAGATAAATTTTGAACATATGGGATGAATTTAACTTGTATTGAGATGTGTATGTAATAATCACATTTGACAGGTTCGGACATGGGCGTTAAGATTCAATCTCACTGACTTGGTGTACTGTATTACATGACTTGGTGTACTGTATTACATTTATGTTCTGAATGAGTGTATTATATTTATGTTCTTAATGAGTCTATATATGTAATCACCTTTTAGTAAATATATCTATATATCATCATTTATAAATGGTGAATGTTGATGCAAAATACTTTTGTGTCGTTGGTTTGGCTATAGTAAGAGTCTAGTTAGTAATTTAGGGGACTAAAAGTTATACATCATATTTTACCAATTTCGTGGTTACTTGAAAAAAAGTATAAAATTTGAGTATTTGAGAAAATTTTCAACACTCAAATCAATACGTTGACAAAAAAGCAAAATAAAGAAAAAATAATTTTTCATAATAGTAAAAGAGTAGTATCTGTTGATTAATATTGGAAATAGGTTTTTATACTTTATTAGACGAGCCTTATGTATAATAAAGTTGCAGCCTAAAATACAGTTTGTTCATGCCTTTGTTGACTTTTGGTCAAATAAATCATTTTAACTTTCTGACACATTATCTTCTGCCACATGGAAACTAATGATTGCCAAAGTATTTTGTCTCTCGTCAGGGTTTTATGTGTTATGATAACCCTGGTTTTGACCATATTAGTTTATGAACAATATTTAGATTAGATCTTGGATTTCATTTATAAAATTGGAAAATAGTTAGAGTAGATCTAGTTTTTTATCCCACTTGTAAATTCTGTGATTAGTATTAAATATTTAAAAATCTTATTTATATCAGCTGATATTATAAATTTTCTAAAATTTAATCCACACCACAGGGTTTACAAGTGAGGCCAAAAATCGGATCCACCTAAAATTTACCTAAAAAATTTGTGGTTAAAATTAAATTTTATAAAATTTTATTTACTTTAGCAGATATTATTTATTTTATACGTTTTAATCCATATGACAAGTTTTTCAAGTGTTTATAAAAGTCAAATCTACCTAAATATTTCCCTCAACATACAGTTTAGCCTGTCATTAACTTATTGTTGTTCCTAGTATACTAGAGTTTATATTGTGGGTATTTTTATACCATTTCATCCATGAAATATTATGACAAATTTTATTTTGCACCCAAATACTTATCTCAATTCTTATTACATTCTGAATTTAATTTTAGACACATTGCAATCCACACTTTGCACCCCAACTCTTGAATTTATTCCAAGTTACTTTAGTTTCGTTTTTAACACGGTTAAAAAAGTTAACAAAATCTTTGTTTTTGCACCCAAAAACATTGATGTACATCTTCACTGAAAGATTGTATACAAAGAAAAATTCCATTAATTTTTTATACGGTATCAAGAAAATGGTTGACGTGGGATTAATTAGAGAGTTCGGGGTGTGAAATATCCAAAACTAAAATTTAAAATGAAAAATAAATTCAAGTACAAGTTGAGATATGCAAAATAAAATTTGTCCTTTTATTACTAGATGTCTAGAACATATGGATGTGTTCTAAGAGACTTGCTTATTTCATCTTTTCTAATGTAATGTATTTGCTTTTAAATTTTCCATAATGCCATTTTTGATTCAATATAAGGGTTAATCTTCCCTACGCGGCAGTGTAAAATATTTTTGTGCATCAATGGGAGTAAATGTACACCGTCAAGTTCGTAAAATCGAAATTTTAAATGAGATTATTTTGAATGACACTCTAACGGTAGTATAGAATAATTTTTATATATATTATCCATAGTAAAATAATTTTCCTAATCAAAGAAATAGTAAAATAATTTTCCTAATCAAATAAACATGACTTGAAGCATAAGGAATATGTATTCTATATTTTGGTTTGATAGATCAAATAATCTTCAACTTTGTAATTGATTGTGCCTACTTTTCTTCAATGCAAATAAGTATTCATTATAATTTTTTCCTTTTTTTTTTTTGGGTGATTGAAACTTTGTCGCTTTTACCTAGAGAATTACTCCTACCCTGTTTAGTTAAGACATCTATTGTTGTTAACATCATTAAAAGAAATTCTTGTAGCATGTTAGCTACTAATGTTGTATGCCTTTTATGAATTCCAGAATCTCTGATGCAATTATAAATCGACTTTATTGATGCGCAGGTGGACTTTTACGTTGGTCGTCATCTATTTTGCGGTAAAGCTTTTCGCTCCCTTTAAATCTGAACTTCAATCTTTGGCTTTGGAAGTTGTTATTCCTAGCTCATATAACTATATGCTACATTTGGAAAATTTTAACTGGATTGTATGTCGTAGAAAGAAATTCATTTGTATAGCGTGCTTTATTTATAGCAATGCTTCTACGTTGTATGTACACAACGTACAACTTAATCAAAATAATTTTATAGGTACGATCAATGGGAATTCTGTAGAGTCCCTAAAATCAGGCTTTTTAATTGTATCTTTACTTGTGTAGATCGCCACTATCGTATCTGCACATACATGTGTATTGTACTACTCGCAGTTGCAGTCAATGAAATCTCCCACTGAGAATGGCCGTTGGCAAGGAAAAGAGATTCTGCCCGGGGATATTGAGCCGAGAGTGTATACCATTGCCGCGAATATAGCGGACAAAGAAAGGGTCGGGATTAACATGCTATTGGAAAGGGCGGGGTTTTGGGGATATCTTATGCAAATCTCATTCCAGGTAATAATTCAGCATTCTAAATTCTTATTGGGAAATTAGTTAGGTAGATTATGTATTTGTCTTCAATCATTTGTAAATCCTGTAATTATGATTGAATTTTATGGAATTTTGTTTAGATTTGATGATTAAATTTATTCCATATGATTTAATCTATACCACGAAATCTACAAGTGAAATCAAAGACACATCTATCTAAGTAGTTCCCTTCTTATTGTATCTTCTATATTGGCATGTGTTTAGTTTATAAGTACGAGGGAACATGTTTAGTTTATAGGTACGAGGGGACAAAAGGAGAATGTTATACCCATAGATATTGTTGAGTTAATTAGTAAGTGATGCATCACAATGCCTGAGTGCGGCGAATAGCAGGCAAAGGCCGCTACATCTCCAGAATGTTTCGGTGTAGTAAAAAATATGCAAGGGTCCTTACATAATTGGGGAAGGAAATATTCTGGAGAATAGGATTAGATAGGAACATGGAGTATTGAGACTCTTACTGGTAAATCCATAGATACAATGATTAGGAAAAGAATTAATATTTTGTATTTATAGGAGACAAAATGAGTATGAGACTCAAAGAGTAAACTATTAGATAATTCAGAATTTAAACTTTGGTACTCAAGAGTAAACAGGACTAGAAATGGTGTAGGTATTATTGTAGATGGATCAATGAAGGACGATATAGTGCAGGTGACTAGGAAAGGAGATAGAATTATGTCCCTCAAACTAATTTTAAGACGTGAAACTATTAATATTTTTAGTGTCTATGTAGTTCAAGTAGGTCTAAATGAGTCCATTAAGGCTAAATTTTGAGAGAATTTAGATGAGATGATAGGTTGTGTCTCCCAAGGTGAACAAATTTTTATTGGAGGTGCTTTAAATGGACATGTGGGAAGAGATAATGAGAATTATGAAGAACTGCGTGGTGGATACAATTATGGGAGAAGAAATGAAGAAGAAAAATCAATCTTGAAGTTTAGAATTGCATTTGACCTTTGCATTATCAATTCTTTTTTCAAGAAGAGGGGGTAACATTTAGTTACCTTTAAAAGTGGTTCAACAAAGCCACGATTGACTTACTGTCTCTTCTCTCAAGAAAGATAGACTGAAGGGTTTGTAGAAATTGTAAAATCATACCTGGAGAAAGTTTAACCTCACAACATAAGCTTTTGATGGTGGACTTGAGATTTAACATCATATTAGTCGAAGGAACCTACCTAGATAACCTAGAATTAAGTGGAGAAATTTAAAGAAGGAAAAAGAAGAAATTTTTAAGAAAGATTTGTTAAGGCAAAGTATTTGGAACTTACAATGAGAATCTAACTTTTTAGATGTGTATATGGCAACAAGAGTGAATAGTGGCTAAGAAAATATTTGGAGAATTAAGAGATTACGGCCGCATGAACAAGGAACTTTGGTGGTGGGATGAAAGTATACAAAATAAAATCAAAGTTAAGAGGGCTAACTATAAGGTTCTATATAGTTGTAGAAGTGACGAAAATATTGAGAAATATAAACTTGCTAAAAATGTGGCAAAAGGGCTGTAAGTGAAGCAGGGGATCGGGATTTTGAAGATTTTTATAAAAAATTAAATGTAATTGCATCAGAGAGTTGTACGTGGTGTACATGTCTCTTATACACATCAGATGTGTATAAGATACACATCTTATATGATATGCATATTCAAAAACAAAGGGGATATACAAAATTGTGCGAATTACAGAGGTATTAAGTTAATGAGTCATACGATAAAACTTTGGGAGAAGGTGATAGAAAGAAGATTAAGAAACTAAACTAAGGTGTCAAATAATCAGTTTGGTTTCGTGTCAGAGAGATCGTTTCATTAAACAATACATCTTTTAAGGAGACTTACCGAGAGATATCATGATAAGGAAAAAGATTTACATATGATTTTTATTGCATCTTGAAAAAGCATACGATAGTGTTCCTAGAGAAGTTATGTGAAGAATTTTAGAAAAATGAGGAGTTAGAATAACATACGTAGAATCAATAAATGAGAGATATAGGGATGTGATTACAAGTGTGAGAACACCATGAGGGTTGGCACGAGAGTTCTCTATAAATACAGATTTACACCAAGGTTCAGCTCTAAATCCTTATCTATTTGCATTGGTCATATATGGACTTACAAGGCACATACAAGAGTAAATACCATAGTGTATGTTATTTGCAGATGACATTATTTAAGTAGATAAAACAAAAGATGGGGCTAATACTAAACTCGAGATTTGGAGAGAGACACTTGAGCCAAAAGGGTTTAGAATTAGTAGATAAAAAATAGAATATATGGAATTTAAATTTAGCAAGGACACGCGTAGAAATAGAATAGGCGTTAGTATCAGAAATCAAGAGATACCCATAAGTGAAAATTTTAAATATTTAGGATCAGTTCTTCAAAAAGATGAGGTGGTATAAATTGAGATTTTACACATCGGATACAAGCGGGTTTGACTAAATGGAGAATGACATCGGAAATATTATGCGACCGCAAAATTCCTATACGACATAAAGGTAAATTTTATAAAATGAAAATTAGGCTATCGATACTTTATGGGTCTGAGTGTTGGGCAGTGAATTACACACACAAGCAAAAGATGAGAGTAGCAAAAATGTAAATGTTAAGATGGATGTATGGGTACCCTAGGATATACAAGATATACAATGAGCATATTCGTGAGGAGATTGGAATAGCATCTATTAATGAGAAGATGAGAAAAACACGCTTAAGGTGATTAGGTCGTGTGTTAAGACGACCAATACAAGCACCTGTCAAGTGAGTAAATTTTAGAGAGAGTAGTTAACATAAGAAGGGTAGGGGAAGACCAAAAAGGACTTGGTGGGTAATTTGTAAGAAAGATATAGTCCATCCAGGAATTGAGGAGAATATGATCCATAACAGATAACTATAATGGACGCAGTAGGATTCGTGCAGCCGACCCTACTTAGTGGGATTAAGATTTGGTTTGTTTGTTTGTTTTTAATTAGTATAAGAATCATTTTATATGAATGAAAGTATTAGAACATGCTCATCATTTTTATTTATTACTTGTGATTTGGGTCTCAAATTGATTAATTTATTAACATAATGAAATTCATTCATTGTTCAACCGAACAAGGAAGTGTGGCATAAATACATATCGATAGTGGAATTTATAACTCTCATTACTATCCCGATTTTTCAATCTGAACCAAAACGTCTTCTTAATCGTTACAAGATTCTTATGCCATTACATCTTTAGACAATTTAGCGAGTGCTTGATTCACATCTTGGAATTGTTATTAGAATTGAAATCATATATGAAATATAAGTATGAAATTTTGTACCCTAAAATCATTTAAATAAATAGTGTTTGATATACATTTTTTGGATAAGAATATCATATTAAAATATTATATTATTATTATTTATTTTTTAATCCAATCTTCTTCATCAGTTTCTTTTTCAATCATCACCATAGAATCACAACACTCATAACCACCTCATGATCTGAATTGTGGATTGGAAGAGGGAAAAGGGCTTATGGGAGAGAGAAAGGGAGGAGGTGGGTTGGGGGGAAGGGAAGAAGCAGAGGGAAGGGAAGGGAAGGGAAAGGACACATGGAGAAAAGATGAGAGGGATCTATAGAAGGAAGAGGGGAGGACAGCTGTAGAGAAGATGAGGGTTGCGGAAGAAATGACGGTTGTGGGGAAGGGAAGGGGAAAATGATGGGGTAAGGAAGGGTGAACCAGTTTGGGTGGAACGAAAGGAAATTTGAGAGAAAACAATATATTTTTTCACATTTGGGAATTTTAAGTATAATTTCAAAATTTTAATTTTTATGTACAATTATCAAACAATAAGTATGAATTTAACTCGCATTGCTGATTCTCCTGCCTTCGGACCAAGGACCTTGAAGTCAAATTGTTGGTGAAATACTTTTCATATATTCTTTTCAAGTCAATTTGTGATATTTCTAAACAATAACTGAAAGCACAAACTTTGGTTTACAATGTTTGGATTGCCACGCCTTCCTTAAGTAAGAGTAAAGTAATTGGTGGAAATTTTACTTTTCATTCATTAAGTCTAGTGCTTATATTTGTCCCTCATGTTTTAAATAGAGTAAATCTTTTATATACTGTTAGTGTCATAAGTTTTTTTATATTATTGGATCTAAATGCATGTCACATATACAAATAACTTTTGAAATTAAAACAATGTACATGTATCATGCATGTAGACTGATAGTATAAGAATTTTTATATACTGACAGTGCATTTAAGATTTAATCTTTTAAATATACGAATAATTCTATTTTGCATCCCTTAACTTATATGTGGTTCTCATTTTGTACCTAAACTTTAGTTTTGGACATTTTACACCCTGAATTCTCATATTTGTCCCCATTGAATTATTTTTTTAATACTGTCTCAAAAATTAAATGAATTTTTGTTTGTGCATGACAAATTCAACATGAGATACAAGAATATTTTTGGGTATAAAATCAAAGATTCAGTTAACTTTTTTGATAGTGCTGAAAAGGGATTAAAGTAGAACAAATGTGAAATATTGCGGGTGTACTTTTTATTTAAAACTAAAATTTTAATGCAAAACAAGATTTGGGTACAAGTTAAAGGGTGAAAAGTAAAATTAGCCCTTATAATATATTTGGTTCGTCAAATTTCGATCCTATTCTTGTCCCTCATGTATCAATAGTTGTGCACCAATAGCTGTCTAAATAATGTCACTTTTGGACTAACAACATAATGAGTGACTAAAAACATAACGTAATGAAATTTCAAAATATTGGAAAAATAGAAAAAAAAATTGAACAAGTACAAAAAGATAAGGGATTAAATAAGAAAAAGTTGGCAATAAGGAATTAAAGTGAAACTGAAATTCTCCCTATTTCATTGGATCGTAATTTAGTTATTCATATCTCCAAAAATGTAGATCTACTCAATGCTTTAAGGGTATGGGTCTTCTATGACACTTTTTGGTATTACATTTACGTGACACCATTTACATCAGTGACATATGTCCCTAGGATAACATAACATGTGCCACGCATCTAAATAGTGTCACACAAGTATCATACCAAAAAGTGTTACAGGAAACCCAAAAAAACTCGGTGTTTTTGTTTGGTAAAAAGTGCCTGTCCTAAATAATGTACATGAATTTTTGTATATAGTTAGTTTAAGCTTTCGTTGTCTAACCATATGCAAAAATACTTCATAGCTATTTTAGTCTTCACAATAGTTATGGACTTATGCCTAATCTCTATTCCTCTGTGATTGTACTTTGTAGTCAAATTTGCATAAAGGGTATATATGACATAAATGTATTGAGAGACAAATCAAATGAACAAAGTTGATGCAGTTTGCTTGTATATCCTGTTAATTTTACTTTTCAATCTATTCCAGTAGGAACAAAGTTGAAAACCGCCATATGATTTCATATGGTTTGATGAATTTAGTGACATTGTGGTTCTGAAATGTTGATGTTTCAGATCACTTTTATCTGAAATTTTAGAACTCCGTTTCTAGTAAGACTATCTGAAATATCAGAACAAAGTTGAAAACTGGCATATTAATGCATATGGTTTGATGTTTCAAAACTTCTATCTGCCCCAACACATTTTGAGTCGGATATCATGATTCCAGCATAGATAATGCAAGTGTATAAGTGTCAGAGCTTTGGTTGGAACACACCTATCAAATTTACTAGAAACCGATCAGAGCTGCAAAATTTCCCACAATCTTGTCGGTTTAGTTACCACCCTGTTTTGTATTTTAAACTCTCTCTTGTATTTATGCAACGTTCAAAACCTAAAACCATGACACGCCGTACCTTTGTGTAAGTAAAGCATACAAGGCTCTATATTAACAGAATCATATCTAAAATTAAACACTGATAACATAAAAAGTAATAAAAAAATATCTATTTGGCACGTAGGCCACAAATTCATATCTGGCTATAATTTTTGGAATCACAAGAGACTAGATACTATTTAGCTCATAATCCTGTCTCTGGTAGAATCAAACCCCTCATTGAAATCATAATTGTTCTAAGAAACTACAAAATATTAAACAAATTAGATGAGCAACACACAAGATCAGTAAGAAGTTCATAGTTATAGTTCTCTTATCATCTATATTATCCTAAATAAAAACAATTAATATAAAGGATATAATAAATTAATAAAATATCACAACTCCTCTTCCTAAATGACATTCTTATGATCTAATAATCATACTTATGATCCATACTAAATTCTATTTTAATTATCATAATTTATGAAACCGTACAAGCACAGGATAGCACAAATAATTCCAATACAAACCTTTTTTTATTAAGCCAACTTATTACATGTAAATCATTACTGAAATATATTAACACATTTAGAAACTTTTAGCAACTAAGTTTTATTGATTAGACCAAAATATCCAATTAAACAATTCATGAATAAAAAAAAGGACATAGTTCAAATAAATTTTCAAATTTAATGTTGTTTAGTAAAACTATTGTATGCTAGGATATATAAATCATATGGGTGTTATATTTACACAACTAGAAAATATATTCAGAATGCTAAAAGTTTCATTGAGGAATTGTCTCCAAATTAATTTTTTAAAACGTGTTAATTTAGTGATAAAATTTCAGAATTACATTCTAGATTTCTGGATAGGTAAAGTTTTGGGAAGTTACTATATTTCAACACATACACACATAGAGTTATATGTATGTATACACACACACACACATATATATCAAAAAAATGCGTACTTTATACCATTATAAAGTACTTTTATTCATTCAAAAATCATGTGAAGAAAATTTACTCAGATTACTATTTTAAGATACACAAAATCTGCAATGAATATATTCATTATGTTAAGTGAAAACTATTTTCCAAATAGAGTAAATTCACAAAACCTGTCTCTTATACACATCTAGATGTGTAATAAGAGACAACTATGTTCTTATAGAGGTTGAGACACTACATTTAAAGTATTACGAATCTTGTGAAGAATTCAAATTCAGATTTGAAACACAACATGCTCAAAAATTTAAAACAAGATAGAACATATAAACTTCCAAGACAGATTTTTAGTAAACGTCCAAGCCTTCTCGTTATTAATCTATGAGTGTTTGGAATTTGATTTTTATATAGAAAGAAAGCCCTAAAAGTCTAGTTTCAATTAAAAAATGTCACATTAATCTGACTTTTTGCATTAATCTAAAGCTATTTTACTAAAGGTAGGTATGTTGTGTTTTCTACTTAAGTTTTAGTTACAGGTTTTTCAACTTTTAATCATCAAATTTGTATATCATAGCAAAATAATCAGAGTAAAAATCACTCAAAATTCCTCTTATAATCTTTATCTCCAGAGATTATGAATTCATATGTTTCCTACATTATTTACATAGCAAGAAAGAACACTAATTTCAATCAATTCATGAATGCAGATAAACACATACTAATAAACACTTTAACTATTTGTGAAGAATCTATGGTGACAATTAAATTTTCCTCTCTTTTTTTCCTTTCCTTTCTTCTTTATTCTTTTCTCTTTGTCTTTTCTTCTCTACAGTGATGTTCCCTTTTCTTTTTTCCTTCCCCTCTCTCACGTTCCCTTTGGCTGCCTCCTTATTTTTCAATTTCTTTAACCATAACTTCCTTTCTCTATCACTCTTTTGTTTGTTTATAAAACTAGTTAGGGTCTTCGTGGTTTACGGTATTGTTATGTGAATAAGTTAAGTTAAGCTAAATCTTACTTGGTTAGGGTTTCTTTTTTGATCAACTTATTTCCAAATTTTATGGAATATTTATTCATTTATTTTTCTAAGAAGTTTCTTAGGAGGTGTTTGGTTCACATTCGGGAATCGGAATCGGAATGGGAATCATAAATCCACTATTGGTATGGATTTATATCATTCCCCCTTACTTGTTTGGTTTAACATAGGAATGGGTTTCATTATGTTATAGTTACTCAACTTTTTGTTAGAAACCCATGTCACAAGTAGGGAATGAAAGTATGTATTTTCTAACACTTTCATTCCCATAGAATGATTCCCATAGTGTTCAACCAAACACCATCTATGGGTATCATTAACTTTCATTCCCATTCCCCCTCTCATACCCATAAACCAAACACCTCCTTAGTTTACTTAACATTCCCATTATATGATTTTAAATGTAATTAACAAAATAATTATATATTGCCTTAATAAATTCTTGCACTATTGTAGACTATTATTTTTAAGTGCTTAATATTAAAAAAAAATATTCAATTGGATATTCAATTAACATAAATAAATAAATAAAAACTAATAGATTATCTAAGTTTCACATTTTAACGTGTGCAATGTGTTTGTAAGACTACTTGTATAATACTATCTTCAATGACAAACATGACCTAGTAAAGTAAATCCTTAAATTTTATTGGCTGTTACCTGGTCGGTATTTACTTCACCTGTTCATCCTCAATATTTTGAGAGTATGGACTTGTTATTTAATATTAAAAAAGAAATAGTTTGTATGAAATTGTTACATCCTTTAGTTCTTGATGCTTAAACCTTCACCATCAATGAAAAGTTTTGGAGAAAAAATAGCAATAGATAATTTAAAGGATTTTCTCTGCATTAGTTCATAAATCAATTAATTGTTAATGTTTAAAATAAGGAATATACATATAGACACCTTTTAATGTTTCTAGGAAACTTATCCAAATGGACAACAAAGCAACCTCTGACAATAGTCAAGGATCAAGATAGTCATAAACCTAATAATGTTTTGGCATCACATTGTTTAAAAAGATTCTCAATCAAATTAAGTTTTTATCCATTATCTGAATAGAAATAATCATGAAAAAAAATTAAATTTAGCTATTATTGTTCTCAACTTCAATTGCATACAGTTGTGCTCGTTGGTTTTCAGGAAAGTTCTATACCCAGTTTTCAGTGTCCTTACTTTAAATTGACAGACTTGTGCAGGTGCTGTTGTATTGACAGATATTTGATGTATTTTGGTTGGTCATAGTTCCATTTTTGCCAAATGTACATCTTCAATTGAATCTGGTATATTTCTCTCTACATTCCTAGCAAATGAAATAATTCTTTGTCATGCTGCGCATGCTTAATGTAATAGGATGTCATCTTACCTGTTTGACAATTTAAAGTTAATATCCTAAGGGGAAAATTTTAGACTTATAACCCTCAACCAATTCTGTCAATTTGAGAGTGGTGGCTATGCTTAACTTATGAAACTCATTATTCTTTATTTTGATACTCTATATACAAATCCATAAGGGCTTTGGGGGAGTAAAAAGTTAAAGATAAAGGTAGACAAATTATCTTGAATTGAGTGTAAGTTGAGAATGGATAGTAATAAAATTGAGCATAAGGACCCCTTATTTATAGATATTGGTAAGGGGTGCTTGGGCTCTCTTGTACCAGCTAAGCATAGTGACTAATTACATAGATGCCCTTAATGAGCATGTCACGTAGGAAATTTTCATGCATATCTAGAATATATTACCATGTAGGTAACTAGTTCTGGTACTATCAATAGTACCCTCAACCTGGTACTGAATCTAGATTCAAGTGTAGGTTGACATTTATCTGCGGAGTCCTCAATCCAAGTGTCTATACACTTGGAATCCCCTATGCAAGGCTATCTACACCTGGAATCCTCGATCCAAGGCTCTCTATACTTGGAGTCCCATTCTAAGATTTTTATCTTGGGTTCAATCATTCCGGAGCTTAAGGGCTTAGCTCATGAGGTGAAGCTAGGAGCGTTTCAGTACCCCTTAATCAAACTCTGATGTCCTTTCATCTTCTTGACAAGTGTCCATTCCTTTGTTTATGTCAGTTTCATTTATAATGCACGCTAACGTGATGCATGTCTCACGATTCTTTCCCTTGGTAGCCATTATAGATTCCTTAAGTACTGTGCTTATTTTAAATGCCATCATGTTTATAACTTCCCATGTGTATAAGACACACAAGTTTTTTCCTTATTTCCAGGACCTAATGGCTCATTACTCTTTTAGCCTATATATTCTAACTTAATAAGTTTTACCAATTTCTACCAACTCTACCTCCTTCACCTCCTTCTATTCTATCTGCTATTCTCTGCAATTCCCCCATATAACAAATCAAACAAGTCCAATTCCTCTCCTCACAATCATCCTTGTTTAAATATTATCCCCTCTCATCTTTCCATTGTATTAACTTTCAACTACAATAGACAATCTAGGGCACGTTCTCTTCTTCCTCATTTGTCAACACATCACCAAACACACTAGCAGTTCCCACTGTTAATACTCCTTGGTAATCAATTGATATACTCTTGAATCCTTCGGAGCCTCCTCTTTAGCCAGTATTCCCCTAGATCTTGGGGGAGCCACCCTTGAGCTACTTGCTCCCAACAATGAATACCCTAATTTATCCACTTTTCTTTTACAAAACATCTTTCCCCAAAAGGAATTTATTGCCTTAGGGATGTGTACCATTTCCCCAAGGAAGTCTATATTAAGCTTTCTCAGCCTCTCAAATCGACGACACAATCCCCCTGCTGGGTAATTGACCATTTACAAAGGCCTTATAATGGCTAGATCGTGTATAAGAGACCCATTTCCATCAAATTGCAGAATGTTGGGACATTAACGTTTCCCAACATATGCCAAAATCTATTTGAACCATAGCCAAATATTATCTTCATAGCCGGTTATACAAAATGTCCTCAACCCTTGACACATTCTGAATCCTTTTCAAATTTAGCACTTCAAATGGAATTTTCTATACTTCTCCCTGATTTCGGGTCTACAAACCATTGTTGGGAATCACTCTGCTGTCCATGATCAACAAAAAAAGTTGTTCTTAGTAATGGACCTTTTTGCATCCATGGTTCGGGAATGATGGCACTTAAAGAATAATTATCTGCACAAAACGCAACTCTCTCCCAACACTACTGAGGTTCTCAAGCTTGTTAAAGTTTAGACCCACATTGACTTCCATGACTAAAACTTTAGTATAAATAATGATGTTATTAGCTTGGTCTGCACTATTACCTAGCTGGAGTGTGTTAAGGATTTTGACCCTATATAGGTCTCTCTCCTAAATTTTCTAGTTTTATTGCCTTTTTTAATTGAATCTTTCACTGCATTTCAATTCCTACTGTGACCCTCATTTTTAGCATTTAATTATTATTCATGCATTTGGTGGCATTGGTGATTTTCTTGGCAAACTAAGAATCCCTGAGTCTGTTCCTTTCATCCAAGCCCCGTTGCCGATCCTCCACCATTTATCTTTATGGAGTTTGAAGCTTTTACTGGGACTACTTAACCCTCTGCCACTTGGTGGACACTGAGCCGGTATCCATTCTTATCAATGTGGATAGAGCCATTGTCCATGCGTAGACCTCGACTCCTCAGGCATGTACTTTTTCTACCACTACTCAAGAGACCTAAAAAGGACTAGAGAATTGATGATTTCAACCCCAAGAGTCTCCCTTGACTATGAAGCAAGTCTCTGTAGCTCCAACACTCGTCACTTTCTAGGGTGAGATGAGAGAAACCACACACTACGCCATATCACAACCCAAGATGAGAGAATTTATTCTTGGGCTCGGATACTTGCCTTTTATATCCCACAGAAGCCGAACATGATCAAATGGCACCTAAGTGCAAGTGAGAAAAAATATTGTCTCTAGGAGGAAAGAGCCTCAGAAGGGAGCCAAGTCCTCCCTGGGCATCCCGAGTGGTAGGACCCTTACCCAAAATTGTTATCTCAGGAAGCACCAGATTCTGTGCTCTTCCTAACCTCAATATAAATGATCGAGCCTAGTTTGGTCGTGTATCACGAGAATTGGCGAAGAGCATAATTCTGCCTCAAGACAAGGAGTACGCTAAGAGCCTCGCACCTTGGGAAAGACTCAACAAAATGCAAGTTTGTTGGACCAAGTTTAGTTTAGATAACTTACCTAAGATGGGGTGAATTAGGTTATCTCAAAAAATAAACCTTTTGAAGTGCTTAATGAAAATGCAAACTTTGTGCAACAAATGAATACTTAAGCATAAATGATCAAAGATAAATATTTAACAATCAAAGCTTAAAGAACAAATAAAAGATTGAGATAAAGAATATCAAACCAAACTCCCAAACTTTTCAAATTTGGAGTACATCCACTAGTGGTGCTTCCTCAAAGAAGGTGAGACAATAACCTTTTAGTACACAAAGTAGGCTCACCCTTGCACCAACTAAGTTCATCTAGTTGAGCCAAAGGGTTTTACACTACAACCTCACTTGTACACTTGTTATCCCTCCACTCTTACACTTGAAGATCACTCACTAGTCTACTCTTGCTCACACTAATTCCCTCTAGTTGAGCCAAGAGAACTGTACTACCCAAACCAATACAATCCACAATATTTTAGCCTATTTCTCCCCAAAATAGCTCTTTCAAGTGTTTGTATTGAATATAGTAGTTCCACACATTAATCTGATGTCATTGGGCTATTTATAAATGAAAGATGTACTGAAATTTGAACTCCAATGGTCAAAAAATTAGCTGTTAAAAAACCTAGTCGTTAGGAGTTCGGATGAAGGTTCGGACATCCGATCATGCGTCCTACAGCTTTATGAATAGTGTTTCGGACGGTCGTATGCATCCTTTAGCTTGACTGAAACTTCTTCATTCTGAGCTCTTTTCTTCAGACGGTCTTGTGCGTCCTACAACTTTTGGTTCAGACGGTCATATGCGTCCTATCCTAGATTTTCATTCGACGGTCATGTGCGTCCTACAGCTTATGGTTAGGACGGTCATATGCGTCATATCCCTCAACTTCTGGTTTGGATGCTCATATGTGTCCTACAGCTTCTGATCATGTTTCGGACGCTCTCTTGCATTCAAGTACCTTTCTTTCGGACGCTCTTCATCGTCCGTAAGGTGTTGTTCAACTTTTGGTCGTTTTTCTTGATTATGTTTGGATGATCATATTCGTCCGAGCCTTCCTATTTTTCTGCACACTTGTTTTCAAGCCATTAGTACGATTTGGTTATCATCAAAACATGATTATCATAACTGGGGTAACCAACAATCTCCCCCTTTTTGATAATGACAAATCAATTGGACAATTCTAAAAATAACCAAAACATACAAATCACAAGACAAGAGGTTTTATCCATTATTTTCTCCCCCCTTTTGGCATCATCAAAATATAAGAGTAAAAACAATTTATACACACAATCTTCCCCTTAAACTATGCATGCAATTCAATTAAGTATATAGAGGATAAGTCAAGTTCAAAATATTTCTTCCCTTCAAAGAATATAAAATCAAGTAGAAATTAGGAAATCTATGCAAATGATTAACATTAAGGCTTTTATCACTCATTCCTTACCAAAAAGCTTCATCAAAACAATAAAGCACATGTGATGCAAATTAATTTCTAACAAATACGCCATTAGAAATGAGAATGCTCCCCCTTTCTTTTGCAAGTAGTGACTTAATATAGATAAAATTTAGGGATATTCATACCCAAGCATTCTAAACAAATTCAATCTCATAGTTGACTAATATTCAAGAGATCATAGTTCACATATAACACATTCTCAAAAGATTTAAATGTTACTCATTTCAATGTCATCTTAGCTTATATGTTTTGAACACCCTTTATTGATAATCCATCTTGAATCCCTTGGTACTATCCAAGCATACCTATATACAAAATTAAGCAACAACTTTTGGTACCCAAACTTTCTTGGGTCCAATTGGGTTAGTAGCATGTTTGATCACCCAAATTGCCATCATTCCAAATTTCTCATTTGGTTTAACATAGCAATCATTTTTCACATCTCCATGTTGATGACAATAATTGCAAATAATATTCTTATTGCCATAAAAAAAAGATTTAGATTTTACAAAGCACAAACCATCCTTTCTAAAGGTGGTAAAATATTCTTGATAAGCATATTTCTAGTACTTTCCTTTTCAAAAACATTTTCCTTTTTCTTTTGCAAAAGTATATCAAGATCATCTAATCTCTTCTTGAATGAACCTTGTTCTTACTTGATCTTGGTTTTTGATCCAATCCTTTTTTCTTCAGCAGTGAAAACATCATTTTATTGTGTCAACATATTATTTTCATGCACAAGTTTTGAGTTTGCACTCAATAAAACATTAATCTTAATTTTTAACTCTTTGTTCTTAGCATATGATTCTTTCAAACATTCATGCATTTTAAAAATAAATGATTCAACATCATTATCGTCATCATCACAAGAATCATCACATGAATCATTACAAGAATCATAACTAGAGGATACCTTATTATCTCCAAGGGCCATGAAAGCCATTTGAGTCACCTCATGTTTTCTTCAACTTCTGTATCAAAAATTGCAATCATCCCATGTGAGTTGGAAGTTGTTGAAGTAAGAATTTTTTCCTTCTTTCTTCTTCTTGGATGGACACTCATTTGGAAAGTATCCCAATTGGCCATATTTATAGCATTTTCACTTGGCTTCTTGCTTGTATCTTTTTGTGAAGTATGCTTCTTTTTGTCCTTGCGTCCTCATCATCTTGTACCTTATTATTCAACTTCAATTCAAAGATAGGAGTTAGTGAATTAATCAAAGGCTCAATAGGCATACAATTTAAATTTTTAGACTCTTCTATGGCAATAGATTTAGGTTCCCATTCCTTACGTAAAGCATTCAAAATCTTTCTATTCTTTTCACCCAAGGAATATTCTTTACCTAAACCTTCCAAATTCTTTACAATATCATTGAACCTACATCACATCTTGTCAATATTCTCATCAGGTTCCATTTTTAAGGATTCATATTTAGCCACAAGAAGTGACTTCTTTTGCTCTCTTATATCTTCATTTCCTTCATGGATTTCTTTCTATTTGTCCCATATTTCTTTGGCCGATTTGTAACCTTTCACTTTAGTAGACTCATCTGCATCCAAAGCATTATACAAAATATTCATGGCTTTAGCATTTAAAGATAAATTTACTCTATCTTGTGCATTTAACTCACAGCTAGCCTTAGGCCTTAATCTATGTGTATTTTCATCAAGAATATTAGCCTCAAAAGGACCTTCATAAACAATGTACCTACCACAATTCAATATCAATGGAGTGTATAAAAAAATTTATTCTTTCCTTCCAACAAACAAAATTAATGTCATTAAACATGGGAGGTCTAGTAATGGAATGCCTCGCTAAAAACAAAGCATTATTGGTTGCCATAATGATCTTTACTCTAAGGTGATTAAACCAAAACAAGAAAAGACCAAGCTCTGATACCAATGGATGGCCCAAAAGCAACCTACAAGGGGGTGAATTAGGTTGTCTCAAAAAACAAACCTTTTGAAGTGTTTAATGAAAATTCAAACTTTGTACAACAAATGAATACTTAAGCATAAATGATCAAAGATAAATATTCAACAATCAAAACTTAAAGAACAAATAAAAGATTGAGATAAAGAATATCAAACCAAACTCCCAACCTTCTCAAGCTTGGAGTACATCCACTAGTAGTGCCTCTTCAAAGAAGGTGAGGCAATAACCTTTTAGTACACAAGTAGGCTCACCCTTGCACCAACTAAGTTCATCTACCTGTTGAGCCAAAGGATTTTACACTACAACCTCACTTTTGTAGCCGTTAGGAGTTCGGACGTCCGATCATGCGTCCTACAACTTTATGAACAGTGCTTCGGACGATTGTATGCATCCTATAGCTTGACAGAAACTTCTTCATTCTGAGATCTTTTCTTCGGACGGTCATATGCGTCCTATCCTACAGTTTCTGGTTCGGACAGTCATGTGGTCCTACAGCTTATGGTTCGGACGGTCATATGCGTTCTATCTCACAGGTTTTGGTTCGGACGGTCATGTGCGTCCTAAATCTTATGGTTCGGACAGTCATATGCATCCTATCCCTCAACTTTTGGTTCGGACAGTCATATGCGTCATATCCCTCAACTTCTGGTTTGGACGGTCATATGTGTCCTACAGCTTCTGATCATGTTTCGGACGCTCTTCATCGCTCGTAAGGTGTTGTTCAACTTTTGGTCATTTTTCTCGATGGTGTTTGGATGATCATTTTCGTCCGAGCCTTCCTGCTTTTCTGCTACACTTGTTTTTAAGCCATTAGTACAATTTGTCATCATCAAAACATGATTATATAACTGGAGTCCAACAAAGTCTCCCTTATGAATGCAAGCTATCCTTCAGTTCCTTCTTAGATTTAGGCACCTTACCTATTTTTTCAATTGTTTATATAGGTGTCCGCTCTTCTTATGTATACAAATGCTTACCATGTTATAAGTGAAAGACTAGAAGAAGGAAGCCCATACTGTTGAGATGGCTGGGCTTCGCCAAGAATTAAAACACCTCAAATCTAAAAATAAAGCCCAAGTAAATGCATTTATTAAGAAGTCCATGAAGGTTTAAGATATCGAGTGCCAGCAGGCAATAGCCATCAAATAGAATGAATGGGACAATCTGATGATGTATGCCTTGAGGGACAGGCTTTATGAATCTGAGATGGCCAAAGCTATCCTGAAAAAAGTATTTGTCAAAGAAGATGAGAAGAAGCTTGACAAAGCCATAAAGGACATCGAAACTCAAGTTTTTGAAGCCAAGGCTAAGATGGCTCGAGCTGAAGCACAAGCAAGTATTGCTGCTAGAGAAATTGAGTTGAGTATCTTCGGACAAAATAAACTTCTCACTTCTTCCAAGATGTTCCAAGGATTAAAGGAATTTTCCAAACTAGCCTATGTCACAGGATTTACTACTGCATGCGACAGTTTTGTCAAGAGCCCAAGTTTGCACCTAGGAACCCCTTAAGATAGCAATGTTGATGTAAAGAGATTAAACAAGCTAGAGGCTAAATTTTGAGCCCCTTCCTTTGCTTGGATTTGTCAAGGCAAGTGATTCTCAAACTCAGAATCCTAAAGATGCTGGGGCTAACACTGAGGACACTGAGAATACCTGAGGCCCATAACCTGCCACTGCGACTGCTTCTTCTTAGAAATAGGGCCTTTTGTAATAGATAGGTTTTTGTACTCAAAAATTTTTTGAATGAATGAAAATTTATATTGCTTTCATCTCCTTGTAATATTTTGACTTGAATTTTAGCTATCTCTTTCCCATTAATCTTAAATATTACCTAAGCCTATTTTTTTGTACTTTTCTTGAGAGATCCAAGCAGTTACACTTCATTCTCAACTTTAACTTGATAATATGTTTAAATGCAAACTCTAAACTTTGTTAAGAGGCTTAAGGACCCTCTACATAAAACTTATATAATGAAATAAGGCCTGAAAATCCTTACTTCACTTGTTTGTTTTCTTTTATTTTTCATTTCTTTTTGCTTTTCTAAAACTGATCCTTGCCACTTGAGTGCTTTGGCAGGCTTTAGGTTGATTCTTTTATTTCAAAGGGGGACCACTATGTCTTGGACGTTCTAACTTTTACTCTTTTCACTTTTTTTTGGGCTAGAAAAATGAACCAAATCCCTGCAACTTGAGTGTTTCCATAGGCTTTAGGGTGATTATTTTATTTTCAAATGGATCACTAGATATTAGACCTTTTTACTTTTGCTTTTTTCATTTCTTTTTTATTTTGCGAGCCTGATCCTTGCCACTTGAGTGCTTTGGCGGGCATTAGGATGGTTCTTTTATTTTAAAGGAAGGCCAGTAGGTCTGACCCCTTCTGACTTTTGCTCTTTCATTTCTTTTTGCTCTTTTTAAACATAATCCCTGCCACTTAAGCTCTTTAGCGGGCTTTAGGGCGGTTCTTTTATTTTAAGAGGGACTACTAAGTCTCGGTCCTTCTAGCTTCTTGCTTTTTAATTTTTTTGGTTACATTTTTCTATCTTGATCTTATTGACCACTTAAGCATCTCAGCAGGCTCAGGGCAGCTCTTTCAATTAAAGGGGACCACTAGGTCTTGTACCTTCTAACTTTTCTTTCTTTTTCATTCATTTTGTCATTTTTTATTTTTTTGAACGAAAAAGTATTCATTGTGAAAGGATGAACATTTTACAAGAAATTTGAGCTCAGTTCCCTAGATGATAATTTTTTTTAGATTTACAATATTCCACATCCAAGATACAGGCACCCTGTCCATGCCAACAAGCTTATGGTAACCTGAGCTATGGTCCTTAATTACTCAATAAGGGCCTTTCCAATTTGAGATCGTACGTCTTGGTCCCTTCCACTCTATTGGCTTCATTTTTCTGAGGACAAAATCACCAAGCTTCAAATATCAATGCCTAACCTTGGTACTGTGATGTTTTGACATTGCTTCAATAAACTTTGCCTCTCAAATGGAAGGTTTAAGCATTCATTCTTACAGAAGGTCCCAGTTTATCATTTGGGCTTTGTTATTCTGTTTTGGATCATGTAAGGCTACTTGAGTCAGAGGCAGACCAATTTTAGCTGGGATAACTACCTCAGAGCTGTATAGCTAAAAAGTGTGTTAACATTGACTATTTAAGGTGTGGCTTAGTAAGCCCATAACTCAGCCACCCAAGCCCCCTTAACTCGGTCAAGGTGTGTTTTTAATCCCATTAAGAGGGATTTATTATATACCTCTGTTTTTCCATTAGCTTGTGCATGAGCTACTGAGGTAAAGTGTTTCTTTATTCCAAGCCCAGCGCAAAAACTGGCAAAGGGATCTCCTTCAAATTGCTTGCCATTGGCTAAAGGATAGGAATTATAGGAATTCCGAATCAAAATATAATATTTTTCTAGAAGAATTTTTCAATGGACTTCCAAGTTATAGATGCCAATAGTTCAGCCTTAATCTGTTTAGTGAAGTAGTTAATGACAACTACTAAAAACTCAAACTTACTAGGATCTTTTGGTAAAGGGCCAAGCAAATCGATTCCCCATTAAGAAAATAGCCATGGGCTCTAAATAGGACCATATCTGAATTAGGGTGTCGAGGTATTGGTGCATGGATCTTACATTTATGGCAGGCTCAGACCAGATCATCGACATCAGAATATAAAGTCGGCAAATAATATCAGGCTAGCACTACTTTTCTGGCCAAACTTCTAGGCCCCACATGGCTCCTATAAATTCTTTCGTGTACCTCTCTTAATACATATCTAGCTTCAGATGGTCGAAGGCATCTCAGTGGTGGGTATAAATAAGATTTCTTGTAAATAACTCCTATTATCTCATACTTGGTGGCTTGGATTTTGACCCTCATTAATCTTGCTTCAGCTAGGCAGACTGGAAATGTTTCAATAGTCTGATATTGACTAATTGGGCCTATCCATCCGAGATCCTGACAAATATCCATTACAACCTCAGTTGGATCTATTTGATCTAGTTGTTTGCACTTTAACGAGATTTCCTTGATAAGGTAGGAATAGATTGCTGATGACAATTTGGATAATTGTAAGCATGAGTGCTTTAATCCCTTGGTACCTTTACGAGCTCAACCTTCTTAAATTGGACCATCAAGCTCTTCAATTTATCCAAATATTTGTTCACAATGATCCCTTTAGCTTGGAAGTTTCCCCAACTTTAATTGATGGCTAGGCAGTAAATCATTGTGTATTTCAGAGATCGAGTTCTCATCTTTTGGACAACCCACATCCCATATATGAGCACATCATATTCTACTTCATTATTGGTTGTTTGAAACTCAAATCTAAGTGCGTAAGTAAAAATGATCTCCTTCAGCAGTTCAAAAGATAATTCTAGCCCTAGACCTTCAAACTCACATGAGGCACCGTCAATGTACAACTCCCATATTTGATCTTTTTTAGATTAGTTAAATTGAACGGATTCCAAATACGTCTCTACCTCTTACCGATCTGAACTTGAATTTCTATCAGGAAATTTTGAAAAAACCTACGTTTTAATTGTCATTTTGGTCTAAAGTCATCTATCAAAGTTGAAGAGCTCCACAGACCATTTTAACAAAACTCCTGGACATCAAGTTTTGTCAAAATATTCTTGAAGAAGAAATGTGTTAGCACAATTATTTTATGCCTTTGAAATATGGCCTCAACTTCTTAGCAGATATAATAAAAGTGAATGTTGTTTTTTCAATTAGTGGATAGTTTTTCTTTGGCCGTTGAAGCATCTTTCTTGTAGAATAAATGGGAAGTTGATTGCCCCTATTATCCTCTTTGACAAGAGCCGAACTAACCACATGATCTGAGGCGGATAAATATAAGAAAAGCTACTTATCATTCTGAGGCGAGACTAGCTTTGGAAGGCATGTTTTTGACATATTCATTGAACCCATCAAAGGCTCTTTCAAAGAGGAAAATAGTCTAATGAAAATTATCAACCTTTGAAATAATTTGAAAGAATAGGCTTCTTTTTTACACACTAAGCCTGGACAAGTACACGATAGATGTGTATAGTCATTCTTCCTATAAGACTTTAAAACTCTTTTACTGAGGCTGGAGACTTCATGTCAATTATTAACATTTTTTTTGAATTTTCCTCAATGCCTCAGTAAGATACAATGAAGACTAGCAATTTTCCTGAGGGGACCCAAAAAGTGTACTTCTTAGAATTCAGCCTCATTCAAATATATCTCAAGGTGTTAAAAATTTCTCTTAGATCACCTGTTGTCTCTTCGTAGGCTTTGCTCTTCACAATCATGTCATCCATATAAACCTCCATATTTCTACTTATCTTAGTCTTGAATGTTTTGTCTTCCTCAACCTCTGTGATTGAACTTCTATTAGGTCTAAAGAGGTATGTCTTATGATTGACTGGTTTATGGTGTTTAGGTCTATGCCTAGCCTATGCTCAGTGCTTTCATGAGAAATGCAAAGCATATCCTTAATAGTCCAAGAAAAGATATCCCTATACTCATAAAACTATTAGATCAATAGAACTTTTAGTTCTGCTAATAGAATGGCACATTTAATTTTTTGATCTGGAAGGCTCGGATGGAAGACAATTTCTTCAATTGGGACCTCATCCTCAGGTTCCAGTTTGGCTTTTCCATTTCCCTTGGGATCTGGAATCATGAAGGGCTTTAGTGCTTTTGAATTTGAAGGTTTAGTGTTAAACTGCTCCAAATAAACCTTATTTGTGTCAACATTGTTTGTGACTCCAACTTAGCTTTTCTTTTTCTATTGGGATCTAGAATCATGGAGGGCTCTAGTGTTTTTGAAATTGAAGGTTCGGCATCAAACTTCTCCAGATAAGCCTTATCTGTGATTGACAATGTTTGAGACTTGGATAGAAAAAGATATCATGTTGTAAGCCCAAGTCTTCTGTTGATTTCCAATCACTATCCTCTCAGATCCATCGCTCAGCGTACAATTTGATGCTAATATGAAAGACAGAAGGTATAAAGACTATAAGCATATTAGGTGGGTCGATCGAAAATCAAGTTGTACGAATTACCTCTTTTCACAATGACAAAGGTGATTATCTCAACTGATGTTGTGGTAGAGTTTTGAGGTAAAAGGCAAAGTTATCTGCTCCTCTAGCATGAACAAGTCATGAGTAAATCTAATCAGCTGGGTCTTAAAAGGCTTGATCACGAATTTTCCCCCAAACATGCTAGAAAATAATATCTATTGAGGTATGTGTATCCACAAAATCTCTATGCATTTCGACTTGAACATGAATGAAGAATGGGTCGACGTGCGGCATACGGCTGGGAGCGGGATCCTTTGAAGTGAAACCTAGGCTCATAAATGGCTTAAGTCTTTTCTCCCGGTCCTCACTTTTAGGCACATATTGAGTATATTTCTTTCGAGGATTGATCAACTCTGTACATACATCTTATACTAGTCTTCCACCAATAGTATTTATCACCCTGACAATATTATTCTGAGGCTTCTCTAAAGGACGATTATTGCGAGGCTAATTTTGTTATCAAGGAGGATATTACCAAGCCTCAACTATCCTACTTCTGATCATTTTTTCTAAATTCAGTAGTTGCTATTCAGATAAATTACTATAGATGTCCATCTTGTATGGCTCGTTCGATTCCAACTTGAGGTGATTGCACACCTCGGTATCGTGGCCATTTTGACTTGTCCCTTTGATTTGGACCAGTCTGCACTAGAAGAGGGGACTTCAAGATTCTAGTATGTTAGATTTCATATAATTTCCTTGCTCAAAGTATTCAGAGGAGTGAAGTCCATATCAGGCAGGAACTTTGTCCAAGCTGGCCTGTCCCTAACATTGTTATTAGGAAATGAGACTCTGACTAGAAGGGATCTATGGTTAGGATAGCATAACCGGTCAAAAATTTTAAGTTTTTTGGATGAGAAGGGGTCTGAAGCAATCTTGATTCCTTGTCTTTTCAGGGCTCATAGAGCTCTTTTTTTGGTTATATTGGACTCTTGTCTCTGTATATGATCAGATGCTCTTTCCAACAATTCAAGGAATCCAGAGGGCAGCTTTTTAGTCACCTCAGTAGTAAAGCTTTCCGGTAGGTATAGTGTTGCTAAAGGTGGTGTTCATAATTTTTCATCAATACTTTTTATTTGATTCACCTTATCATTGAAGTAATCCACATATTGTTTCAGAGGCTCATCAAACTTCTGTTTGATATTTATCAACTGTGAAGTGTCCATTTCAAGAATACATTTGCTTCGGAAGTGGCTTAGAAAAGATTTGGCCAGGTTTATAGAATATAGCTATTGAATTGATTGGTAGCTCATGCAACCATTTTTGAGATGAACCTCAGAGTGTGGTGGCAAATTTTTGCATTTGATAATGTCATTGTAATCGTACAAGCCCGTCACCACCATTACATGAGAGATATGGTTAAGGGTCAAAATCTCCTTTATATTTATCAGGACAGGTCAGACTATTTGAATTGAAGAGGTGGATGCTTCATTCTTATGGACATTATAAATGGATCCTTGTCTACCTTGGAAAGAAAAGAAACACGAGTCACTAAATTATTTTTCTTTAGTATTTCTTGAATTTACCATTCCGGACTCTATTTCTCGAGCTATTTAGAGATAGTTGGAGAGGGACTTGTCTTTTTCAATGACATTGACCTCGTCTGAAGGCCTAATTGTTAACGAACTGTGGGCCTTTTTGGTTTGCTAGTTATAGTTTGATTGTTCAGGTTTATCCAGAGACCAAGACCATATAATTTTGTTTCTCAGGTCAGTGTGGCTCATGGTAACTTCAAGCTGCTCGCCAATGCAGCGACCAGGGTGTTCCTGTTCATTATGTGGTTGTTTCGATGGATTCCTTTGTGCAATACAATTTTTGCATTATTCCATGAAGGCTTGAAATAACTAAAAATAATCTGAAACATACTAAAGTACATTTTCATGCCTCTGTTGCATCATTAATTAGAGGCCCAGCCTTTTCCTGACCTTCTGTTTCAATCAGAAGGTGCTGATTATTTCCTTCAACCTCTTTATTGTTAGCACAACGAGCAGTAGTATGATTCTTCATCTTTGTCAAAAATTCAACCAACAAATCATGCAGAAAATGCTAGAAATGGTAAAATTGGTCTTCAGCAAAGCTTGAATTTAGTAGGAAACACAGACTTTTCGTCGCGGATTTTCACTGAAGGTTCCAAAATAATGAGAGTAAAATGTTAGAGAGAGAAAGTAGACAATTTACCTTTGGTTGAGTGTAAGTTGAGAATGGATAATAATCAAATTGAGCCTAAAGACTACTTACTTATAAACATTGGTAAGGGTTGCATGGGTTCTCTTGTGCCAACTAAGCAAAGTGGCTAATTCATGGATGTTTTTAATGAGTTTGTCACGTAGACAATTTACACAAATGTTCATTGCCACGTAAGTAATTAGTTCTGGTGTTATCAGGGGCCGTAAATACTATTTTGACTTGAATATGGCAACTAAAGAGCTGCCAGTTAACTCCAAACTCATCACTTAGGCAAAAGAATGAAGAGGGCAGGAGGGGAATAAGACACTAAGGGAAGAATAGAGGCAAAATTGTCAAATTCAGATTTAAAAGTACAACTTATTTATCAATTTATATGCATGTATCTAAATGGTTTTGTTCATATAATCATACATGTCTTTCAGAACTAGGAAAAGCACTATTATAAGTACTTAATTCGTACTTTTCCCCTTTGCTGAAGACCAATAGATAGAAGGAATGTTAAAACATGAAATTCAGGAAAGAGCTTAAATCCCAAGAAGCTAGTAGTAAAGCATGTGGGGAAAGAATCTATCTAATTGTTAATTAAAAATTAATTTGTTTATGCCAAATAATGCAGCTTCATATTTGCATTTTTTAGTTCAAATGGTTTCGTACTTTCTTCCCCGAAACTTGGACTACATGTTATGTGATAGAGCTCCTGTCTCTTAATTGTTCATTTTTTATTTTTTCGGCACACAGACTGTCTCTGGCACATTCTGGTTTTAAACTGGTACCTATCTGGCCTAGAATTTATCTATATTATTGACAATCTTGTTCCAAATGCCTTATCTTCTCACATAATTCTATTGATTGACAGTCACTTTTGCTTGACAGCCATTTCCATGGTTTCGACTAGCATACTTTGTGTTGTGGAGCTGCTGTTATGTGATTTTCCTGTGGGTTATTCATGCATGTGGTTTTACATGGTAAACTGATCGAAATTTCCTAATTTGAAATCCTGAAGAAAGAACACAAGACCACTATGATTTTTCTTCTGTTTCTCTATACCACATTCATTAGATCTTGTATAAGCCGACCTTTTCTTGAGCTTTCAACACTCCATGGGCTCCTCTATCTTATAAATTATTCACTTAGTAACTCTACTATATAATATACTGCATTAGTAGAATCTTATGCTAGTTTAAATGCTGCAGGTACCTTTGTTTGGCTGTGATTCACATTCCTTGTTATGGATTCTACTGGTTGGTTGTATCAGCCAAAACCTCTATCTTTCCAAGATTGTTTCCACGTGCTTTTGTAAAGTATTAGTAGTTCCTAACACACCCAATCCCTCTGTTTAGATCAAGTGGGTGCATATCTATATATTCTTTGTCAATCCTTTTATCTCCTAACATAATTTATTTTTACTGATGGTTGGTGAATTAGAGGAGACCATACTTAAAACTACTTACCCCACATTTGGTACACATAAATAATTTAGAATGAAAAAGCTTTTTTATCTTATTCGTTCCATTATATGTTTAGTATGAAAATTTTAAGTTTTCAGGTCATTACACTAAGAAAAACTATTCCTACTAGGTCTAGGAATCCCTATTTCTCGAAAAAAAAAAAAAAATTGAGCAAAACTCCTAATTTCATTAGAAAGATAAGATTTTGAAATTATAAGCTTATCCAAATCTATTCAAAATTTATCAAAATTTTTTCTTTCCACAGTTGTAATCTTTTTTGCAAATTAATAAACAAATTTTTTTCAAAATAAATATGGTATTCCATAATTAGTTAAATCGTTGAATTTAATTATTTGAAAATTGTGAAACACCTAGAAGATCAAAATTTTAATATTTCTAAGAGACTACAAAACTTCACTTTTTTAGCAAAAATGTAACTACATGGTTGAAATTTAAATTTCAAGTATATAAATTCTCTAGGAAAACATAATTAAACATAAAATATGTTTAAATATATGAATAAAACACAATTTAGATGCTATCAATAGTCAATCTTATTTTTGTGATCTTCCCATAGCTATCTTATCACAATAAATATAATTTATTTAAAATACAAATAGTGTTATAAAATTAGCTAAACTATGCTATTTTAATAAGTACTTGAATAAAAAACATATTATGTAACTTTTCTAATTATTTATCCTTAATGAAAAATATTTAGAGCTTTTGAGAATTATAAATATAAATAACATGAACAAAATACAAAAAGTTAAAAATTTGTTATATTTTCATAAAAGAATTAGGGACCTTAAGTCAAGTTAGATTGAATATATATACACACACATGTACATAGATATATATATGTGTGTTTATGTGTGCGTGTGTGTGTCTGTGTGATGTATATATATATTATAAATATGTATACATACCTACATATATATATGTGTACATATATAGATATTTATATGTGTGTGTATATATATATATATATATATATATATATATATATATATATATATATATTTATAAAGAGAAGTTGAGAGTCCGTTTCCACCATTACTGAAAGCATTCCAAGCTAAATGCATAATTTCAATCCTTCTAAAAAGCTTTAGATTCTACTAAAAGATTAGAGCCGTTGCCAAAGAAGTAGGAGAACTCATGTGCAAACTCACCAGCCTCATTTCCAATGACACCTCCTCCTACTGAACCTCCCGGATTACCAATTGAAGATTCATCAACATTGAGCTTACAGAAACCAACAAAAGGCTTCAACCATTTAATG
This sequence comes from Cinchona pubescens, assembly GCA_025175665.1. Classification (NCBI taxonomy): domain Eukaryota; kingdom Viridiplantae; phylum Streptophyta; class Magnoliopsida; order Gentianales; family Rubiaceae; genus Cinchona; species Cinchona pubescens. The sequence goes on from JANKKI010000171.1 coordinate 609,762, forward strand.
AGTAAGGGGACCTGAGGGGTTTAGACTCCATTTGACAAGCCAAAGGTGAAAGTCCCAATGTCGGTTTGTCCCTCCGGGTCAAGTAAGGATGCATCATACTAGTTTGAATCAATGAAAATTGCATCTGAGAAATAATGGACTCCATAAAGCATGTGCAATTATCTTAGATAAAACTATTTCCAACAATCTGAAGGTGCCAACAAATAAAAATGGGAATAATTAATCAAAGTTAGCCATCATCTATGTTACAGAATGTAGCCACCATGCCTGAAACTTTTGCTAAATAGATAATCCTACAAAGTCTGGAATACCCAGGATGGATCCAAATTCCCTCCAAACCCTGTTAGCTACCTCACAATGGAGAAAAGCATGATCGAGATTACATTTTGAAACCAATGTCTAACAATATATCTGCAAATGGGAGAAAATGTTTGAGGAGCTTCCACGTGCATATAGAAATTTTCAACAGAATCCGCGCAATCCAAATATATTCCTGAGATTTAAGCTGAGATTTTTAATCCCTAGTTACCTCATAAGCTGATGAAGTCGAAAAAAACACTTGAAGCCGTAGCCTCCAAAGCCGTAGGTAAAAATAGCGTTTCCTACTCTAAAAGATTACTTGTGCGTTAGGTCATCAATTATCAAAGAATAAATATTGGGTCGACTCAATAATATTAGCCCAAAATACTTTAATAGACTCTAGTCAATTTAATTTAATTAATTTCACTAAACCCAAATCTAAGGAAATTCACTTGTTATATCCTACAAATTATTGAGCCTTAACTTGAATCTTTCATTTAAATTATTTAATCAAGACAAATATTTAATTATTTCCTTAACTAATTGTGGTTAAAAAATTTTGATGCCTAACAACGCACTTAGAAAAAAAGTAAGTGAATTCTAACAAAATACTAGTATTTTAAATGCTAAAATAACTCTACTTTATAGAGTTATCGTTAAAGTCATGAGATGATGAATGCTAATCATGTTCCAAGTCCTTTTATAATGAAAATGTTGTGATCTCAAACCAAGTCTTAGTAAAAGATATTATTGTCTTCTTTTTATTTTGGACAAATTCTACATACATCCTTTATGGTTTCGTCGTTCTTTACACAGTATTTATATGGTTTTAAAAACATATAAATACTGCCATTTGCCATTTGCTTTCAGTTGAAGTGTCCTATAGATTGAAAATGGTCTAACTAAAGAAACCATCGAAAAGTTTAATTATACCCCTCATCTTTCCCCATGTTTTAAAAATTATATTATTCTTTAAAAAAATAGAAAATAAAAAAAATAATAAAATGAGAAATCAGGAAAATGAGTAAAATTTATAAAAAGGAACAACATAAAAAAAAATAGGAAAAAATGCTTTGATGGAGTGACAAATAAATAAAAAGAACCAAAACAAAATGAAATAGTAGAATAAAAATCAGAATTAAAGTAATAATAAATGTAAGAAAATCAGAAAACATAAGAGCAAAACTAAAAATAATGGCGAAAAAAGATAGAATAGAAAGGGAAAAAAAATAGAAATTGATCAAAAAATTGTAAAAAAGAAAAATAGTAGAATGAAAAAATAAACAAAAAATGTGAATGGAGGCTAGGAGTGGTTGGGATGGGGAGTGGAGATATATCTATAGGTGTTCGGGGGATCGGAGGTAGGAAGTCTTGGAGAAAGCAAATTGGGGATTTGGAGAGGTTTAGGAAGTGCCAAATTTGGGTGGATAGAGTGTTGGAAATGGTAGATCTAGGGTGAAAAAGGCCTAGGGGTGACGAGTTGAGAATAATTTCACTCCACCTGACTGAATCTAGAAATCAGAGGGTGGGGGTGGCAGATTGAATTGAGAAAAGTCCATAAGATAGAGTACTATTGGGGTTGTAAGAATTGGAGTTGGAGGGTTGGGGAGGTACTAAGATTTGGTTTGGAAGAGAGGATGAGATGGTGGTTGGAGAAGAGCTAGAATGGCGAGAATAGGGTGGTAGTGATAGGGACTTGAAAGGTGGTGGCTATGGTTATTGGGAGATAAGGAGGGTGGCCATGACTGGTCGGGGAAAGAAGATGAATTTCGGAATGTAATCCCAAAGTTTTGTTCGATTTCATTTTGTCCCCAAAGTAATTCTATATAATTCAATTGTAACGTATTTAGTGTAATTTGGGAAAAAATTGTAAAAGAGTAAAAAATTTCAAAACCAATTGCATTCTTCACGTGTGGCATTTCAAATTGCCGTCACCTTAAGTTTTTTCTATCTGTTGAACAGTTAAACCAAAACCATGTACCAAACTATAGGGGCTAAAAGTGAAATTCCCCGTTTCAATTTTTTTTTTTTTAAATTGACATTCAGAGAAGTATTCTAAGTTTATATCCATTTTGAAATTTACAATTTTAAAGTAAACTTAGAAATTTACCCAAGCAAAACACACTAGCTAGCAATTTATCCAAATACATTCCTTTGTCCAAATTTAAAATCATTTCCAATTAATCAAAAAAATTTTCACATTCTATCCTTGAAAATATCCATCTTACATCTAACCTATCTACTAGATAAAATGAGCCTCAATAGCACTTTGAAAGATTTGATCCCCTTATCAAATATTTTTTATGTTTTATTTTTCTTTCTCAGTAGCTGTTTGGTTTACATTCAAAAATTGTAATTGGAAATGATACACATGATAAATTCCATTTTCATTGTGCGTCATTCTTCATCACTTATTTGGCTTGAAGCTAAAATGCATTTGATTGTGTTAATGAGCTAAGGCAAGAGCTAATTAATGAGTAAATTACAAGGAACGCCTTGTGATTTGTTTCATACTCAGACTATCCCTATGGTTTGTAAATTTATAATTTACTTCATTGTGGTTTGGGTTAAAGTGTTAAATAGTCTGTTAAATGACAATTAAGAGACTGAAAAATTTTGATTTTTAAAGAATTATTTTAATAATTTAAAATTTTTAATGAAAATTAGTTATATATTTTAACATAATATGCAATCCCTCCATTCCGATGGATGAGTTTTTGGATAATGGAAAGATACAAGGCTTGGGGATGTTTGGCATTTTGCACAATTTTGTTAAGTTTTTAATTTCTCATACATTTTACAAAATAACCCCAATCACAATACACATGGTAAACTTGTAAATCACAAGATGAAAATTATGAACATTAATTAAATTTTAAACTGGATCTTCTACACATCTAATTTATGTTTACGATAACATGAATTCAGTAACAAATGGAAATTAATGTAAAGGTTTAGGAGAATTTTACAGTTCTTTTTAGAAAATTATTTCTTTAGTTTTAAAAGATTGTACAATACAAGTTTTTAAAATATATAATATTATACTGTACAAACATTTAAAACACAAGAGAATAATTCCTAAAAAAAACTTTAAAATTTTCCAAAAATTTTATTCTCTCACTCCAGTATATATAACGGGAGTGTATCATTAACTTTTGATTTCATTCATGTTTACCCATAAACCAAACACTTGGTATCTAGTTGTCCTCTTTACAGTTGAATGCCTTGGTATCGGTTCTACAAAAATCTATCTACTGATCTTTATCTCTCTGCTCCCATCACACACCACCGGGTCCACCCCACACAAACGCTGATGCAGATTGAGATTGAGTGAAGACACAAGCGTCGGTGGCACGTACGAGGAGTCATGTTCACACGCGTGAATCCACTGTATCTTATTGGCTAGATTGCTGCCCCCTTTTAATTTCCAACCCATCAGAATCAGTAGCAGCACCAACACCAACACCAACACCAACACCAGCACCGCAACCAGCACCACAACCACAACCACAACCATCACTCACTTACTCTCCAGTCTTTCCCAAATCTACACATAGTACACACACTAACATTACAAGTTTCCACCATTAAGGGTGGCAGTGAATGATATAGGGAAAAAAAAGGGCTCTCCTGATTTGTCTCTTTCTTTTTTGTTTTGTAGCTCACGGACTACTTTACAGCTCAACTCTCTCTACCCCAACTTTAATTTAAGGACAAAATTATTACGATATTTTTAGATTTTTCTTTTTCTTCTGGGTTTTCTGCAGCTCATTTTTCAGTTCCAGATCGAATCTGCCATCTCCGGGTATACTGCATTTTCCTGTTTTTTTTTTTTGGTTGCTGTAATTTAGTTTAATAGTAGTGGAAACTGGAAACTAGTGAAATAAAAATAAAAATATTTGCTTTAATGTTCTTGTTTTTTGTATTTACTTTTTAGGCTTTAGGGTGTGGATTATTGAGGCTATGGCGGTGGTAAGAATTATTTGGTGTTGCTTGTACTTTGTACTTGGAATGTTGTACAATTGTGATGATATTATGATTTATTTTTTTGGGCCTGAATGGAGTCTGGTGGAGTGCCAATTTTGGGGCTTTCGTTGCTTTTGCAGTTGAGAGAAGATACTAAAATGAATAACAAATGAACTGTGGGGATTAGTTGTCGGTTATTTGCACTTTTTTTTTCTCTTGGGGCATGGCCGCATGGGAGAAAAGTATCAGCTTATTGGAGGGATTTCGTTTAAATTTTCTAATAGTTTTATTTCACATGGAATTTAACCTATTTTGGTGTCTTAAATCATCTAGATTTCTTAAACACATCTATATTCCATGAGATTGTGCCCAAAACCAGGCACATCGTAAGCTTAGCATCCATTTTGGGAGGGCCTTTAAGTGCATGGGCCATGTGGTTACTATTTTGGCTCATTTTTAATTTGTTGTGTGTGTGCATTTCGTTTTATGTATTAGTATAAATTATTTTATTGCTACATTTAGGCATGTGACGGTTTATAATAGAATGAGTTCCAGTGAGTAAATTTTCAATGGGCAGGGGACGATCTAAGATATTGGATATACTTGAATAAACTTAGGTGCTTATGGACTTTCGTGATGTAAGAATAGATTTAGTAGTCTGTGACAATGTGGATGTGACTGATGTTTGTTGAATCAAAGGTGGGAATGAAATTAGCTGTGAAAAAGCTCCAAATTGTCAGCAACACTTTGTGTACTGTACCCACTCATGGGGGTAGGACACTTCAGATGGAATTCTAGAACTTGACTTATCCTGTGGTGTAGACAGTGTATCGCTAACGTGCAGTAACACATTTACTTGGTTGGAAGATTTTTGATCTGAATGTCCAGTGTTAAAATGGATGTTACACTCATGAAAAGAAATGCTGGAAATGATTATACACACTGTTGAGGCTGCTATAACTCGATGATAAATGCTTGCTATTGTAGGTGTTGCATTAGCTTCACCGTACATGGCTTTTGCATGCAAAAGCTTTTATCTGAACATGGACTTTCCCGTAGTATCGTTCTAACACTTGTAGCTTCAGTTCATTATGAGATACTCTATAAACTATAGTGTTACACTAGAATATCTATAGTTTCTCCATATGAACCAGAAAAAAACCAGAGGAGTCAATACTGGAGAAGTCACTTACTATCTATAGGGCTACTCCACCTGACGATTGTTGTCTTGATTAAACAATGCTTTAGTCTACGCTGTGAGAAAAAATCTTATACACACTATTATGGGATAGCATGTGACACGAAATGGTTCTTAACATTGAACTAGGGTGTTAAGAACCTTAAGTGAAGATAGAGCCTTTTGCTCCAGCTTAAACTAAAACAGTGTTCTTTTCGCAATGCAAGGCAAATATTTCTCTTAGCAGCCAGGTATGATTTCAATCTCTTAGGTTCTTCTATTTGTTCAGAAAACATAAAAAGGTCACCCTAAGATTGATGTAGTAATCAGTAGTCTTATGGATGAGGAATCAATTGTATTTTGTTAGAATCCTTGAGGTATTTGAGACAGTAGTTTATTAGTTTTGTAGCCATTTGAATCGGATATAATAAATGCCTTAGAGTTAGGATCAGCACATTTTCTGATAGGAGAGCTATATGTTTCAGAAGTAGACAACCGACTTACAGATAGAAAATGGTTCAAATTCTGCATGCTTTTAATCGCTGTTGGTGTATTAACTTGAGTTCATATGATAAGTAACTCATACACCTGAACCTGATCTTCTAATGAGGTGGTAACTGAACATCTATCGAAGATCTTGCATCTTAATATATAGCTCTTCAGCACATTGTATAAACTTTGCACTGGGTAACCCCATTTAGGAGGATTTTCACTTTGCACGAGGGACATAGCAAACTATATTACTGATTTATGCACTGTTGAGAAGGTTAAAGAGTATATTCAAGAAAAGGAAGGTTTGAATGGTTACCATGGTGGCAATTTTTGTGGTATCTTGTGTAAGAGGGTAGATTGTTTTAGATTAAAGAGTATATTCAAGAAAAGGAAGGTTTGAATGGTTACCATAGTGGCAATTTTTGTGGGTATCTCGTGTAAGAGGGTAGATTGTTTTAGATTAAAGATTATCCCCTATGACTTCAATAAATTACTATGTTGTTCCATTTATTATTTTGGATTAAGCATCCATGCTGACTTGTATAGATTCTTGGATTGATTTCATTTGGGTCTCGAATTAAATTTATTCCAGTTGTCCTGTTGTGCTATGTTAGATTTATGATTCAGTTAAGGTTATTATAAAGATACATAACTGTCAGTTTTAGGAGTTTTTATGAATTTTAAATAGTATTCAAGGTCCTCTGTTTTCTATTATTTAGTAAACAGGTTAAAATGTAAGTGTATTATCTTTCCATTCATTTTAAAACTTCCATAATCCCTTCCTAACCAAATATAAATCTTTCGGTTCATTTGTCTCTCACGCCCAGTTACTTAGAATAAAGTCTCATATCTTTTTATAAATGCAATAATCAGCCTACCTCTCTTCTTTGTTCATATTAAAAAAAATCTAGACCTAAAGCTTTTAGATTTTTTGTGGATATATTCTTGAGGTTTCTTCACATGGTTGCCATTGTTGTCAATCTAATTCTTTTCTCTTTTCTCCAGGAAGTATTTTCTTCTTGGTGGCTAGATTGGCAGACACATATACCTGATAGCTACATGTCTGAGAGAAACTTTTTACTCTTTGGTACATCAGATGATTCATTGTAATATTATTATGCTTGATCACTGCCATGATGAGCAATATCTCTGGAAATTTTCGGTGGCCATTGCTATTATACATTCTATTGCTTTGCACATTCACGCAGGAAATTCAGACTCTTAGTCCTGATGGTGGGTATCAGATCTTGTGAAAAGGGTAAGATGTTATCTGTGGTGATGTTCTGCTAAAATATATTTGGCTTATTCATGTCAGAAGAACAATAAAAGGTTAAAGTCTAGAGCTATTGTGGATGCCTGTACCTGTAAAACTTAGTTGGCTCATGAAGCATTCGTTCAGTCCAACCTGATGGAATTTTTCTTACCATTATATATTCTTGTTTTAACAATTAATGTTGACCTTATGAACTATCTGGACGGGACATACGATCTGATAGATTGTGCTATTATAAACATCACATGATACAGACAGGGAGCAGCTAATAAATGGAAACACACAATTTCTAAATGATGTGGCACGTTCTGTCAGCATCATATCATGGATATGGAATTTAAAGTTGAAATATATGTTTTAATTTGTAGGTCAAGCACTTGTCAACTTTAGGACAGCCATTCTTGGTTCAGATGGCGTTCTCCAGCAGTGGAGACCAGAGGATCCCGATCCATGTGGGTGGAAAGGAATAAAATGCAATCCAAAATCTAAGAGAGTTATATCCTTGTGAGTTTTGTTCTATCCTCAACTTGTCCTTTAAGATTGTATTTTTTTTGAACTTTCCACTAGTTTTTTATCGGGAAAGTCATTGTTCAAAGAAATTACCTGGAGATACACTTGTTTAATTCTGGAGGTGTATGGTTTTCTAATGACTATAATTACAACAGGATCAGATGTTGGTTTGTATATGGTTTTTATTTTCTTCATACGTCAAGTACTGTTTAGAAACTTTACCATTATGCTGTTAAGTCTTGTATAACCAGTGACTAAGTATAGCGTCCATTGTTATTTAGATCTTTCCAATAGTTTTCTTAAAGCAATTATTTTAAGTTGGAAGATGGGTTTGTTGTCCAGCGGGTTATTATAATAATAAAATATGTAGGTTGGCTTTGATTGCAATTGGTCGAAATTTACCTGTTTTCAGCTTTCTGCCAGATACTTATTATATCAATTGTGAAGTGGTGATAAATCAGTTTAATCTTGGATATCCCACAATTTTATTTATTCATATCATCGTCATACAAAGCTGAACCAACTAGAATTACTTAACTAATTAAGTCAATGTTGAATCTCAAACTTATATTCAGAAATCAAATCTTCCCTAAGAGTTGTCAAAATGTTGAGAATCTGTTCCTGTTGCCTTGAATAATTTGGACTTCGCCCCTGTTGCTTCTGGAATATTAGTGGAAGAATGACTCTTGTTGGTCTTTTATACAGAACTTATCTCGTATCTGTATATAACTATGTCTTATATTTTCCTTGATTGCATTTTGCCTTTTACTTTTTCTTTGAATTCTGTAATTTTATCGAAGTTCATTGCAAATTGCTTGTATGATTATTGCATGGTGATTGCAATCATTATCCAGGAGTCTTCCCGGTCACAAGTTGAGTGGATCTATCTCACCTGATATTGGGAAGCTAGACCAATTACAATTTATGTATGGATCTTTTTCCCCTTTTTCTTATGCATATTTATTTTTTATTGTTATGTTGAGACAAAAGTATTTGTTTGTAGAGCTCTTCATGACAACAACTTTTACGGGACAATTCCGCCGGACTTGGGAAATTGTACACATTTGGGATCATTGTAAGTCAAATAAATAGTTTGTCATTAAAATATGCTTTTCTTGTTACCAATTTTTTGCTCTTTTGATCACATTATAAGAACCTTGACTTGGTTGTCAGTTCAGCCAATCCAAGAACTAAAATGATGTATAGTTATTGTAATCAGAGCTATTGGGTTGCATGACCTAAAGCTTTTTCCTGTTTGTTTAACCTGTGATCCTCATAATCTGAGAGAGCTCAAAGGCTTCAGCAGCCAGTAATACTATTTACTTGGTGGTCTATTTTCAGGCCGTGGACTAACTTTTCATCGGAATGTTTTAGTTAATATGCTGCAAATGAATCTAATATTCAATTGTGAACCTAACATCTCTTTCATTCATGCTATACATGATGAACATTTTTCCGTGGAAGAGTTGTACTAAAAATAAGATGAATATAGCATGAAACTATTGTCCCTTTTTCTTCTACAAATGTCTTCTTTTCTGTGTCTGGTGCAACTGAGGTTGGGTGTGCAGTCTTGATCTATCAGTAGTGGATATAGGGCAGTTTCCTCCTAGACTAACTGAGTCTCCTATAGAGGGAAGTAACTGACTTAATTATGCTGCTCTAGTATGGCATGCAAAACTAATGGGAAACATAAATATCTGTTACATACCACACTAGATGTCGTGAATGCCTTGTGTATTCTGATCTAATTTATGTGTGATCTCTGCCAGTTTTCATTTATAACTATGTGTCAGATGTTGAGATAATTGAAAATAGCTATTGGAGAAAGGTTCTTCATTTCTAGTTGTGGTTCTGAAGACTGGAGACATTCATAGATGCGGATTTAGCATTTCAGTCAATAATAGGTCTCTTATCTATCTCTGGTTATAGTAAAGAGAAAGTGATACAAGTAGTCTACTATCTATGGTTGAGGTTCTGTACATTTTCGAATTGTGATGGCTCTAGATTTTACTTAAAAGATTTGAGTATTTGATGATAGGTCAATGAGGTTTTATTGTGATTATGTGACAACGATAAACCATTTCAGCATGAAAGTGAAGTGAAGGACAACATATGTTGAAAGACATATCATCAAAGGGAGGTTTGAAGGAAAGTAATCATTGGTCATGTTATTTGATGTCAGGAGATTGGTTAGATGATATTTTAACCAAGGTTACATGTAGTTTCATCTCTTTTGTACATGTTGGGCATGAGAGAAATCTTGGCACCAACTTTGTCCAGGAGACTAAAATTTTCACTACACTACTTTGACATTTAGTGCTGTGTGACATGAAGAAACAGAATTATTCTAGTTTCCTTCTCCATTGTATGTTTTTGACTTTGTGTGCAGTCTGTGTAGGCACTTATTTCATGTCTTCTTGGATGGAATGCTATCATATTTGTTTATCCAATTTGTGGACTTGCTATAGAAGTGACTTCCGTGTGACAGGTCATTTATTAGTTTTGAGAGTGGTGTTGTGACATGCTAGGTTGAAACTAGGGCTGGATAGTTATTTCCGATGGATTTATTATAGGGAATCCCATTCATGTTCATTAGTGATGAATTTGAAGGATTCTGGTCCTTGTGTGGTTTTTTTTTTCCCTTGTTATGGTGGTCTAGATGTTAAAAAGTAGGTAGTCTCTATTTACAAAGAAAAGCAGAGATGTTCTTATTTTTTCTGATAAGTTTGTTTTTTTTTTTTATTTTTTTTTTTTTATTTAAACTTGACGAAAAATACTGGAGCTGCCTGCAGTGACTGCCACAGCTGGCCAGAAAAGTTCCATCCAATAGTCTAAACAAGTGGTGATGGGTTGTACCCCAAGCAGCAAGAGAAACAAAATGGTTTTCTTGGTCAAGAAAACGAGTTCTCTATGTTGTTGAAACATCCCCGGTTTCTCTCTCTGCTACGTCCACTTCAGTGCTAATGGCCCCAAGCATTCCTGCCCCTCCTCACTCTAACATGTGAGTTTCCGACATTGTAGGAATCCCCTCACAGCTCCCGTCATCGTCCATTGAATCCCCTCGTACCTTACAACTATTTAGAGAAAGCAGTTACTGTTCACTTACACATCAGGAATTAAGTCTTTTACTAAAGTCAAGCTTGTTCAAGTTGTCAAATCTAACTTGGCTTCCAACACCTTTTGAAACCTTTTGGTCTTTTCGTTTTTAAGTTTACTTAGCCCTTTAGAAGTCTTGTTCTCCAACACTAGCTCTTTCTTAATACCTGTGTGTTGTAACAACTTTAGGCTGAGGTGATGCTCAATGAAATGAAGAATTTTCAGAACTGAATTTCCTCTCTTTCCTAGGTGTGAAACCTAAGTTCTTTCGTATCTCTTCTTCTTCTTCCCTAATTTCTGCGGTCCCTTAGGTAGACTATCAAATGAAAAGTTTTCAGAAATGAACTTCCCATCTCTTTTTGTTAGTTATGATGCCCAAGTTGTATCCCCCCCTCTCTGTCTTCCCTAATTTCTATGCTTTCTTCTTCTCTGATTTTGGTTCTAATATTTCTCAAGTCAATTTTCTGCACACACAAACAGCCTAAAAGATGTATTCTAGATACATTCTCCAAATAGTAGTTTTAGTGCTGAAACCTTGAAAATCCTGTATTAGGTAGTTTCTCTTACACCTAGCCAGTCTTCTCTCCAGACATTGCCCCAAGGATTCCACAACTCTGTCTTTTTAGAGTTGGCCCCCAGTTGTAGGCCCAGTTAAGATGGTAATTACCCACAACCACACACCTATATAGTACTTTATAAGGCCCTGAATGTTAGTGACCCTTCATCAGCTCTTTCTTCTTGATTTTTTGTATTTAACCCATTACTTAAAATCCAAATTAGTATGCACTTCAGGATGTTTATTTGTGGTCCTTTAGCGTCATAGAATGACCATATTACCATCATCAAGTAGGAGGTGGATGATACTGGCTTATGTAGTTCCTGATGTGTATTTCGGAACCTGTGATCATCCCACAATCTGCATTCTTTCTACTGTAGTATAGTTTTTCTATCATCAAACCAAACAGAAGGGGTGACAATGGGTCCCCCTTCCTAAGGCTCTTTGTGGAGTCTAAAAGAGTGATGGTGTGCCATTGATTGTTACCAGAAACTTTTAACCGTTGAAATACAGGATTGAATGAAGCACTGCCATTTTATCTCCACTCACAGTTTTCTGTGCGGTAGCCTGATATATGGCAAAGTTACATTATCACAAGCCCTTTTTCATATTTAGATTGCATAAGACTCCTGCATCTGCTTGCTTCAACATAGTATGAATCATTCAACTTGTTTCTAGAAGCTGATTGATGATGGTGGGAGATATATGGTTATGTTTGAACAAAGATCAAGAAGCTTTCCAAGCTATCTATACTTTGTGATCTTAATGAGTGGATGTGAATAAAAATGGTACTAGAAATTGAAAACTTTGGGTTGGGGCATCTTCAAGTAACAGAAAAAGCCAAGATGTTGATGATGATTGGGAGAAAATGTGGATAATTTCTCATCTCCAAAATAGGATGGAGATGTATCATGGTTTGAAAACTGAAGAATCTGGAAAGCAGTATATCTATGATGTAGGAAAAGCAAATGGCAAGACAAGATGCATTTCTTTTTGATGAAATAATAGCAATTAGTCTCTCTTGTTTGAACCTCTTGCCTTTTATTGTTTATTTAAGTGAATATAATAAGGTCTTGTCCCAGTTGTTCCACCTATAGGATGTCACAATCCTTGTATAGGTATAGATGATACTATTACTTCAAAGAAAAGAACTTTCACTGAGAAGTAGATGTTTTGTAGACATTTTTAACTAAATGATTGTTCAGAACAAATTTTGATACTGATTTGACGCTAAAAACAAGTAATTTTGGATAAGACCTCTTAGTAGAAGTGAAATTAGACAACTTGATTGCCTTGCCAAGGATAAATCACTAGGTATAAGGCAAGGAGGAGGAATCATTCTTCAACAAAGCCAAAGGCTAATACTATTAAAAGTTAAATTGATCTCTGAAGTTGCTTAAAGAGAAAGATTACAAATGCTTGAATGGAATGTGCTGCAGATAAATTGGTCTCTGAAATGGAATGTTCTGCTCACTATTTTAGTATCTCTTATTTTCATAGTGTTTCTCCTTATTATTGTTCCATGGCTTGATTTTGAATACAAGTAATTCTGACATTATTTTTGCTGTACAGGTTTTGCTGGCTTGATTTTGAAAACAAGTAATTCTTACATTATCTTTTCTGTACAGGTTTTTGCAGGGTAATTACTTAAGTGGATTGATTCCCAGTGAATTAGGAAACCTTCCTGAGCTAGAATATTTGTGAGTTTGTCTACCCTACTTAGTTCTAAGTTTTTAACATTATAGTTAGCATTTGTGTTTTCATGTTGCTTTCTTCCTCCTTCAATGGAATGTTCTGAATATCATTGTTTTTTTATCCTTCAATTCCAATTTTAAGTTGAAAACTTTTTTGTCTTGTTTGAACAAATATGTGTTCTCGTGGGGAGAGATGAAGAATATTGAATGAAGTATCTTAAATTCATGAATTTTAAATGGATTTAATACTTTATCTTACTAAGAGAATAGATAGTAAATGATTCCCTAGATTGTTGCTGACTGCTACCTGCATCACCCTTTTGTGCTACTTCTGAAACATCCTGGGCGAAAATGCTGATGTTGGGAAAACTAAAAGTAGCCCAGATTACTGAAATTAACATTTTGTTTTAATAATTTGTAGCAACATAAATGTTTCATGTGAAGTTAAATTATGAAATATGAATTGGTAGCACTGTAAAATTTTCAACTATTATATGGACCTTTTCTCTTGGGGATTCGTGATAAATTTGTATGGAATCTATTATACATCTAGATGTGTAAGTCTCTTATACACATCTAGATGTGTATAAGAGATAGGATGTAATTTAAATATCTGGAATATACTTCTGAATAGAGACATATTTACATATTATCAGGAAGAAAAGTTGCATGTTTTAGACAGCACCTGTATGTCTCTTCAGGTTTCTAAATTGCTGTCGTAGAACGGGAAAGTGCATGTAGTATGCAAACAATTCCTCTTATTTGTGTTAAGAAGAATAAGATACCCCACACCTTATAGTAGGACCATTGTGCTCATATCACATCACCCACATTCATTTCCACCTCATTTATGTCGCATATGAACGTAATGGACCCTAGTGAGTGGCTAAGAACATTCACGGTGTTGTAAAGGGCCACGAACCTTGACTATGAAGGAAACTAAAATCTCAGTCTCAAGGGAGTGCTTATTGTACACAGGTCTTTAACGGTTAACTAACCCAATGTTGAATCAGAGAAGTAATATGCTTAGCATAGTAATTAAGTTCTCCTGCCTAGCTAATTCAACAAGCCATTAAAATGTTTTTTTTTTAACTCAAAAACTCAAAGAATTTTAAGAGATCCTAAGGTACCTAAATGTGCTATACTGATCATCTTCATTCATATTCAGCAGTGATCAACTAAAAGAAATCTAGTATTGGACTTGAGTTCATTCTTCATATACATTCTGCACTTCGTTTGCTGTTTATCAACTATCTGGTGTTAGATGTATTATTTAAACCAAGAAAACACTTGGAATGTACATGAGTCTAGGAAACTCAATTTCTGTGCTTTTAAACTTTCGAACCAAAGCAACTCACGAAGTTAAATTGGACAATAAGTTCTTTGATAGTTCTCTAATTGGGCAAGGGAGCCGTCTTTGTGATTGCTTGGATATGAGTATCTCCAGAGTAAAAATATCAGAATGATATAGTGATGCAGTGGAGCCTCTTAGATGTTTCATTTTTTGTTGTTGTTTCATAAGCTGTTTATTAGTATGTTTTTTATGCTAAGGCAGTGAAATTTAGAAGCTGTTTTCTATAGCTGGAGCACATGTGCTAGACACATTTCTTATTAAGGTATTGTGTTCTTTTGTCTCTTTAGTGCAATGGAATAACGATCGTTCCTGCGAATTTCACTCTTGACAGCTACCAAAGATTTAGTTTTTAATCACCATTTAGATCACCGAAAAATGGGTTGTTTTAAGATAATAGTAAGAGAGAGGACGAAAATAATAATTAGATGCTAAAAAAGTAATAATTAAAAAGAATTTTAAAAAAAAGAAAGAAAATTAATAATTTAACACCAAGGAGCAAGTAAAAGAAGGTTTTCAAGTATTTTCAAGTAGTAAAAACGAAGGTTAGGGCATCAATTATCTAATTCCCAAAGTAGGTTAATCTAAACCGATTACTGGGCTAAAACTAAACTAATTGAGGGTCTTTCCCCAAAGGCTTTAACGTACCTCGGTCCCTCAAGATTGGTAGATTGTATCAAATGAACCAAAATCAGATGCAGATCACTCTCAAATATAATTATACAAAATTGATTCAAGCTACATGAGAATACTTGGGGCCAATTAGGATGGGCTACTACCCTCTTTCTAATCTAATTGTCATTTAATCTAAAAGTCAAAGCTAACCTAAATTAACTATTAACTAGAGAAATGATAAATTTCCCTAATTATCAATTCAGCTAATTTACGATACCCAATTAATCTAATTCCAACCCAAGCAATTAGTTCAAATTAACCCAAGCCCATTAATGATTAGATTGATTTAGCCCGCCACAACCAATTTCTTGAAAATTTTAATTCTATTGTTTAACTTTTCCTTAAAAATAGTTTCTGAGGCAAACATAATTAAGCACAGAATTAACGTGCAAATCACATGTTTAACTAATTAAAAGTAAAAATTAAACAAAGCCCAATTAAAATTAACAAGAAATGGCAAGGTAGGTTGAACAATTAAAGTAAGAAAGCAAAGGACGATTAAGCTAAAATTGCAAGAAAAGTAAAAGAAATATTTTTCTCACTCAGAAACTGCAAGCTACTCTCTCTCTCTCTCTCTCTCTCTACTAGTCTAGTCTAATATTTAATGGATAAAGATATTATCCACACGTCCTAGTACATGAGCTGGCAACAACAATTCTTTTTTCAAATTCACTGTGCCTGTCTCTCCAATATTGGCCATGTGTAACTTGAAACTTGACGCGGCAAGCTGGATTTGTACTAAGACATCCGAAGCGGCGAATCGCTCTATTTTTTAAAATCTTAAAGAATCACCAATTCATGTCTTAAGCTTGCTTCACTCTTCTTAAGCCTACTTAAATTGAAATGAAAACACAATTAGCATAAAAAGCTTGTTTCATCCTGAGCCTACATAAATTGAAATGAAAATGCAATTAGCATAAAAACTATTGGAGAGACACTGTCTCTTATACACATCTAGATGTGTATAATTGAGACAGCCCCTACCAGGCTTTGGGTGGATTGAAATGAGATGAAATTTGGATGAATTTGAAATCCACTTATTTAACTATTAAAATCACTCTTATTTGTTGGTGGACTTCAAATCCTCAACTAAATCAATTAATTTATTTGAATAACTTATTATGGTTTTGGAATTTAAATCCAAATCCATCCAAATCCCTCCATCCAAAGACAACATAAAATAACTTCAAATAACTATGGAAAAACATAGAAACATGAACTGAAACCTGAAACACAATTTAGCCATAAAACCCCTAAAAATTGGGAAAACTAAACAAGATACTAGGATTTTAATAGTATAATAACTTGATATAGAGTTATCATGCAAGTAGTTTTGTTTTCAACCGTGGCAGCTAGTTTTCAGATCATTTCTATTCACTCTAAAATTGTAGTATACTCCCTTGGGTTCTCATACACCCTAGAGATATTCTCCTACACATTCTTGTGCTCTTCCCTTCCTCAATCTAAGTTAGTATTATGTCTTTGCACTCTGTACTACTCTCTAAAGTTCCTTCTAGTTTTCTGCACTATATAGGCTCATAGAAATTTTGATGGAAAAAAGCACTTTTATTGCCAATAAATCTGGGACAAAACCTTTAGTTTAAATGGGTTTAGTTGAAGCATTTTTATAGGACCACCTAAATAAAGAGCAGTGCAGGCAATAGAGAGGGCAAAACAAATGTCCTAAATGAATTTCTACATGATTCCTGAGAAAATGTATGCCTTGCAGTCAATTTTGTCTGATTGGTTACAATGTCCTAGATCATGAAGATGGAAAATAGTTAACCTCAAATTTTGAAATCGAGGTATTCATGTAGAGTATAATTATTAATGATCATATGAAGGTGAAATACTACTTTCTATGACAATATCCAATGAAATTGTTGTACCTACGCTTACTACTGCAGTCTTAAAGAAAGGCCTGGATATCTTTTACTTGAAATAATGCAGCCTCTGAAGTTGAGGTCAGTAGTTAAATAATAATTAACTCACAAACAAACCAAGTCTTATTTCCACTAAATTGGGTTGGCTGCATGATTGCAGGAATGCAGCTATGCCATTGCGTTCTGTCATGCACCATAGCCTCCTTAATTCTTAGACGGGCTATATCTTTCTTACAAGTTAGATGTGTCTTTTAAGAGTCTTGCCCTACCTCTCTTATGTTGACTACTCTCTTTAAATTCTACTCCCTGGACAGGCGCTTCTACTGGCCATCTTAACACGACCTAACCATCTTAAGCGTGTTTCTCTCATCTTCTCATTAATAGGTGCTACTCCAATCTTATCATGAATATGTTCATTGCGTATCTTATCCATCCTAGTGTACCCACTCATCCATCTTAACATACGCATTTCTGCTACTCTCATCTATTGCTCATGTGTGTAATTCATTGCCCAACATTCAGATCCATAAAGCATCGTTGGCCTAATTGCTGTTCTATAAAATTTACACTTCAGTCGTAAAGGAATTTTGTGGTCGTGTAATATTCCCGATGCTCTACATTCTCCATTTAGTCCAACCCGCTTGTATACAATTTGTAACATCTCGATCTATACCACCATTACTCTGAAGAATTGAACCTAAATACTTAAGTCAACAGTCAAATGATAATTGGGTAAATTACCTTAAACCCCAATGTGGTATAGCCCTTTGTCCCATAGTCTCCATATATTTTGGAGATGTACCTTAAATCCCCATATATTTTGGACCAAAAGACGATATGGATAGAAACCATCCAAACTATGGATTTTGCTAGAATTACGTATATACCCTTGTCCCTTTATTAGATGTGTCTGTTGACCCTTGACCCACCACTACCAGCAGCCATAACCACCAACAACCACCCGTTCCTTCCATCACATCTCCTTCCATATACACTGGAAAAAATACCAACAACCCATTAGTTTGCTGGTAGTAATTTAGCAGACAATTAACATATGCAACAGTTGATATTAAGCTAGTCAAAATTACTTGAAATAATTTCCTCGCACACCAATGCACAAACACACTTCTCTTTTGGAAAAAGCACAATCTGTAAACTAGGGCAAAATGCAATTAACATCCCAATAGACAAGATTCGCTCGTATGACATGATGTACTCCTAAATAATTGACAAATGTACATATGTGTCTACATACACATATATTCTGTTCTTAATAAACAAATACAAATTTGTTTAACACCCTCCTTTGTGGCTGCTCCATGGAATAATTTTATGAAGGTAATCGTCTTGAAATAGAGGGGTGGGTGATGGGATGGAGGGGGTGGGAGGAGGAGATCTTGGGGGTGGGTGACGGGACAGGCCTCCAGGTTTAGTGTGCTGAGTACAAATCCCCTTGCCAGGAGGGGTTTGGGGGAGGAAGAAAGCCTGGTAGGGGAGGTGCTTGGAGGAAGAGGTGGAGGCTGGTGACGGGAGGGAAGGGATGGTGGGTATGAAGTAAATTTTTTCGGGGGTAAAAAGGGTAATGTAGTTATAAAATATTAATCTTTTAGAAAATATGAAGTTTTTTTCGTTAAATATTTTCACTTTGAGTGCCTGTGTTTCAATCATGGTTAGTTTGGATGATTTTTATCTTGTTACCTTTTGGTCCAAAATACATGGGGTTTGAGGTATATTTCTAACATATATAGGGGCTATGGGTCGGAGGGTCATACCACATGGAGGTTTATGGTAATTTACCCATAGTAATTTGATTTCATGTCTTTCTCAAAAATATTAGTTGGGACCTAATCATTGTATTTCCTGATGTTGCATGCTGTCGTTTGCAAACGTGAGAGAATTATTCTTATTTAATCGATGTTTGGTATATACGACTATGTATTTGTCTGTATTTGCCACTATTGTTGTTGACTCTCAATTCAGTTCTCTTTGGTGGCTTTGAATCAAATGTAGCTTGTTTCTACAATATTCATTGGAGAGGGATGTATGTCCTCACTTGTCGCAGAAATAACTCTACGTTTGTACAGTAGTACTATTGGAAATTTGCATGTATGATTGTGAGCTGAATTGTTTGTTTGAAAGATTGAAGGATAGCAAGTTAATTGCTTCTATCTGATCAATGCCATCCACAGAACTTAATTGCGAACTTTAAATTTACTAAGCTGTCTATTTTTATGGCTAGCACTATTGTCACATACATGAAGTGAAGCTAAAGTTGATCAAATTGCCTCTTTTCGGTATTGTTAGCGACTCCCTGGGCTTCCAAGGGGTTGCCGGTGTGTTTTGCCGTAGCAATTGACAAATTTATTTTTTTCCAACCTAAAATTTTGTTTTGAGAACGACAGCGGAAATAGAAAGTGACTCTAAGAGAGATTTTGAGTACCTCTAGTATGTAGACTTTTGTTGATCACAAATTTCTTACTTATACAAAGTCTTCGAGTCAGTCTCACTAGCCAAACAGGAGAATGACAGCAAGGGAGAGGATATAATCCCTAAACGTTGAGTGGAACTGATAAGACCATGCACAAAGCTATGAATTTCAATCAAAGCAAGAGTTGCAAATGTTTACTTACACCGAGAAATAATAGGCATCTTCAGGACTTCAACTATCAGGATTGTCAAAATTAGTTTGTCTGTTAATGTTTGCTAACTTATTGGATGCTTAAATGAGAGAGAAATAAATTTGGACAGAGAAATCGCCTGCTTTAGGAAAGCAAAAGAAAATGAACTTCTTTTTCAGCTTTGATCACCATAAATCTTTTTATCTGCTGACAGGCAAATGAGGTGCTTCCTACTTTGATAAAAATTCTGTAAAGTTTTCTGTTGAAGAGTGGTTGATAATTTTAGTTTTATACTGTGAAAACTCTTAACTTGGCTGGTGCAGTTGTTCTGGATGATATCTTCTGGGATATTTTATATTGACTATACATAATTCCTCAAATTTGGGATATATCCAATATATGATGCAAATTTATATGCTGATACTGCAGGGATCTCTCAAGCAACTCTCTTAGTGGAAATATTCCTCCACCACTTGGAAAGTTAAACAAGCTTCTAGTTTTGTGAGTACTTTCGGTGGATCTAGAAGCAATCTGTTCTGTGTAGTTTCCTTTCATCAGTATTGATGTATATGTATTCTTTGCAATATTTGTAGCAATGTGTCGACTAACTTCCTGGTTGGACAAATTCCATCTGATGGTCGTCTTACGGCATTTGGAAACAATTCGTAAGCACTAAACTTACTTATCCTTGAGGTGGACAGCTGGAAATATCATGAACTTTACGATTTAGTTTGAAATTTGCGTATGATTTACCTATTCCATTTCCATTTGTTATTGAGTTTACTTTGTCTAACTTCGGTTGTAAGTAATAACTAGTAATCCTGTTCTGGATTTTCTGTCTTGTTTGACTTTTTGTTATCCTTATTTTGTTAGCTATTTCAAGACGATTACCTTCATAAAATTACTCCATAAACTATGCACAAAGTGCTATTGTTAAACAAATTTGTACCACTTTATTAGCTAAAGAATATATGTACAAGCATGTGACACACATGCGTTCGACTTTAGGAAGTCGATAACGACTAGAAATCATGCTGACATCCATAGTGTTTAAGTTTGGCAATTTCCTATCTTCTTCAGTAACCATATGACTTAACTGAACCTTGTCTTGTAGGTGCGTCGGCTGAATGCTACAGCTGATGACTCATATTGTTTGTTGAGTAATATTTTATTGAGTGTTACCTTCTCAATAAATATTTTTATTGAGGAATATGGCTTGACAGTAGGTGAAAATTAATGGTTGTTTCATGTAGTTATTTTGCCAAGATTGTGCCATAGCTGCACCAACACCTTCCTGGTTTCAAAATTGTGCCTGAAAATCCATTAGAAGCTTATTCAATGTAAAAGATGTTAATTTTATGTCTTTTTTTTGGGGTAGAAAGGGAAGTGGCTATTTACAAATATACAAAAGGATGTACTTAATTTGATGCTTTTCTTGACAGCTTTGTTGGAAATCGTGATTTGTGTGGTCAACAGATCGATGTAGTATGTAAAGGTGCTGGTCCGACAACATTTCCCCGACCCCCAGATTCGGGTATTGTCACTAGATGTGAGATATGTGTTGATTATTTTATTTATTTATTTATTATTTTTGTGTTTATCGTTTGCTTCCAGTGTTCCTGGTTCTGTGCTTCCTTCATCGGCCTCTATGTAGGGGAAGCTCAATGAGTGATGAATCAGAATGGGTTATAAAATTTATGTCAAAAGAAAGGCTATGAATGTAACAAGTGCAACAGCTATTGCTTATTCTCCTTCTTACACAACCTGACAAAGAGAAGATGCATCTTTTAAGAGACAGTAATTCATTCTCTTTAGAAGTCTAATTCAGTTGTGTCAACATCAGCCATGTCATCTTCGTAACATATACTCTAGATTCATCAAGTAGTTCAAATAGCGAATACAATTGAACGACCACATCAGTTGGCTTTTCCTTTTCTTCTTCTGAGAGAAGGTGGAGAAATTTATTTCAAGAGCCACCTGTGGGTGCAACTGAAAAATTTCAATGCTTCCTTTTTCATCTGCCATGGTGGGATTCATCTCATAGAAATCAATGAAGGACACAGTCTGTGGGGTTCATTATTCTTAAAGTAGAGGGTATTCCAGTTTAAAGTCTTCAGCAGCTTAAGATTTTTGTGTATCTTATTCAAAAGTCTTTGGCTCCAAAGTTGTTTTTTGTTTGGACAAATGTTCTCTGGTGCATGATTTCTTAAAGCCCTTGCTTGAAGTAAATGGCATTTCTTCATTATGTGAAATTGAGAACTGTATATGAATCTGGGTTGAAGTCAAGTCACATAATTGGATTGGGATTATCTCTTTTCTCCTGAACCTTCCTGCCATATCTATTTCGTTGTTCTCTTTTCTGCTTTCTGGGGTGGGGAATAGGGCTGCAAATGAAGCGAGCTGCTGCAAGCAAGTTGGATTTGACATAGTGAAAAGCTTGACTCTACATTTAGCTTTGTCCAAGTTTATTCGAGTTAAAGCTACTTGAGTATGTAAGCATCTACCTTCACTACTTGGGAACGCGGCCTAATTGAGCTTAGCTTACACTTCAAATTTTCTAGTTTTGTCTTTCATTGTGTGGAATTACTAAACTAACATAGGTTTGAAAGCATATTTACTAAAATAAATAAGGTTCAGCTTTGAGCTCCAATATAACCTCAAGTAGGTGCTGAATGGAACTTGTGCGATACGAGTTGAGCTCAAGTTCGTTAGCTAATTGGTCGTGTCTAGCTCGAGCTCAACTTGATGATATCAATTATGTTCTAATTGCTTAAATTCAGTCGAGCTTGAGCTTGAGACCAATACTCATCTAAAGGCTACTAATTGCATCCTTTAGTGAGAAAATATATTATAGAATGACTATATAAGATGTAAGAGATCATTTGCGTTGTGTCTGCGATTATTTAGGAATACCTTTGGAGTTACTGAAGCATTTATATGCACTAAAATGAACACATCCAGGCACTGTCTAAACATATAAAGATGTGAAGGACACATGCATTGTATTTGATCTTGTTGGGTAACTTCCCCGAGTTTTCAGTTATACCTTATACATCAACTTAATGCACGTTTTGCTGCTTGTTTCTTTGGTGCAAGCTCTGTAATTCAGAATTCTCTTTGAACATCCTCCAATAAGAAGAACTGTAAATCAAGGCAAATGTTTCTTTGACAAGGATAACTATTGATGTGTTTTGTGGAGATGTTGACAAATAGGCTGAGATTTATATGTTTTTGGTTATTTGCTACATTATCTGCAGATTTGCAATGTTTTAAATCTAATCTGTCTTTTATGCTGATGTTGATTTTTTTAACTCGAAAAATCATTCCTGTCTGATGTGTTTTTTCTTTCATCATTAAAAGATTTATTTCAAATCAAAAAATCTATTTGAGCCATTTCTATTTAGACCACCATCAGAATTAATCAGAACCTTAAGTTCATGAATTAACTCAACTGTATTGTCCACGCCTACATTGTTTTGCTTTTCTTTCTTGTTCTGTCCCTCCCACTTCATTCCTGTTGTAATAACCTTTATCTCTTGGTGTTTTAGCTGATAGCAACCAAGCTAGGAAGAAATATTCTGGCCGACTACTTATAAGTGCTTCTGCTACTGTTGGTGCATTGCTTCTGGTGGCACTGATGTGTTTCTGGGGGTGTTTCTTGTATAAAAGGCTTGGGAAGACAGATGGTAAAAGCCTGGCTATGGTGGTCAGTGGAGGTGCTTATTTTACTGTGTTTATGTACTTGTATGCATTTGCCATTTGGTGCTTTCAATTCCATTAATGAAACAATAAATGTTTCTGTTTCCTCAGGAGCATCAGTTGTAATGTTTCATGGAGACTTACCTTACTCTTCCAAGGATATCATTAAAAAATTAGAGACTTTGAATGAAGAACACATTATTGGTTCTGGGGGCTTTGGAACTGTCTACAAGCTTGCCATGGAAGATGGCAATGTATTTGCGTTGAAAAGAATTGTGAAGTTGAATGAGGGGTTTGATCGTTTCTTTGAAAGAGAGCTTGAAATTCTTGGAAGCATCAAGCATAGATACCTTGTCAATCAAGTTCGAGGATATTGCAATTCTCCAACTTCGAAGCTTTTGATATATGATTTCCTGCCCGGAGGCAGCCTAGATGAAGTTCTGCATGGTAAGATGTAATTTTGATATTTCTTATATTGTTCATTGCCTGGACAGTCTCTCTTGCAAAGAGGTATACAGACTATTTGTGCAAGGTTATTTAGTTACTCCTAATATACTTCAAAAGTGAAGTTAATAAGCAAACAAGGATTATCTGGACTTGGATTTTGCAAAAGATTTGATAGAAAGTTTTTTTTTGGTAGGGAAGATTTCAAAGACTAATTATGTCCTCAACTGGTTGTGTATTCCATAAACTGGTTGGCAGTAAGGTTGTAAATTTTCTATTGACTCGGTAATTGACAGTTTCTATTCTACCATGCTTGCAGTAAAATCAGTTGAAGCTCCTAGACTACTATTTACAAAGATATATGAATAACTCGCAATTATGTGTTTTAGAAGTAAAAGTTCATGAAAAAAACGGATTAATTCGTGATCTTAGTGTATTTTCCTTTTGAATTTCGTGGTTATGGGGGGATGGAATCTAGTTTTGTTAAATAAACTCTTACTGTGATCCCAAAGTAGATAAAGCTCTTGAAACTGGGATTCACTTTTTGACTTAAACGTCCTGCAGATACTGTAAAGCAAAGAGCTAGACATAATGTAGTGGTGTTTAACTGAAGCTAATCAAAACTTATAAAGTTAGGTTTTCTAAAATCAAATATACCCCACTAGTGAAGTGCTTGTTTGATTCTTGCTGTCCATATCCTTCTTCCTTCACACCTTTCATATCCCCTTTCAAAAAATTTGGCAAAAAACGATTGAGGTCTTCAAACTGTATTGAGTTAAAGAATCTGCATCAGAAAGTTCTATTCAAGTCTGTTAGATGGAGGCATGAGTTTCCTATTTATAAATCTGTCCCTGGTGGAAGATCAGTTGTTGTTTACCCATGATGGAGAAGATAAATATTTCTTAGACTTGATGTATGTACATCTCTGTTGTACATTTCTTTTTATGTTTAACTCATCCAGGATCAGTAACCTCTTGTATCTTCTTTTTTCCTCTCGTTAGTTGTCTTGTGTTTGTAATGTTGCTTGTCACTGCTTTCTTTGTTTGAGATGATTGTATTTCTTGCTATAAAATTAGTAAAAGCATTCTTTATGCCTGGATAACATTAGCATACTTTTTGCACGTGTACAGAAAGGTCTGAGCAACTGGATTGGGACGCAAGGCTCAATATAATCATGGGTGCAGCAAAAGGCCTTGCATATTTGCATCATGATTGCTCTCCTCGGATTATCCATCGTGACATAAAATCTAGCAACATTTTGCTTGACGGTAATTTTGAGGCACGTGTTGCTGACTTTGGCCTGGCCAAATTACTGGAGGATGAAGAATCCCATATAACAACTATTGTGGCTGGTACATTTGGATATTTGGCTCCAGGTGAGCAAGTAATTGCATTCTCTTTCTGTCTGGTTCCTGACATTAGGAGGAAAAAGATTTCTCTATACATTGAAATCAGTCTATTTAGTTATTTAAACAAGTCCTCAATTTCAGTACCATTGCATTCCTCTTTCAGCACCTCTACGTGAAAAAACGGGGTAGTAACAAACGTGAAATTGTGTAGTGTGCTTTGGTGATTGTTTCATGTAATCTTCAACTTATTTCATATTATTTCTTTAGATGTAGGTTTGTATTTCCATTATGTTTACTGTTGGTCAATTATCCACATACAGACAAAGATATGCAGGCTTAAGCACCTGCAGGGATTTTGTTTTTGGTGGGGGGGTGGGGTTGGTGGGGGTGGTGGCTGTCTCTTATACACATCTAGAACTTGTATAAGAGACAGACTAGTTCTCTTCATCCTAGCTTTTGAAACATTCATCTTATTACAGCGCTTGAAAGAGAATTCTGAATTTCAGAGCTCCCACCAAAGACTATTAACAGCTGGTCTGCATCTTATGCATTGTCCTTCTTTCTTTCAAAAGAAGTTTGGTTGATCTTCTAGTTTCCATGCAGTACCATGAATTAGCTGCTGATTCCCTCTGCATTTTTCTGTTTTTCCTTGTTTTGGATAGAAAGTAAATATTGTTTTGTTGATGTATAAATTAACTAAATCTAAATCTTGACTTTGCGAACAGAATACATGCAGAGTGGTAGAAACAGAAAAGACTGATGTTTATAGTTTTGGGGTTTTGGTGCTTGAAGTTGTGAGTGGCAAGCGGCCTACTGATGCATCCTTCATTGAGAAGGGACTGAACATTGTTGGCTGGGTAGGTCTGCTTATTTCTTTTGCTTCTATTGCACGGAAATGACAAATTGAGTATCTTCTACATTCTGCCATGACATGTCAATTAATCCTGTGAGGAGCTAATAGCTTATCAGACCCAAGTGATCAGCGAAATGGTTTACATTTTTACATACATTACGATACCTCACTTAAACAAGCTTAATGAGTTTAACATTATCTTGCCAGTTACGCTTTTCCCTGTGTATTTTGCATCTCAAGATGTATTGCAAGCTTTGTGGCTCATTGTTTCATTTCAGATTTGTGGATTTATATTCCATATCATTGCTTTTCAAGTATAACTTTTTGCAGCCTATATGTAGCGACAGTTGTCTTTACAGATTGAAATAGGGTTGCTTAAGACATTATTCTGATGATTGTTTAACTTGTTAATCATTTTAATTATTACACCCTAAGCCAAATCCCATGGTTTTCATTTGTTTGGCATTAAAACTTACGTAAGCAGTCGAGATGCAAATATGGAACCATGATTACAATATCAATCTGGAACATGTAGCCAATCTTCTCCCAGCAACCACTTGTAGAACTTCTATGATTCATCTCTCAGTTTCTGTTCCATCAGCAATGGACATGGAATTTTTGTTGTGATTTAGCCTTACGTGTGTGCTGTATGTGGACGATCCTTGTAATTTGCACAGTTGGATAGAAATATATAATTGAAAAAAGATGGTCACTGATTATAGTGCACATATGGCTTTCATAGTTCAGGTGGATTAGTTAGTTATGTACCTAATACTTCTCTTTGTGTAGGCCTAACTCCACTTTGCACCTCCTGATTTGTGCTAGATTTTCACTTTGCACCACAATTTCAGTTTTGGACATTTTGCACTCCCAACTCTCATTCGTCCTACTGCAGTCTAATTTTTAACACCGTTACCAAAACTAATGGATATTCCAACTGTGCATACCATGCACAAGAAGTGGGATATTTGTCAAATTTCTTAACTCAGTTAAAAATTGATCCAAGGTGGGATGGATATGATAGTAAAGGATGCAGTCTGTCCAAAATTTTAGAACTACAAAGTGGAATTGGTCATGACTACCTTCACTGGTACGATAGCATCACTAAACAGGTGTGCTCGTATCTAGCATCCATCAATTCTTTTATCGGAGATAAAATTGGACTGAAGTGGGATATTCCACTTCATAGGGTTGGGGGTGCAACATGTGCAAAATTGAAATTGGGGTGCAAAACAAGAATCGGTTACAAGTGCTAGGGGTGCTAAGTTGAGTTGGTCCCATTATGTCATTGAAAGTTCGAGGTAGATAAATTGGATCCTTACAAATACATCTCTAATTAGTTTCCTTGTCTATAAAATTCACTTCTTTATATTTCTTGTCCATGAAGGCTACTGAATGTGCCAGAAATAACTCTAAGAAATAAGGAAAATGATGATAGAAAGGAAAACTCCTTAATGGGGAGAAATCAATTCTGAACTGATGAGGTACTATTTTGTTTCTGAGATTCCGTACTAGATTTTTAATTTCTTAGTTGTGCTTTTCCTCGAAAGATATATTTGCCTGATAATTGTTTTCTTGCACAATGAGTTAATTCATTCATGAAATGTATCTGGCTGAGAGTGCTTGAATTATCAATGTGTACAAGACACTAATTGCATTGTTGTCTTGTTGCAGCTAAATTTTCTAATGTCTGAGAATAGACAGCGGGAGATAGTTGATCCACAATGTGAAGGAGTTCAGGCGGAAACCCTTGATGCCCTGCTTGCAGTTGCCATTCAATGTGTGTCTTCTGCCCCAGAGGATCGGCCTACAATGCATAGGGTAGTTCAAACACTTGAATCTGAGGTCATGACCCCGTGCCCAAGTGACTTCTATGATTCTGCCTCGGAATGAGAGTTTTTGGTGGGGGAAGGCGAAAAATTTCTTGATTGTATATTCTGTCTATTATTCTGGATCTTTAATGCACAAGCTGAATGAGTCTGAGCCCCTGTCTGTGTATACACAGGCCCACCTCAAGTTATAATCATTCTGCAGATCTGTCTCAGGAGAAGACTCCTTCAGCTTGTGATGGCAAGAACAATTGGTTTGTCATACAAAGGACACGTTTTTTTTTGTCCATAAGCCCCCCCTCTCTTCATCTGTTCTGTCCCAGTTTAGATCCAGGATCTACTTTTCTCGTCTCCACTCAATTAATAGCTGCTCTGTTTTTTACTCGTTTATCTTTCCTTGCCTTCATGTAATCATCCTAAAAGTCTTTGTATATAAGTAATGATTAATCAACTCCGCTATGGGATCCTTGTTATGCCGATTTTTTTTTTTTTTTTTGTAATATATGTCATGATCTCTTAACCTTCTTATCTGTAAGTCACGGCTGTATTCTGTTTGTGCGATTCTCATTTGGACTCGAATATTAACAAGCACCCAATCGATTAATTCATTACAAAAAACAAGAGGATTCAGAAGTATATTCATTATTGGAAAAAAAAAACCAAAAAAGAGAAGAAAAAAAAAGATATGAAACAAGAGAAACACAGTTGATGACGCACGGCCTACATAATGGAGTCCTAATTGACCCGATCCGATCTGATATTATATTTCAAGAGGAAAAGACCAAGGTTTGGCCATGTTAGTGAGAGTACCCTAGTGAACATGTCAGATTTGGGTTGAAATTAATAGATTTAATAAGTATATTTGCAGATCAAAATATTCATTGGACCTATAAAAAGATATTTATATCCATATTGTTGGATCTTATACACAAAGAGAATCTGTGTTATCTAGATATTTACTATTATTTTTAACTTTCAAAATTTTTATATATAAATTTTATAATTTATAGAAATTTTGTTTTTCTTTGTAAGTATAAAAATATTTATTCAAAATTTATACTTATGCATGGGCTACACAATAGAATATAATTTGTATCAATGATTTACACAACATATATGTGTGCATACAAAAAAAATAACATAATTGTATATAATTTTATTATATATTAAATATTTTAATTTGATTCGGATAATAATTGGGTTGGAATAACAAAATTTATATTCGATCTTATTATAATTGAAATTTCTCGTGAATTTAAATTAGGATAAACAGGTTCGGATTTAGATTCAATTCATTGACAGGCTTATGTGAGAGACCATGATGAAAGCCTCCAATTGTCTTATACTCTAGATAAGCTTGATACAATGCTAGATACCTGTCTAAGGATACACATCTAGATGTGTATAAGAGACAGGTAGACCTTACCCATTTATTGGAAATTTATGAACAAAATCTTTGGACACATAAAGCTTAGTACCTCCCAATGAAAGTTTATTGTGAGGTAAAGCTCCATTAAATTTATACTGACTAAGGTGTATAGCCTGAATATATACTTTGTGATCTATAATTGTCCAAATTCTTCAACTTGTGGATATAGTATTTTAATTTTTGACATTTTAAAAAAAGTTTAGAGGATGTGATAAATTTGGATCATAAGGTGTACAGTAGGTCTATACACCTTAATCCATATAAAATTTTCCATTACTAATTATAAAATTTTTTTACATAGACCAAGATATATGAACTACATCTAACCTGACGATATTAGCAATTCTAGTTGGCATACTACTAGAACTAAAATACAAATTTATATTGCTTTGAACTAACAAGTCTAGATAAGAGGCATCCACAACTGAATTAAATTCTCTAAAAACTTTTTTGAAGTGTGACCACTTCTCCAATAAATCATTGACGTGAAGTAGAAAATGTAGTCGCTCTACAAGCTTGCCTAGTGATAACTCTCCTGGGCTTGCCAAAGCAAATTGCATTTTTTTCCTTCTATCCTCTGTGTTATTGCCCGTTTGTGGAGGAAGTCTTTTGGCCAATGTAAGACTAAAAAGCTTTGAAACTATACACTAACTCCCTATGTGTGCTTTCCAAAGCTATCTTACCTCTTTGCTCATCATCCGCCAAGCAACAGGTTGCGTGCTCAAAACATGGAGACATGCCATGGAGGTAGAGATGCCTAGGTTTTGGGAGTTTAGGAGAGAAGAGAAAAACTTAAGTTAGGAAAGAAGAGAAGAGAAGGAAAAGAAAAAGGAGTGATTATAATTTTGTTTCAATATTTAAGAAAGAATAAAATGATTTGGGATATGTATGTCAATAGATTTTTTTCCCATAGTTTTTTAGGGTAAAGATATCATTTTGAAAAGTTTTAATAGCCTTCCCCTCTATTTTCCTTCGATTTCCATTCAGTTTGGGCTGATAGAGTTTTTAAACTATAGCAACCTTATTTTCTGCCCATTTCTCTTCTTTTCAGCTTCCCGTACATAACTCTCAAATGATGAGAGTTGACAACCCCTTCCCTTTCTTTTCTTTTCCATCCGAATCCTAGACTCCTAGATGCAATGTAAATAATCTCTTAAATTTATTCCAAGGAACTCCTTCATCAAGGTCATTCAAATAAACCTCCACTTGCTTAGGGTTAGTTATCCAGGTAGCAAATGAAGAAGAAAACTTTTCATGCCTGTTTGAGTTAAAGGCATTTAGTTCCTTGAACTGTGGAATTGCTGAAAATATGCGAAGAGGTTGAATGGGATCACATTACTAGAGCTATTAGGCTGGCTAGAGTCTTGGAGACAATTTCTTGTCGAAAATTCCTGAAGATGATTGATCCCCATTGGGAACCCTTCAACTTAGTTTTGAATTTTAATTCCAACTTCCTTATGTTTAGGAGAGGTTGTTGGAGGAGATTCCTTGTTTGTCGGAGGCCATCGAATTTGAATCCAAGTTTAATGTACTTCCATTACCTTATCCTTCCCCTTGTCAATGGCTGTCTCTTATACACATCTAGATGTAATGCCCACAAGACCATGGTGGCGGAGCTGCTGGAATTGCTGGAGCTACCGGATTGTCTTGATTTGCTTAATGACTTGGTCAATTAGAGCATTTGATTTTTGGAGCATACATGAAGAGACGTCACAGCAAGTTCGCTACAAGACAAACAATATTTTAGCAAGTCTTCATATGAAGTAGACTGCCAAATTTTCCATACTTATCCAAACTATAGTTGGTAAAGGCAAAAGCAAATCCACCTCAGTACACACCTTTGCTACACTTGGTCGGGAAAGAGTTATAATAGTAATTGTTGGAACAAATGAGGATAATTGTTGGAATAAGAAGGATATTGAGGGAGGTAATTTTGCTTCTTGTTATTTCATTCATCAACTACAAGGAGGTATATATAGATACCTTCATGATGAAACATACATGAGCCATATTAATTCTAGATACATGAATTCTCTAATACAATTCTCATGGTGACCTTGTCAATAATTCAAATGACATGCATGAATTTAAACAACTCAAAAGACTTGAACAACTCAATGGTTGCAAATTATTATTCTCAACACTCCCCCTTAATTTGCAATCTTCTTCTTCACTCCAAGGTTAGCTTGCAATCTTTGAAAGCATTTAAACTTGAGAAACTTTCTAGAAATATCCGCAACTTGATCTTGAGTCTTCACAAACTTGAGTTCCACTTCCTTTCTCGAAATACATTCTCTAATAAAATGATACCTTGTATCTATATGCTTGCTTTGATCATGGAATACTGAATTCTTAGCAAGATCTTGTGCAGACTTGTTGTCAATGGGAATTTCAGTAGCTCCCTCTTGAGGCACGTGAAGTTCCTTTAGTAACCTTCTAAGCCAAGTTGCATGGAATGTGTAAGAAGTTGCTGCTACATGTTCAGATTCACAAGTAAAGAATGTGACAATAGGTTGTTTATTAGAACTCCAAGTGATTGCACAATCTCCCGTGAAGAATACCATATGTACTCATTCTATCATCCATATCTCCCGCATGATCGCTATCACAAAAACCAGTAAGTTTGAAATAATTGGATGAAGAGTAAAATAACCCAAAATCAATTGTTCTAGATAACAAAGAACTCTCTTTGCAACTTTTATGTGGGTTGAAGTAGAAGCTTCCATGAAATGACTTACTACCTCAACTGCAAAAAGAATATCAGGTCTTGTGCATGTTAAGGATCTCAAGCTTTCCACAAGACTTTTGAAATGAGTGGGATCTTCCTTTTCTCCATCATCAAATTTGACAGCTTCACTCCACATTCCATGGGTGTATTCACTGGATTGCAATCAATCATTTTGAACTTCTTCAAGACTTCCTTTGCATAGCTTTCTTGTGAGATAAATATGCCATTTCCATTTGCTTCACTTATAACCCCAAGTAGTAAGACACTAAGTCCAATATTGGTCATTTCAAATTCAAGTGACGTGGACTTCTTAAATTCTTAAATTCTTCAAACAAGATAGTTGATTATTTCCCGTGAATATAAGATCACCCACATAAAGAAAAACAATTATCATGCATCTTAACATAAAGAGCATATTCACAAGGACAACAAACAAACCTATTGTCTTGGAAGTATTTGTCAATGCGGCTATTCCATGCTCTTGGTGCTTGTTTCAATGCATGTAGGGCTTTCTTAAATCTTAACACTTTATCTTCATGGCCTTTAACCACAAAGCCCAATGAAGTGGTTCTACATAAACCTCTTCTTCAAGATAGCCATTGAGAAAGGCCGACTTCATATCAAGTTGATAAATTTTCCACTTCATTTAAGCTATGAATGATATGATTAAACGGATAGTTTCCATGCGATCAACAGGTGGATAAACTTCTACATAATCAACTCCATGCTTTTGCTTGTAACCTTTAGTGACAAGTCTCTCTTTGTATCGTTCTATCTCTCCTTGAGCATTCTCCTTATCTTGTATACCCATTTAACTCCAATAGCTTCATGACCCTTTGGAAGAGCTCTTCTGTCTTGATAAGTCCCACGTTATAAGAGTTCTTTTTTATGTTATTCATCTCTACCTCCATGGCTTGTCAAATCTTTTGTCTCTTATGGAAGTCATCAAAGTTCATAGGTTCAGTGTCAGCAAAGAGACTAAATAGATTTTCAACAATTTCTTCAGTTTCATCATAAAGTTAAAAAATACTCCTAATTTTTTGTGGCCTTTTGCTGGAACTTTCTTGAGATGAAGGTGATGCAACATGATTAGGTGAATGAGGTAGAGTTGCTTCTTGTATAAGTGCCACCATCTCTTGGTTTTTCTCTCAAAAATATGGAAAGAAATCATAAAGTCCTTGTACCTCCCAATTCCAAGTTGCTTCTTCATCAAACTCAACATCTCTACTCACCACAATTTTCCCGTGCTAGGATTGTATAGCTTATAACCTTTGGAATTTGAATCATGACCAATAAATACATGCTTAATGCTCCGATCATCAAGCTTGGATCTTTCTTGTTGAGGAATATGAGCATATGCAATTCCTCAACAAGAAAGATCCAAGCCAGTGTTAAGAATAGTTCTATTTTTCCTTTCTGATACACCATTTTGTTGTGGGGATCTAGGAACTGTTAAAGGATGGCGCATGTGATATACAAAAATCATTGAATTCTTTAGAATTGAATGCAGCTTCTCTATTTTATCGAAAAACTTTAATTTCACAACCAATTTCTTTTTCTACAAGAGCCTTGAAATTTTTAAATGCAACAAATGCTTCAGATTTTTGCTTTAGAAAATAAACCTAAGTCTTTATAGTATAATCATTAATGAGGGGCAAGGAGTATTTATTTTTACCAAATGATGATAGATTGATCGGTCCACAGACATCAGTAACTATGAACAAGTTGGAGTGACTTCGTTGCTCTTGTAGTAGCTTCTTTTGGGAAACTCTTCCTTGAATGCTTGTCGAGGAGACATGCTTCACAAACTTGATTAGGATGGTTGATTATGGGCATCCCCTTCACCATCTTCTCTTCTCTCAAAGCTTTGACTACGCCAAAGTTCAAATGCCCAAATCTAAATATGCCAATATTATGCTGCATCTTGTATACTGGCCTTCAAGCATTTTGCTTCAACATTCTTAAGATTCAACATGAACATTCTACTCTTTAACATAAACACTATAATCAATTAAATTACATTTTGATCTCTAAGCCAAAGATAACAATCTTTCATGTGAATTTCATATCCTTTTTCAAGAAGTTGGCCTAAACTCAAAATATTACTTTTCAACTTTGGCACATAAAAAAACATTAAAGATAAGTTTGTGACTACCATCCTTTGAAGAAATTAAAATTGTACCTTTCCCTTGTATTTGGGTTTTAAAGAATCTCTAAAAGGAAACATAGCCATTCACCTTCTTATCATGCTCTATAAATTTTTCATTGTAACCACCCGTGATTATTTGCTCCATTATCCAAGTGCCACATATTGTTGTCATCCTTTTCTTAATCTTTGACTACTGGCAATAAGGTTGGCTCCTCTCCTTCTTGCTTGTCATCAACAAGATTGGCTTTCTGCTCGTTTTTGGAAGCACTACGACATTCCCAAGAATAATGGCCATATTTGGGACAATTATAGCACTCAATATTAGATTTATCATACCTTCATTTGATCTACGATTTTTACCTCTTCCTCGATCTCTAGTTGTTTGTTGACTTCTATCTTCATCATTGGCATTATTTTGATTGCTTCTACCTCTCCCTTCTTGTCCTCGACCATGAACACGTCGTCTTTCTCTTCCTCGTCCTCTTTGGCTCTTTTCACCTCCATCATCCTTCACAGAGGCATTTGATTTGAGGACTTGCTCTATTGGCTCTTCATGCCTCTTCTTGATCCTTTCCACCATATGAACATCTTTAATGTTCTCACTATATCTTTTCAATTGTCTTACTAAGGCCTTTACCCCAGAGCAATAATCCGAGATGGATTTGAATTCCTTCATTCACAAAGATTCAAAATCACCTTGTAAGATTTGGAGTCGTAGTTTCTTCATCTTGTCAACACTTTGTTGGGAATTCCTCAAAATCTCCTAAGCTTGCTTTACGAAAGTAGTATCAGCTACCTTCAAGAACATTGATTCATCCAAACATTGATGGATGAGAGTAAAGGCCTGCTGATCCTTCTTTCTTATCTTAGTTAAAGCATATTTCTTATTATGAGATAATGATTCTTCATCTTTTGGTGGAGTATATCCTTTATCCACTATCTCTCATACATCTATGTGATCCAAGAAAAGCTCTCATACGAAGACACCAAATATCATAATTTTCTTTTGTAAGACCAGGGGTATGTATCTAACAAGTTATTGCTGCCATTTTATCAAAGCTAAGAAAAGTAGCTCGATACCACTTTGTTGGAACAATAAGGACAATTGTTAGAACAAGAAGAAGGAGGTAATTTTGCTTTTGTTATTTCATTCTTCAACTACAAGGAGGTATATATAGATACCTTCATGATGAACCACACATGAACCATATTAATTCGGATACATGAATTGTACGTCTGATTCTCATGGTGACCTTAAATAACTCAAAAGACATGCATGAACTTAAATAACTCAAAAGACTTGAAAAACTCAATGGTTGCAAATTATTATTCTCAACAGTAATGTCCATCTTTAATGGTCTTCCCACATATTTTACAATAGAAAATAAAGCCTTCTTTGGGAAGAAGATAATTGAAAAATTCTCCAATGTAACCCGAACCAGGACAACTGATGACTCTTAATATTGAGTTTGAAATAAAGACTCTATTTAAAGACCTTCACGAGAAGCCATTCACATACCATGATTACTTCAACGAACAAAGGAGGTTAACCTCTGTCTCTTATACACATCTAGATGTGTATAAGAGACAGGCTTCCAACTTCTAAATAAAATCACTTTTGCAGCCAATAATATGGAAGCGCTTGCACAAGACTTCCATACTTGATTTGCCCCTCATGAATTTACCCACCAAAGCAAATTGAAAAGGTTGAGCTAGCTATTGAATATCCTTCTTAGAAAAGTGTATAGCTAGTTCTCCCTTAGGAGATTGAATTGGCTTGAACATAAGCTCACGTATTGATTGATCCTTTAGAATAGCATATGTGAAAGATTTTTAAGGTGCCCCCAAGTGAGGAACAATCCGTAGCTAGCATGGAAGCTATGGAAAGAAAGAGAAACAAAAGACAAAATGCCTGAAAGTTTAGAGACAAGGTAGAGAGAAATTTCATTTAGTTCACTACTTTAGCCTTCGTGTGAATAACTTAATGATACAATTAGATTTGTATCACCCTCGTTAACTTCTCACCTTTGATTAGTAAGGAAACGGAAATGTTACCAATCTTAAATATGTGTATTTTTTAAAAAGTTTTTGAGTTAATAAAAATTAGGAAGGATGTGTTGGAATCATTTCTTGTTAATTAAATAGGTTTAAAGAGCAACTCTATTCCCATTGGCTGTAATGCTTTTAATTATCTTATTGGAAAATGTTTGTATCTAATCCTACTCGAGCATATAATATTGTAATTTGTAGTCCTCATATTGTATAAATATAAATTTCGTCAACAATAGTGATGTTTCAAAAAATGTCATACTAGTTAAATATGACATATGCATGAATCATGTCGCAGACCACATACGTCAAATGTACTTGATCAAAGTTTAATGGTTTGGAGCCTTGGGTTCACTTAGGCAAAGGAATATTCAACAATTCAGGTCAAAAGGTATTCTACAGTAGGCTTGTAAATGGGTCCGATTCCGGATCAGAACTAATAGATCTAGATACGGATCCTACTAGTATATTGATTTAAGATCTGGATCCAAATATCTGTCCGGTCTATAAAAGTAAATATATAACTAGAATCTATTAGATCTTGTCGGATCCGGATCCAGATCTGGGTCTTATAATATTTTTTAACTTTAACAATTTTATATAGAAATTTTGTAATTTATAGATTTTTTTTTTTTGTAATTATAAAAAACATTTATTTCAAAATTTATATTTATACATGAGTTCTACATTACAATATATATTTCATTGACAATTTGTACAACATATACGTATATGTATATATAGAATAACACTAATTGTATATAATTTTACTATATATTAAATATTTTTATCGAATCCGAGTCCTAATTGTGTCAGAACAACAAGATTCATAATTGATCTGTTTAATATAATGTTAAAGGGTTCGGATCGAATCTGCCTAATTGAATTTTTTCTTGGATCCAAACCTGGATAAACGTGTCTTATTGATTCAGATTGATCAGGATCTAGACCTGACTCATTAACAGACCTATTTTATAGATACATACCCCAGGATATGTTTTCATATAATCTACACAGTGTTTACGTTGATCACAAAAAAACTTCTAGAATTGTATAAGAGACATAGACTAATGTTGCGCAATACGAGGTTTGCATGTATGTGATACCCGTACGAAAATGATTCTACGGTCATTTTATAATTCGTAAGATGTGAATATAGATCTTAATTGGTATGTATTTTCTAGTTTTTCGCACGGTGGTAGTGTTGTTGTCCGAAGAAATTTGAGCATATGTCATGCATACAAATAAGTTTTTATTTAATTATACTAAAATTTGAGTTGTATTATAGTTTTATTTATACTAGAATTTTAAATGTATTAGAGTTTTCAGTATGTTTGCTTTCTTCTAGTGATAGAATTTTAGAGTGCTACTATGACCGTATTAGTATACGAATGTATTGTGTTCCTGTATGTGTGTACCAATACATAAATCGAAGGGGGAAGAAGCGTATTACCATAGTAATATTGGTATAAACTTTCTTTTTCTGCTAGTGTTGATTTAAGCATTAGAAGGCAAATAGGGGAATGCCCATTTTCTTCCTACAAGACAACAAGTTGCGGAAGGAGCGCAACGATAGACAAGGAGGACTACAATTTCATGATCAAAGAATTTTAGCTAAGGAAAAGAGGACACACCCAACAAAAGACTAAGGAATGGACATGAAGATCCCATACTTGGCGCTGTTTAGGAATGTGGACATACGAATTTTCTGGTGCTATTTTTTGATGTCAACATCTGGAACCATCTACGGGAACCATTAAAAAGCCAAGGCTCATCCACTAGATACCTATGGTAATGGTGAATATTAAAAAGCTCTTTAGGAACAAGCTTCTAAAGAACCATCCATACATAACTCCCGTTACTCAGTCTACGAATGCTCACACTCCAATACTTGACGGGAGAAATCATCTTTAGGAGAGGACACTCTAGAGCTAATGTAGGGGACCAATTCCCTGAGCTGGGTGTCTCTTACAAAGGATCAAAGAATAGCATTGCTTGAGCCACAAGTGAAGACGCTTACTCAAACAGAAACGGAACGAGGCAGAAGGACCTAAGGACCTTGATTGCGACAAGTCCTAACAAATTTTCTTTGTGAATAGATTAAACACGACCCTACAAACTAGAGATTGGACCCCCCCCCCCCACAAGAGGAGGATACTAGAATAGGCTCATAGGACAAGCCGAGTGAAGTAGATAGACCGACCAACCAAAGGCATGATTGGAGGATGTCACGCCTATGATCACAGTCACATATGGCTTTACTATACCTTCACCATTTGAGGATCAATGACAAGTTGGCATGGCATTCCTCCAAGGAATGGAAGGAGCCCTCTTGGAGAAAATCAGAATCTTCAATGCCAAGACAAAATCATAGCTAATGGAGACAATGTTACTCTTATGCACATCATTGATTTTCCATGTCTTTTGAGCTGTCTCTTTTATTAGGTTCGAGGTTTGTGTGTAGTTGAGGCATTTGGGTCATTTTAAGGGTTTGTTTGTAAATGTTGCTTTATGCGTTTTTAGGGTTTAAGTACATTTATTTATGTACTTAAATGTGTTTTTGTAAGTTTGGAACATTTCGGGGGTTAAAATAGAGTGAAAACAAGGCACCCTTGCAGGATCAGTGTAGGTGCACCCACAGCTTGGTAGCCATCCTAGGGACTGTGTCTTTGGCGCAGGCATGCCCATAGGACTAGTAGAGGCCTGCGGTTGGTCTACTCTAAATTGTAGCATTTTGATAGTATAAATCCCGAATTTTGAGTAATTAATTGTAGGTTTAAGTTAATTCCTTTCATATCCATTTATATTTTTGTTCTTGTTAAATATGTTAAGTTTTTATTAAAAATTTAGCTCAATTAATTGTTTAAATATGTTAATTTTGTTCAGGTCAAATTTAGAAGTTGGAATCTGAATTAAACAAGCTCGAGGGACCAAAGTGCAATTATCAAAGAAAAGAGGGGTTGCTGGGAAAAGAGTCCAGATAATGGATCCGGATCCGAAAGATCTTTTAGCCTACTGTATACTTACTCTTATAGACCATCTAGATGTTATAAGTTAGATCTTAAATCAGATATCTAGTAGATCTCAAGCTACTTCTTTAATGAAAATTTGATCTTTAAGAGTCTCTTATATCTACTTTCCATTAAGCATTAGCAAGTTTAAATTTTGATTAGATAGTTGTAGTGGGTTAATCTTTAGCTTCAATTAGATATAATTTTTACTTGCTTTGTAGTTTAAATTATTGAAAATTTCTTTGCTTGCAAATTAGGGTTTTTGTTAAATTCTTGCTTTTTAGTTATTAATTCTCCATTTCTTATATTAAGTTCTAGATAGATTGTAGATTTTTAGTGGGCTTTCTTTATTTTTACCAAAAATCCAAAAATATTTTGATTTCAAGTTTAACTCTTTCAATTTCTAGTTTAGAATTGGTAATTTATAGCTTTGCAATGTGTAAATAGTGTTTTTATTGGGTTAATTTACTTGCTCTTTGATTTTAGTTCTATTTCAATGAGTTTAGATTACAATTAATTGCTTTCTTTACTTGCTTTTACTAGAATAGATTAAGTAGTTTCCCAAATTTGTAATTATTTAGTTCACTTACTTGCTTTAGTAGATAATCTAGCTTAAAATTAGGTTTTAATTGCTTGCATTGAATTATGATTTTGAGTTGAGTAATTTCACCATCCATTGTTTGATCTTGCTTGACTATACAAATACCCGTAAAACTTGGTAATTGCTTTCCAACAATCCTTGTGGGAACAATACCCACTCATCCTATACTATTACCAACTCCGTATACTTGCGGAAGTGAGGTAGAGTGTAGTGGTTTTGTGAGGTTTCGCACCTTGTTACTTGTTTGCTTTAAATTGATCTCTACCTAAGGGCTAGACAAGTTTTGGTGCCGTTGCCAGGGATTGTCCTTGTTTTTTTTGGCAATATCAAGCTCTATACGGGTCGTGTAAATTAAGTACTTTAGTTTAATTTAGTTGTTAATTTTGTGTATTTTTATGTTTGTTGGATATCTTGTGGAATTGACTAGGTGTTTCAATTGACTATTTGCCTTGATTGTGTTGTAGTGCATGGTATGAGGTGATCAAAGGCCATTCATTTGCTTAGACAAGGAAAGGGAAGAAAGAAAATTTACCGGAAATGTACATTAAATACTAACAAGAGAGGATTGCCTCTAAAATTCTATCATGTTGAATCAAAGGTACTACTGAACATCTCAATGAATTAGAAGAGGTTGTTGGAAATACCTAATAGGTGTTGGTATGGGAACGGAAATGGCATGAATGGGAATGGAAGGCCATTAAGGGAATTGCGTTGGTCGGAATTTGGTTCCAGCAAGTATTGCAACAATGCCCGTGCATAAGAGACAGTTCTAAGAACTTTTCTATTAAGCCCGCATTAATCCAAATGCTCCAAGCTCATGCCATGTTTGGGGGTAGTCCCAATGACGATCCCTATACACATCTCATGAATTTTGAAGAAGTTTTGTACACTTTCAAGTTTAATGGAGTACATCCAGATTGTATGCGAATGAGGGTGTTTCCGTTCTCTCTTTGGGATAAGGCAAAGTCATGGTTACAATCCCACACCCAAGGAACATTTACCACTTGGAATCAACTTTCTCAAGAGTTCTTGGCAAAGCACTTTTCACCCACAAGAACCGCCAAATTGAGAAATGAAATCACCTTCTTTAAGCAAGACGTTAGTGAAAGCTTAGGTGAAGGTTGGGAGTGGTTCAAGGAGTTGCTAAGGAAATGTCCTCATCACGCGATTCCTTTGTGGCTTCAAATCCAATATTTCTATAATGGTTTGACTCAAGAGACCAAATCCGTTGTGGATGCCTACTGCTGATGGATCCATCTCATACAAGATTCCGGAGGAAGCTTAAGAGTTGCTTAAAAGGATGGTATACAATCACTATTATCATGTACCGATGACCTCGCCGGTGACTCAACACCTAGCTAATCAAGCCAATTCCAATAGTTGAGTGTTGAATTTGAACATGGAAGATGCTCTTTTGGCACAACAAAGTATACTCATGAGTGTGATGAATAACGTTGCAAAGGCGTTGGAGAACTTGGGGAAACCAAGTAGTGTAAATGCCATGTCTTCTTCTCCAACCCAACCAAGCATGGTATGTGATTTTTGTGGAGGCGGTCATGCTAATGGACAATGTGAGATACCTTATGGGTCAAATAAACAACTCAATTATGTGTCTAATCAATCATCATTTCCAAGGAACCCATTCGGAACTTATGGAAACACATATAATCCTTCTTAGAGGAATCATCCTAATTTTTCATGGAGCAACACCAACAATCAATCCAATCCTCTTTACCAACCAAATCCTAAACCTCCTCAAAATGTCTAACACACTCGAGCCTCAAGTTCCTCACCTAAACCTTATCAACCGCCACATCAAAGGAACATCCAAGATGTGTATATCAATATTGTCCTAATTCTTCATTTCAAAACCAACCACCAAGGTCTCATTTTCAATATGCAAATTCTTCCCAACCAATGTATAATGACCAATACATCTCAAGAGAGAATGTGGGAGAAGATGGTTGGAAAAAAGAAGCTGAGTTCTTGAGAAGAGAGTTGGATAGGAAAAATGAGGAACACAACAGAGATTATGAGAACTTGAAGGCATCTACAAGGAATTTGGAAATTCAATTAGGCCAATTGGCGAGATTGAATAATGAGAGACCTTTAGGGGTGCTCCCAAGTGATACTATTCCAAATCCCAAACAATGCAAAGCCATCACCGTTAGGGGTAGTAAAGAGTT
Organism: Cinchona pubescens; assembly: GCA_025175665.1. Classification (NCBI taxonomy): domain Eukaryota; kingdom Viridiplantae; phylum Streptophyta; class Magnoliopsida; order Gentianales; family Rubiaceae; genus Cinchona; species Cinchona pubescens. The sequence continues at coordinate 651,680 of JANKKI010000171.1, forward strand.
GGAAGAAAAGGTTGGAAAAACTTTGTTGAAAGGTGGAGAAAAAGAAAAGTAAAGGATAAAGACAAAGAAAAATGAGAGTCTTTAAATTGGCAAGACAAAATGATGAATGAGTCTATTAAGCCCAACTCACCAAGCAATGAAGGCAAGGATCTGAAGCATGATGAGCCGAAACATGTTAATGTGCCATTTCTTCTAAGGCTAAATGATGAAGAAAATGAAAAGTTATATCAAGAAGTTTTATTCTACTTGTGTATTTTCAAAAAGTTTGAAATCAACATTCCATTCATGGATGCACTTGAGAACATGCCCACCTATGCCAAATTCATGAAAGTTCTTACTTCAGAAAGGAAGTTGCATGGGGATGAAATCTTATGCTTAACGGAGAATTGTAGTGAACTCCTTACAATCTAATGGTATAAGTAAGAACTTTAAGGAATTTCATACATCATGTTTTATATCTCCATAGATTGGGGGTTTACAATTTAGAGCTTCTTGAAAAACCGTTTTTGGCATATCATTTATGCCTTTTACGGTATTCAACAATGTTGGAGGACAATTGAAGCCAACAAATATCATTATTGTAACTTACTTGGATCGGAGCATAAAGTGTTCGACTTTTATCATTCAAGATTTGAAAAGAAAAAAGCATACACATATTGATGTGTAGCTAATTTCTTGTGCTTTAAATGGAAGCGGATAAAGAGATGCCAATCATTCTTGGAAGACCTTTCCTTGCTACCGGCCATGCACTTATTGATGTTCAAGTTAAAGGGAGATTGGAATTCTGAATAAATGATGAAATTGTTACATTAAATGTTTGTAGTTCATTAAAGCTTCCTTCAATTTTTGAAGATGTCATGAATATAAATGTAGTAGATGACTTAATTGATGATCGTTGTAAGAATGCAATGGAGAATTTTTCAATGGAGGAAGAGGTATTGGAGTCAAATACACCAAATCAAGATGATGTAGAACCTGGATCAGGAACACATCTAGATGTGTATAAGAGACAACATTGCAAAAGGAGTACGAAGAGAATCAATAGGTAAAGGGAGGTCTCCGACCAACGAACTCCCCAAGTTGGTACTTAAACCTCTTCGTACTCACCTAATGTATGTATATCTTGGTGAAAATGAGACATACTATGATTGTGAATGCATCTTTGACATGTGAGCAACTTGATAGATTGATTGTGGTGCTTAAATTGCATAAAGATGCCATTGCTTGGTCCATTAGCCCTTCTATATGCATGCATAAAATCTTGTTGAATGATGGAAATAAACTTGGTAAGGTAACCTCAAAGGAGATTGAATCCTACTTTAAAATATAGCTGTGAAGAAGGATGTTCTCAAACTTTTGAAAGCGGTATTATTTACCTATTACCAATAGTGAGTGGGTTAGTCCCACTCAAGTCGTTCCAAAGAAGGTTGGTATTACCGTAATCATAAGTGAAACCAATGAGCTCCCTCAGGTATACAACTATTTTAGAAATATAAATGGAAATTAATTTTCTAAATTGTCATCTTCCATGATCAAGACAAAACAACTTTTACATGCCCTTTGGTACCTTTGCATATAGGTTTAAGAATACCCTCTGAGCTTTGTAATTCTCCAAGTACATTTCAACATTGTATGTTTTCTATCTTTCATGACATGGTTGAGAAGAGCATAGAGATCTTGATGGATGATTTTAGTGTATTTGGTGTCCCATTTGCTGATTGTCTTGCAAATTTGTCCAATGTGTTTAAAAGGTGTGAAGAAACTAATTTGGTTCTCAATTGGGAAAAATGTCGTTTCATGGTAATGGAAGGAATTGTTTTGGGTCACAAAGTCTTATACACATCTAGAATTTGATAGGGCAACGGTGGAGGTGATTGAAAAATTGCCTCCTCGAATAAATGTTAGGGGGGTAAGAAATTTCTTACGTCATGCGGATTTTACATATAGCTAGACCTTTATGCTTATTACTTCAAAAAGATTGTCCTTTTCATTTTGATGATTTTTGTTTGGAAGACATTTAATGAGTTAAAACATGTTCTTGTGGTTGCACTGGTTATTGTAGTGCCAAATAAATCTCTTCAATAAGAGACACATTTTGATGTGTATTAGTGATAGATAATTTTTTTATAATACTGTGTAGTCACTAGCATTATATGCTATAAATTATAGACTAAGATTCGTATAAATTATATTTGTAATAAAATATATTTTATATAATGTCTAATTTATATACTTATACTACGTAAATTTGGTTTAGAATAGACATGGCATTTATCAGTAATTATATTAAATGTATTATTAACTTACTATTAGTATAGATAGAGTTAGGTAATCATACAAATTCATATATTAAGTTTTATATACACTAATACACATTCATGTATTAAAATTAGTATACACACAAAGATATGTGTGTAAATTTGTACATATAATTTATTTGAAAATTATATATATAATATATTATTAATAATAGATTTTATAACAGATAGTCATATAAGGATGATATTGTAAATTTGAAATAATTAAACATTCTAATTCTTGAAAATATTTAATACATCATACACAAGACTCAAGTAATCTAATTTTCATTTATTTATAAGTTATGATTGCTGTTATCAACAGATTTTAAATTTGTAGAATGATATGAAATTTGTAAGATGATGTATTAAATTTTGGAATTAGAATGTGAAATGAAAGAAAATTTATGTTTAACTTATTTGACTTGTTTGAAGCGACTCGACTTTAATTGACTCTAGGTTTATATAACTTTATTTTGATTTTGAAATTTTCAAGTCGAAAGTCAAATAAGTCAAAAAGTCGAACACCGGTCAAATAAACACTCCTAGTGAGAATGTAACTAAAACAGGCATTCACTTGTGAAAAGTGATTTGGAATAGTGGTTCGAGTGATTTTGCAATAGTGTTCGTACGATAAGTAATTATCTTTGTTGCGTATGTAATGATCGATTCACTTGACAGGATTTGACTCCTAACAAAATTTTATGTACTTCTGAAAAGTGATAAGAATTTCGATTCCCATAGGGTCCTAAGTGTGCATTTAACTATTTAATGAATTTTAACATCACTAATGTTTGTACTTGGGGACAGATGAATAAACAAGAATGAGGAAAATGAGCAAATAGTTGTTCAAGGGTGTTCACGGGTTGGGTTTCGTGTTCGGATTTTTAGGTAAAAAAGTAAAAGTCAATAAAGCCAATTAATATAACAATTCAAGTAAATCCAACCAAGTATTAATCGGGCGAGTTACTCGGGTTTTCAAATTATTTGGGTTAAAAATCCAAATTGATAAAATTTTTTTAAAAATCTAAGATTGCAAGATTAACCATAAAAAATATATGTTGAGTTAAAATAAAATGACTAGGTCAATAATTAAAAGGAAAAAATATATAATATGATAAATTAAATGTTATTTCAAGAATGAAAAGAATGCAATTTAAACCAAAATGAATATACATTAGTTTCAAAAATGAAAATTAAAAAAAATATAATTAAATTTTATTGGGTTATAAGTTATCGGTTTTAGTTGAATTTCAAAAAAATAAAACAAACTTAACTCAACTCAATCAAATTTGAGTAAACTAATCTAAATAACTCAAGATCCAATAATTCATTCCCTTACTGAGGGAAAATGTCATATAATTCGGATATTAATTTTTTCTGAAATTGCGTAAAAATTTTACATTTATATTTCTAAAATAGTTGTATACATATTAATAGATAATAAAGTTTAAAAAATTTTACTATAAAACTCATTATTTGAGTCATGTCTTTCTTTGCTATAATTTTTGTCGTTTTACTTACTCTAATTATTTTAAGTTTACATCTTAGGTATTAAATGATTCTTTATTTGTAATTTTCAATTATAATCCATTGCGGAAATGTCTTTTCAAAACAAATAACTGTAACTTTTCAAAATTTTATAACAAGTAGCTAAACAAATTAGAAATTTATGAATGAAAAAATACCTAAATAAACTTAAAATAAATATGTTGAATTGAAATTTCAATGAACTAGTCAAAATACAGACTATAATTCACATGTTATATTTCAATTAAGAATATATTCTCTTAGCATACGCAAATTAATTAAAAATAAATAAAAATAAAAAATATTTTAGCAATTATTAACTGAAAATTATACAAACTAAAACAACAAAATGAGTGCTCATTTTATTTTCTTCATTCATAACTTATAAATAAATGAAAATTAGATTACTTTAGTCTTGTGTTTTAGAATCAAAGATAAAATCAAGGATAGGAAAGTGCAGAATAATAGTAAATGGGTAAAAGATAGATTAAAATAACTCTTAGGTTGTCATTCTTTTACACTTGTATTTGGTATTATTGATAGTTGTATTTAATTGTAAATTCTAACACTTTTTAATGACTATATTGAGACGCATTTCTCAAATCATAACTATCGCATTTTTAAAATATGAAATTGGGTTGATTAAGCATTTAAAAAATGTGCAAACACTCTAAATAAAAAAAAAAAATGACAAAGTGCAAGTTCCGATATTGTTTTTTTTTTTTAATGAGAATTATTTGAAAAATTGAAAAATTGAAATCGTACTTTGCGAAATCTGCATTTCATCTTTAAAAAATAATTATACTTTGGCCATGTAAATTTAATAGTGTACATGACATGCCTTGGATTAAATTTTATATACATTTATCTTATCAAGTCTTCAATCTATCTTATATCTGTCTCTTATACACATCTAGATGTGTATAAGAGACAGAACTGGAACTAATCCTAAAATTATCCACTATTATAGTATAAATTTATGCTTCAGGTTCTATGAAGTCCTAAATTTTAATTTTATAAAAAAGATTTTATCTTTATTAAGTAAAGATGGCACGACAATCAAAAGGTATAAAAAATAATTTGTTGAACGTTAAAAGTTGAAATTTTTATATTTGTTAAACACGCAAATTGGTAAATCTAAATAAAAGCACACTTAATATTAATTATAAATACAACATTTGAATTATGCAAGTACAAACAAAGTATAAACATTAGTGAATTTAAAATTCATTAAATAGTTAAATGTACACATAGGAGCATATGGGAATCGGACGAGCATAGGCCTTTTTCGTATACATAAAATTTTGTTAGGAGTCAAATCAAGACACATCAAATTTACAGACCCCCACTTTTCAAGCAATTTTGGATTTGTAAAGTTTGTTATACTAATTTCAAAGTATGAAATAAAAATTTTCTTGTTGACATCTAGAGTGTTTATTCATTTTCTAAAAACACAATTAACCTAATTTTTTATTTTGAAAATATGATTGTCACGGACTTTGCCTAAAATATCGTCTAATAGCTCACGGACACGTGACCATCATCAAAAATGTCAAGACCTTCATGGGCCCAATAATTATTCCTAAGCCCATGGGTCAATCAAGTCCATCCTAGAAGAGATATAAATAGTAATTTGGAAGGTAAAATAAAGAGATACTTCATTTTTTCTTAACTCCATATTGGTCCAATTTTCATTCTCAATTTCCTATTACCAATTTAACTTGAGCGTCGGAGTTCTCCTCGAGGGACATAGCCCCGTTTGTTTAGTTACTTGTTATAAAATTTTGAAAAGTTACAGTTATTTGTTTTGAAAAGACATTTCCGGCTCCCCAAGCTAATGAGAAAGTTACAGAGATATAATTGCTAAGGCAACAAAATGCCATGTTGAGGGAGCTTCTCATGAAGCATCGACATGAGCAATAAGTTGGAGAAGAATATTCGCACAACTCTGGTGGCAACCCCCGGGTTGTCCACTCTATACATCATAACCCTTAGGAGGAGAAACACTCTCGTGCAATCTGTAAGGATAGTCAAGAGGGAGGATGTAACTCCAGTGTGTCCGCCCGACAAGAACGTGAAGCGGTCCGCTCCGGCATGAGTCTAGAAAAGAAGCCTCATCCAGACCAAGTGAAGCTAGATGTGATAAGCCTTCAAGCTTCTCGGCCTCAGAGCAACTGAGAAGGGAATCCCTCATGAAAGCGAGCAAATTTTAGAGCGCATACCCGAGCGAGAAGAAGAGCTAAAAAGAAAGTTGAATTAGCTGTTAGCTTATTTTCAAACTTAGATGACAAGGAAGGTATAGCTACAAGATACCAATCCTTGCCATTTACTGATGAATAATGCAAGAACCCTTACCAAGGAGTTGGAAAACACCTCATTTTGACTCTTATGATGGAAATTCTGATCCGTGGGAACAACTTGATGCTGATCGAGCTAAAATGTGTTTGCAAGTGCCAGATATGCTATTCTCAGGCGGGTGAGGCCCTGAACCCTAAGGCGCAGCCGATTGGTTCGAGAGGATACAAAAGGAGATATAAGAAGTTTTGATCAACTTGTAGACCTCTTCTTTAACAAATTTGGGAACCAAAAGAGAATTCCAAAACAAGGACTCACTTGCTTACTCTTAAGCAAAGGCGAAGAATCCCTTTCAATTATGTGGATCGCAAGAAGGAACCATTGGGATTCAAAGAGTTACGGAAGATATGCAAATCATGGCATTTCAAAGTTAAGCTCGAAAGTTCTCATTTGATCTTAATTTAAGGTCACCTCTACCCTTAATGAACTTTTCCATAGAGCAAAGAGTTTGCTCAAGAGATGGGAGAGGAGAAAAGAGAGTTTGTTAGTGAAAATGGGAAGAAGAGAAAAGCAAATCGAGGAATTAGTAGAGCGAAACTCCAAAGAAGGTTAGTGTGAGGGACAGGTTATCTGCAACCGTTCCTCATAGGAGAAGGGTCTATACTCCTTGGGAAGTTTATGAGGTCTTAATTCTTATCGTAGGAGTAATTTTCCTTTTTTCAAGTATGATGAGAAATTGCACCATTTGCTCTAGGTCTGTCACTTATACTCATCTAGATGTGTATAAGAGACAGTAGGAATAATTCTTGGGCGCCATGAAGGTCCTGTCTCTTATACACATCTATATGAGACAGGTAAGAGATCAAATCCTCCCTTGGATGAAATACTTAAAATAAATCATCTTATCACCAATCACAAAACCTAGGCAAAGAGATCAAGGTCCGCCTCGAGAAGAAAGAGTAGAAGGGTAGAAAACCAAGGAAGAATCATCATTCATAGTATCTCCGGAGGGCAACAAATGGAGATTCCACATCATCCCGCAAGGCCTATGCCGCGAGATAAACCTGTCTCTTATACACATCTAGATGTGTAGTTGTTCCAAGACATAATATTCACCTAAAGGTCTCTTATACACATCTAGTAAAGTCACTACCAATAGATCGCTATGTAGTAACTTTGTCTGTTATACACATGTAATGAGTATTTAAGACAGCCTTTAGTTGGCTATAAGAGACAGTATGGAGGTCGAGCCATTTGCTTGGCAAAAAGTGGTTGACGAACAAGTGTTGGTATCGGCAGGCGAGATAAAGGGAGATCAAGTCACAGCGAGACAATGCTATATAGCTTCATTGAAATTGAAGCATACTCTAACGGTACCTATAAGTTGAAGACAAAGGATGGAAAGTTCGTACCTCGCACTTAGAATGCCCAAAACTTGAAAAATTTCTATTTTTAAATTTTCTTTATGTTGCTTTTATTTTTTATAATTCCCTAAGCCAAGCGACACCTTCCGAGGTGCATTTAAATAAGCTTGTGCAACTTGTAAATATTTGCTGTTGCTATTAATGAAAATTTTTAGTGTTTTGCTTACATAATGGCTCATTATTTTTAGAATAGCGGTCCTATTGGAGATTGAGTGGAGGATAGGATAACTAGACAGGCTTATACACACTCTAGAATCCTCCGGGAGCATCTTTCGGGATGCCACGACTCGGGGTCACTTTATTTCAGGGAAAAAATTAAAGACCACTCTCCGTAGTCGGCATAACCCCTCTAAGGGTGAAAATAAGTTTATCCTTGGAGAAGTAGTTCCTTGGTTAAGTAGGCTCAAAAGAGCGACCATACTCTTCTGGGACAGATCTACAAATGTTTACTAGGAGACTCCCTCAAGTGCACCGGGCTAGAAAACTATAATGTCCTTGAACATCTAGATGTGTATAATGAGGACAACCCCTCAAGTGCATGAGCTATAAGGCTTCACCTTGAAGAGGAAGTGGTTTCCTTGGGTAAGTAGGCTCAAAAGAACGACCATAGCCCTTTGGGTTATGATGTATAGAGTCTGTCTCTTATACACATCTTTTGCCCCAGAAGGGTTGTCCAAGGCACAAATCTCCCAAGTAAAGCCTTAGTGTTGTCTTTAAGGTTTTCTTAATAAACTCTCTTTGATTCGGCGCAAGAGCCATGGTTTATCCTCCGAGGACAAAATTCATTTCCTCAAGCCTCGGTGAAAGCTTGACTCTGTCTCTTAGTCACTTGAAAAAATCTGTATTAAGTGTCTAAGGGTGTATAAGAGTTTGTCCTCAATGCATTTCCAATACACTTTGCCACAGTTACAAACTTCTCTTATACACATCTAAGACGATTTACCCCAACATGAACATAAGCCTTC